>JAEOAD010000936.1:1200000-1880000 GCA_036365145.1 Orientallactaga sibirica | reverse complement strand
ATCTCCTTCTCTTTAATAGGACAAACACTTGGCCAGAAACAGCTAATAAAAGGAAAGGATTTGTTTCCAACTTACAATTTTGGGGGGAAGTTTCATATGGCAAGTACAGCATGACATAAGCAGTAACCATGTGCATATCTTCACATATCAAACAGGGAAGAAGGAGAAAATGTCAATTGGCTAGAACTGGCAAGTGGGAGCATCCAGGAATACAGCTCTCCCCAGCAAGGCTCTAACTTTCAAAGGCTCCACCGGCTGGGGATTAAATATGAGGCTTAATCACACACACGGGAGGCTGTGGAGAAAATTTTATATTCAAACTACCACAGAACATAGTGTCTCCCAGGAGCCTCCAAAAGGAACTAGCTTCTTCCTGTTCATATCTTGATTGCATTAGCTCAAAGAAACTATTCTGGGAAGTCTGGCACTGTAACAGGAAGCTACTAGGGTTGTGATAATTTGTCAAAGTCTCAGAAAGAGGAGGAGAAAGGTGAGGAATGACTCTCCAGATGTTATATATCAAGACTGTATACCAAGGAAAACACCCACAGTCTCTAGCATGTAAATAATGGCTTGACTGCCTCTGGTCTTTGCTGGCTTCTATCATACTTTTTGCAAATTCTGCATAAACATTACAGTAGAAAATACTTTATTACATATCTTTGTCATAGGGTCTATAGATGTGGCTTAGTGGATAAAGTGATTATCTGAGTTTGGATCCCCAAAACACATATAAAGCTGGTCACTGCAGAAGAACTCTATAATCTCAGCACGCTTCTGGTGAGGAAAGAGGCAAAGACAGAAGAATCTTCTGGCAGCCCATGGGCAGCTATGTGATGAACTGAAATGGAAGCCTTCTTCCTGCTGGATAGCTGTTATAGTGGTGGAAGATGCTAGTCAAGATGCTGGGAGAGAAAAGTCATCTACAGTCTGAATAAACAGTGGATCCTGAAAGCTACAAAATCAAGTAGCCTGGCAACTATGTGCACTGGTGCAATAGTGGCACATAAGTTATACTGTAGTCAACTGCTCTCTGATTGGATATGAGGCCCTACTCAGTGGGAGGGAATGTCTGGTACTGAGAACTGAGTCAAAAATCTGCAGTTTGTAAGTTCATAGGCCCCAGAGGGAAGCTTCTACTGCCCTTTAGCTAAACACAGATGTTATTACCATTAAAAAGCCTCTGCATGGGTATGTTTAAGCACTTTGGTTAATGCTGATCTCACTTTTAACTACAGAACCTTCTTTGGATGGTAGCAAAAACCAAGAAGACACAAAACTCATTAAAATGACAAGATGAAGAGAAAGCCCAGGAGAATTCATCTCTAGCACACCCACCATTGCTCAGGGAACATAGTAGAGATGACTGAGAAAACTTGAGGGCTTCTCTCAGTGCTAGCCAGAGAAACTTCTTTATGGAGATGGTGGTAGACACTGAGGAGACTCAAATTTTATCAATGCAGAAAATGAGAGACTTCCAAGAGCTCAGCACTAAAGGAAACTTTTAACACACCCTCCAAGGCTCAGGTAACATTATGGAAAAGGGGGCCAGAAGAATGTATGAGCCACAGAGTACATAGGTGTACTTCAGGGTGCTGACCTCCTGACATATACTGACTGGTGCATTCATGACCCCGCTGTGGTTACTGATTCCCCCACAAGACCATCATGTGTTTGAGCCCATCAATAGTTTGATATGGAAGACAGAGGAGGACAAAAGAAACAAGACAATGAAACAGAGGAAGGACTACCTTTAAAGAGGAGGATACTCAAGAGATAGAGCGTAAGGGAAAGGGGTAAAAAAAAAAAAGATAAAGGAATGGGATCACAGTCAAATTTCTTTATTAAATGTCTTAATAAATAAAATGGAAATTTAAAAAACTTGTGTGGCACTTTCCTATCAATGATTACTTCACTGTGAAGAAGGCATCTGCCTTTAGTTAGGGACTTGATCATAGAAATCAAAAACAGCTAAATTATCTTCAGTTATGTTCCACGCTTTCCATCTCCCTTGTTTATATGGAGGACCTCACTTTTCTCTCTGATCTTCAGTTCAGAGTCTGTGGATACAGAGGAGTTCAAAGAACTGAGGGGGCTTCTGAGTTGTCTTCCATTATTGAGTAAGTCACCCCAAGGTAGTAGCATTAATTATGTAGGAAGTACTAAGGGTCCTGTGACTTACATGGAGAATTTTAAGAAAGGCGTTGAAGGGCTCTGGACTTGGGCATGATAGGACAATATGAAAAGAGAGCCAGCCAAGAAGTACAATATCCCAGCGCCAACTTCACTCCCACCAAGTTTCCTCCACTGTGAGATCTAATGGTAATTGAATAGTTATCCAGCAGAGAGAGAGAGAGTTTCAGGGAAAAAAATAGCCTAGGTAAAGGATTTATATATTTTGTTAAAGTGGTAGTCAAACAATGTAGTCTATTAATTTCTCCCAAGAGATAGATGTGTGTGTGTGTGTGTGTGTGTGTGTGTGTGTGTGTGTGTGTGTACACCACAGCATTCATAATGAACTCAGAAAATAAACTCAGGGTTTATTTTCCACTTTCTTTTTGAGACAGACTCTCTAAGGTTCAGGATTCTCCTGGATCTGCCTCCCATTGTAGTGGAAATTGTAGTAGTGGTATTGGGATCAAAGATACATATGCCACTTTACATCCAACTTTACATGGATGCTGGAGAATTGAAGTAGGTTCAACGGGATTGAAAGCAAGCATCATTAACCACAGAGCCATCTCTCAAGGCCAAGATTATTCTTTAATAATACCCCCCCCATCTACATGCATTCTGGCTTGGGTAATTTAATAAAAATCTAAGAGGAGGGCTGGAGATATGGTTTAGTGTTGGAGACCATGAACAGCATAACAGCCATCTTGTATGAGAAGCCATCTTATGGACTCAAAAGGCCTTAGGATCAGAATTGCCCCAGCTACAAGCCCTGGCTGCAGGCGATCACTTTATCTACCTATTGGATCAGAGTTGCCCCAGCTACAAGCCCTGGCTGCAGGCGATTACTGTATCTGCCTATTGGAATGTAACAACAGACCTTCCCATGACCCCTGGGATTAAGAGTCCCATGATCTAACCTTATCAATCAGAGCATCTTGTAATCCTGGGTCAATGACCCCTGGGATTAAGAGTCCCATGATCAAACCTTATCAATCAGAAAGTCTTGTGACCCTGGGTCAGTTTCTAGTTTACCTTCCTCCTGCCTCCCCTATATAAACCTCTGTGAAAAATAAAAATTTGAGACTTTGACCAGGTATTAGGCTTAGTCTCCTTCTTTGTGTCTGTTTGTCTCTCTCATCCAGGTTAATCTCCCCTCGGGCTCTTGTTGAACTCCCGCTGGTCAGGGCAGTTTAGTGGTTAAGGTGCTTGTCTGTGAAGCCTAAGGACCCATGTTCAACTCTCCAGATACCACAAAAGTCAGATGCACAAAGGTGAGGCAAGCACACACTCACATATGCCCACTAGATGGCACAATGTCGGAAGTATGATCACAGTTGCTGAGGCCCTGGCACACCAATTAAGCCAAATGCACAAGGGGGCATATGTATCTGGAGTTCATTTGCAGTGGCTAGCAGGCCTGGCATGCCATTTATCTATCTGCTCTTCTCTTAAGTAAGTAAGTAAATAAATAAATAAATAAATAAATATTAGAATAAGATATGACCCCTGCCTTCAGTGTTTATTATCTGGCAGAGAGGACAGACAAATATACTAATAATGTCAGAACTGAGTGGAGGATATGAGGATATTAATAAAGCCCCATGGAAGGCAGTGTTTTTCATGCTGTATGTTGAGACCCACTGACAGATCATTAAAATCAGTTTACTGGGATACAGACAGCATCTTTTTAAAAAGCAATGAAACAGAATCATGTTCCTCACATAGCAGAAAAGATAGCACAGCTTTTTGAAACAATTGTTTTGGTTCTGTGGGATGTAGTGTAGGCATAGGTTTGTGTAAAAGGTCTTGTAAAATGTATCTTATGGCCGGGTGTGGTGGCACACGCCTTTAATCCCAGCACTTAGGAGGCAGAGGTAGGAGGATAGCCATGAGTTCAAGGCTAACCTGATACTACAGAGTGAATTCCAGGTCAGCCTGAGCCAGACTGAGACCCCACCTTGGGAAAAAAAAAAAAATGTATCTTACCTTAGAGCATCATGAAAAGTCTATAAAAGCTACCACTCTATTGTGAGGAGGAACCCAGATTAAAGGAATCTAGATGAGATTAGTAGGAGGTAGGAAACATTTTTTTCGAATTAGAGAACTCTCAAGATCAATCTTGGAAAAAAATTATTAATTTCAAGGGGAAAAAAAGCAGCTTATGAAAAAGAACCAAGGATTGAAAAAGCAGGGTAGTTCACTAATGTTCTGTGACTGGGAATGGTGGAAGGAGCCTCTGATAGGATATTGGGGCTTGAGACACTGACGCTGCCTTTGCAAGAGTTGATACTAATGAAAGGAGAGCTGGAACAAGTACCTATAAATAGGAGTTAAAAAGTCAAGATAATCATGTTTTAAAATTTATAGCTGTCAAAGCTACTTTTAATTTGTGAACCAGAGAAAGAGTCATGAAGCTGGGAATATCTATTTATTATGTTATCCATTGTTATTTTATGTGTTCAGCTCAGTGATCAACTGTACAGTGTTTATGTAAGCCAGGCATAGGGACACATACCTTTAATCCCAGAACTCAGGAGGCCGAGGTAGGTGGATCACTGTGAGTTCAAGGCCAACCTGAGACTACATAGTGAATTATAGGTCAGCCTGGGTTACAGTGAGACCCTACCTTGAAAAACCAATGACAACCATAGAAACAAAATATTACATAGTCTTTACCAGTCCCAATACCACTCAAAAGTACAAAGGCTCATTTGAAATTCAAGATAGTCTCTTAACTGTGAATCCTGTGAAAGTAAACACAAGTTATATATTTCCAACACATAATTATGTAGGGAAAATATTCACATTGAGAAAATAAGATATAAAAAAAGAAATACTGAACCAATTCAAGATAGAAAACCAGGAGGGCCAGCATCAAATCCTGCAGTTATTTGTCCAGCATCTCAGAGTTGTGATGAAAGTTCTCGGGATCTACAAGGGCTGTAATTCTATACCTCCACCTAGAGTACTTGTTCTCACAGCAAGTCTACCCAAGCCAGAGCAAACACCTCTCCTTCATGGCTGTACTACAGCCACAGCATCTCCAAACCTTTGGAGTCTCTATTGAAACCTATACTTCATCTTCATGGCCTCATTCCCTAGCCTCAGAGGGCCTTCATGCAAAAAATCTCAGTCCTACTCTACAGTGTCCATCTTCAAAGGATGTTGTGAATACACTATCCACTCTTTCTTTCATTTGTCATGCTTCTGAAACCAGTACTCAATGTGCTACCACATTTTTTAACCCAGAGGAAAATGAAGCTGACTTTAAGCAGCATAAAAACTTCAGCATTCTTCCTTCAGGTCCCTTCCTTTTAATAGAGTCAGCATTTCTCTGCTGTCCCAATGCAGAGCAGCTGGCCCATCTTCAATGGTAGTTTTTTTTAAATAATTGCAGCTAAAGCAATCTCTGGGCCCAGAATCTGAACCTGATCATATTTGTCCAGCAATCACAAAGGTCGGCTTCCATAATAATAGACAATAAACTGATAATTTCCTCCCCCTCACATTCTCCTTCACAGCTCCACCTCTATCATATCCCCTCCCCCTTTCAATCAGTCTGTCTTTAATTTTGATGTCATCATCTTTTTCTTCTATTATAATGGTATTGTGTAGCTGGTGCCAGGCATTGTGAGGTCATGAATACCCAGGCCAGTTTGTTTTGTTCCTGTGATATGTAGTGTATGCATAGGTTTGAGAGGCAGTGACAAGAAACACTTGAGTGTTTCAGGGTCAGAGTTACTAGAAGATTTATACCTTCAGTGGTTTGGGATTGGTTAAAAGACCAAAGGAAGATGCCTGCTGGGAATCCTGCCTTCCTTCTTCCATTAAGGCAGTAAATCAAGCCACCAAGAGGAAAGAAAGCAGAAGGCAGAAGGCAAAACTCTGAAGGAGCTAACAGTTGTGAGCTGTGCAGGCATAAAGAGGAACACCAAAGCCACATGCAGAGACTAGTATAAGCAGCGATGACCAAAGAGCTCACAATATTTAACTGAGAGCAAAGAACAACTCGTTTCAAGATCTGATAGAAAACAAACCTGGATTTCCAGTGCTTTATATACTATTATACATACCTCATATATCCATGCAACCTGATTGTCATAGCAAGTCTTCACAGGATTTATGATAGTCATTCTCAGTTTCATGTTCAGGAACTGAGACATGGAGACAATAAAATGCCTTTGACAATTACAGTCAGGAAGGGGATGACACAGGCTTCCCTCACAGAAACCCCAAGCCCGGGGTCTTTCCACTTGCCCCAGCATGCTTATAAGAATTCAAGCACTGTTCTGTTCTCTCTGCTATGCAATAATTGTTTCTAACCTTGTGCATTCAAAAGTGACTGAGGTCATATAAATCAAGGATATTGTCCATTTCTTTCAGATTTTCAAACTTAGTGGAGTATATGTTCTTAAACTATGTCCTTATCATTTTGTGAATTTCTGTGGTATGTAATGGTGCCTTTTTCATCTCTAAGTTCATTAATTTGTGTCTCTCTTTTGGTCAGATTTGCTAAGGGTTTATCAGTCTTGTTTCCCCTTTCAAAAAACAAACTGTTTCATTGATTCTTTGTATTTTTAAAATTTCTATTTCATTAATTTCTGCCCTAATTTTTGTCATTTCTTCCCATCTACTGGTTTTTGGATTGCCTTGTTCTTCTTTTTCTAAGGCAATAAGGTGAAGCATTAATTTTTTACTTGTGAACTTTTAAATTTCTTAATATAGACACTTAAAGCTATGAAAAACTCTTAGGATTGCTTTGATTTTGTCCCAAGGGTTTTGATATATTGTATTCTCATCATTTGATTCTATGATTTTTTGATTTCCTTCTTGATTTTTTCATTGACCTATTTATCATTTAGTAGTGTAATTTTTAGTTTCCATGATTTTATGTTTTTCTATAGTTTTTCTTGCTGTTTATTTGTAGTTTAATCCCACTGTGATCAGATACAGTGTAAGGAATTATTTCAATTTTCCTGTGTTTGTTAAGGTTTGCTTTGTGTCCTAATACGTGGTCTATTTTAGAGAATGTCCCATGTGCTTCTGAAAAGAATATGTATGCTGCAGCATTTTGATGTTCTATAGATATCTATTAGGTCCATTTGTTCTATGACCTCATTTAATCCAGATGGTTATTTGTTTATTTTTTGCCAGGATGACCCATCAATACATGAAGTCACCCACTACAACTATGTTTGTAGTTATCTGTGACCTTAATTCTAATATTGTTTATTTGATGAAATTGTTGGGTGAATATATATTTAGAATTATAGTATCCTCCTGTTTGAGTGTTCATTTAATCAATATAAAATGACCTTCTTTATCTGTCCTAACTAATGTTGATTTGAAGTCTACCCTGTCAATTAGGATAGCACGGCCTACTTATTTTGTAGGCCCATTTGCTTGAATACCATTTTATAACCTTTCACCCTAAGACACTATGTGTCTTTTATGGAAAGGGGGGGTTTCTTGGAGGCAACAAATAGAAGGAACCTGCTTTTTAACCCAGTCTTCACACCCATGTCTTTTGGTTGGGGCATTGAGACCATTGATATTAAGAGTTATTATTGAAAGCATATATTTATTTTTGCCCTTCTTGTTTTGTACTTCTTCCAGTTTTTCCTTTACTCTCTTGTATTAACTATTATTTCAGTATGGTTTATTTTATCCTGTTTCCTTATGTGTGTGCTTTCCTTTCCCTTCTGCATGGAGGATCCTTTCAAGTATTTTCTGTAGAGCTGGCTCAGTGTTCATATATTCCTTTACCCTGTTTTTGTTGTGAAATTTTTTCCATTTATTTGGATGGATAGCTTTTCAGAATAAAGTAATCTTGACAGTTGTTATCTTTCAGGACTTGGAACACATCATTCCAAGCCCTTGTGGCTTTTACAATTTGTGTTGAGTAATCTGCTGTTATCCTGATGGGCTTGCATTTGTATGTGACTTGATTTTTGTCTCTAACTGCTTTCATATATTTTCTTTGGTTTGTGTGTCTTATAGTTTAATTGTAATGTGACTGTGAGAGGCACTTTCCTGATTTTGTCTTTTTGGCTTTCTAAAGGCTTCCTGATTCTGGATTGGCATCATTTCCCTATTTAGGGGAAGTTTTCTTCTTTGATTTTGTTGAAAATACCTGCTATGCCTTTGGAGTGAAATTCTTCCCTTCTACAATTCCCTGAATTCTTAGGTTTGATCTCTTCATAGTGTTGAAAATGTCTTGAAACCCCCATTCGTGCCTTCCTATTAGTTTGTCTTTCTCTAAGTTGGACTGTATTAGATCTACTACCTGGTCTTCTAGTTTAGATATTGTGGTAGTTTGAATAGATGGCCCCCATATATTCAGTGCTTTATTAGTTTGTAGTTTAGATCTGTAGCCACCTGGCTGGAGGAGCTGTCACTGGGTGAATCTTAAGGTGTGGTGGTGGGTTTAAATTTTCAATGAAAAGATGTACAAAGTGCCTAGTTCCACCAGGAGTTCCTGAAGTGTGATGTGTGGCTTTTGGTTTTTGGTTTGTGGCTCTTTCTCCCTCTGGCCCTGTGAAAGCAGGGCCAGCTTTTTCTACCATTATGGAATGTTCCCTGGATCAGAAAGCTTCAATAAATACTCCTTCCTCCATAACTGTGCCTGGTTTAGAAGTTCATCTCAACAAACCTAATGCTGTCTTCACAGAAATTGGTAACAAGAGTAGGGTGAGATAAATCTGACCATATGGACTTTTGTCTTTTGGCACTTTTGTTTTAGAGAAACAGACATGGACTTGATACTTACAATTAAAGATGCCTTCTTGAACAGTAATCCAAGTATTATGGACTATTCTGATGAGAGTTTAAAAATGCTAAGTACAAGGCTAGAGAGATGTCTTAATGGTTAAGCGCTTGCCTGTGAAGCTTAAGGACCCTGGTTTGAGGCTCGATTTCCCAGTACCCATGTAAGCCAGATGTACAAGGTGGCACATGCATCTGAAGTTAGTGTGCAGTGGCTAAAGGCCCTGGTGTACCCATTCTCTCTCTCTCTCTCTCTCTCTCTCTGCCTCTTTCTCTCTCTGTTTGTCTGTTGCTCTCAAATAAATAAATAAAAATAAACACATTTAAAAAAAAATGCTAAGTACAGAGAAAATTAACCTTAAAGACAAGGCTTATAAATTTCTAAGAGGAAAGAAAGACTACAAAGGACTTTGTTAAAATTGGGCTTCTGACATAAAGGCTGGCTACAATCTGCTACCCAGGCCCAAAAAATTAGATCAAAGACAAGTCTTATAAATTTCTAAGAGGAAAGAAAGACTACAAAGGACTTTGTTAAAATTGGGCTACTGACATAAAGGCTGGCTACAATCTGCTGCCCAGGCCCAAAAAATTAGATCAAAGTTCAATTTGTAATAGACTGATGTGCTTGGCTAAAAATAATACACTGAAGAGATTTAAGATTTTAAATAAAAAACCGCAAACAAGTTAAAATAACAGACACTGAGAATTGTTTTGGGTTTCTAAAGCTGCTATTGTCAAACACATTAACAATCTTAAGAAAAATGGCCCAAGTGCTTTACATTAAAACTATAGAGAGGATGACTAAGAAAAAAACTATAGTAAAAACATAAACTCTTTCAAAAAGAGTTGACTAAAAAAAAAAACTATTTTTCAAGGTTATGATTTCTTTTGTACCTAAATTAAAAATATGTCTGTGTCCAACACACCTGGTATTAGTTTTGAAAACATAAAAAGTGCGTAGAGTGGTCATAAAATACATACAGTTCCAGGAGCTAAGATGTGGCATATAGACAGGGCATAATAACCCTCATAAATAGGCTAAAAAAGCCTTTAAAAGATAGACTGTGGTTTACATGGAGAGCTCAAGATGATTTAGATATACCACAACTCTACAAGGGCTACCCTGGAGGCTGTTGGCTAAGGATGACAGTTTTCCCTTTCTACTCAGCCCAGCTAGAGGGGCAAAATTAAAAAATCCCAAGACTGCCAGTCACTGGACTTAAACAACAAAATTTTATATTTGCTTGATGGTTTGAGTTTACATTGTTCTAGTCTCTCCTTGCTATGCCTTATACCAGTTAAAAATGTTTACTCTGTGCCTTTATATGTTAAAAGTATACAACTTGTTTGATTTTACAGGACTCACAGTTAAGAGACAATCTTAAATCTCAGATAAGATTAGGACTTTAAAACTATCCTAAGTTAGTAAAACCTGGGACTAAAAAATGGGACTAAATAAATTTACAATGTATAATGGTTTTAAATCTATTCAGGGACAGGAGTGGAGTGGTAGTTTGAATAAAGTTTGTAGTTTGGATCTGCAGCCACCTGGCTGGAGGAGGTGTCACTGGGTGGATCTTAAGGTATGGTGGTGGGTTTAAAATCTAATGATATACAAAGTGCCTAGTTCCACCTAGAGTTCCTAAAGTGTGCTGTGTGGCTTTTGGCTTGTGGCTTTCTCTCTGCTTGGCCCTGTGAAAGCAGGGCCAGCTTCTTCTGCCATTATAGAACTTTTCCTAGATCTATAAGCTTCAATAAATAACCCTTCTTCTATAACTATTCCTGGTTTAAAAGTTCATCTCAGGCTGGAGAGATGGCTTAGCAGTTAAGGCGCCTGCCTGCTAATCCTAAGAACCGGGTTCCAATCTCCAGGTCCCACGTTTAGCCAGATGCAAAGTGACGCAAGGGCGCAATGCCGCACATTCCCACAAGGGGTTGCACACATCTGAATTTCGTTCACAGCAGCTGAGAGACTGCTGGTGCGCCTATCTCTATCTGTCTCCCTCTCCCTCTCTCTCTGTCTCTCCCTGTGTCTCTCTCCAAAAAAATAAATAAATAAAAGAAAATTTAAAAAAATTTTTTAAAAAAGTTCATCTCTACAAACCTAAAGCTGTCTGCTACAGATATACTGTCCTCCCATTGTTCCATTCTACTGGTGGCACTTTCTACAGAGTTTTCTAATTGACTTACTCTGTTTTTCATATCTAATGTTTCTGACAGATATGTTTTATTATTTCTATTTTATTATTCCTGTCTTGTATTGACCTCCTTATTTCATTAACTTGGTTTCCTGGGTTTTCCTTCAGGAGTTTGTTTTCTTCTGTAATTCCTTTGTTTTCCTCTTTGATTTATTCTTTGATTTCTTTGAGTCTAGATATAATCATTTCTTTGAAATATTTGTCAGGCATTAGGCATTTCCTCTAAAAGAGTCTCACTGGGTGTCATTTCTGATGGATTTATAATTTGTGGTTAGTTTGTATTGTCTTGATTTTTTGTGTGTTTTTTTTTTTTGTATTATAATGTAGAGATTTTTGTATTTTGAGTTAATTCGTTGCTTGGGTTTTCCAATTATCTTCAGTATTTTAGCTGTGCAAATCCAACTTTATATATCTTCAGGGTAGGAGTTGAAGGTGCCAGGTGTAGCTCTTAAACTCCAAGAAAAGAGCAGAAGTGATCCTCGGTGTTGAGTTTGCCTGCTAGTCAAGTATTCTAGTAGACTGGGTGGAGCAATTTACTGGCAAATTCTAAAATTCAACTGACCAATATATACACTCAATCCAAACCAGCATAGAGTATTTATGCAAGAGTGGGGATTAAAACAAACTGATAATCTAATAAAGCCAAAATTTCTATGGGGCTGTGTTGCCCCACAACCTTAATCCTGTAAATTGGGAGGTTGAGATGTCTCATTTGAAATAGGTTCCAGGTCAGCCTGGTGCTGAGTCAGATCCTGCCCTCAATAATGACAGAAGAAAAAGACAAAGGCCATATGAATCAGGAAACATCAAAGGCCAGAATGATAAACCCCAAAATTCAGCTTATTTGAGAATATTAAAGCCAACCAAGAATATGTAACACATAACCTGCCCTGACACATAAAGAGAGATTAGCACTCCCAGTGCTGTCCTATGTACCTGGTGGCTTTGTGTAAGCAGACCCTGTTACTTTTTGGGTTGGCTTCCAACTTCAACAATGCTGAGTGCCCACCTTCATCTGTCACTGTTGTGCTGTGGATCTGGTGTTCTGATCAGCTGCATTGGATGCTGTGTGGCTGGGGTTGAATGAGTTCTTCAGAGGTTAATGGCACTGATGGTTGGGGCATATGAGGCTGTGCAAGATGCTTAGAGTTTTACCAGAGCTGCTCAGCTAGTCCTGTTTGTTTTCTCCTTTACCAGCTTCTCAGCTGGTCCCTGCTGTCTTCTGATTCAGGTTTCTTGACTCTGTAAGGAGGCAGATATGATTGGAAAATCCCTCCACCTGGTTTCTGCTCTTGGGGCCACTAATGCCTTGGTTGGATTCTGGCCAGTCTCCTCCTTTCTGGAAGTTCTTAGTCTCTCCTGCTTCTCTGCTGTGGTAATGATAACTTATACACCTTAACTTTTTATTTATTTATTTATTTATTTATTTATTTATTTATTTATTTATTTCACTTTCACTTTTTGATAGAAGAGTGTATTTTGATATTTTTCTGCTTATTTCCCTCCCTAGGCTGCTTTGGCATGGATCCTATGCTGCCAGCTTACACATAAATCTCTGGTCAACTAATTTTAAATTCAACTCTGTTCAAATTCTTAGGACATGGGCAGAACACAACCAGAATATTACAAAAAATTCCTCTATACCACTTCTGGCAAAGTTATCTTTCTCCTCCACAGTCCACAGTTCTCTGTGCATTTATTTCTTTCACCAGAATTTTCCATCAAACTCTGCTCACAACACTCAAAAGCATCTTTAGTACAAAATAGCAAATCCTTTCATATACATCTTCCAAATCAGTTCCAAAGATTAAAAACCAAATTGACTAATTGTAGCTACAGCCCCATATCTGATATCAATTTTCTGTTGCAATTATCTTATTTTTAAGTTTAGAATTAGAATTAGTTTATAGATAGAAATTAAAAGAACGTGGAAGAGGAAATTCTAGAAAGTGGAAAAGCCCACCTAGAGACCCAGACTGCGGTCTTTTCTGAGTTTTGGATAGGGCAGAACTGACCATTTTTCTACTTGGGGACCAGGTTTAACCTTTCCAAAAATCTTAATGCTCCTAGCAAGGGAACTCCCTTCTATGGAGGTACTCATTCTGAATTTAAGTAAAAACAGATCTACAAAGGAGGACTCCATTCAGCAGAAAGAGATTAAGGAAAAGCCAGATCCTTCTCTGTCCTCAAGCAAGATGGAAACTGCATAGACAGGCTCTGGAACATTATTTTTTTTTTTTTCCTTTCAGGGGCCTGTCACCCTTAAACTGCTTCTTTTTGTGGGGACAAGACATCTAACCAAAAGGAGGTTATAAGAGGGAAGGGGATGTTTTAGGTTACTCTTGAAGGGAAGTTTCACTAAGGCAAGGAAAGCAGAGGACTAGCAGGAAAGCAGCTCACATCATCTGGGTAGATGTAGTTTAAGTACTTGGCTGGGAGCTGGGCTCAAGTTCCACTCCCCCCATTGGCACATCTACACTAGCAAGGCTCTACTTCCAGAATTTTCACCATCTGGGAACCAAATATTCAAAACATAAGATATTATGGGGTTATGTCAAACTACCATACATGACTAGCAAGACTAGAAATATATAATTATGCTGTCAGAGCTAATATCCTCATTTGCTATATGATGTCAGTCTAGTAAACCAGATCATTTTCTACATAGAATACACCAAAAACTATCCTGTAACCAGAATGAAGCCCAATCCTTGAAACTGACTACAAAGCTTCCTATGATCTAGCAACTCGCCATTTCTCTTTAGTTTCTTCACCCACTTCCTTTACTCTAACTATGAGGACTTTATGGTTTTCTCCCAGTACTGAGTCATTTTTCCACACCGGGATGTCGCACATGCAGTTGTTTTCTTTACCTTCCAAGATTCCACAATTTCAAGAAATAAATTTCTGTTGTTTTAAGTCAGCCTGTTGTTGGCACTTTGCTATAGCATCCCAAACAGAAGGGCCCATTCCCAGAAATCTCTATGCAAAAATGCATCTGTACAATTCTTTTTCTATCCTTGAGATACTGTGTAACTTTATAACATTCTTAACATATAAAGTATACTATCAGTGTTTCTTAATTTCTTTCTTATGATAGAATATAATTTCCAAGCAAATTTATAATAATTACATTAGGTATGTCTTATCCCTAATGCTAAGTTCAGTGTCATACACATGGCACAAACACAGTAGTCTGGGATGGGTATAAGTTAATCAATGACAGTGCTCACCATACAGAGCTCTTGTAAATCCCCAGTTATTAATGAAAATTATTTACCATAGTGCCTTCCTCATAGCAGTACTGAGTAGGTATATTCTTAAGTTAATCATGTTAAAATTTTTGAGTCTTGGTTGGAGAAATGGCTCAGCACTTAAGGCACTTGCCTGCAAGCTTAATGACTAGGGTTCAGTTCCACTGTACCAACATAAAGCCAGATACACAAAGTGACACATGCATCTGGAGTTTGTTCGCAGTGGCTAGAGGCTCTGGGATACCCATTCTCTCCTCTCTCTCTCTCTCTCTTGACTTGCAAATAAATAAAAGCACTCCTTAAAATTTTTGAGTTTTGGGGGCTGGAGAGATGGCTTAGCGGTTAAGGCTCCTGCCTGCTAAGCCTAAGAATTCTGGTTCCAATCTCCAGCGGTTCCAATCTCCAGTTCCCACATTTAGCCAGATGCAAAGTGATGAAAGGCCGCAAGGCCACACTTGCCCACAAGGGGGCGCACACATCTGGATTTCATTCACAGCAGCTGAGAGACTGCTGGCATGCCCATCTCTATCTGTCTCCCTCTCCCTCTCTCTCTGTCTCTCTCTCTGTGTCTCTCTCCAAAAATAAATAAAAAATAATTTAAAAAATTTAAAATAAAATTTGAGTTTGGGGATGGAGAGATGGCTTAGCGGTTAAGGTGCCTGCCTGCTAAGCCTAAGAACCTGGTTCCAATCTCCAGGTCCCACGTTTAGCCAGATGCAAAGTGATGCAAGGGTGCAATGCCACACTTGCCCACAAGGGAGCGCATGCATCTGGATTTTGTTCACAGCAGCTGAGAGACTGCTGGCACGCCCATTCTCTATCTGTCTCCCTCTCCCTCTCTCTCTGTCTCTCTCTGTGTCTCTTTCCAAAAATTAAAAATAAAAATAATAAAACATGAGTTTTAACTATTTCATAAAAGGTAGACATATAAGTTTGGTATATATTCCAGAGACCAAACTTGAAAGCAAGGAGTAGATGGGGGCACAAAGTCCAGCCATCTCAACATAAAATGATTTTTAGAAGGGTTTACAGCATATTTTAAGATGCCTGAGCACATATAGATAAAATGATGTACTTAATCCACAAAACCAGAACTCTAACAGTCTCCCATATCCCAAATACATTGTACATTAAATACTACACAGCAGATTTATACCATAAATTTATATCTTTCTTAATAATATGGAAAAGTAGTCAGTATAGTGAAAAACTATTCGTTTTGCCTGGGCTTTCACTCTTTAATTGCTTGAGATAGAGAGCTGTATCTATTTATTTCCTTTTTAAAAAATATGTCTCTGGGGCTAGAGAGAGCTCAGCAGTTAAATGTGCTTACCTGAAAGCCTGATAGCCCTGGTTCAAATCCCCAGTATCCATGTAAAGCCAATTGCACAAAGTGACATTTGTATCTAGAGTTCATTTGCTTTGGCAAGAGGCCCTGGCATGCCCACATTTATTTTCCTCTCTCTCTCTTTCTTTAAAAGTGAATAAAAAATTAACATAAAAGAAAATATCTCTTGTAGTATTTTGCTGGGCACAGAAGATGCAGAAGCTTACAGACAGGCTTGCTTCACAAATTCAGGATGCTTGAACTGGATGTGGAAGAGGGATAATGAATAAGGGGTTAGGATAGGTACATGCCAAAATGTTGTGAGTTCAGAGTACATATGATAGACAAACCTAATATACTTTGGAACTTGAAATAAAGATTAGGGAGACCTTTCTTTCTTTTAAGCATTTCAGAAGATTCTGAAATTATCATGGGAAATGTGGTACTTTGGCTTATATGTCCCCCATAAACTCATGTGGTTTGGGTTCTTAGGCTTTGTATTTCTCACCTATCTGATCCAGATTATTTTTTTACAAGGTGACTCCTTTGTGAAGAGTTTTCTTAAAACCAAAATCTTGGGCTGGAGATATGGCTTGGTGATTAAGACACTTGCCTACAAAGCCTAAGAACCCAGGTTTGATTCACCAATACCCACATAAAGCCACATGTACAGCACATACATCTGGATTTCATTTTCACTGGGAGGAGGCCAAGGTGTGCCCATTCTCTCTCTCCCTCTTTCCTCCCTATATCTCTTCTCTGCTCTCAAATAAATAAATACAAAATAATATAACTTTTAAAAAAGATTTATTGTTGTAGTTACCTTCTGATTGCTGGCACAAAAAAAAACTGACCAAAAGCAGCTAATGGGAGAAAAATATTTATTTTGGCTTACAGTCTCAAGGGGAAGCTTTGTGATGGTGGGGTATGAGCAGAGACTGTACATCACTTCTGCTAACAGCAGGTGGTAAAAAGTAGCAGGAGGGTGAACTGAACTCTGGCAAGGTGGAATTGGCTATAACACTCCAATCCCGCCTCTGAAACACACACCTCTACAAGAGATGCTCTACCTCCCAAACTGCCACCAGCTGGGTCACTATGCTAATATCTGAAAGAGTAGACTTCAGACCAACTCAGTTAGGAAAGATAAGGAAGGTCACTTTATATTGATTAAAGGAACACTCTAACAGGAAGACATTACAATCCTATACATATATGCATCTAACACGGGGCCTCCCAATTTCATCAAACAAATGCTATTAGAACTAAAGTCACAGATAACAACAAACACACTTGTAGTGGATGACTTCAACAACCCACTCTCACTAATTGACAGGTCATCCCAGAAAAAAATAAACAGAAATGCTTCTGGATTAAATGAGGTCATAGGACAAATGGACCTAACAGATATATACAGAACATTTCATCCAAATGCTGAAAAATACATGTTCTTTTCAGCATCACATGGAACATTCTCTAAAATAAACCATATATTAGTACACAAAGTAAATCTTAACAACTATAGAAACTTTAAATAATTTCTTGCACTGTATCTGATCAAAATGGGATCAAACTACAAATAGATAACAAGAAAAGCTATAGAGCATACACAAAATCATGGAAACTAAACAATACACTACTAAATGGTGAATGGGTCAATGAAGAAATCAAGAAGGAAATAAAAAAATTCATGGAGTCAAATGATAATGAGAGTACAACATGCCAAAACCTTTGAGACACAATGAAGGCAGTCCTAAGAGGGAAATTTACAGCTTTAAGTGCCTATGTTAAGAAATTAGAAAGGTCACAGATAAACAACTTAATGCTCCCCCTTAAGGCCTTGGAAAAAGAAGAACAAGGCAAACCAAAAATCAGTAGATAGAAAGAAATAATAAAGACTAGGGCAGAAATTAATGAAATAGAAACCAAAAGAACAATCCAAAGAATCAATGAAACAGAGTTGGTTCTTTGAAAGGATAAAGAAGATTGATAAACCCTTATCAAAACTGACCAAAAGAAAGAGAGAAGAGACACAAATCAATAAAATCAGAGATAAAAAAGGCACCATTACAACAAATAACAGAGAAATTTTTAAAAATCATAGGACATACTATAAGAACATATACTCCACTAAGTTTGAAAATCTGAAATAAATGGATGATTTCCTTGATTTATATGACCTACCTAAATTAAATCAAGATGAGATTATCCACTTAAATAGACTTATAACAAGTATGGAGATCCAAGGAGTTAAAAGAAAATCTCCCAACTAAAAAAAGTCCATGCTGGGCGTGGTGGCGCACGCCTTTAATCCCAGTACTTGGGAGGCAGCGGTAGGAGGATTGCCGAGAGTTCAAGGCCACCCTGAGACTACATAGTTAATTCCAGGTCAGCCTGGACCAGAGTGAAACCCTACCTCGCAAAACCAAAAAAAAAAAAAAAAAAAAAGTCCAGGCCCAGATGGATTCACTGCTGAATTTTACCAGACCTTCATGGAAGAACTAACACTGGTACTTCTTAAATTTTCCATAGAATAGAAGAGGAAGAAATCCTACCAAACTCCTTCTATGAAGCCAGCATCACCCTGATCCCAAAACCAGATAAAGATATAACAAAAAAGGAGAATTACAGACCAATCTCCCTCATGAACATAGATGCAAAAATTCTCAACAAAATATTAGCAAAGAAAATACAAGAATATATTAGAAAGATCATTCACCCTGACCAAGTAGGTTTTATACCAGAGATGCAGGGATGGTCAACATACACAAATCAGTAAATATAATACATTATATAAATGGACTGAAGGATAATCACATGATCATCTCATTAGATGCAGAAAAAGCATTTGACAAAATCTAACATCCCTTCATGATAAAAGTCCTACAGAGACTGGGAATAGAAGGAACATATCTCAACATAATAAAGGCTATTTATGACAAACCCACAGCCAACATAATACTAAATAGAGAAAAACTTGAAGTTTTTACACTTAAAATCAGACAGAAGACAAGGGTGTCCACTGTCCCCACTTTTTTTTTATTTATAGATTTGTGTATTATATAAATTTAAATAAACAATGACATAACAATTACCAGCATTATAAAGATTTTAGACTTTTTTAAAAACGTAAATGCTTATTTAGAATAAAATGTTACTTTTTCAAAATGCAGAATTGGATTCCAATATAACAATTTAATAAAATAAGGCACAATGTTTCATAAGGCAAAATTCACAGGAGTTTATACAAGGTCAATATATGATCACATTTTTATGTCCTGAGGGAGAGGGAAGGAAGTTCTAGTCTTAGCCATAGCAATAAGGCAAGAGACACACATAAAAGTGATGCAAATTGGAAAGGAAGAGATCAGGTTATTATTATTTGCAGATGATATGATTCTATACATAAAGAACCTTAAAGACTCTTCTAGCAAACTGTTAGAGCTGATAAACACCTATAGCCATGTAGCAAGACACAAAAACACACAGAAATCAGTAGCCTTCCTATATGCTAACAACAAACACACAGAGGATGAAATCAGGGAATCACTCCTATTCACAATTGCATCAAAATAATAATAATAATAATAATAATAATAATAATAATAATAATAATAAAGTACCTTGGGACAAATCTCACCAAGGAAGTGAAGGATCTCTACAAGGAGAACTTTAAAACACTCAAGTGAGAAATTGCAGAAGACACTAGGAAATGAAAAAAACACTCCCTGTTCTTGGACTGGAAGAATCAATATTGTGAAAATGGCAATCCTATCAAAAGCAATCTACACGTTTAATGCAAGCCCCATCAAAATTCCAATGGTGTTCTTCATGGAAATAGAAAAAATCAATCCAAAAATTCATTTGGAAGCACAAAAACCTCGGATATATAAAACAATTTTAAGTAACAAAAATAAGGCTTGTGGTATCACCATACCTGATTTTAACCTATATTACAGAGCCATAGTAACAAAAACAACATGGTACTGTCACAAAAACAGACATGTAGATCAATGGAACAGAATAGAGGACCCTGATGTAAGTCTGGGTAGCTATAGTCATCTGATGTTTGACAAAAATGCCAGTATTCCTCACTGGAGAAAAGACAGCCTATTCAGCAAATGGTGATGGGAAAATTGGATATGTATCTGTAGAAAGATGAAAATAGATCCTTTTCTTTCTCCATGCACAAGAATCAAGTCCAAATGGATCAAAGACCTCAATATCAGACCTGAAACTCTGAAATTGCTAGAGGAAATGTACAGAAAACCCTTCAACATATTGGTCTTGGAAAAGACTTTCTAAATATAACCCCAATTGCTCAGGAAATAAAACCACAGATCAACTGCTGAGACCTCATGAAATTATAAAGCTTTTGTTCAGCTAAGGACACTGTGAATAGAGCAAAGAGGCAACCTACAGAACGGGAGAAAATCTTTGCCAGCTATACACCTGACAGAGGGTTAATATCTAGGATATACAAAGAACTCAAACAAATAAATAATAAAAAATCAAACAACCAAACTAAAAAATGGGATATGGAACTAAATAGAGAGTTCTCACAAGAAGAAATACAGATGTCATATAAACATCTAAAAAATGTTCTACATCTGTAGTCATCAGGGAAATGCTGATTAAAACTACATTGAAATTCCACCTTTAGTTAATTCTTCCTGGAAGCAACCTCAGAGACCCACTTATGAGGAATGTCTGTGGATTCCTAAACAGATCAAGTTAACACAAATGTAATCATCACAAGTCAAACCCTATCTCCTTACATCATACTTAATTTCCAAATGAAGACAGTAACAAGGTCATAATTTCACCTACATGATATAACTATCCCTCCTACAACCAGAAACACACAATCTTCCCCCACCCCCAAACAAAGCAAGGTTCCTTGAGGAATGCTTAGTCTCTAATATAATAAGTCAAATATAACTTTAACAGTGGTTAACTTGCGATATGATCTCAATCAGTATTTACTACCTAATGGAGAAATAGAGGAAGAACAAAAGCATCTTAATATTGACATAGATATGTACAAACATTCTTAACAAGGTAAGACAGAATCACTCAAGGCAATTACAGTCCTTATTTTTATAACTACTCATATGGCCTTAGCTGGTATTTGTAATTACCTTCTTTTACTACCCATTTTGTATTTCCTCCCCCTTCAGCAAGCACCACAGCAGGTCTTGGTTCTTTACCTGGAGAGGTGACTCATACCTTCATTCCTGAAGGATCTGGGCAATTTATCACACTGCCTTGATTGGATTGCTGCAGATGTCCATTGACTTTCATAACAGGACATGGTAATACCAAGAGATGCTTTAAAGGATCTCCTGCACTCCAGACATACACTTCCTTACCTCTATTGTAGAGAAGCAGTCTAATTTCCCCCTGGTAGTCTGGATCAATCACCCCTGCTAACACTGTAACTCCTTTCTCAGCCTTTTCACTCAAGGGCATCAAGAGCCCAAAGTGACCAGGGGGGAGTATTAGCTTCCAGTTCAGTGGAATGTTCTTTGTGCCTCCTGGCAAATGCACTCCCCGCTCTGGAACCAAATCCTCTAGGCCAGCAGAGCACAAGGTTGTGGGGATAGGAAGCAAAAAATTGGCTAATGGGTCATTTGAGGCAATGGTGAGTGGTACCATTACCATTTCCACCCCTTGATTCCTGGACCCATGAATCTGGGCTATGGGAGAAACAGCACCATTCTAGGATGCTGATTAAGAGCATATACAGCCTGCTGGAGGACACTCCCTCAGCCCTCTAAGATGTTGCCACCTTGTTGGCCCTGTAGCTGTTTCTTTAAAAGGCCATTCCATGGTTCTGTCAAGGCAGCTGCTTCAGGATGGTGGGACACATGGTAAGACCAGTGAATTCCATGAGTTCACTACTATACTTCCTTGGCTGTGAAGTGAGTTCCTTGGTCAGAAGCAATGCTGTGTGGAATATCCACATAAGACATTTTGTAAGCCCACAGATAGTAGTTGTGGTAGAAACACTAAGTTCAGGAAAGGCAAAAGCATACCCAGAATAAGTTTCTATTCCAGTAAGGACAAAACACTGCCCTTTCCATGATGGAAGTGGTCCAGTGTAGTCAGTCTGCCACCAAGTTGCTGGCTGATCATCCCAAGATGCTGCTGGCAGATTTGGCACTCAGCAGCAGCCATAGCCAGGTCAGCCTTAGTCAGTGGAAGTCCATGTTGTTGGGCCCATGCATAACCTGCATCCCTGCCACCATGGCCACTTTGTTCATGGGCCCATTGGGCAATGAGAGGGATGGCTGAGGAAAGAGGTTGACCACTTTCCACAGAATGGGTCAGCTTATCTACTTGATAATTAAAGAAATCTTCTGATGAGGTCACCTTCTGATGAGCATTAACATGGCACACAAGTATTGTTATATCCTTTGCCCATTCACAGAGCTCTGTCCACAAAGATCTTCCCCAAATGTCCTTCTCACCAATTTTGCAACTGCACTCCTTCCTTGTCCGGACCATACTGACAAACCATTGGCCAGAGCCCATGAATCAGTGTCTAACCACACATCTGGCCATTTTTCCTTCCAAGAAAAAGGCATGACCATGTGCACTGCCTATAGTTCTGCCCATTCACCACAGTCCTTCAGAGTTGTCCAAGAAAGGGGCTGTAATTCTGCAGCTGTCCACTTCTGGGCAGTGCCTGCATAATGTGTGGAACCATTTGTAAACCAAGCCCTAGTCTTCTTCTCCTCAGTCAATTGATCATAGGGTACACCCCATGATGCCATAGGTGCATGCTTGGGGACAGAAGGCATTGTAACAGGAGTAGCAACCATAGCCATGTGGGCAACTTCCTCATGTATCCTACTTGTACCTTTAGAGTCCAATCGAGCCTGATTACGCATATACCACTTTCACATGATGATGTGCTGCTTTGCACATCCACTTTTATGGCCTGGTTGGTCAGATAATATCCAGCTTATAATGGGCAGCTCAGGTCGCATTGATGCCCATTGTGGAACATTCAGTTTCAACTAAGGCCCAATAGCAAACCAAGAGCTGTCTTTCAAAAGCAGAATGAATAATTGTTTGAAGATGATGGCAGGGCCTAGCTCCAAGTCCCCAAGGCCTTGTTATAGGCCTAGAGACAAAGATGGGTGGGCACTGAGAAGCATCAGCACCTCAGACAAAGAAGGAATAATTCCCTCAGGCAAGGGTGGAGAGGACAATACTTCCAGGCATGGGTGTGGGGATGCAACTGCCCCTAAAGGAGAGGAGGCCACATTGTCATGCAAACCAACTTCTTCAGAGTGTGAGGGTTCAATGTCCCCAGAGTCTTCATCCCAAGCCATAGGAGCCCAATATTTTCCAGTCAGTGACCTCACTAACTTCTGATAGCCTGTGAGGCTGGGAACTGAGCTTACATTGCAAGTTAGCCAATCTTACCATGAAAGCTTGGGTTTGGTTTTCTGCAATTTGAGCCCTGTTCTGGTTAGAGAGGACACTCTCCTCCAGGGCACTCTTAGAAACCTTCAGATCATGTATGTGGGTCTTAAGCTTGGAAATTTCCTTTCTGAGCTTATGCTCACATCCAGAGATGATAGAAGTAACCATAAAGCATCATCATTTGTCTTACTTTCCACAAATATGCAAAACTTGTAAATACAGAGTTACTAAATTCCTTACTCTTCACAAGATATGGTTCAGAATCACCAAATACATCTATCTCATGGAGTTCTTTAAATAGTTCACACCATGGATTATTAGTGCCTTCCTTATTACCAGTAAAAGTGCTCTCCTTATTACCAGTAGAGCCTTTAGTGGCACTAAAGTTGGAGAGCCAAGTCCAGAGAGGACCAAGACCACTAGGGAAACCCGTCCATACAATTCTGTTTCTTTGGAACTACTCCTGGCACCACAATCTATATTAGTCAGGATTCTCTAGAGGAACAGAATCGATAGAATGAAATGCATTTAAAGGGAATTTATTATTATTATTATTATTATTATTATTATTATTGTTGTTGTTCTTGTTTTTGTTGTTGTTGTTGAAAGGAAATTTAACTTAGGGCAGTCTAACAATAGCAGGTTGCAGGCCAGAGAGTCAAGGAACCTGGTAGCTGCTCAGTCCATGAGGCTGGATGCCTCAGCAGTCCCAATTCAGAACTGAAGGCCTGGAGGCATCCTGGGAGATGCTGCTTTTCAGTCCTCACTAGTCTTCAGTCCACAGTGGAAAGCAGCAAACAGGGAGCAGCAAGCAGCTAGGTGGGAGGTGGGGATCCTTTCCTTCCCAAAGCTTTTTTAGAAAAGCCCACCCCCTCCAAGAAGGGTCACCTACTCTGGGGGAAGGGCTCACCCTGGGGGAAGGATTCCTCCTTTAGTTAATCCTTTCTGGAAGCAACCTCAGAGACCCACGTATGAAGAATGTCTATGGATTCCTAAACAGATCCAGTTGACACAAACTTAACCATCCCACATAATGACTGTAAAGTCACCTCAGCAGAGAGATGAAATAAGCAAACACATTTCTAAGCACTGCAGGCCACAAGTGTCATGAGTTACTTTGTTTATAACTTTTGGACACAAGGATTCTCTTAGCCTCAACCTAGTGTCAAGGAAAACTGGAAAATGAAGAGGAACCTATGAAATATTATTTTATAATCAATACTTTTATCTGTCTTGATTATCTGACTGATAATATTTGGTTCTATGCTAAACCAACTGCAGCAGCACTTTGGAAACATTGAACCTTGTTGCAGTGAAATCGTTCTCAAGAACTCACCTGGAAGATAAATCTGCGTGCTTTTGAGGTAAAGTCCCCTTATTGACAACTGCTAATATTTACCAAAGAGACTTTAGTGGGTCCTGCAGATACTCGGAGCTTAGCCTCTCCATCTATGTAATGGAGAGAACATGAGCATCATACGACAGTGGAGTATCTATCATAAGTAAAGGTTGCAATACATTTGGTGAAGTACATATTATGTACCAAGCATCCACTTTTAAAAGTAGCAATTATCATGGTTATATTTAATTATGGTAAAGTGAAGTATCATTATCATCATAGAAAATAATTAATTAAGTGTGTTATATTTGATTTATCAAAAATAATGAAAACAATTTTCAAGTATAAGCATCTGTGAGACCTCCCAGTTGAGTTCAGAAGCAGCTTTGACCCTGCATTTAATTGACTTTTAGTAGAAAATCCAATATATTATTACCTTTAGAATTCCTCATTTCAGATGAAATGATGGAGCTTTTAGAATAATTGCAAAAATTTTTAAAGGGACCTGGGTGAAAGCAGAGAGGTGAGTTTCCATGGTGACAACTCAACAACATAAAGGGAAGGGGCATTTAATGAGCACTTACACGATGCTCAGCAGAGCACTTGGACCTTTACATACAACACCAGCCCACAACAAGGAAGTGCTACACATCCAGCAGAATTGTCAGTTTTATGGATGAATAGACACAAAGAACTTTCCTAGTCAACCATTTAGGATGTGTCCTGAGTGAGATATGAACTGCTTTTACTTGTGTTGTGCTCAGCCTCTCTCTAAACCACTGAGCATCATGAGCTTGTATCTTCCTTTGGTTCCCTCATGTTAAATTACTCTTATTTTCTTAGATTTGTTCTAGCCTTTCTTGTGGCAGCTTTACAGTTAAGGTGGTCCTTTGTCTCTAGTGTGACTTCTTCCTGGGCTATAGGCTATGACTCTTTTTGTTTCTTATTTTTTAATTTAATTTAATTTTATTTTATTATTATTATTATTGGTTTTTTAAGGTAGGGTTTCACTCTAGCCCAGGCTGACCCAGAATTCACTCTGTATTCTCAGGGTGGCCTTGAACTCATGGCAATACTCCTACCTCTGCCTCCCAAGTGCTGGGATTAAAGGTGTGAGCCACCATACACAGCTTGTTTTTTATTTTTGATAGAGATGACACAAAGGAATCAATTTGTGTCATCCTATCATGTGACCATGATTGTAGCATTGATTTGGTAGTGCAATACAACCAAGCCTGCCCTCACTGACACAATAAATAAATAAATAAATATTTATTTATTTTTATTAAGTAGAAACTTTATATGGGCACTTCATATGTTGGTACCATCATTTCCCTCCTCCCTGCCCCCATTCCACTGAGGTCCCTCCTTATTGGGATTATTTCTATTAACCATGGAGTTTTGGGTTATGAGATGTGAGAGCAGCAGTCATTATCAGTGAGTAGGAGGGCAATGCCTCTGTATATTCCCTCCCACCCTGTGGTTCTTATATTCTTTCTGCCCCCACTTCCACAAATTTCTCTGAGCTTTGGTGGGTGTGATTTAAGTCTACATTAGTGTTGAACTCTCAGCAGCTTCTGAATTTCTGCTTTGGTGCATTGTGAGAATCCTCATTGTCTGTCTTCAGGAGAAAGCTCATGATGAAAGTGGAAATGTGGCTATGTTGTAAAGGGTTAATGGATGTCAAATTGTGATCATTTGATGAATTAGTGAAATACTTTCATGTCCTCAGAAGGTCTGTCCAAAATTGCTTCTTAGTTGTGAAAGTGAAAATAATAGTTATACTATAAAAATAATGTGATCAGCATTATTTTTAGCAACATAAAACAGATAGATATCACATGTCTGTGGAGTGAAGCTTGGAGAAGGGAAAACCATCACTCACTGAGATGCAAAACCTGTGTCTAATAATGATGAAACATCAGCCAAAACCACGCTGAAGAAAATTCCATGATGTTATGTGTCTGTACTCTAAAATTTCAAGGTGACAGAAATGGGTGTGACTGAGGAGCTTCCAGATTCAAGGAGACTAAGCAAGTATGAGCACTAAATGGACCAGGTTTATACTGGATTGGGGCATGGTTGTATATTACCAGGAAATGGACAAATATGGAGTATAAGAATGTGGATGAAAGTATCCTAAGGAGGTTAAAATTCATAAATGTAATTTTTATGTGGAATTTAAGAGAACATTCTTATTCTTAGAGATTACACAGGGAAATATTACTAAATATAAGCCATGATATACGTTATCTTCTTTCAAATGGATCATAATTTTAGAAGGCTGGTGATGTAGCTCAGGAAGAGTACTTACTTAGCATTCAACACAAAAGCCCAAGTTTAGGATGTATAATCCATATGCATATTTATATATGTGTCTGTGCAGTTCTATATTTAATTTGATCTACCTACCTGCTTATCCATCTCTGTACATACACAGAGAAAGAAAAATAAGCTAATGTAGCAAAATATTTACTATGATAAATCTGGGTGAAGAATCTACAGACATTATCTGCAGAGAGATTATTTCCCCAGCAACTCAAGGGGCATCAGAAGTTTAAATAATTTGATATATCTGACAGAGACTAGCAACTACTATGTGCCCATCCTTTTCTATGGATGATTCTAGGCAGGTGCCCAGCATTCTGTACAAACTTTTTTATTTAAATATTTTATTAGTTTATTTATGTGTGTGTGTGAAAGAAGGAGAGAGAGAGAGAGAGAGAGAGACAATATGGACATGCCAGGGCCACTTCAAACAAACACCAGACACATGCTACATTGTGCATCTGGGTTTACATGGATACTGGGGAATTGAACCCAGGTCCTTGGGCTTTGTCGGCAAGTGGCTTAACCTCTGAGCCATCTGTCAAGCACCGCCCCCCACTTAAATTTTAAATAGCGCTAAACATGAATATTGGGGTTTCCTTTCATTTTTAGGTATAAAGAATATAAAGAATAGTATGTGTCGGAGCATTACACTTGAACTCAAACCTTACTCACTTAATTTCCCTATAGGAGAGACAGTTCAAGTAGTTCCGGATAGGAGAAGAGGTTCCACCAGGGCTCACTGCCCATAAATAGGTAGAAGAGAATCAAAGGCTACCAACTAGGTATCTAGGTACCCTAACATGATGTGGTGATTTCAATTACCTTCTCCTAACCAGTTTTATTGCATACCTAGCAGGTGCCAGATGTCATGCTTAGGTCTGTTGTAATGAGATGCCCAAGCCCTGTGTTCCACAACTTACTCTGAAGTGTGTATGACTGATAGCACTGATCACAGCTGCTATGGTACACACACTAATCCTGTTTATTCAAATGAGGAGGAGATACTTCTTATCAGGAACAGGACTACTGCAAGAATTATATAGAGTAACAAAGATACAGTCTCATGCAAGGTGTTACTTATCCTTGGGTTGTAAGACCTGTCACAGAACCTTTCAATGCCTTGCAAAGCAGGAGGAGGACAAGCAGGAAGGAAAGCAGCATTAAGTCCTTTGTTCTCCCAAGACTAAAATCCTAGTTTTAAAACAACATGATTTCCCCATTACCCATGTAAGCCAGATGTACATGGTGGCATATGCATATGGAATTCACTTACAGTGGCTAAGGACCCTGGCACACACATTGTCTATCTCTGTCTCTCTCTCTCTCAAATAGTAAAAATATTTAAAAATTGTTTTCTCTGGTATATGTTTATGTAAAGGAACAATGATCTAAAATTATGTTTCTAGAAGCCACCAGACTGACCCTCTGACCACCACCTTGTGGGCAGTGGTCAGGTGATAGAGGCCACAAAGTGGCTGAAGTCAATCAGCAGCTCTAGGAGAGCTATGGGGACCCATTCCAGAATTACTTACAGGCAGTCAGCAGATATAATACATTTCAAAGCCAACTTTCCCCTGTAGAGGAATGGGATACTGTTTTCAAGGTCCTTTACCTCCTATGACCTATGACCATGGTTCAAATATTGGCTTTCCTTCCTTCCTCCCTTGTCCTATCCTTTCAGTAATCTCTTTCTACACTTTTCTTTCCTCTCACCATCCCCTCCTCCTCCCATTCTCTGCCTCTATATTTGTCACTCTCAGTCTCTCTCCATCTCTGTCTGTCTCCTACTTTTCCTGTTCATTCCCTTTTGAGGATTAAAAATGTCAGTAGTGAAATTATTGAAAAAGTGCTTAAAAACTGAAAGCTTGAAGTGTTGATGTGCCAAGAAAATTATACTAATCTGATAGATTCCAGAGTTAGGCATTGTCTTACTCTGTCATAAAAAAAAATGTTATCTTTCTCTCTTTTAAAAAATGGCTTATCAGCATTCTTTTATGATGCCTGAGTTTCTGTGAAGACAGAATGTTTACTTTAATAGTCATAAAGGAAGTTAAGGAATGTCTACACAATTTTTTAAGCTTAGGGATTTTATTAGCATTTCCAGCTTCCTTTCTAGCCTGCCAGGCTTAAGAAAAGACGTGAGTTGTCATCAGTACCCTAGTGGCTTTGTGTCCCTGGATCTCTGAGGGTTAGCATAATCCATGAATGATCTATTCCTTTATATATAATGGTTTAATATTTACATATAGCCTACATAACTCCACCTACATACCTCAAATAATTTCTAGATTATTTATAAAACCTTATGAAATGAAAATGTCACATATGTAATTGGGGAATAAAAACAAGACATTTGCACATGTTCAAACTATTTGCATCTGATTTTCAGTATATGTGATTTGCAATTGGTTGAATTCACAAATGCAAAACCCTCAGTTATAAAGGACCAAGTGTCGTATAATGTTACAATTCTTGTTTCCCACATACAAGGTGTTAATATTGACCAAACAACCAAGTAGAGTGACTTGTCTTATTATTCACATGAACCATATCTTAGAATTGACCACATACTTTCACATTCTTCAGAGTTCATGTTTTAAGCATAAGGCTGGATTTGTCTGGGTCCTCTCACTGTATCTTTGCTCATCTCTGAAGAAGGGTGGGTGGAGAGTACTGCAGGATACAATGTCCACACAAGTCAAGGGCAAGGGAGTAGAGAATCCTAGAGCATAGTGGGGCCAGTCAGGATCAGTGGGTGTTTAGGATTATTTTGGAGCAGTGAGAGACCCACCATCCTGAAGAAGGAAAGCCACAGGCAATGTACTTTCCAGAGGAGAAATATTACCCATATCCTCTCAGGGGACCTCTGCCGTCTTCTTTAAAACCAGCCTCACACCAACTCTGGAACCTTGCAGGTAGATATCACACTGAGTAGATCTATGTGTGTACAGGAAATCATATTTACCATGTTCTTTATATCCAGCCCTACACCAGCTCTGGAGTGCTTGCAGGAAGATGTTGCACTGAGTGGATCTGTGTGTACACAGGAAATTACACTTACTCTGTACACTTTCTCTAATGTTCAAAGGTATTATAAGTGAAAATCTTCTATTTCAGCATAAATTTACACAATGATCATATCAATATGTAAATTATACATATTGTCTTGCAAACCTTAGTTGAATTCTCTCTTCTGCTTAATAAATTCAAACATTTACTGTCATTAGAGGAGAGGAGTAGTCTCATGAGCCCTTTGTCTATCCATAACAGAGTTGTTGACTGGCCCAGTCAAGTGCAGGTGACCACAGTGACTGTAAGTTCCTAGTGCAATGGCTTTATCATGTTAGGACAACATTGTTCCACAGCATCCTCCCCATCCTTTAGCTCTTAAATTCTTCCAGTTTCCTCTTTGTCTCTACTCCCTGAGCCATGAAGAGAAGAGCCCATCATTTAAAGGAAAAGAAGAGATCTAGGTGTGCAGAGTGAGAGTGGTTTGCTACATGACAGACACCCAAGGTTTCTTTGTTGCTCCTTAAAAAGATGGGCTATCAGGGCTGGAAAGATGGCTTAATGGTTAAGGCACTTGCCTGGGAAGCCTAAGGGCCCATGTTTGATTCTCCAGATCCCACATAAGTCAGATGCACAAAGGCGATACATGCACAGAGTCTCACATGTCCACTAGGTGATGGAAGTGTATGGAGTTTGATTTCAGTGACTGAGGCCCTAGTGCACCAATTCTCCCCCTTTTTTCTCTCTCTCACTCTCCTAAAATAAAGATTAAAAAAACAGGGGCTTGTCCTGCTGCTGGCACTACCAGCTTCCTTTCAGAGCCTCTTTGTTTATGTCTCCCTACTAGTCACAGAGATGGGTAAAAACACATACTAGTAACCTACAAACTGGTGCTCAGAAAAGAACATTTTGCTTAATTTAAAAATTGGGGGTCCCCAAGTCATGGACCCCTGGGCAACAGAGGGTGCGAGTAGGCCCGATTTCCCTGTGCCCCCTTCACTGCCCAGTTCCCTGGTTGGGGTTCTGCTGATGCTGGCTTGGAGCTGCCTGGACCCAGTGAGCTTGCTGCAAAAGCAAGCCCCTTGCTCTACCTTCCTGACTGAATGGCTCCTAGGTCCCAGACTCCCAAATCCTCTGCTCTGGAGGGTGTGCCCTTGGAGTGAGTATGCCAGAACTCCCTATTCATTCCCCACCTCCCAGTTCCTTGGTTCCAGTACCCCTTCTGCTGCCTTGGGGCAGCCTGATCCCTTCTTGTATGCTACAGAAGCAGGCCTTTTGCTCAGGTTTGTTTACTGACTGGCCCTTGTAACCAAATTCCTATTCCCCTGAGCCAGAGCTTGCATGGCCCACTGTGGGAGGTGGCCTCTTGCCCCTGGCTCTCAGATTCCCAGACTCTGGTTCTCCAACCCCTGATCCCCATGTGCTGAAGAGTACATACATGTAGAGTGAGTAGGTTAGAGCTCCCAGTTGGCTACCTCCTAGTTCCCCAGGCACCTTTGATGTACTTGGCATCTCCACAATCTGTGCATCTGTGGTTATAGCCTCATCATACACCAATCTGGTTCCCATTTGTGGTAGCTTGAATATATGTCCCCCAATATATTGAGTGTTTTACCAGTTATAGTTTGCATCTGCAATCACCTTGCTAGAGGCAATGTCACTGGGGGCCGGTCTTAAGGTGTTAATGGTGGGTTTGAGATTCCATTGTAAAGATATGCAAATGTGCCTAGCAGGAGTTCCTGAAGTGTGCTGTGTGACCTTTTGGCAGTAGTTTTGCTCTGTGTGCTGTGGTGGCTGGTTGGCTTTTCTCTCTCTGCATGGCCCTGTGGCGAGCAGGTCGCTTCTTCTACCATTATGGAACTTCCCCTGGATCTGTAAGCTTCAATAAATAATATCCCTTCCTCCATAACTGTGCCTGGTCTGGAAGTTCATCTCAGTGAACCTGAAGCTGTCTGCTACAGTAAGGTGGTACCAGGAGTGGGGTGAGATGAACCTGACTGTGTGGATATTCATCTTTTGGAACTTTTGTTTTGGAGGAATGGGCATGGACTTGGTGCTAGCAACTGAAGATGCCTTCTGGAGTGGTAAGCCAAATTTTATGGAGTATTCTGATGAGAGTTTGAGAATGCTAAGTGCAGACAGTATTGAACTTTGAGGCTTGGCTTATGAGCTCTCTAAGGGGAAGGAAAGATGGCAGAGGACTTTGTTGGAACTGGGCTACTGGCATAAGGGATGGCTACGTTCCGCTATCCAGGCCCAGAGTGTTTGATCAAGGTTAAATTTGTAATGGACTGATGTGCTTGGCTAAAGATATCGGACTGAGATTTTAAGATTTTAAGCTGGAAAACTTGAAGCAAGTTAAAAGTAGAGCCATTGAGACTGGTTTAGCTGCTATTGTCAACACATTAGCGATCTTAAGGAAGGTGGAAGGAAGGTGGCCCGACTGCATTTACATTAAAACAATGGAGAGGATGCCTGAGGAAAGACTGTTAAAAATGCAAATTCTTGGAAAGAGCTGACTGGAGAAGGAACCTGCTTTTCAAGGCTATGGTTTATTTTGTCCCTGGATTTAGAATATGGCTGTGTCCTGCACACCTGGTATTAGTTTTGGAAATATGAAAAATGCATGGAGTGGTCATGAGTTGCACACGGTTCCAGGAGCCACTGCTGAGATGCGGCATGAGGCTGGGCATGAAGACCCTCAGGAATAGGCTGCAAGAGCCTTTGGAAGATGGACCGTGGTTTGCATGGAGACCTGAAGATGTTTTGGATATACCAGGACTGTGCAAAAGGACTACCATGGAGTGCAGTGTTGACATGGGATGAAAGTTTTCCCTGGAGACTCTGCCCAGCTGGAGGGGCAGAATTGGAAAACCTGGAGACTGTCAGTCTATGGTTATATTGAACTTGAACTGCAGAAGTTTGATGACGGCTGATGGTGATTGAGTTTGCATTGTTTTAGTCTCTCCTTGCTATTCCTTATACAGTTAAAATGTTTACTCTGTGCCTTTACATGTTGAAAGTATTTAACTTGTTTGATTTTACAGGACTCACTATCATAAGTTGATCAAGACTGTGAGAACCTTTGAAATTGGACGGAGTACAATTTACAATGTGTGATAGTTATAAATCTATTGGGGGCCAGGAGCTAAATATATTGGGGGCCAGGGGCGGAATGTGGTAGCTTGAATATATGTCCCCCAATATATTCAGTGTTTTACCAGTTATAGTTTGCATCTGCAATCACCTTGCTAGAGGCAATGTCACTGGGGGCCGGTCTTAAGGTATTAATGGTGGGTTTGAGATTCCATTGTAAAGATATGCAAATGTGCCTAGCAGGAGTTCCTGAAGTGTGCTGTGTGACCTTTTGGCAGTAGTTTTGCTCTGTGTGCTGTGGTGGCTGATTGGCTTTTCTCTCTCTGCATGGCCCTGTGGTGAGCAGGTCGCTTCTTCTGCCATTATGGAACTTCCCCTGGATCTGTAAGCTTCAATAAATAATATCCCTTCCTCCATAAATGTGCCTGGTCTGGAAGTTCATCTCAGTGAACCTGAAGCTGTCTGCTACACCATTTAAAACAAATAACTCACTGAAGATCTTACAAGGACAAATATTTGCTTCCCCATAAATAGAATAAAGCATTTCCTCAGGATGGATAGATCACAATGCAAAAAAAAACAAAAACAAACAAACAAACAAACAAACAACAACAACAAAAAAACACAAGTCAGAAAACTGAAAGATCTTTACCAAGGATGTCTAGTCCCATGGTGAAAGCCTCCAATGAATTTATAGAAAAATTAACAGAAATTGAATCCCAAAATGAAAACCTGACAACCAATGTGAACCTGAACAAAAGAATTGCTGAACTAGAAGCAAGCCATCAAAACACCAACAATAACAAAAATGAAATTGAGCAGAATCATCTCTTAGAGCACTCAGGTTTTTACACTAGAGTTAACTCAATTGAAGAAAACCTTAGAAGCCTCAAAAGAGATATAAATTAATTAAACGTAAGTCAACAAATGGAAGGTCTCAATAATCAGTTAATTAAGGTTAATAAAGACTTGATCAAATGTAAGAAAATTCCAGGAAGCATCAAGAAAATCAAATTTCAATCTAAAATCATACCTCAAAAAAGAGATGGGCACAATGCAAAATAATACAACTGAAAAAATAAATCCAATCCAGCTTTTAAAAAATCTCTTTAGAATCCCTCACCAACAGAGTTGCTCATGCAAAAGACAGAATCTCTGAGCTGGAAGACAAGAAATGAAAAAATGATTGGGAGGCCAAAAACTTAGCTAAGTTCAAAAAATCATGTGAGGGCTGAAGAGATTGTTTAGTGGTTAAAGTGCATGCCTAAGGACCCAGGTTCAATCCCCCAGGTCCCATGTAAGCCAGATGCACATGTTAGCACATGCATCTGGAGTTCGTTTGCAGTGGATAGAGGCCCTGGCATGCCCATTCTCACTCTCCCCCACCCCGCCATCTCTAATAAATAAATGAAAATTAAATTCTTTAAAAGAAAAAATGTGAACAGAATATGTGGGAACAGTGGGATACCCTAAAATAACTAAACATCTGGATCATGCACATACCAGAAGGAGAGAAAATCCAGGCAAGAGACACAGAGAACATATTCAACAAAATTATTGGAGAAAAAATTACCATTCTCTCAAAAGAGAGGTCCATCCAGATACAAGAACCTCACAGAACACCAATCAGACAGGACCAGTGAAGAAACTCTCCAAGGCATATCATAGTTAAAACTCTTAACAATGAAAACAAAGAGATAGTGCTAAAAGTAGCAAGACAGAAAAAACTCACTACATACAAAGGAAATCCAATCAGAATTACCTAAGATTTATCAGTAGAAACCCTAGAAGCCAGAAGAGCCTGGAATGGAACACTTCCTCTTTAAAGTCTAAAATCTATGGCTTCAAACCCAATCTACTGTGCCAGGTGAGTGTATCCCTCATAATAGAAGGCAAAAGGAAAGCTTCCCATCAAAAAAGTCAAGTCTATCATTATAAGAACACAAAGCCATACCTTGGAAAATACTTCAAGGAATAGTCTACACAGAAGAGTCAAAAAAAAAAAAAAAAAAACAATCTCATGAGCATACAAGGATAATACAATAACCAAAACTAGAGAAGGCTTATAAAAGTACAAAATGCAAGAAAGCACCAAACCCCATAAAGCAGCCATCACGGCAGGGATTAAATTGAAGCTCATAGCTCATAGTTATACCTTAAACATTAGTGGTCTTAGTTCACACATTAAATGACACAAGTTAAGGAACTGATTAAAAAAAAATTGTCCCTTCTATCTGCTGTATTCAAGAACTCCAACTCACCACTAAAGAAAGACTCCTCGATGGACTTCCAGTTAAGATGGCGACATTGGAACTGCACCAAAACAGGGTAGGGGAAAAAGCAAAACAAACCCCAGCAAAATACACTCTTCTACTAAAAAGTGAGGTGAATAGTAAACTATGAAGCACAGCAGAGAAGTAAAAAGATCCAGAGCGTCTGGAGCCCACAAAAGTGGGCAGAAGCAGCTCCACAGCTGCCGCAGGCACCGCAGCAGCCGCTAGGCTCTGCCTGAGCCGGCTCCACCTGAGCCGGCTGAGCCACAGGATTTTAAAGCCAGGTGAGGGGATTTTTCCACTCACACCACTTCCTCACAATCTCAAGAAATGTGGAAGGAAGACAGCAGAGACCAACAGAGAGGCTTGTGAGGAAGAGGATCATGTGGAGGAGCAGATGGACTTCAGCCGCCATTCACAGCCTCCCCTCCCCCACCATGAGCGCAAGTGTGGCAAGCAACGGAGACCTGGGAAAGAGAGCTCACCTACTCAGCATTTGGCATGGTGAAAGCAGTGATCCACAGATGCAGCCGGCCTTCCTGAGCCCACAACACAGCAAAGGACCCAAGCAGCTGTGCAGCATAGCTGTGATCAAACCCGTTCCAAAAGGTAACTTGGTTTACACCAGGTCAGTACCCACCAAATAAGCCCGGTATATAAACCTGATGGATGGTCAGATCTGACATTCCTAAATAAGCTATATTTTGGGCTGCTCATTTGTTGCTTCCTTATTTGTTTCCTCCTCTGTCATTCATTGGGGAAGGGTCTCACTTGATCACAAGCTGACCTTGGAAGCCTCTACAGACCAGAAATCTTAGCCTCCCAGTTGACAGGATTAAGGGTGTGGGTTAACACACATCCTTAGGGACTGTGACTTTGTTAGAGGATCTGTTTGTCATAATACCTGCTTTTGCACAAATACTCTGTGCTCTATTTCATTGAAGGGGTACATTGTTGAGTTAAATTTTTAGAATTTGACTGTATTCTGTTCCATTCACCCCACTTGATACTCTTATAGCTGGCAAACCCAACACCTAGTGTCACTTCTGTGACCTTAAGAGCCACACTTAACACCTTAAACTACTACAAACATATATAATATCAGGTTGATTGATACATCTAATATTTCTGCAGAAATCCCAAGCATTAAATTAATCCAAGATGCAAAGATCTCTACATTACAATACAAGAAACACAAAAAATCAAGACAATATAAATCCACCAAAAAGTATTAATATATCAGAAATGACCTTCAGTGAGGCTGACTTAGAGGAAATCCCCGAGAAAGATTTCAAAAGAATGATTATAATTATGTTCAGAGAACTCAAAGAGGAAATGAAAGGGTTCAAAGACCTCAAAGAAGAAATCAAAGGATTCAAAGAACACACAGAAAACCAATTTAATGAAATAAGGAGGTCAATACTAGAGATAAATATGGAAATAGAAATAATAAAGAAAACCCAGTCAGAAATGCTAGCAATAAAGAACAGTCAGTGAAATAAAAAACTCTGTATAAAATCTCTCTAGTAGAATGGATGAAGGAGAGAACAGAATATCTAAACTAGAAGACCAAGTGGCAGATCTAATAGAGTCCAACAAAGAGAAAGACAAAATAATAGGAAGGTATGAATGGGAATTTCAGGATATTCAACACTATGAAAAGATCAAACATAAGAATTCAAGGGATAGTAGAAGGAGAAGAATTTCACTCCAAAGGCATAGTAGGTGTTTTCAACAAAATCATAGAAGAAAACTTCCCCCAAATTGGGAAAGAGATGCCAATGCAGATACAGGAAGCCTTTAGAACACCAAACATACAAAACCTGGAAAGAACCTCTCCCCGCCATATTATAATTAAACTACCAAACATACAAACCAAAGAAAATATATTGAAAGCAGCTAGAGAGAAAAGCAAGTGACCTACAAAGGCAAGCCCATCAGAATCACAGCAGATTACTCAACACAAACTTTAAAAGCCAGAAGGGCCTGGAGTGATGTATTCCAAGTTCTGAAAGATAAAAATTGTCAACCAAGATTACTTTATCCTGCAAAACTATCTATCCAAATAGATGGAGAAATAAGGACATTTCACAACAAAGACAGGCTAAAGGAATTTATGGCCACTAAACCAGCTTTACAGAAAATACTCACAGGAATCATTCACGCTGAGGAGAAAGCAAAGCACACACAACAAAAAATAAGAAAAAATAAACCATACTCAAATAACAGTTAAAACAAGTGAGTAAAGGGAAAACAGGAAGAACTAAAAAATAAGAAGAATGGTGAGAATAAACACATATATCTCAATAATAACTCTTAATATCAATGGCCTCAATGCCCCAATCAAAAGACAGACTTGCTATTTGTGTTTCTTCCTCTGAGAACTCCCTGTGCAGTTCTCTGCCCCACTTTGTGAGTGGGTTGTTTGGTGATTTATTGTTTAGGTTTTGGAGTTCTTTGTAAATTCTAGAAATTAGGCCTTTGTCAGTTGTATAGCTGGTGAAAATTTTCTCCCATTCTGTGGGTAATTTGCTGGCTTTGGTTATAATATTTTTGTCAGTGAAAAAGCTTTTCAGCTTCATGAGATCCCAATGGTTGAGTGATTGTTTAATTTCCTGAGCTGCTGGGGTTATGTTCAGGAAATCTTTTCCCACTCCTATATCGTGGAAGGTGCCTCCTATTTTTTCTTCCAGTAGTAGCAGAGTTTCTGGTTTTATATTAAGGTCTTTGATCCATTTGGACTTAATTTTTGTGCATGGAGAGATGTGTGGGTCAAGTTTCATTTTCCTACATATGGTTGTCCAGTTTGTCCAACACCATTTGTTGAAGATGCTGTCTTTTCTCCGTTCTGCATTGGTAGGGCCTTTGTCAAATATCAAGTAGCTGTAGTTTCTTGACCCAAAGTCTGGGTCTTCAATTCTGTTCCATTGGTCTATATTCCTGTTTTTATGCCAGTACCATGTTGTTTTTATTACAATGGCTTTGTAGTATAGCTTTAGATAAGGTATGGTGATGCCTCCAGAGGTGTTTCTTTTGCTGAGGATGAGCTTGGATATCCGAGGCCTTCTGCCTTTCCATATGAATTTTGAGATAGTTTTTTCTATCTCATTGAAGTTGCATTGAATCTATAAAGTGCTTTTGGTAAAATTGCCATTTTCACAATGTTAATTCTACCAATCCAGGAGCATGGGAGGTCTTTCCATTTTTTTAGGACATCCTCAATTTCTTTTTTGAGAGCTTTTATGTTTTCATTGTATAGGTCTTTCACTTCCTTAGTTAATGTTATTCCAAGGTATTTTATTTTCTTTGTTGCAACTGAAAATGGGATGATGTTAGTTATTTCTTTTTCTATCTCTTTGTCCTTTGCATACAAAAAGGCTACTGATTTCTGTGCATTGATTTTGTATCCTGCTACTTTGCTGAAGGTGCTAATCACCTTTAAGAGTTTTGGGATGGAAGTTCTCGGGTCACTTATGTATAGAATCATGTCATCTGCGAATAGGGCTAACTTAACTTCTTCCTTTCCAATTTGTATCCCTTTGATTTCTTTCTCCTCTCTTATTGCTTAAGCTAATACTTCTAGCACTATGTTGAAGAGCAGAGGTGAGAGTGGACACCCCTGCCTTGTTCCTGACCTCAATGGGAATTCCTTCAGTCTCTCCCCATTAAGAATTACTTGGGCTTTAGGTGCTTTATATATAGCCTTTATTATGTTGAGATATGGGCCGACCATACCTATTCTCTCCAATGTTTTGATCATGAAGTGATGTTGTATTTTGTCAAAGGCCTTTTCTGCATCTATCGAAATGATCATGTGGTTTTTGTGTTTCAGCTTGTTTATGTGGTGTATTACATTGACAGATTTCCGTATGTTGAACCACCCCTTCGTTCCAGGGATGAAGCCTACTTGATCAAGGTGGATAATGCTTTTGATGTACTGTTGAATTCGGTTTGCAAGAATTTTGTTCAGGATCTTTGCGTCTATGTTCATCAGAGATATGGGCCTATAATTTTCCTTTCTTGTGGCATCCCTGCCTGGTTTGTTCAACATCCCTAATCATCAGGGAAATGCAAATTAAAACAACTATGAGATTCCACCTTACCCCAGTAAGGATGGCTAACATTAAAAAAAAAAATGAAAACAAATGCTGGCAAGGCTACGGAGAAATAGGAACAAGTCTTCACTGTTGGTGGGAATGTAAAATGGTTCAACCACTATGGACAGCTATATGGAGACTATTGAAAAGGATGACCATAGACCTACCAATGGATCCAGCTATTCCCTTACTGGGCATTTACCCTAAAGGCCCCAAGCCTCAGATCAGAGACATTTGCTCAACCATGTTTATAGCTGCTCAAATCAAAATAGCAAAGAGCTGGAATCAACCCAGGTGTCCATCACTAAATGAATGGATAACAAAGATGTGGTATATCTATACTATGGAATTCTACGTAGCAGTAAGGAAAGATGAAATAAGGAAATTTGAAAAAAAATGGTCAAACATGGAACAGATCATCCTCAGTGAGCTCACCCAAGCATAAAAAGATAATCGTCGCATGGTCTCATTTGTCTGTCGCCCCTAACCAGATTCCACGTGACATGCAGCCAAACCTAATAAACACTCTGGGGATGAGACAAGAAAGAGGATGGGATGGAGGGAGGGTAAAGGTGGGAGGGAATGAGAGGGTGGGAGGGAGGACAAGGGGGGGATACAAATTGGGACCCAAAAGGAAAAAATACTACAAAACCCTTTACTCTGAACAACAGGCTAAAACAGTGATCCTTCAGCAGGCCTACAGAGGGAATACTCGAACCACAGGAACCTGGAGAGAACATGATGAAGGCCAACTTTAATCTTGTCCTGCTTCTCTTTCTCTTCTCTCTCTCCCTCTCTCTCTCTCTCCCTCTCCTCTCTATACTCACTTTCTCTTTTACATTATCTATCTTTTTCCTCCCTCACCTTCCTAGGTGCAGACTTATAACTCCCAGTGCCAGCAGGGGGTTAACTTCCACAATGAGCTGTTGATCTGAAACACCTACAAGTTTTCCCAAAAAAGACAGACTTCGGTCAGAGTCCTTGGTGACCCACCAAAGGTTAATGGTAAGAACCTACTGTTGAAGACAGCATAGGTGTGTGAGACCAAACACAGAGAGACCTGGCCAGAATCTGGAAGAAGATCAGTCCCCAGACAGTTAGCTAGTCTAGTACCAGAGGGTGCTACATGAGCAACTGGGGGAAAATGTCTGAGATTGGTCCAAACAACTTGCAGTCTAAGATACATAGCAGGAAACAATCTGACGTAATGGTCATACAAGTGCAGTAGTGGCAAACAGCCATGGTGGGTAGCCAACTGCTCTTGATTTGGCTAATAACTCCACTCAGTGGAATGGAACTCATTGCTGGAACTGGGAAATAAGTCAAAGCCATGTACAAAAAATGAGCTCAGTCTCCAAGATCAAGATGCCACCAAATGTGGGCTAGAAGAGAGCCAATGCATATAAAATTCCCTCCAAAACATATATGGTTATCCCTTCTATCTAGTACTAACTTCTCTCTCTGTTGGAGAATTTGCTTATCTTTTTTCAGGTAGACAACGAACCTGAATGGAGGATCAGCTAACCACCTCACCAGCTGAAACCATAGAACAACACAGGGGAAGGGCAAGAATACAGCGTTCAAGGTGATCACAACACCAGAAAAAGGCTGAAGGATATAAACACAGAGAACATCCAACTCCAACTAAGCCAGATGTCCAGAGACGCAGAGGCTCCCAAAACCTCATCAAGGAAGCAGAACTAAAATGACCCCAATGTGGCTCAGGGAAACTCGCGAAAGAGGGGGCGGAAAGATTGTTAGAATCACAAGTTGGGGCATTATGCACAGAGACTGGGGCCTATCCACCAGAACTCTTGAGTAAATTCACAATGCATGACCCACATTCCCCATTGATGAGGGTCCCTTTGATAGTGGGAGGACAGGGAGGAGGACAATGGAACCAATACTATGAATGTAGAATCAGAATAATATAAATAAAAATATATATTTATTTTAAAAAATAAAAAAATAAAAAAGAAAGAAAAAAAAAGACACAGACACTTGCAGACTGGATTCAAAAGCAGGATCCTACCATCTGTTGCCTCCAGGAAACTTATCTCTCAATAAAAAATAGAAACATTCTTAGGGCGAAAGGTTGGAAAAAGGTATTTCAAGCAAATGGGCCTAGAAAACAAGCAGGGGTTGCCATCCTAATTTCTAACAAGATAGACTTCAATCCAACATTTGTGAGGAAAGATAAAGAAGGACTCTTTATATTAATTAAAGGAACACTCCAACATGAGGACATTACAATCCCAAACATATATGCCCCTAACATGGGGGCTCCCAATTTCATCAAACAAACACTATTAGAATTAAGGTCAGAGATATCTCCTAACACAATAGTAGTGGGTGACTTCAATACCCCACTCTCATCACTTGACAGGTCTCCCCAGCAAAAAATAAACAGAGAGACATCTGCATTAAATGATATCATGGAAAAAATGGACCTAACAGATATATATATATATATATAGAACATTCCATCAAAATGCTGCAGAATATACAATTTTCTCAGCAGCACATGGGACATTCTCCAAAATAGACCATATACTAGGACACAAATCAAATCTTAACAAATACAGGAAAATTGAAATAATCCCTTGTACGCTATCTGACCACAATGAGATTAAACTGCAAATCAGCAACAAGAAAAACTACAGAGCATACAGAAATTCACAGAGACTAAACAGCACATTATTGAATGATGTATGGGTCATTGAAGAAATTTAAAAGGAAATCAAGAAATTCATAGAATCAAATGATGATGAGAATACTACATACCAAAACCTTTGGGACACAATGAAGGCAGTCCTACCAGGGAAATTTATAGCTCTAAGTGCCTATATTTAGAGAGTTCACAACTAAATAATTTAATCCTTCACCTTAAGGCCTTGGAAAGAGAAAGAACAAGGCAAACCAAAAAATCAGTAAAGGGGAAAGAAAAGTCTGCATTACTGAAAGAGACACACACCGTGAGTTGCTGCAGGCTTCCTGAACTTGCCATCCCCAATCATCAGTTCCCAGGAATTGGTAGAATCGAACAACAACCAGTGGCAAATTTGAACCACATCGTCAACACCGGCCCCAGCTTACCTGACCCAAGCTCCACAGCTCAGGTAACGAGGTGGGCACCCAGCATTAGTGAGTTTAAAAGCCACACACAAAAGATAACAAAGGCCTGCATTGGAAGTGCTAACCACTCTTTCCAGGTCAAGGCAGGGTATGTATTACATATTTGTGGGTGAGTTTACCATTTTCAAATAAGCTGAATGTGAGGGTTGAATATTGCTATCTGTACTACTTATAGATTTAAAGGGCCTTTATCTTTTGCTTCAGTTTTATTGAGGACAGGGTCTGATTCCCAAGCTGACAGGACTAAGGGCGTGGACCATCACATGCCCTTAGGGATTTTGACCCTATAGGACTGGTTGTCTCAATTCTCACACTTGTATACTCTGTGTTCATGTCAATTGAATGTGTATTTTGCTCTGTTGAAGTTTAGAACTTGCCTCTAAATTGTTCCACCAGTCCACTACAATACTTGCTTAACAAGCAAACTCAACAGCTAGAGTACTTCTACTTAATACAAGTGGTACACTTGACACCTTAAACTCATATCCTGAAATAATATAAAGGTGGATCACAACACCTAAGAACACTGAAGATAAATTGGAAACCTAAGCATCAAAGCAATCCAGGATGCAAAAGTCACTACATTATAATACAAGAAACACAAAGAATCAAGACAATGCAATCCCACCAAAATTGCAAATCCATCAGAAAGGTCCAACTATGAGACTGTTTTAGATGAAATTCCTGACAAAGATTTCAAGGGAATGATGATATCTATGCTCAAAAGAAATGAAAGAAGAAATGAGAGCAATCCGAGAAAAAACAAAGGAATTAGAGAAGAAAACAAACTGTTGAAGGAGATTACAGAGAAACAGTTTAATGAAATAAAAAGGTCATTAGAGGACTTGAACAAGGAAATAGAACTACTGAAGAAAAACCAGGCTGAAATCTTAACCCTGAAGGAACACAGTCAGTAAAATAAAAAACTCTGTAGAACGTTTTCACTAGTAGAATGGATGAAGGAGAGGACAGAATATCTAAACTAGAAGACAAGGTGGCAGATCTATCACAGTCCAACAAAGAGAAAGACAAGCTAATAGAAAGGTATGAATGGGAACTCCAAGACATGAGGGACACTATGAAAAGATCAAACATAAGAATTCAAGGTATAGCAGAAGGGGAACAATTTCAATCCAGAGGCTTAGTAGGTGTTTTCCATAAAATCATAGAAGAAAATTTTCCCCAAATTGGGAAAGAAATGCCAATGCAGATACAAGAAATTAAACTACTACATACACAAACCAAAGAAAGTATACTGAAAAGCAGTTAGAGACAAAAAGCAAATGACATTTAAAGGGAAACCCATCAGGGTCACAGCAGGTTACTCAACACAAACCCTAAAAGCCAGGAGGGCCTGGAGTGATGTATTCCAAGTTCTGAAAGATAAAAATTGTCAACCAAGATTACTTTATCCTGCAAAACTATCTATCCAAATAGATGGAGAAATAAGGACATTTCACAACAAAGACAGGCTAAAGGAATTTATGGCCACTAAACCAGCTTTACAGAAAATACTCACAGGAATCATTCACGCTGAGGAGAAAGCAAAGCACACACAACAAGAAATAAGGAAAAATAAACAATACTCAAATAACAGTTAAAACAAGTGAGTAAAGGGAAAACAGGAAGAACTAAAAAATAAGAAGAATGGTGAGAATAAACACATATATCTCAATAATAACTCTTAATATCAATGGCCTCAATGCCCCAATCAAAAGACAGACTTGCTATTTGTGTTTCTTCCTCTGAGAACTCCCTGTGCAGTTCTCTGCCCCACTTTGTGAGTGGGTTGTTTGGTGATTTATTGTTTAGGTTTTGGAGTTCTTTGTAAATTCTAGAAATTAGGCCTTTGTCAGTTGTATAGCTGGTGAAAATTTTCTCCCATTCTGTGGGTATTCTGCTGGCTTTGGTTATAATATTTTTGTCAGTGAAAAAGCTTTTCAGCTTCATGAGATCCCAATGGTTGAGTGATTGTTTAATTTCCTGAGCTGCTGGGGTTATGTTCAGGAAATCTTTTCCCACTCCTATATCGTGGAAGGTGCCTCCTATTTTTCTTCCAGTAGTAGCAGAGTTTCTGGTTTTATATTAAGGTCTTTGATCCATTTGGACTTAATTTTTGTGCATGGAGAGATGTGTGGGTCAAGTTTCATTTTCCTACATATGGTTGTCCAGTTTGTCCAACACCATTTGTTGAAGATGCTGTCTTTTCTCCATTCTGCATTGGTAGGGCCTTTGTCAAATATCAAGTAGCTGTAGTTTCTTGACCCAAAGTCTGGGTCTTCAATTCTGTTCCATTGGTCTATATTCCTGTTTTATGCCAGTACCATGTTGTTTTTATTACAATGGCTTTGTAGTATAGCTTTAGATAAGGTATGGTGATGCCTCCAGAGGTGTTTCTTTTGCTGAGGATGAGCTTGGATATCCGAGGCCTTCTGCCTTTCCATATGAATTTTGAGATAGTTTTTTCTATCTCATTGAAGAAGGAAGTTGGGATTTTTATCAGCATTGCATTGAATCTATAAAGTGCTTTTGGTAAAATTGCCATTTTCACAATGTTAATTCTACCAATCCAGGAGCATGGGAGGTCTTTCCATTTTTGTAGGACATCCTCAATTTCTTTTTTGAGAGCTTTTATGTTTTCATTGTATAGGTCTTTCACTTCCTTAGTTAATGTTATTCCAAGGTATTTTATTTTCTTTGTTGCAACTGAAAAGGGGATGATGTTAGTTATTTCTTTTTCTATCTCTTTGTCCTTTGCATACAAAAAGGCTACTGATTTCTGTGCATTGATTTTGTATCCTGCTACTTTGCTGAAGGTGCTAATCACCTTTAAGAGTTTTGGGATGGAAGTTCTCGGGTCACTTATGTATAGAATCATGTCATCTGCGAATAGGGCTAACTTAACTTCTTCCTTTCCAATTTGTATCCCTTTGATTTCTTTCTCCTGTCTTATTGCTTGAGCTAATACTTCTAGCACTATGTTGAAGAGCAGAGGTGAGAGTGGACACCCCTGCCTTGTTCCTGACCTCAATGGGAATTCCTTCAGTCTCTCCCCATTAAGAATTACTTGGGCTTTAGGTGATTTATATATAGCCTTTTTTATGTTGAGATATGGGCCGACCATACCTATTCTCTCCAATGTTTTGATCATGAAGTGATGTTGTATCTTGTCAAAGGCCTTTTCTGCATCTATCAAAATGATCATGTGGTTTTTGTGTTTCAGCTTGTTTATGTGGTATATTACATTGACAGATTTCCATATGTTGAACCACCCCTTCGTTCCAGGGATGAAGCCTACTTGATCAAGGTGGATAATGCTTTTGATGTACTGTTGAATTCGGTTTGCAAGAATTTTGTTCAGGATCTTTGCGTCTATGTTCATCAGAGATATGGGCCTATAATTTTCCTTTCTTGTGGCATCCCTGCCTGGTTTGTTCAACATCCCTAATCATCAGGGAAATGCAAATTAAAACAACTATGAGATTCCACCTTACCCCAGTAAGGATGGCTAACATTAAAAAAAAAACAATGAAAACAAATGCTGGCGAGGCTACGGAGAAATAGGAACAAGTCTTCACTGTTGGTGGGAATGTAAAATGGTTCAACCACTATGGACAGCTATATGGAGACTATTGAAAAGGATGACCATAGACCTACCAATGGATCCAGCTATTCCCTTACTGGGCATTTACCCTAAAGGCCCCAAGCCTCAGATCAGAGACATTTGCTCAACCATGTTTATAGCTGCTCAAATCAAAATAGCAAAGAGCTGGAATCAACCCAGGTGTCCATCACTAAATGAATGGATAACAAAGATGTGGTATATCTATACTATGGAATTCTACGTAGCAGTAAGGAAAGATGAAATAAGGAAATTTGAAAAAAAATGGTCAAACATGGAACAGATCATCCTCAGTGAGCTCACCCAAGCATAAAAAAATAATCGTCGTCGATGGTCTCATTTGTCTGTCGCCCCTAACCGGATTCCACGTGACATGCAGCCAAACCTAATAAACACTCTGGGGACGAGACAAGAAAGAGGATGAGATGGAGGGAGGGTAAAGGTGGGAGGGAATGAGAGGGTGGGAGGGAGGACAAGGGGGGGATACAAATTGGGACCCAAAAGGAAAAAATACTACAAAACCCTTTACTCTGAACAACAGGCTAAAACAGTGATCCTTCAGCAGGCCTACAGAGGGAATACTCGAACCACAGGAACCTGGAGAGAACATGATGATGGCCAACTTTAATCTTGTCCTGCTTCTCTTTCTCTTCTCTCTCTCCCTCTCTCTCTCTCCCTCTCCTCTCTATACTCACTTTCTCTTTTACATTATCTATGTTTTTCCTCCCTCACCTTCCTAGGTGCAGACTTATAACTCCCAGTGCCAGCAGGGGGTTAACTTCCACAATGAGCTGTTGATCTGAAACACCTACAAGTTTTCCCAAAAAAGACAGACTTCGGTCAGAGTCCTTGGTGACCCACCAAAGGTTAATGGTAAGACCCTACTGTTGAAGACAGCATACGTGTGTGAGACCAAAACAGAGAGACCTGGCCAGAATCTGGAAGAAGATCAGTCCCCAGACAGTTAGCTAGTCTAGTACCAGAGGGTGCTACACGAGCAACTGGGGGAAAATGTCTGACATTGGTCCAAACAACTTGCAGTCTAAGATACCCAGCAGGAAACAATCTGACGTAATGGTCATACAAGTGCAGTAGTGGCAAACAGCAATGGTGGGTAACCAACTGCTCTTGATTTGGCTAATAACTCCACTCAGTGGAATGGAACTCATTGCTGGAACTGGGAAATAAGTCAAAGCCATGTACAAAAAATGAGCTCAGTCTCCAAGATCAAGATGCCACCAAATGTGGGCTAGAAGAGTGCCAATGCATATAAAATTCCCTCCAAAACATATATGGTTATCCCTTCTATCTAGTACTAACTTCTCTCTCCGTTGGAGAATTTGCTTATCTTTTTTCAGGTGGACAACGAACCTGAATGGAGGATCAGCTCACCACACCTCACCAGCTGAAACCATAGAACAACACAGGGGAAGGGCAAGAATACAGTGTTCAAGGTGATCACAACACCAGAAAAAGGCTGAAGGAGATAAACACAGAGAACATCCAACTCCAACTAAGCCAGATGTCCAGAGACGCAGAGGCCCCCAAAACCTCATCAAGGAAGCAGAACTAAAATGACCCCAATGTGGCTCAGGGAAACTCACGAAAGAGGGGGCGGAAAGATTGTTAGAGTCACAAGTTGGGGCATTATGCACAGAGACTGGGGCCTATCCACCAGAACTCTTGAGTAAATTCACAATGCATGACCCACATTCCCCATTGATGAGGGTCCCTTTGATAGTGGGAGGACAGGGAGGAGGACAATGGAACCAATACTATGAATGTAGAATCAGAATAATATAAATAAAAATATATATTTATTAAAAAAAATAAAAAAGAAAGAAAAAAAAAGACACAGACACTTGAAGACTGGATTCAAAAGCAGGATCCTACCATCTGTTGCCTCCAGGAAACTTATCTCTCAATAAAAAATAGAAACATTCTTAGGGCGAAAGGTTGGAAAAAGGTATTTCAAGCAAATGGGCCTAGAAAACAAGCAGGGGTTGCCATCCTAATTTCTAACAAGATAGACTTCAATCCAACATTTGTGAGGAAAGATAAAGAAGGACTCTTTATATTAATTAAAGGAACACTCCAACATGAGGACATTACAATCCCAAACATATATGCCCCTAACATGGGGGCTCCCAATTTCATCAAACAAACACTATTAGAATTAAGGTCAGAGATATCTCCTAACACAATAGTAGTGGGTGAGTTCAATACCCCACTCTCATCACTTGACAGGTCTCCCCAGCAAAAAATAAACAGAGAGATATCTGCATTAAATGATATCATGGAAAAAATGGACCTAACAGATATATATATAGAACATTCCATCCAAATGCTGCAGAATATACAATTTTCTCAGCAGCACATGGGACATTCTCCAAAATAGACCGTATACTAGGACACAAATCAAATCTTAACAAATACAGGAAAATTGAAATAATCCCTTGTACGCTATCTGACCACAATGAGATTAAACTGCAAATCAGCAACAAGAAAAACTACAGAGCATACAGAAATTCACAGAGACTAAACAGCACATTATTGAATGATGTATGGGTAATTGAAGAAATTTAAAAGGAAATCAAGAAATTCATAGAATCAAATGATGATGAGAATACTACATACCAAAACCTTTGGGACACAATGAAGGCAGTCCTACGAGGGAAATTTATAGCTCTAAGTGCCTATATTAAGAAATTAGAGAGTTCACAACTAAATAATTTAATCCTTCACCTTAAGGCCTTGGAAAGAGAAGAACAAGGCAAACCAAAAATCAGTAAAGGGGAAAGAAAAGTCTGCGGAGCTACTGAAAGAGACACACACCGTGAGTTGCTGCAGGCTTCCTGAACTTGCCATCCCCCAATCATCAGTTCCCCAGGGAATTGGTAGAATCGAACAACAACCAGTGGCAAATTTGAACCACATCGTCAACACCGGCCCCAGCTTACCTGACCCAAGCTCCACAGCTCAGGTAACGAGGTGGGCACCCAGCATTGGTGAGTTTAAAAGCCACACCAAAAGATAACAAAGGCCTGCATTGGAAGTGCTAACCACTCTTTCCAGGTCAAGGCAGGGTATGTATTACATATTTGTGGGTGGCTTTACCATTTTCAAATAAGCTGAATGTGAGGGGTTGAATATTGCTATCTGTACTACTTATAGATTTAAAGGGCCTTTATCTTTTGCTTCAGTTATTATTGAGGACAGGGTCTGATTCCCAAAAGACAGGACTAAGGGCGTGGACCATCACATGCCCTTAGGGATTTTGACCCTATAGGACTGGTTGTCTCAATTCTCACACTTGTATACTCTGTGTTCATGTCAATTGAATGTGTATTTTGCTCTGTTGAAGTTTAGAACTTGCCTCTAAATTGTTCCACCAGTCCACTACAATACTTGCTTAACAAGCAAACTCAACAGCTAGGAGTACTTCTACTTAATACAAGTGGTACACTTGACACCTTAAACTCATATCCTGAAATAATATAAAGGTGGATCACAACACCTAAGAACACTGAAGATAAATTGGAAACCTAAGCATCAAAGCAATCCAGGATGCAAAAGTCACTACATTATAATACAAGAAACACAAAGAATCAAGACAATGCAATCCCACCAAAATTGCAAATCCATCAGAAAGGTCCAACTATGAGACTGTTTTAGATGAAATTCCTGACAAAGATTTCAAGGGAATGATGATATCTATGCTCAAAGAAATGAAAGAAGAAATGAGAGCAATCCGAGAAGAAAACAAAGGAATTAGAGAAGAAAACAAACTGTTGAAGGAGATTACAGAGAAACAGTTTAATGAAATAAAAAGGTCATTAGAGGACTTGAACAAGGAAATAGAACTACTGAAGAAAAACCAGGCTGAAATCTTAACCCTGAAGAACACAGTCAGTAAAATAAAAAACTCTGTAGAACGTATCACTAGTAGAATGGATGAAGGAGAGGACAGAATATCTAAACTAGAAGACAAGGTGGCAGATCTATCACAGTCCAACAAAGAGAAAGACAAGCTAATAGAAAGGTATGAATGGGAACTCCAAGACATGAGGGACACTATGAAAAGATCAAACATAAGAATTCAAGGTATAGCAGAAGGGGAACAATTTCAATCCAGAGGCTTAGTAGGTGTTTTCCATAAAATCATAGAAGAAAATTTTCCCCAAATTGGGAAAGAAATGCCAATGCAGATACAAGAAGCATTTAGAACACCAAACAGACAAAACCTAGAAAGATCCTCTCCTCGCCATGTTATAATTAAACTACTACATACACAAACCAAAGAAAGTATACTGAAAGCAGTTAGAGACAAAAAGCAAATGACATTTAAGGGGAAACCCATCAGGGTCACAGCAGGTTACTCAACACAAACCCTAAAAGCCAGGAGGGCCTGGAGTGATGTATTCCAAGTTCTGAAAGATAAAAACTGTCAACCAAGATTACTTTATCCTGCAAAGCTTTCTATCCAAATTGATGGAGAAATAAGGACATTCCACAACAAAGACAGGCTAAAGGAATTTATGACAACTAAGCCAGCTCTACAGAAAATACTTGCAGGAATCATTCATGCTGAAGAAAAAGCAAAACACACACAGCAGGAAATAGGAAAAAAGAAATCATACTCAACAGTTAGAACAAGTGAGTAAAACGAAAACCAGGAAGAACTACAAAACAAGAAAAATGGACAGATGAAATACATATCTTTCAATAATAACTCTTAATATCAATGGCCTCAATGCCCCAATCAAAAGACATAGACTTGCAGACTGGATTAAAAAGCAGGATCCTACCATCTGTTGCCTTCAGGAAACTCACATCCGATTAAAAGATAGAAACATTCTTAGGGTGAAAGGCTGGAAATAGATATATCAAGCAAATGGACCTAGAAAACAAGCAGGGGTTGCATCCTAATTTCTGACAGGATAGACTTCAAACCAACATTAGTGAGGAGAGATAAAGCAGGTCACTTTATACTGATTAAAGGAACACTCCAACAGGAGGATATCACAATCCTAAACATTTATGCTCCCAACACGGGGGCCCCCAATTACATCAAACAAACACTATCGGACTTAAGGTCAGAGATAACACCTAACACAATAGTAGTGGGTGACTTCAATACCCCACTCTCATCACTTGACAGGTCTACCCAACAAAAAATGAACAGAGAGACAACTGCATTAAATGATATCATGGAACAAATGGACCTAACAGATATATACAGAATATTCCATCCAAATACTGCAGAATATACATTCTTCTCAGTGGCACATGGGTCATTCTCTAAAATAGACCATATGATAGCACACAAATCAAATCTCAACAAATACAGGAAAATTGAAATAATCCCTTGTATGCTATCTGACCACAATGGGATTAAACTGCAAATCAACAACAAGAAAAATTACAGAGCATACAGAAATTCATGGAGACTAAACAGTACATTAATGAATGACGCATGGGTCATTGAAGAAATTAAGAAGGAAATCAAGAAATTCATAGAATCAAATGATGATGAGAATACAACATACCAAAACCTGTGGGACACAATGAAGGCAGTCCTACGAGGGAAATTTATAGCTCTAAGTGCCTATATTAAGAAACTAGAGAGTTCACAACTAAACAATCTAATGCTTCACCTTAAGGCCTTGGAAAGAGAAGAACAAGGCAAACCAAAAATCAGTAGACGGGAAGAAATAATAAAGGTTAGGGCAGAAATTAATGAAATGGAAACCAAAAAAACAATCAAAAAAAAATCAATGAAACAAAGAGTTGATTCTTTGAAAGGATTAACAAGATTGACAAACCCTTAGCAAATCTGAACAAAAGAAAGAGAGAAGAGACAAAAATTAATAAAATTAGAGATGAAAAAGGCAACATCACAACAGATACCAAAGAAATTCAGAAAAATCATACGGACATACTTTAAGAATATATATGCCTCTAAGTTTGAAAACCTGAAAGAAATGGATGATTTCCTTGATTCATATGACCTACCAAAATTAAATCAAGATGAGATAAACCATTTAAATAGACCTATAACAAACACAGAGATCCAAGAAGTCATAAAAAGTCTCCCAATTAAGAAAAGCCCAGGCCCAGATGGATTCACTACTGAATTTTACCAGACATTCCTGGAAGATCTAACACCAATGCTTCCCAAACTTTTCCATAAAATAGAAGAGGAAGGAATTCTACTGAAATCCTTCTATGAAGCCAGCATCACCCTGATACCCAAACCAGACAAAGACAGATCAAAAAAAGAAAACTATAGACCAATCTCCCTCATGAACATAGATGCAAAAGTTCTCAACAAAATACTGGCAAACAGAATACAAGAATATATCAGAAAGATTATTCACCCCAACCAAGTAGGCTTTATCCCAGAGATGCAGGGATGGTTCAACATACGCAAATCCATAAATGTAATACACCATATAAATGGTCTAAAGGACAAAAATCACATGGTCATCTCAATAGATGCAGAAAAGGCATTTGACAAAATCCAACACCCCTTCATGGTGAAAGTACTACAGAAACTTGGAATAGAAGGAACATATCTCAACATAATAAAAGCTATTTATGACAAACCTACAGCCAACATAATACTTAATGGGGAAAAACTTGAAGCTTTTCCTCTAAATTCAGGAACAAGACAAGGGTGTCCACTTTCCCCACTATTATTTAATATAGTATTGGAAGTCTTAGCCATAGCAATAAGGCAAGAGGCACTCATAAAGGGGATACAAATTGGAAAGGAAGAGGTCAAATTATCATTATTTGCAGATGATATGATTCTATACATAACAGATCCTAAAGACTCTACCAGCAAATTATTAGAGCTGATAAACACTTTTAGCAATGTAGCAGTATACAAAATAAACACACAGAAATCAGTAGCTTTTCTATACACTAACAACAAACATGCAGAGGATGAAATCAGGGAATCTCTCCCATTCACAATTGCCTTAAAAAAAAAAATCTTGGAATAAACTTAACCAAGGAAGTGAAGGATCTCTACAATGAGAACTATAAAAAACTCGAGCTACAAATTGCAGAAGACACAAGGAAATGGAAAGACATCCCATGCTCCTGGATTGGAAGAATCAATATAGTGAAAATTTCAATCTTACTAAAAGCAATCTATATATTTAATGTGATCCCCATTAAAATCCCAATAGCTTTCTTCACAGAAATAGAAAAGGCAATCCTAAAATTCATCTGGAAACACAAAAAACCTCGAATAGCCAAAACAATTTTGCGCAACAAAAATCAGGCAGGTGGTATAACAATACCTGGTTTTAAGTTATATTACAAAGCCATAGTAACAAAAACAACATGGTACTGGCACAAGGACAGACAGGTAGATCAATGGAACAGAATAGAAGATCCAAATATTAATCCAGGCAGCTACAGCCACCTGATTTTTGACAAAAATGCCAAAAATATTAATTGGAGAAAAGATAGCCTCTTTAACAAGTGGTGCTGGGAAAACTGGACATCTGTATGTAAAAGGATAAACATAGATCCTTGTCTCTCTCCATGCACAAGAGTCAAGTCCAAATGGATCAGGGACCTTGACATCAGACCTGAAACTCTGAACCTGCTAGAGGAAAAGGTAGGGGAAACCCTTCAACATATTGGCATAGGAAAGGACTTTCTGAATATAACCCCAATTGCTCAGGGAATAAAACCACTAATCAACCAACGGGACCTTATAAAATTACAAAGCTTTTGTACAGCGAAGGACACTGTGAATAGAGCAAAAAGATAACATACAGAATGGGAGAAAATGATGATAAGACCCTATTGCTGAAGTCATCTCTTGCCTGAGAGGCAAGGTCACTGAGAAAGCAAGCTGGTGCTGAGCAGAAAGCCTTCTCCCTGTAGACCAGCCAACAGAACGCTGGAAAAAGCTGCACTGCATGCAGTGTATGGGAGACAGAAATCAACAGCAGTTAAAACAGTGGACGCTGAATATTCAAATTTGGCCAGACAGGCCCAGGGACTGAATGGGTGCAATAGTGGCATGTCTACTCTTGGGGTAACCAACTGCTCCATAATTGGACTGAAGGCCCTCTCTATGGGAGGGAATACATACCTGGTACTGAAAAACCTAAGCAAAAGTCTATGGTAGGTGAGGTCATGAGCCTTAGGGGTATAAAGCCTGCTCTTGTCTGACTAAATGTATATACTATTCCCACCAAGCTGCCCTGAAAATACTACACTTAATGCTCATATTCACATATTAATGCTCCTCTCACTTCTGGTTAGAGAAGCTTCTCTTTTCAGATGGCGATGACCACTGGGATGACCCAAAAGGCAATATAGTGCTGAGAAGAAGGGATGGTGGAGTGCCCAGCACTGAAACACCTCTGTCACACCCTCCAAGGCTCAGCAACCATTGTGGAAGAGGGGGCTGATAGAATGGAAGAGCCAAAGGAAGGGTATGACTCCTTACAATGCAACTGCCCAGACAGAAATTGGCCTCGATATCCATGACCTTGCTGTGCCTAGCAATACCTTCACAAGAGCCTCATAATAGAAGTAAAAGATGATGACATCAAATTAAAAGAGAGACTAATGGAGAGAGGGAGGGGATATGACGGAGAGTGGAGTCCTAAAGGGGAATGGGAGGAGGGGAGGGAAATACCATGCACTTTTTGTATGTAATTATAGAAGTTGTCAATAAAAAAATAATTATTTAAAAAAAAAGAAAAGAAAAAAAGAAAGGCTCCTTCTTAGGGGGAAAGGACAGAAAATGATATTCCAAGAAAATGGAAATAAGAAACAAGCAAGTGTTGCTATATTAATATCTGATAAAAACTTAAAACCAAAAGTAATAGAAAAGAAAAGAGATCACTTCTTACTCATCAATGGGATGATCCAACATGAGAACATCATAATCATAAATCTATATTTGCCAAACAAGTGCACCACAGTTTACAAAACAAAACCTTGACAACAAAACAGAAATAAACACCAACACCACCATAGTTGAAGACTTCAATATTTCACTATCATTAATATACAGACCATCCAAGCAGAAGATCAACAGAGAAAGAAAAGAGCTCAACAACACCACAGATCAGCTTGATCTAATGGACATCTACAGAACTTTCAACCCCAGTTCTATAGAATACACATTCTTCTCAGCAGCCCATGGAACCTTTGCTAAAGTAGACCATATATTAGGCTATAAAGCATACTTTTATACATTCAGGAAAATTGAAGTAACTTCCTGCATCATATCAGATGACAATGCTTTAAAGCTAGAAATTAAAAACAAGACATACATCAGGAACTCTACTAGCTCCTGGAGATGGAAAAACACACTTTTAAACAATGAATTGGTTGTGGTTCATCAAAAAAGAAATTGTAAAATTCCTAGAATTGGATGATAAATGAAAACACAACTTACTAAAAGTTATAGGACAAGATGAAAGTAGTTCTAAGAGGAAAATTCATAGCACCAAATGCCTTCATAACAACAACAGAGATCCTACCTAACTGTCCACCTAAAGGCATTGGAAAAATAAGAATCCAACCCTAGGAGCTCTAGAAGAAAAGAAATAAGACAGAGCAGAAATTAATGAATTGGAAATTAAGAAAACAATTTTTTTAAAAGGAAGAGCTAGTTCTTTGAAAAAGTAAAAGATTGATGAACCCCTGACCAATTTGATCAAGCAAAGGAAGAGAAGTCTCAAATTAATAAAATGAGAAATGAAAAAGGAGCTGTCAAAACAAACATCAGTGAAATTGGGTGAATTTTGAGGGCATACTTCCAAAACCTCTACTCTACAAAATTGGATGATCTGGAAAAAAAAAGATGAATTCTTGGCTACACACCACACACGAAAACTAAACTTAGAGCAGATTAATCTCCTAAACAAACCTGTGACATCCATGGAGATTGAAAAAGTAATCAAAAACTTCCCCCATAAGAAAAGTGGAGTTCTATCAAACCTTCATTGAAGAACTGAAACCATTTTGTTCTTAAACTTTTTGACATAATTCAAGAGCAGAGAAACCTCCCCAATTACTTTCTTCATGCAAATACCCAAACCAGACAGAAATTCAACAAGAAAAGGAAACTATAGGCCTTTATCCCTGATGAATTTAGATGTATAGATCCTGAAAAAAAATTCTCACAAACCAAATTCAACAACATATCAAAATCATTATTCACATTGATCAAGTAGGCTTCATCCCAGGGAGGCAGAGATGGTTCAGTGTATGGAAATCTGTCAACATAATACATACACCACATAAATAATCTTAATCATAAGAACCACATGACCATCTCAATTGATGCAGAGAAGGCCTTTAACAAAATACAAACCTCTTCATGATCAAAATGCTAGAGAGAATAGACATGGAGAATTTATATCTCAGCCCAATAAAGGGTGTGTATATTTATAAAGCACAAAAAGCCCCAATAATACTTAATGGGGAAAGACTCAAGGAGTTCCCATTGAGAGCAGGAAGAAGATGGGGTGCCCACTCTCACCACTGCTCTTCAACATAATACTAGAAGTCCTAGCCCAAGCAATAAGACATGAGAAACAAATGAAAGGGATAGACATTGTAAAGGAAGAAGTCAAGTTAGCTCTATTTGCAGATGACAAGATCCTATATATAAGTGACCCCAAATTCTCTATCTCAAAACTTCTACAGGTGATTAATTCCTTCAGTAATGTGGCCCAAAACAAACCTAACACACAAAAATCGGTAGCCTTTATATAAGCAAAGGACAAATATACAGAGAAATCAGTGAGGCTGTCCCATTTTCAATAGCAACAAAATAAATAAATAAATAATAAATAAATGCCTTGGAATAACACTAACCAAGGATGTGAAAGATGTATATAATGAAAACACAGAAATACTCAATAAAGAAATCAAGGGGATTTGAGAAGATGGAAAAAACTCTCATGCTTTAGGATAGGTAGAATTAACATTGTGAATATAGAAATTATACTAAAAGCAATATAAGAGCCACAGGTTGAGACTTCATACTCAAAGGCATTCTCCCCCCCCCAAAAAAAAATAACTGACTGCTGCTCCCACAACAGATAACCAAAACCCCATAGAGAATACCTGCAACCCACTGAGGAGGGTCCCCAGGAGAATGGGGCCAGGGATGAAGGAGAAGAAGGTACCCAACACATGATGTTTCCATGCAAACTATGTGGTTAATAATAATAAAGAAAAATTATATTTCCTCAGGCTGAAGAGATGGCTCAGCCACTAAAGCACTTGTCTGCAAAGGCTAACAACCTGGGTTCAATTCCCTAGTACCCACATAAGCTAAATGCACAAAGTGGCACATGCATCTGGATTTTGCTTGCAGTGGTTGGAAACTATGATAGATCCATTCTTCCTGTCTGTGTTGCTTCTCTCTATCTCTCTCTGCTTGCAAATAAATAAAAATATCTTTAAAGAATTATATTTACCCTTTACATTATAATTGCCACCTTATGCATTCTAATGAGGTAGTTTCCTCTTTGAATGTGTAGCTTTCTTATAGATGCAATTCACTTCAATTAGCTAACATGCATATTTTCTTTTGATGCTCAAATTGTTACATTGTGTCTGGTGGAATTCTTTTAAAGCTACCTTGTTTGTACTTTCAGCATGGTCCTGGCCATTTTGTTTATTTATTTATTTATTTATTTATTTATTTATTTATTTATTTATGAGAAAATGGCAAAGAGAGAGAGAGAGAGAGAGAGAGAGAATGGGCGTGCCAGGCCTCCAGCCCCTGAAAATGAAATTCAGACACATGCACCACCCTGTGCATTTGGCTTATGTAGGTACTGAGAATCAAACATAGGTCCTTAGATTTTGCAGGCAAGTGCCTTACCACTAAGCATTCTCTCCAATATCCAGACTTTTTTTTTTTTTTTTTTGCTGGGCATGGTGGCACATACCTTTATGAAAGAGAGAATGAAAGAAAGAGATAGAGAGAGGAAAGAGAGAGAACTGGCATTCCTGGACCTCAGCCACTGCTGTTGAACTCCAGACATGTCCTCCACCTAGCACACATGTGGGACCTTGCATGCTTGCATTACCTTGTGTCTCCTGGCTTACATGGGACCTGGAGAGAGGGGAACATAGGTCCTTAGGCTTTGCAGGCAAGCACCTTCACAGCTAAGCTATCTCTCCAGGCCCCTAGACATTTTTAACATTCCTTGCTTGTCTTCTTTTAGCTATTGTCATTTAAAATTTATCCATTTTTTTCCTCCTTATTAAGATATGGAATCAACTCAAGAACCTACTGACATTGGAGAATGAGATGTGGTTACAATGCTCATGGGTGCTGAGGGAGAAGGGTACCATGCTAGATAGACCATTGTAGGAATAGAGCTGAAAAAACCTCTTTACCAAGACTATAAAATCTGCAACTATGTTTCTCTCCTCTCCTCTCTCCATTTCTAATTATTTTAATACTAATAAATTATTTTAATATTTTTATGTTGATATTGCTGATACATATAGATTTTAATTAAGTTCATCATTTCAACTGTGTCTCTTTTATATTTGCTTTCATTTTATGTCTCATTGTACAATGTGACTTTGTAATAACTTTATTGACAGTAAAGAATTCAAGGCATGTTTTAAGTTCCCTGTATCCCTCAACTGTCAGTACATCCACCAAGCAGTCAGGCCCCTTATACACAAACAATGAAACAGCCACACAGTTATAGCCTATAAAGTCATGTTTTACAAGCCAATGACATAATTTAAAGGCTAAATGGCTTTTGTCTGCTCTCTTCCTCTCTTTGGACTTGACTCATTTATAGTGCATTTTTTAATTAAAAAAAATAAAAGGCCAGGTTTCCAGTTGCATGAATTAAAAATGAACAAGAAGACTTAAACATGTAACTTAGTGGTAGAACCCTCATCTTATGTGCACAGGGGTTTGGTTTAGTCCTCAACTCTGCAGGTAGAGAAAGGGGAAGAGAAGAAAGGAGCAAAAGTGTCTATAATCAGTTCTGTTTTTTCTATAACAGAACAAACATGGAGGGAAGTACAAGCGATGTGAGAGCTCTCCTAGTTCTACCAAAACAAACTCAAATGAACAAAGAAAAATAATAAATTCCCTCAGCCATTCTTTTTCCATTTGAACCCACATAAACCCAGATGCACAAGATGGCACATGTGTCTGGAGTTTATTTGCACTGACCAGAGGCCCTGGTGTGCCTATCCTCTCTTTCTCTATCTGCCTTTCTCTCTCTTACTCTTTCTCAAATAAATAAATGAATAAAATATTTTTTTCAAAAAGAAATGGCGATGGGGGTGGTGCTGCATGCCTTTAATCCCAGCACTCAGGAGGCAGAAGTAGGAGGATCCCCATGAGTTCAAGGCCACCCTGAGACTACATAGTGAATTCCAGGTCAGCCTGAGCTAGAGTGAGACCCTACCTCAAAAAACCAAACCAAACCAAACCAAACAAAACAAAATAAAATAAAATAAAATAAAATAAAATAAAATAAAATAACAAAATAAAATAAAATAAAAAATAAAATAAAATAATAAAATAAAATTAAATTAAATTAAAAAATTAAAATAAAATAAAATAGTAAAAATAAATGGCCTCTGTGCTAAATGATGACTCAATTTGAGTACTGAGCAGTTAAGGTGCCATGAGGTGCAGGCTGCAAAGTTCTCACAGTCTGTGAAACTTTCAGCTCTGACTCAGCACTGTGCCCACCATGCCAAGCAGCACTTCAGGTATGAAAATGATTTCATGTTTAAGAAGCAGCCATTCACCCATGAGCCAGATGCTCATCTCTCTCTGCACACTTATCTGGATAAGATCCATCCAAAGAGCCCTTCTTTACTTGAGATAAAGGCTAGCCAAGGAAGGGCTGACTACAGACTTTTTGCTTTTGAGCAATGAGCACAGGGTTGCATCAAAGCAGTAAGGCGCCAGGCCTTCATGGACTGCTTTATTCGTTCCAAAGCCCAGGCTTGATACTTTAACCTCTGCAGCAGTGGTGCACCTTTGTTTCCAGTCCAAGAAAACCAAAGGAAGAAAACTCATGAAGCACCAGTGTAATTATGGTACACAAATTTTTATGCTCCCTTTGCTTCTCATGTTTTACAGGTCATACTTTACTAAAAGGGGAGGAGAACACAGGAGGACAGAAATAGACAAGGAAGCAATCTGTACTTTCCCATAGCACTGTGTTTGGCAAAGTGGTAAGGATTACAGTGCCACAAATGCAGCCACAACTGCATTGTGAATCACCTATCACGTTGGGCTTTGATTGAGCTGTCTTTCTGGAATGGCAAACAGTAAAGGATGTCTACATGTTTAATATTAATTTATGTACAATAAAACATATGCCTTTAATTGACAGTATTATATAAGTTAACACATATTTAGAATACTATAAGCCACACCAGTCAGGAAACAGAGCACCAACCACCAACAGACAGCTGCTGTCTGTTTGTATTCAAATTCTACCCACATCATCTGGAACCCTCAGAACCTCCACTATCCCCACCTGACTCTGAACCCTCATAACCACCACCATTCCCACATGACCCTGAACCCTCAGCACCTCCATTACCCTCACAAGGCACTGAACTCTCAGAACCACCATCACTCCCACGTGACCCTTAACCCTCAGAACCTCCATTACCTTCACATGACACTGAACCCTCAGAACCACCATCACTGCACGTGATCCTGAACCCTCAGATCCATCATCACTCCCACGTGACCCTGAACCCTCAGATCCACCATAACTCCCACATGACCCTGAACCCCCAGAACCACCATCACTCCCACATGGTCCTGAACCCTCAGAACCATCACCTCCATGTGACTGTGAACCCTCAGAACAAGCACCATTTATCCATGACCATGAACCATCAGAATCTCCATCACCCCACATGACCCTGAATCCTTAAAATCATCATAACCTTCATGTGACACTGAACCCTCAAAACCACCACCATCCTTGATCTCTACACTATGGCTGTTTCCTGAAAGTCATATAAACAGAAGTCTAGGTTTATCCACTTTAACTAATATACAAGACAATTATATTCCTTAGGCTATTTTGTCTATCAGTATTTTTTTATTAATCTGTTGTATTCATATTATCTGATTAAAGCAGTATTTGTTTATCCATTCATTAGTTAAAGAACATTTGGGATATTTCCAAGTTTTAGTGATCAGCAATGAAGTTCCAATGAACATTTATATGCATACTTGTGTGTGACCTGTACTATCACCCAGCTTAGGAAGATAAATTTATAAGAAATTTCCAAAGTATTGCTGAGGAGTTATAGTACCATTCTGCATTCTTACCTGAAATGTTTGGTATACCAATTTGTGTACAACCTCACTATAATTTAGTATTTTTTTATAAATGTCTTTATTTTATTACCATTGTAATAGATGTATAGTCTAATTATTATTTTGATTTGCATTTTACTTATGAATAAAAACATTTAACATCTTTTTGTTTGATTAGTTGCTACCATCTATTATTATCTTCAGTAAAATTATGTTTAAACCTTTTCTCCAATTTTAAATAAGTTGCTTCCTTTGTGCAGTGTTCTAACTAGAATCTAGGCATATAATTGCATAAATTATTTCTAAGCTTCTATTATTTATTAACAGGAACTATTTCTTCAGCCAATAGTGCCTTTCACTAGAGCTGCTGATGTTTTTTTTTAATTTTTTTAAATTTATTTTTGGAGAGAGACACAGAGAGAGACAGACAGAGAGGGAGAGGGAGACAATAGAGATGGGCATGCCAGCAGTCTTTCAGCTGCTGAGAACGAAATCCAGATGTGTGCACCCCCTTGTGGTCAAGTGAGGCATTGCGCCCTTGCATCATTTTGCATCTGGCTAAACGTGGGACCTGGAGATTGGAACCGGGTTCTTAGGCTTAGCAGGCAGGCGCCTTAACCAAGCCATCTCTCCAGCCTGAGCTGCTGATGTTTTATGAGTTGGTTTGTGGTCACCAGAAAAGCATGTGACCCTGAAGGAGCAGAGCAGAGAGGAAACACCCTCCATGGAAAATCAGACAACAGTCCTATTTTTTCTGAGCAATCAAGCCAGGGAGGTAGTCTTTGGACAACTACATTCTTTTTTTCTGTTCACCCATATTTCTGCTGTACTCACAGAAGCACCTGGCATCTCATGCTGGAACTTGTGGGAAATTCCTTATAGATACTTATTCATCATTCATCCTTGATGTAGGCAGAAGAGTGGCTCCCTGAAAATGTCCACATTCTAACCCCAAGAAGTTAGGCTATGTTACTTTACATAGTTTATGATTTTAATTGTTACCCCACCCCCAACACATTCATAGGAACTTGTAGCTTCTAGAACTTGAGAGTATGGCTATATTTGGAGATAGGGTGCTTACATGGGTAATTAAAGTAAGGGCATTGGGTTGGACCCTAATGTAATCTGACTTGCAACCTCAAAAACTGTAAATTTGGCATTGGAGTTAAAGACAGAGAAAAGACAATATAAACACACAGGTAGAAGTAAGGCAGGGGAGATTCTCTTCACATCCCTCAGAAGGAACCACCTTGCTTTGAGATTTGGCTTGCAGAACAGTAACATGATAAATTTCTGTTATTTAAAGCATCTTGTATATGATCCTTTGCTATGGAAGCCCTAACAAATTATACCATTTACAGTGTTATAAAGCATTTGGGTTTGGCTTACAGAAATAATACAGAATTCTGGATCATTTCTACAATTAAGGGCAATGCCTTCACAAAATGTTTTCTTTCCTCAGTGCAGTTTGTGCATACAGGTTGCCTTTTCACTTTAGTGAAATTTAGTGAATTTTAGTATATTTTTAAAGGCATTGTAAATGGGTATTATATTTCACACATGTACTTCAAAGCATGCTAATATCTTAATTGATCTGATGCTACAATATGTGTATTGGTTCCATACTGCTGTGTGAAAAGTTAGCCTCAAAGTTCATGGCCTAAAACAATATACATTTATTACCTTACAGTTTCGGTGGATCCAGAATCTGGGCTATCTTAGCTGGGTCTTCTGTCTCTGCACAACATAAGCTGTATACTAGGGCTGTAAAGGTTTAGTGGGGGAGGGTCTGCTTCCAAGTTCACCCACTTGGCTGTTGAAAGAGTTGATATTTTGAGTTGGAGTGAGAGCCTGATGGCCTAGTTCACTGTTGCAAAGACCTCCCTCAATCCCTCACTCTATGATCTGTTTGTAAAGCAGTGTATATATAATAGGGCAGTTTACTTCATGGGAATGAGCAGGTGACATAGTAAAAGAGAGAATCCTGGATTGGGAAGATCACTGCTCAGAGGTTTAAGAGAACTTGTCACTTAAGCATGAGGGTCTGTAAGGACTTCTGATCACTGGAGTTCAAGTTCCCCAGAACCCATGTATTGTAGTTACCTTCTCATTGCTGGCACAAACACCTCACCAGAAGCAGCTAATGGAAGGAAAAGGAAAGAGTTTATTTCAGGCTTACAGATTCTAAGAGAAACTTTATCATGGTGGAAGAAGCTGGCTCACTTCATAATACATCCAAAGAAGAGAGATAATAGCCCACACCAGCAAGCACTAGCTGACTAAACACATACCTTAGGGTTGGACTCAGGATCTGCCCTGAGTGAAACACCTCCTCTAGCAGGGCTCTGCCTGCTGAAGACTAAGTAGGTAGCTTAATCATAATAAAAAATACCTGAGGCTATGGGGCCACTTACATTCAAACCACCACACCAAGTAAAAAGACTGGCATGGTCAAGCATAGCTATAAAGCCAATCCAATAGAGATACAGCACAGAAAATGGCTGAGGCTTGTTGACTAAAATCAAAAGCTCAGGGTTGAGGGAGAGCCCCTATCTCAAGGAAGCACACAGTTTAGTGATAGGGAAGGGCATTCAAACTTCTTCTCTGGCCACTACACACATGCACACAGTATACATATCTTTCACACACATATGCACATACCATACACAACAACAACAACAACAACAACAACACACCACACACACCTGGAGCATCCAAGGTAGATATCACATGTTTTTTTTTGTATCCTAATCTCAGAAGTGATAGCTTGTCACATTTGCCACTTTCAGTTGGTTGAAAGCAAGTCACTAGGTCAAATCTACACTGATGGAAGTAGATTACTTAGGAGCACAAGTATCAGGAGGTGAGATGACTGGAAGCCATCCCAGAGGCTACTGAACTTAAAAAGATTCTACAAGCCAGCACAGGAGTAAGTGCCCATTAGTGTAACTGTTATGTGAACATTAAGAAGTTAAAAAATATCTTAAGGTCAGAAAAACATAATGTAATGTTTCTCAGAATCTTTGAAAAGTACCCAGAAGTTCTATTCATAGTTTTTCTTGTGACTTTCTCATTATATATTATAATAAATAATGATAGTATATTAGAATGTAAAATAAGCAACCTTATATCAAATATTGAGACCCTAGCAAATCATTTAATCAGTCAAGATGTAGATAGTACTGTATCCTAGCAATGTGTACCAATGCTGAAACTGTTGGTTGTAATAAACTAAATAAGAATTTATTATCTTTTGAGGAAAGGTCTTGTGTAGCCCAAACTGACCTCAAATTCTCTAGATAGCTAAAGATGACCTTAAACTCCTGGTCCTCTATTCTTTAACATTAGGGTTTAGGGAGTCCTGCTCCTGCTAGCTAGTCACACAAGGAGAGGCTCGGCAGGCAGGAAGCATGGCATTGGTATCAGTAGAGGAATTTTCAGGAAGAACATTCTTTATTGAATGCATGCAAAGCTCAAGGGCAAAAAGAAGCCTTTGCTACAGAGTGATAGAGTAGGGGTGGTGGTTGAAGGACTCAAGGTTTGAGCAGAAGAATTCATTTATTTCTGCATTGGTTTCACAAAGTCTTCCTTCTTACTAAAGGAAATTGGGGAAAGTACTGAAACAACCTCTGGTAAACAGACTTAAGGAAAGCCATTTTTGGCCATTCAGCAATCTTGACATTCTCAAGAAGCCATAAGACATTAAATATTAGCACACATCACTAATTACAAGAATGTGGATGGGTCCCAGTAAGGCATCTGGTGTTTGCTGTCACCCTGAGGTCAAAATGTCCTGATATTTAGTATCTGCTTTGTACCTGGTGCTAACTTGTATGGCACAATGCAGGTCTGGCCCTAGCCAGACCGCATGCCAGAAGAAACCAGGAAGTGGCTTCTGTGGACATGGTGTCCTGTGCAGGCCTGGCGTGACAACAGCTATAGTCTCATGCTTGCAAGAAACCTGCTACGAGATGATTTGCCTGGAGACAGGCTGTCATTGGTCACAAGAAGGGGACCACCCCATAAAATGATTGGCTGGCCAAACCCCTTCAAACCCCCTACACTTCCTTGAACAAATGAGTTTGCAGCAGCTTGCCCTCTGCCTGCTTTCAACCAACTCCTGGAGTCTGTGTCGTGACTCTGTGCATCTCACCCCCTACTTGGCAGAGGCCCTGCCGTCCCTCCTGGGCTGGACCTAGGAGGGACCCCAACATCTGGTGCCTGAACAGGGACCCTCTGCCCCCTCGGTGTTGGCAAGATGCCCCTTCCTTGATCGTCAGTGAGCAGCTCCCTCAGCATTGGCAAGATGCCCCCTTCTTGATCATCTGGTGAGTAGGCCATTTGCTGTTCTGTGTGCTGACAGCTGCCTAAGGGTGAGTGGGCAGCCCCCTCCTCCCCCCTTTTCCTTTTGTTTATCCTTTCCCCGGCAGGAAGGCATACATCGCTGCATGGTCCTGAAGCCCATGTCTGTCTCTCCCCTCTGGGTTCATCCCAGCAAAATCACATAAGGGTCTGACTCACCCAATTTCAGAACCAAGACAAGGCCTTTGGCTGAGCTTCCCTGGAGACACTGTGTGGGCATATGGCCATGGAGCAATGACCCACAGAAGTCCCCCACTAAGCACAAGATATTTGGGTCCTAAACATTCTGTCTGTATGTCTCAGTTGGCCCAGCAATAGGTGTTATGGTTTACATGATTACCTTTGGGCTATCATTTTTGATCTGGGTTATCATTTTCTCAGTCTCCTTGATTCAGGGTGTCACAGCCTAATACCCCCCTCAAACACCACCACGCTGTAATGGGCAAGTTTCCTCCCCATTAGAAGATGCCACAATTGCAGGCATCATGGCAACGTGGCTTAAAAGTGAAACAAAAGGACTTCCATGGCTTTTAGGATGAAACTCTTGTTTTAGCCCCATGGATTAGTCCGGAGAACATCTGGGACACTTACATTTGGTCCCAGGTTCTCTTCCTCACAAAGAAACGTGAGGTTTATGAAGGGTGTACACCCCTCACCCTATTCTTTCCTATCCTCCTTGGTATAATTGCCAGCCTTACCTGCCCATAAAAAAAGCTGTAAGGAAAAACTGAAAGTGGCTCTTAAAATCTCGTCCCTCCCAAGACCTCCACCCAAACCACCCTCACAACCACCCCTCTCCTTCTTTACCCTTGGAAGGACATCTGCCCAATCTGTCCTGGACACACCCAGGCAACTGCCAGTTCCTTGACACTCCCCTTTGCCACCTTCCCTGTTAACATAGGGCCGGATACAACAGCCAGGCCCTGGTACCCCACCCCCCCTCTGGCTCTCATCCGCCAGGTGGCCCAGGAATCTGGCATTGACTCCTACTTTGAACAAGTCCTTTTACAATGGACCATCCACCTTCAGACTTATTGAGCACATTCGCTCACACACTGGTCTGCCTGGCTTTATTGCTGATGTAAATTCGCAGGTAGACAAGTTTATTGCTGTCTCCTCCTTGCCACCTTTAGAACAAGCTAGACGTTTACACCAAAGATTCCATCTATCCCCCACTAGCCTAAGAACCCTATACCCTGAGCTCTCGCTGAGCCAATGCAAACATTTAACCCATACCTGTAAGGCATGTGCCCCCCCCCATCCCACTTGGACACCCTACAGCCTCAAGGAGTCAATCCTAGTGGCCTTACCCCAAATTCTATCTGGCAGATGGATGTTACCCACATACCTTCCTTTGGTAACCTCAAATATGTCCATGTCATTGTGGACACTTACTCTAAGCTTACTTTTGCTATTGCTCCCTCAGGGGAGAAGACGTCCCATGTCATTAAGGTGACAAAAACCGCCATGTTGGTCATGGGCGTATACTGGTCAATTAAAACTGATAATGGCCCTGCATACACATCTGCCCAATTCACACCCTTCATGGAATCTTGGGGAATCAAACACACCCTTGGGATCCCCTACAACCCACAAGGACAAGCCATAGTGTAGAGAACTAACCAGACTCTAAAGGAACTAATTATAAAATAAAGGTTTTAACAAAGGGCCGAGGGTGTTCTTGTGTCTTTCCAGAAACTTCACAGATCCTCATCTGGATCCCTGCCAGAAACATCCGTCCAGCCACTGACTCAGGGGATCAACATTGATGAGAAGGATGATGTCAAACCCCTCAGTCTGGATACGGGACTATAAACTTATTCCCCCTTTTCTCCTTTTATCTCCTTTTCTACCTACTACCACTTTTCAGAAACCATTTCAGATAACTCTTCCTAGGCCATACTTGTTTGGTGCTATGGGCATATATTCCCACGCTTTTCTTAGGCTTCATTTTAGCCACTCTATTTCACTGTGTTCCTCCCCTTTCAAGCACATGCTTCTCCTTAGCCACACCTTTGCCTTTTTTGCTTATTAATGCCTCTTATGGCAATGCTACCCTCCAACCAGCCATAAATTCCTTTGCAACTCCTTTGATTACATTGATCTGCTACCATTAAGGACACTCAGTGCTACTAATTATGACACTAAGGATGAGATCATGACAGTCTCCCAGCAACCTGTCCTACCCTAGTCTTTTTCAGGTTCTATAGTTAATTCTTGCTCACTGGGACTGTTTTCACACCACAGAGCCACCACCACTTGGCCCTCCTGTACCTCCTAGGCAGCAGCCACACACCTCGGGTTTTCTCACCAGGATGGTGGGTCGTCAATGATGGGTAAGGTCCCAGGAGATGGGGCAACCTAAGACAGGCACTGTCGCATGTGATGATCCCTTGGGGCCTGGGGTCAACAATGGCTTGGCAAAGAACATGCCTCCCAGGGTTGCCAATAATAAAAACAAAAAGGAGGTTATGTATGGCACAATGCAGGTCTGGCCCTAGCCAGACCGCATGCCAGAAGAAACCAGGAAGTGGCTTCCGTGGACATGGCATCCTACGCAGGCCTGGTGTGACAACAGCTACAGTCCTATGCTTGCGAGAAACCTACCAGGAGATTATCTGCCCGGAGACAGACTGTCATTGTTCAAAAGAAGGGGACCACCCTATACAATGATTGGCCGGCCAAACCCCTTAAAAACCCCTACACTTCCTTGAGTAAGTGAATTTGCTGCAGCTTTCCCTCTGGAGTCTGTGTCATGATTCCATGCTTTTCAACCCCAACTCGGCAGAGACCCTGCCGTCCTTCCTGGGCTGGCCCTAGGAGGGACCCCAACACTAACTGAAAAAGAATCTGCTTTTGTAATCATGCTTGCTTGCTTGTTCTTGCTAAAGACAATTGTGTATGGAGGGGGTGGCTGGGTTTTTTTCAGGTCATTGTAGAAGAATGCAGTTTTTGCCTTTAAAAACTCACTGTAAAAGTAGGATGGGGCTGCTCTCCTCCTTGTTGTGAGGGACAGACACTGGCTGGCTTAATAAAGACTCTTTTTAAAATTTTTTATTTGGGTAGTCCTCTGTTCATTTTTGGTTGGGAACTCACTACAATACAGAAAACTTGAAATACAAGAAAAAATACCAATAATTCTATGAAGTAAAGGCAACTCCTAGATGAGTAAATAACAAGGTAAAATTAAAAAGGAAATTGAAATTGTTGCCTTGTTATACCTGGGTATTTGTATATATATATATATATATATATATATATATATATATATATATATATATATATATATATATATAATGTGTGTGCCCCCTTGTGGCACATTGCAACATTGCATGCTTGAATCACTGTGCATCTGGCTAAATGGGACCTGGAGATTTGAACATGAGTTCTTAGGCTTTGCAGGCAAGCACCTTAACAATTAAGCAATCTCTCCAGCCTTATACTTGGGTATTTTTAAGTCATTAACATTTAAAGTAGCTCATGTTTAACTTTATTAAAATCACACTGATTATATATTTAGATTACCAATTTTTGGGCACAGGCACAATTAGGGGCAGAGTTTATTTGAAAGAGTCAAGTACTGTGTAATGCTTCAATACTCAATTTATGAAGAAATTAAATTTAAAAATCAACATTTATTCATGGAGATGTGAAGGACAAGCAGTAAACTGTTAATTTTATCCCATTATTATCATTATTACCATTTACTGTGGTGCTGGAGATTGAACCCAGTACAATACATATGCTAGATATCTATTTTTACACTGAGCACCTCTGAGTGCTTCTTGCCAATTTTTGAAGAAATATGAAATAATTAGGTTTAAGATATAGACATGGCACTTCTTTCCCCAGAGTCACCACTAGCCTAGGCTTTTAAACTAGGGTTTAATTTTCAAAGGTGTTCTTTGTTTTAAGTGTTATCATCCAATATCCTTCTGCTTCTTGGCTGCATTTTTCACATCTCAAAATATATTTTTATTATAGAATAGTATTGTATTAGACCAATGTGCTGAGTACTCTTAGAATAGCTTTGTACTGTATGAATGTAATGGGTACTCTTAGACCCTCTGTGGATGGTATTTTAGTGGTTTCTGACTAGAAATTTGACAAATCAGGCTTTGAATACTCTTGTTTTTCTCATTCAGGGTTATCTTATTCACCACTTTCTTGCCTACCCTGTGCCTTAACATTAGAGGCAAATACTCTTGAAGTTGTATTGCTATCACAACACTATAAAACATTAAAATTCTGCTCTTTCTCATTGGAAAGCATGTTGCTTTTGAAACTGACAGTTAGTGGGTCAACTGCATTCTCACAGCTCTTATAGGACTGGGTATGTTAGACATGTTTGTTCCATGAGAATTTGTTGTTATTTTGTGTGTGTGTGTGTGTGTGTGTGTGTGTGTGTGTGTGTTAGGTGTAGTATGGTGTGGTGTGTGCATGTGTCTCATGTGCTTGGGGAGGCCAGAAGAACATGTTGGCTGTTCCCCTACATTGCTCAGCCATGTGTTTCCTTGAAACAGATTCTCTTACTGACTCAGGGGCTTGCTGTTTTCATAATTCCCAGCAATTCTCTAGTCTCTTCTCTCCCCAGTACTGGAGTTATAGACATGTATGGCCATGTCCAAGCTTTTTTTGAGGTGGTGCTAGGGAGTCAAACTCCAGCTGTCTTAGGCCCCTTCAGGCCCTTGTGCTTCAATGGGAAGTTTGCTTACCCACTGAGCCATCACCCCAGCCCCTAAGTTTTAAAAGAGTGGCTTCTGCATCTGAAGAAAAAAATTAAAAGCTACAAAACTAACCCCTGAACACAAAAAATAAAATGTATTAAAAATTAAAGAATTTACCATGTGAACAATGAAATATTCTCATTTTTACTTCATCCAGCTGCTCCTGCTTTGCTGGTCACACTTTAGAAAAAAAGGACACAATTTCTCCTCAACTCTACTGGAAATTGCTACTGGTGGTGAGACAATAAAAATGTTTTATAAACAAGTAAATATGCTTTAATTAGATTTATTTTTCTCCTTATATCTATAGAGTTATCACAGATAAATTAAATATATTCAGTTTAGAGGAGGAAAACATGAAGAATACCATCGTTTATATAACCCAACCCAACAAGCTTTAATTTATTATACAATATGGAGAACAAATACTAATATCTTCTTTCTAGATTCTTTAATTGAATTTAGCTTCTGTTTTTCTCTTGATTCACTACCTTTCCTTTCTTCATTTGTAATTTCTCAACTGGTAAATTTATTTATAGCATTTAAATTTCCATATGTTTCCCTCCCCAAATGGAAAGTAGATTGTTTAATTCCCTCATCTCTCTCCCAGGAAACCTGGAGCAGAACTAGCCGGTGTGTAAATGCTTGTGATAAAATGGCCAATTTTATATAGTCAATATACAAGTGAACAAGATTCTTGAAGGTGGGGGATCAGTCCAACTGCAAGAATGCTGTTCTCCACCTGCAAAGATTTTTTCTAAAGAGTCATTGCTCAAACCAAACCTTCTCTGACTCCTTTTGAGAGAAAAGTAATATTTTGTTCCTTTCTACAACTTCCTTCCCAGGGTGTTTCCTTACAGAGTTAGACCTACTTATCAGATGCTCTGTGATTTGCAGCACCTCCCTGTGGTAAGACTATTCTTCTCTGAACCTGGTCTTGTCCATATGAGGTCTTTAACCAATGAAGTGAGCAGATTCATCATTCCCACCAGCTCTCTTGTTCTTCACCTGTGTGCAGTTCCTTCACCTCATTCTCTAGAATGAAGGTACTTGAAGGTGCAAGAGTTCAGCTGTGTCATGCAGATGGCATGAACATAGTGTCTGAGGTTTGGGATATGCTTGTTACTTCAGTACTTAGCACTTCTAGCCTTTTGTTTCAAGTGTTTAATTGCTTGTTGTTATCATTGAATTCTGTTATCAACTTGATCAGATTAGAAATCCACAGACATTCCTCTTGGTTGGGTCTTTGAGCTAGCTTCCAAGAAGGATTAACTGAAGGAGGAAGTCCTTCCTCTAGAATGAGCCCTTCCCCCAGAGTGGGGGGGGGGCGGCTCCCAGAGGGAAGGCTTTTTATAAGGAAGCTTTGGGAATAAAGAATCCTTTCCTCCCACTTGGTGGCCCATGATGCTTGCTGGTGAGTGCCTCACTTGCATGTGCTGCTTTGTCTTTCTTGTTTGTTGGTATTGGAACCAAGTTTCCTCAGCCTTCCTGTGTGAACTGAAGACCAGCTTGGACTTCAGACCAGGGGACTCTCCAGGAAGCCTTCAGGCCTTCAGTTCTAGATTGGGATGGCTGAGGCATCCAGCCATGTGGACTGAGCCAGCTACTGGGTTTCTTGATTCTCAGGCCTTATTGTTGGACCTGGACTGCTATAGACTAATCCAAGAATTTTGCTCTAGCTCAGGCTAACCTGAAGTTCACTATGTAGTCTCAGGGTGGCCTTGAACTCACTGCAATCCATCTGCATTGGCCTCCTAAATAGAGTGCTAGGATTAAAGATGTGCACCACCAGGCCTGGCTAAATCCCCTTTAAATCCAACTGCTTCTATCAGTTCTGTTCCTCCAGAGAACCTTGACTAATGCACTTGTCTTATTCAAAACACACACCTGGAGATAGGGGATGCCTCCTCTTTGTTGGGTATAATCTGTGATTAGAAGCCACGGAATGCACTGACATCTCAACAAAGGCCTCTGGTATCGCAGCTGTGTCTATTGGAAATGACACCCAGAGCACAAAACAAGTCTTTCAATACTTCCATCATAGAATGGAATTCCACTTATTGGACTCATAAGATCATCTAATTACTCATCCTGATGACAGCTATTCGGACTTTGAGAAGAATATAACTATTCATGTTAGGAGTTTTGTCTTTATAGGTTAAATATCAGTTATCTCCTACTGTCTCAAACTTCTTAGTTTCCTGAGTCTTCTTCTTTATGGGTGCTCTAATTGACCTATGTCCCTCTTGGACATGGATTTGCAATTCATACCATCTGCCATATATCCTCAGAGTAACACAAAGTGAGAAAGGGTCATCCCAATCCTTTGGATGAATTTCATTTGTCTAACACTGCCCACAATTGCCTTTGTTGTTCTTGGCAGCCACCTCATGCTGCTGACTCACTGACTCAGTCAAATCCCTTCAGCCTTATTTGCAAGCCTCTATTGCCAAGCCCTGCCTCAACTTGTGCAGTAAATTTAAAAGACACAAATGTTGATGTTTACACTTGTCCATGCTAGATTACTTACCTCATTTCATCTTGTTTGCTGTTCCTGCCAATTTTAGGAAAAGGAAGGCTTTGATTTCTGGGAAAGAAATTCTGCCAGAAAAAAATGGAAAGGAGAAATAATCTTGTCCTATTAACTTGATATGGCTTGAGAGCCCTATTGTCTCATCCAACAGCTTGCAATTAACTTTGTTATGTAGTTTATTGCCACTGTTGTGAAATTTTTGCTAATTTTTGAGGAGTAGCCCTCACATCACGCACTAGTACAGATTCTTTGTGACAGACAGACTCTATAGTGGCTCCTGAACTTGGCCTCTGAGAATATGACCTTGAATGTGACCTTGCCCCGTGTTTCCTTCTAACCATTAAAACATAGCAATGGACTGGGATATATGTAAGCACTTATCCATGCTTATCTTATAAGAAGATTACAACATTAGTTTATTAAGAATCCCATCTTGCTGGCTATAAAGGAGTAATTCCCCTTGTTAGGATCTACCCTATGGAGGAGTCCACATGGTAGCTTGCTGAGGGAAGCTTCTAGCTGAAAGCAAAAAGGTGAGGCCCTCACTCAGTAAAAAGCTGTGCTCCTTGCTCAGACAGATGGGAAAAAAACAACATGTTGCTATCAATAACCTCCAGTGACTGTAAGAGGATGCTTCTGGAGTCATCCCTTGAAGTGAGGGTGGAGTCATAGCTAACCCCTTGATAGCAGGTTACAGAAGAGACTTGGAAGCTGAGCATCCAACAGGAGCCTTGGCTCCTGACACACAGAAATTGTTATAGAATAAACATGTGATGTTTAAAGTTGCCAAGTCTGTTGTAAATTGTTCTCCATCAATATGTAACTAATATTCATGCACTTAGGTGGTAGGAACCAATTTCAATTGGACACCTAAGACATTGTAAACCTAAACATACCAATGCTTACTGTTTCTTTCTGGAGGATTGGATTAACTTAAAGGGTCTGTGACTATATCTATGCTCCATACTCCAGTGATGTTAAATGCTGCTGGTATTATTACTATTGAATATTTTAGAGTATTTCTAGTTTATCCTTAGACTAACTTCCTGATCACCCAAGTGCTTCAGTAGTCTCAGCTCTCAAACTTTCCTGCCTTTTGGATGTCTTGGTTTTGTGTCCAGATCTGAACATCTTCTTCCCCTTCCTCCGGGCCTCCTAACATTGATTCTCCATTGGAATATAATTCTCTCACCTGATACATCTTTCTCAGGCTCTGTAAGTTTAAGATCTTTTCTCTAAGATCTTCTTACAAAGGAGAAAAACTGAGTGCAATGGACACCTTGAATGGTGAGGAGCTTCCATCCAATAGGGTGAAGCTCAGAGAGTCACACAAGCCATATGCAAATGGTAGCACATGCATCTGGAGTTTGTTTGCAGTGGCTAGAGGCCCTGGTGTGCCTATTCTCTCTCTCTCTCTCTCTTCTTTCTCTTTTCTTAAAGGAAGGAATGAATGGATAAATAAAATTCCTGCTTGCCATTTCTGATGGTTCAGCAGCTGGTTATTGGGGCCTCATGGAATTGTGGAGGACCTTGCCTTTGTGTTTGCATCAGCTACGTCAGCACACAACTGAGCTTGCAAAGAAAGGTCCCTGGATTCCCTCAGCCCTAATGTACTTAAATACTATGCATAATGGGATAGAAAATCCAGATCCCATATATGTAGGCTTCTTTTTTAAAAGCAAAAGTACTTTTGAACTTGGGGATGTGAGTCTTTCTTCTATTCTAGATTTTCATATACAAGCAGTTCTTTAATCAATGACTGAAGAGGCTTGAGTTATGCCAATGGATAGCCCTAGAACTTCAGAGAAAGGAGAAATGAGACTAAGTTAATGCCAATGCAAACCTTTATTTAAAAAAAATTGAGAACTTTAATGTATGAACATATTGCATATTGGTCATATTCCCATTGATTTATACTTTTATGTCATCTCTCCCCCACCCCTATTCCGCTGAGGGCCCTCATCAGTGGAGTTTTGAGGATTTACTGGGGGGTCAGGAATGTACCAGTTAGTCCCTATGGGGTTAGCAATGCCTCAGAGCACACTTTTTCTTACATTCTATTGGCCTCCTCTTCTGCAACCAAAGACTTAATTTTACTGACAGTAAAATAGAAACTCAGAAAGGTTTAAAGTTTGGACCAAATTTATGCAGCTAATTAATAGCAGCATCCAGACTTGATTTCAGACAAGGTAGCCATGGTGCTCTTTGAAAGGCCACAAAGAAATGGAAGCCCATAGGGGAAAGTCAATCACTTTCAACTACTTGGAAAGTTATGCACTCTAATATAGGAGGCTTCACCTGAAAGGGCAGAAACCTGATCCAAGGAGAATCATTGCCCATCTCTTTGTCTAGACTTGGAGGCATCCAGATAATAGGCACGGATGAAAATAGCACCTGCTAAATTAAGGAAGACCATGGCTTAGACCTACTGATTTTTTATTCCAAATGCCAACCTTACCTCAGCTGAACAGTAAGAAGTTATATGAAAGCATTGTTTTTTTTTGTGTGTGTTTTTTTTTTTTTTGAAGAGAGTATTTGAGGATTGTTACTCTTTGGGGCTAGCAGGATGGCAATATTGGAGCCAGAGAGGAATGCTGACTGTGGAGACATGGAAAAATGAGGTCAGAGCTTCAGAATCTGTTGTTTCTCTCACTGATTATTAAGCTCTGCTAACAATCTATTTAGAGCCAAAGTAAAAGTGCCGTTATCATCAGGTCCCTTTTGATTATCATTGCATTAGTTTCTTATTACTATAATGCATAACTGAGAAGATAATATAAGGGGAGGAAAGATTTAATTTGGGTTAATCAATGTCAGATGGATCCATTGTTTCTGACGTTTCATCATGGCTGTGGAAGCCTGTAAGAAAGACTACTTGTCTCATAGCGGCCAGGAAGCAGAGAGTTTGAGAGAAAAAGTTAGAAAAGGAAATACATATTTTGAAGGTAAACAAGTACCCTAATTTATCCTAGGCTCCACTTCCTAATACTTCCAACAAGTCCCAATAATGCCATGAAATTATGAATCACCTTTAAATTAATCCATTGATGAAATTGAAGCCCTTGTGATCCAATCACTTCCTCAAGTCCCCACCTCTGAAAATTGTGTCATGAGCTATACCTTTAACACATGAGCCTTCTGGGCCTTCAATATCTAAATAATGACAGCCATATTCTACCTTAAACATGTTCTTCTTTACCCTGTAAGTTCTGCCTGGATATATATACCTGTACTTGGAGTTTAACTTGCCTGGAGTTAGTTGTGAATGGTCTATCCATCCAACCGGATTATAATCTACCTCACAGAAGGAAACAAACTGTTTTTCTTTATACAAACCCTCTACTTTTTCCTTCCCCCACTACAATTGCTTAAATACTGATTTAAAGATGGCAGTTCTTCCATAAGTGGGTGTTATGTGAGGGAAGCATCAACATGTTCAAGTCAGGCTAGTCTCTGCAGTCAGCCTGGTGTTGAGATATGGCTCACACGAGGGCTCACCTCTGACTTCTACAACACACTCGACTTCTGTGCCACAGTTTTCAAATCTGTAAGGAATGACAATATCTGTCTATTTGTTAGGTTTATGTGAGGATTAGGACAGTTAATTCATTTTAAAAAAAGGCATTTGGGGCTGGAAAGATGGCTTAGTGGTTAAGGTGCTTACCTGCAAAGCCAAAGGACCTACGTTTGATTCCCCAGGACCCACTTAAGCCAGATGCACAAGGTGGCACTTGGATCTGGAGTTTGTTTGCAATGGCTAGAGGCTCTGATATGCCCATTCTCTCTCACTCTCTCAAATAAATACATAAAAAATAAAATATTATTTGAAAAGGCATTCTACTGCTATATTTAGAAACCCCCCACCCAAAGTTATCTTCTGACCTGCATATATGCACCACAGCACACATGTGTCTACACTTATACACACACTAAAAAAATTATGATCATACTTTTGATATCATCCATTCACATTTTACTTATAATAGTCCTGAATAACCAGCCTTTATCTTTTTGCTAGATGTGGTATATTTTAATGTCCATATCTATGCATCCTCACATTCCATGACCATGATCCTACAGTTGAAAATAGACCAGTCTACACAGTACAAAAGTTTCTTGAGAATTTTCAGCCATGTACAAAGATGAGAAGTGTTTATGTATGCATATATGTGTGTGTATGCATGTATGTATGTATGTATCCTGAATATGCTATAATTGTAAAAATATTAAAACATTTTAAAAGAAAAAGAAGCAAGTTGTATGGATATTTTTCAAAATTAACTTTTAAATAGTTTGAAATACTATTTATTCATAAATCCAATATTACCTCTATAACAGTATCAATAATGACTATTAATGGGTCAAAACATCACATTAACTATTCAACTATACTATTTGCTTAATTAAATCCACAGTGTCACATTCATATCACACATAATTTAGGAAAGTTCCAATATTGAGCAATAATATGATTTAGCAGAAGTATCTAAAATTGTTAAATGAACTAAATTATAGGCAAAACAATACTAAATAATCTTTGTAGTTCTTTATTCTTCACCTTTTTGTTTTGGTTCTGTCTCTACTGTTCTTTTTTTAAAATTATGTATATATTTAAATATATATATTTATATTAAATATATATGTGTGTGTGTGTATATATGTACACATACATACATACACAGGTTATACACTTTTATCCCCTCACTCCAACTCCTGTTACCATGGAGGCCCTCCTCAGAGGGGTTATGGTAATCACTGTGGGATGATAAAGGCTTCAGTCAGCCTCTATGGGGCATGGGGACTGTGTCTCAGGGTACTCCTACCCACTCTGTGGGCTTACAATGTTTCCAACCCCGCTTCCATAATGTTCCCTGAGCCATGGCAGGCCTGTTGACAATCTGTTTTAGTGTTGAGCACTTTGTAGCCTCTGGATTTCTGCTTTCATATGTTTTGATTAATCTTTATGTTTATCATCATCACCCTGGGGCTGGTTGTTGGCCTGGCAGTAAGTGCAGTGTTCATGATGTCACTTCCTCTGAAATATCTCCTGGGCCCTGAAAGATGTGGTAGAGGTGGAAAGTCTCATCGTGGGCAGTTGGCTATCTTTTTGTCTTATCAGTGGATCTAAGCTCTCCTCCATTTTCTCTACAATCTGTGAAATAAAACAGATTCTCCAACCAAATGTGAGAACAGCTAGGGTCAAAGGGTGTATGCAAAGTTGTTTAGGAGAATTTTGGTATGCTTGCCCACTCATTCCTGACCATGGAATTCTGATTTGGTTTCCAGTACCAGATACGAGTTCTCTTCCACTGAGCAGGCTTCATGTCCAATCAGAGAGCAGTTGGTTACCCATAGAGGCTACATGTCACTATTGCACAGGTGTGTACTTCTTATCCGGTTCGTTGATTTTATAGTCTTCAGGGTCCCCTGCTTATTCATGCTTCTTGTTATTCATTGTTGTCCTTTAGCATCTCTAACAGGGCTTTCTAGCACTATGCTGGCTAGCCTGGAGGGAGCTACTTTCCCTTGTGTTACCAGAGTGGTATTCCTTATCTTCTGACTTCAGTCTGTGGTGTCTTCAGCAATAGGATCTTACCTGTGAGCTCTGGCACATAATCAAGTTTTTTTTTTTTTTCTTTCTGCAATGGCCTACATTGTTTTGAGGAACTCATGGGTCTCCCTGGCCAAGAGCTCACTATGGGGTATATCCCAATTTTGGGCCTTGAACTTACCAGCCAGAGTCTGTGGCAGTCTTCATCTTATTAATTCAGTCATTAAAATATATTAACCTACTGATTAACATTCACTATTAGTGCTTTCAGCTTAATTACTTTTATCTAAATCTCAAAATATTATATCAAAGGTAAATGCCACTGTATTTATGTTATAAAGGAAGAGATTGGTTCAGAGAGGAATGATGAATGATTTGAAGGACAGAGATTCAAACTGGGCTTCATCATACCCCTGAGCCTTGCTCTTCAGGGGACCTTTGTGATCTGGTGTGATTTTCAGGCAGTAATGACCTCTGGAGTAAATCATCACTGAAAGGATTTGGAAGGAGACTGGAAAGAGTCCTTACTTCTACATTTTCTTTCTGAGAAAGGTGAGCTCATCTGATTTAGTTCCTTTGTATAGTAACAATTCATATGTATTCAGTATACACTGTGTATCTAAAGCTTAATGTACATTAACATGGGGAAAGTGTATTTCTTACCCATTTTACAGAGTAAGAAACTGGAGTGATGTCTTCAAGCTAATGAGGTACACATGTTATGTTGATCTGAATCAGATGTTCCGACTGTGTTTTGAATGCTTGGTCCCCAGCTGGTGGCAATTTGGGAAGTGGAACCTTGTGTAAGAAAATGTGTTGCTGGGGGTAGGCGTTAGGGTGTTATGGCCAGGTCTCCCTTGCCAGAGCTCAGCTCACTCTTCCACCTGCTGTGGCAAGGAGATGATGTCTAGCCTCTGCTCATGCCATGCTTCTCCCCACCATCATACAGCTTCCTCTTGAGACTTAAGCCAAAGTAAACAATTTCCTCCCATCAGCTGCTTTCAATCAAGTGTTTTGTACTAGCAATGTGAAGGTGACAACAAAACATGGGATCTGCATCCCAGGTATCTAGATCCTGGAGTCTGCCCTTTGGGATGGGAGTTGCCATATCTATTGAATGCACATTTTGGAAGAGTTTACTTCTTATACTCTTTCTAAATATAACTAGGACCTAAAAAACATGAGCTGTGTAAATAAGGAAGTTACAGTGAAATCTAACACAACCATCACATGGCAACAGAGAATAGGACAGTATGTAATGAGCATTAATTGTGCACAGGAAAGAAGGGCATTTGGAGGCAAGGAAGAACAGAATCAAGGGAGTGCATTGATTTGAGGGTTTAAATTAGCAATAATGAATGTCACCCCTCTCCTCTGCTCATGCACCAATGATTAAGACAGATGACAGGTAAGCATACCGCTTATTACTGATGGAGATTAAGCTGGAGAATGTCATCACCGGAGAAGAAAAAGGCCTTCTATTTAACATTCAAACAAGGCAAACTAACATGGAGATGAAGGCTACTCTAGACCTGACAGACCACTCTCCTCTAAGGAAAGTTCTCTAGGCAGCAAAGGAGAGTACCAGCTATGCTTTCCTTGAAGACAGTTTGCTCCCAAAAGGAAGAAGAATAGAAGTGATATGAACATCTACAGTCATCTTTCTCACATCTGTCAGTAAATGCAACCCTCCATCTCCCTAAGAAGGTAGTGCTCTTGCCAACTCAAGTGAATCCATAGAGGCAGGCCGTCTAAGAAGAAGGAGAAAGAACTACTGAAGGATATTACATCTACTGACACCTCTCTGTCCTTAGCTCCATGGGGACAAAGGCACTGTTGCTAGTTCATTTTTGAGTCCTCAGTGTCTACTACCTACTATGCATGGCAGAGAATTATGTAATGCTGGAATTAATGTATGACCTTTGACACAGATGCTGAGATCTGCAGCATCACATGAAATCAAGGATGTCAATGTGAAATAAGGTTTGCCCCAGACCTACAATGCAATAATAGCTTTCATAGTTTAAATTGATTATATGTGGGTAGCAGTACAATTACACAGAGAACTAAGCTTTTAAGCCTCACATTTTCTTTTGTTAATTAGTTTACTCAATAAAATTACAACAATATCATGGATATTGTATTTAAATACCTTATGGATAGTTACATTCACAGAATTTAAGTACATTTTGAGGGCACAAGGAAGAACCAATCTGTATTCACCATTTGAGAAAATAATATGAAATACACTAAAGTCTTCTCTCAAGTATTATGCAGGTAAAAGAAGATAGAATGGTTTGACTTTGACCTACTTCTCAGTCCAGCAATGCTGGTTACATGCTGGAACCTTCAACCTCCAATTTTAGTTTCTATGTTTGTATGCAAAATTTGGACAAATGGAGACTCTATTCAAATTTCCTAAGATAGAGATACTTGATAAATGTGATAATATATTGTACAGCTTCATGATTCTCCCTTTTTGTTATATATTGTCTAATGAACTTTTCTAATTTTGTATGAGAGAGCCATTTTTATTCACTTATAAAACTTGTTTTATAATAAATATTATTGCATATGCATTTAAATATGCTAACTTGATAACTTTAATGTAAGATACTTTTTAAAATTTATGAACTAATTGTCTGAACTTCAAAACATTATGTGAAATATTTATTACTACCATAGAAGAATAGGTGGCAGATAGATAATAGATGATAGATAAATAGTTCTCATAAATATCACTGAAATTCTTTCAGAATAAAAATGTTCCAAAAGTCTGAAAAGAGAATTTTTACTTCTCATAACTTCCCTCAGTTTTAAATGTGGAATGCAAACTAACCTTAGAAGGGAGAAAGCAGCCTTATTAATTTTGGGGGCCACATGCAAAGGTTGCCAATGGGAACCTCAGAGATGAGAGAGCTGCTAAAATATCATTTTTTGATGGAATCAGGGAGTTCAGGGTGAACTGGGAGGTCTTCATGCTCCTTCAGCCTTCCTAGAGCAAATGCAACCAGAAGCTTATGAGTCCTGAGACTGATTTGTAACTTTTCTCTTCATGCTGACCTATGAGCCCCCAAAGGTCAGGGACTGCATGTCATTCTTCCCCATAAATACCCACCCACATACCTAGCACAGGGCTGCTACAGAGAAGAAAACCAGTAAAGGCTGGTTCAACTGAACTGATAGAATTGTTCTTGCACCCTGCCCCTGAATACAGGGCTTCCCAGTATCTTTGAATAGGGTCTAAAAGGAAAAAAGGTCTTCAAGAATAAGACAGATTTGTCCAAGCAAACTTAAAAGAGAATGCCAAAATTTCCCATTGTCCTGAAGACATCTCAGCCCATAGCAAAATGGAATAATTTCTGTATGCCGACCATCTAGAGCCTGCAATCTATGTAGCGCTAATGTGTGTGACTTGGGACAAAGTTTGAGAGAAGATCAGAAATAAGATCATATATTGTCTGTAGTATTTTTTTTATCAGACACAACATATAAATTTTAATTAATAAATTTTAAGCTATTTGTGTGAAATCATGTTAAACAGACATTTTTCCCCCCTGAACCAGCTAAGCATTCAGGTTCCAGGTCATTACCAGCCGCACAGGCCCTGCCTGGCCCTTAACCATGTTTATAGCCTAAAGTGTTTTGAGGGCCTCTAAAAACCTTACAGTTTTATTTTTTTCAAAAATCAGAAGAAATAAGTAAGTATGATGTTAAAGTAGACTTTTACATAAAGAAAAACAGTATATTCATTTTATGCCAAAGTTGTCATAAAGTGATATTTTAATTTTATGTGTGTTTGTATGTCTCTTAGTCAGGTTTTCATTACAATAATAAAATACAAAGGACAGGCTAACTTGTAGGTGATGAAATTTAGTTACTGTTCAGTTCCAGAGGCCAAAGTTCTGAGCCACATGCAGAAAGTTCTTGCAGTAGCCTGGCCTGGCTTACATCACCTATGGAACATTGCAGTAGCAAGAGCTCAGACAGAAACCAGGAGAGAGCAGAAGGAGACCAGCTGCTTATATAACCTTCTCTGGGGAATTACCAAGGGGTCCTCCGAGAACCACTTTAATTTGTTTTGTGGCCAATTCTCCATTGTCCAAGGACCCCCCACTAAGTCCCAATTCTCAAAGGCAACCTCTCTCCCCATGCTACCACCCTTAAGGCCTTGTGCCATTGGTAGATGTGGAGCGTATGGCTCAAACTGTATCTATATCCTGCTGGTAAGAAGGTTAGGGGCTGATGAAGGTAGAAGTTATGACTTAGCCCTGTGACAAAACTTGACAATAATGCACTAGATGAGATAAAGGGAGCAAAAACCACGCTTTCAGGGAAAAAAAAAAAAATCATCTGGGTTGGGGAAATGGCCCAATGGGATGGCAAGCATGAGAACCTGATTTCAGGTCCCAAGAACCAACATAAAATCCCAGGTGCAGTGGTATGTGTCTGTAAATTTAATGTGAGGGAGGCACAGACAGATTTCTAGAGCTTACTGGCTGACAAATCTAGCCTAAGAGGTGTGCTCCAGGTTCAGCGAGCCCCTGTCTCAAACAATAAAGTGCAGAGTGATTGAGGAAAACAGCTGATGTCAGTCTCTGGCCTCCACATGTACAGGTATACACTTGCATAAGCATTTCCCCCTACGCATACATATGGACACGCATACACACATGTACACATATCCACATATACATATGCACATGCAAAAATTATCGGATGTTCTACATTAATCATAGAAGGGTAGATTCTTGGCATATATCTACTGATAATTTGGGATTTGGGATGAGCTGGTGGGGGAGGTATAGGGTAGCCAGCTAAATTGGAAAGATACTCCAGTCTCCATATTTGTGGATATGACCCTCATTTCTTCTGTCACAGGCAGACTGCTGCTCTGGCCAATTAGCAAATCAAAAGAAATACAAACAATTCTGGATCTCAGCACAATCAAATTAGTGGTCTTATTTGAGGATACCATTTTCATGCAGTGCAATCATGCTGTCTTTGTTTTGGTCAAAAGGAATGAAAATTACTTGAAACACAAAGCCCTCTCCTCTAACCAATCAGCTAGAGGATAGCAGCATTTGCTTTCAGCACTCTTCAGTTGACAGATGGTCATTTTCTATGAAGACAGGACTGTGCAATGCACAATGAAGCAATATCCATTCAGTTTACCATACAAGAAGGACCTTTTAAAAATGTGTTTGACTTCTAAGGTGATTCAGCAGTAAGAGCCATTAGCACACCATCTAAATCAGGACTTTGAAAGTTTATTAAAATTTGATTTTTAACCCGATCCCAATTTACTCTGCTTGTAAAGAATCCCATTGGACTCCTTAATATTCATGCTATTAACCTGAAAGATTCAAATGTACATTATGAGAAGAGAGGCAATATAGGGCAGCCCAGTACACACAGATTCTCCTGAAGTCTATTAGAATGAGGGTGGATTCCCCAAAATTTCAAAAGAACCAGGCTTACTCTTGTTTTTTCACCCTACCCCCTCCTGTTGATTTTGCCCCTCTTCTCACACATTTGGAAGAAAATGAATAACCAAACCAATAACAGTGAGGTGTAAGCACAGTGAGGCTGGGGAAATGGCTAGCATGAGGGTTTGAGAGGGCCTGAGCAATTGCCTGAGTTTGATTCCCAGCACCCATGTAGAAATGTGGGCATAGTCACTTGTGCTTGTAATCCCAGTCCTTGGGTGTGGGGAGGCAAGAGGATCACTGGGGTTTGCAGGTCAGCCAGCAGGACCAAAAATAAACATAAAAAAATAAGAATAAAAAATAAAAATAAAAACAGCAGCTCCAAGTTCAGTGAGAAACTTCCTTTCAAAACAATGAGCAATAAAGGAGGACACCCAATGTTCTCTTCTGAGCTCTGTAATCACACACATATCACACCACACATGCACACTCACACTAAAACAGTAAAAACGTTAAACCACTTCTTCTTCTCCTGGTGTTCTAATGAACCCTCTCAATTACAAAATAGATAATATGAGGATTAATGATCCCTAGGAGAGACCCCTATTAGTATATCACCTTGAAGAAGTTACTTAACTTCTTTAATTGTTGTTTCTTCATGGGTAAGATGTGGAAGTCCTCATTTCTGAGAAGGTTGCTGTAAGAACAGCAAATGCATCTCGTGTGATAAACTCTGCCCAGCACCTGGCAAAGCCTTGGCTGTACCTTAGCTGTGATTACTGCCAATTATTGACCAAACCCAGAAACCACTTGCTTTTGTCTCCTTCTCATAACTTGAGTGTAGCTTCCAGTGTAACCAGGATCAGTGAGTTTTCTAAGGTGGGCTGGGAGTGCTAGACTTACTGTTCCCTAAGAAGTATTGGGTACTCTTTTCTCACAATGGTGAATCTGAATTTTCCATTTCATACCAGGTGCTTAAACACTAGCAACACAGAGATTGTGTACCAATATCCTCTCATTTTCCAATTGGTGACATTGTCTTCAACTGCACAATTATGAATGACAGTGACTTTTCCAGTTACCCCTATATCTCCTATGAGCCTCCATCCTCAATCAAAACACTGATATGGAAACTTGTCATACCCAAATGTGATTTTTCTTGATTGTTTTGAGAGCACAGTTGCAGAGACCACACAAGGCGTTGAGGAGAAAGAATGATGTGACAGTTTCTCATGGCAAAGGCACTCCTAATCTACAGGGGAGAACAGACCTGGAAACAGATGTTTTCAGTACAATGTTGGTGTGGCACTATGGCACTGAATAAGCTAGAAAGGAATCTCAAGTCATGCCTCCAAGACTTCATAGAAAGGATCCCGAGAGGTAACCAATGTTTAGGCAGAAATACACAGCTAAGAGAAAAAAATGTCTCGCTGATATCTAAGGTCATTGATTACTAATCATGAATATTTGGCTGAAATTTTTAAAAGGAAAAAGAATAACAATAACTGAAATGCCAGCGTGTAAATTCTTGTCACTTGCCAAGTGTGCTTGAAGTCACTTTTGCAAATGGAGATGACTACCAGAGACAGAGCTGGGCCTGGCATTTGATTTCTTCTGAGGTTTATGGAAGGTGACTAAGCAGGTTGGATGGCTAATCTGCCTTTGGCTTCTGGAGTGAAAAACAGGATGAGAATCCTTGTTAACCTTCCTTGTGCCTCACTAATTAGTTGTGGAATTTATATTTTTGGCACCAAAACACTTAACTCTTTAGAAAAAGTAACCACAGGAACTTAGAGTATCAATACCCTTCCCTAGCTTAAGAGAACCATAACTGGCAGAGCTTTAATCTTAGACCTCCGTTTGATCCAATAAATCTCTTACATGATTTTGCACACCTTCACAGGATGTGAGGGAAGAGGGCACTTCTTCACATCTAATATAAGCCTGAAAACTTTTCAAAATGCAGCATTAAGCATTTTTAAATTCATATTTTTACCCCAAATGGGTATGACAACATTACTGTGACCCAGGGCCATTAAAACTCTTTACAGCTTTTCTTTTTTCTCTTTCTTTCTTGTTTATTTTTCTTTCTTCTTTCTTTCTTTCTTTCTTTCTTTCTTTCTTTCTTTCTTTCTTTCTTTCTTTCTTTCTTTCTTTCTAGGAAGCCTTGGTCTAGGGCTGTCAAGTTATTTTTGGCTTTATCAGTCACAAAATATTTTACTGAGTATTTCTTTGCCTTCTTACAAAACTCATCTTTGCACTTTGGGACAATATTAATTTTAAAAATGTAAATATTTATCTTCCAATATTTATGATATAGGATCTAAAAGGAAATTACTTTGACATGTATTTGCCTTTTTTATTTTCCTTTTGGCACTTTTGTTAACCTTGACTTGGAAGGTAAGTTGCTTTGGCCCAAGCACTGCAGTGGCTCCAAGGAGATTTCCGTTCCACATTCAATCAAATTTTAAATCTCGAACTGTATCACTGTATGCTGGTTGACTCTAACACTAAACCTCCCAGCTTCTGAACGGAGGTGAGGGCAAGAAGACCTTGCTGAGTCTCAAAACTGACTTTTGCCAAGAGAGTCACTTCTGCTAAACCAAGCTAAATTCAACGCTGGTCTGGTAAATTCACAGTCCCCGCTGCCCCTGGTATCCCAGGCCACTGCAGTGGGAGTTGGCGAGGGGGAGCTCCTCCAGGGGTCATCTGCCAGGAGCGCGTGCGGAGACACACGTGAGAGCAGCGCAGAGAAGGGAAGGCTGGGAGAAGCTGCTCCTGGAGCAGAGCGGACGTCCAGGTTTGCAATGTGAGGGAAGTCTCACGCTCCGCCCCACCGTCACGGCTGCGCTGGCCCCCTCGCCAAACCAGAGCCGCCCGGAGAGACCCCTGAGGACCTGCCGCAGTGGCCAGGCCTGGCAGAGTGCCGCCCCGACGCCGGGGAACCGCTCTCCACTGCGGGGACTGGGGCCGTGGCGGAGCCAAGCGGGCCGGGCAGCAGTGGGCGCTCGCGATCCTCCTCTGCCCTTAGCGCTCCCGGAGGGCCTGGCCTCCTCGGTCCCCTCCTCCGCTCCGGCTCCTCCTCCCGCTCCTCCTCCTCGGGATCCTGCACCCAAGCGCCCGCCTGCGGGCCTCAGAGCGCAGCAGCTCCGAGCCGAGGCCGCCTGGTCCCGGTGCTGAGTGAGCGTCCCTCCCTGCTGCCTTCCGTGAGAACGCGGGTTCCTCCACCGGCCGCGGGCCCGGACGCCGCAGCCCATGGCCGCGCTGCGGAGCCGCTTCGGGGCGCCTGGCGGGCTGGACCGCGACGCCGCGCAGGTGAGCGCCGCGCCGGGGCGGGGGCCGCCAGGTGGGGGAGTGTCCGGCGGGGCCGCCCAGGCAGTCACCCCACGTCCCCGGCTTAGGTGAGTGGAGGCGGAAGCCGGCACATGATGCCGAGAGGGGATGCTTGGGGTTCTCTCATACCTCCTGCCTCCTCCCAGCACCGCAAGCCTGGCGTCCGAGAGCGACTTTCTCACTTAGTCGAGTCGCTCCGGCCCGCGGCGGCGCCTCTCCAGGAGCCGGAACGGCGACTTGAGCGCGGCTAAGCCCGCGGACCACCTGGGCCGGATCTGGCCGGCCTGCGGTCCACAGAAGTCTCTCAGCTCTGGGGCATCTGCGGTGCCATGGCCCGGGTCCAGTTTGCCCTTGCGTTCGGTGGCAGTAGTAGGGAGATGGGACATCTCCTGAAGTGCTTGCATGGGAAGGCGACTAGGCGGGACAGTAAGTAGACTCTTCCAGAGTGCCAGTGACCCCAGTTGTATATTTTTCACGCTACTTTTTACCATTTAAAAAAAATAGATCTATTTCTATTTGGGGTACTACTGAACAGAGGAGACCGTTTGGGATGGGGACCAGGGACGGCGGGAGCAGCAGATACTCAGACCAGGGCTTCCTCGCGGAGCCTGACCTCTTCAGGTGAGGACTCCCGCTCAGCTGTGGGCCCCGCGCTGCTCCCCCTTCTGGCCCTGGCCTGCCCTGGAATTGGAGGGCCAGCCGGAGCTAACTGAACCCGGAGCCCGAGCTGACTGGGATGCTGAAGCAGGAGCTGAAGGCAGAGGCTGTACTGGACTCAGCAATTATTTGCTGGCACTTCAAGTCCTGCGTCTCACAACGTTTGCGGAGAGGGCACCCGAGCTTTCTCATATACCCAAGACCCTCTCCTGAGCCAGGAGTTGCATCTTTCCCTCTCCATCCCCCCCACCCACTTTGCAGAACCCATCGTATCCTTGCCTTGCCTTGCCTTGCCTTGCACAAGGATCGCTCCTCCTCTTCCCTCCGCGTTATAGAGAGCTATTTTTATCCATAACTTGTACCAAGATGCTCTTGGGGGGGGGGATCCTGAGGAGGCGACTGCAGATCTACTGTCTTCATGCTGGCCTCTTTTGAACCGTCTCCGCTAGCAGGGAGCAGCTTCCAGGAGTTAAGAGTGGTCAAAGGGAGCTCGCTCGCTTCTCTTTCATCCTGAGCTCTTCAGAGGGAGAAAAGCCCTGTTAACACCGGGGTAGACTGAGACCCCAGCCCCAGTAGGGTCCCAGCCTAGGTTCCCTGAGCTCTGGCCCTGCAGCTTGAGCAAAGACAAGGTCCTTTAGTTCTGGGCATGATTTTCACTTTGCCCCCAAATCTCACCTTGTTTGTTGAAATTCAATTACACAGCTTCCACCAGGGGTTAATTTCAGGAATTCTATTTTCAAGTTTTTTTTTTTTTTTAAGGTAGAGATAGCTCAACTTCTGCTCCTCTTTCCTCTGCATTTTTAAAGTGCATCCTTGGCTCTGGGAATTATTCTTGCTTTCTGCTTATCCAGGGATAGTGGGTGCAGGATCTACTGAAATTCCAGGAGATGAATGCTTCAGCTGCAAGTCCCAGAGCTACCCTTCCCTTTGTATTTCCAACACTTAGATGCTTCCCCTAACAAGATTTTAGAAATAATATATTGAAATAAACCATTGTGTTATATAAGTATTTTCCCACTGCTAATAGGAAAAGGGTCACTTCTTAAAGGAGCTTCTCTGGCATGCATTGGTTATCATCTAACTCTTGAGGCCAACTTCAACAAGGATGGGCAACTTCATGACTAAGCACTCTTAAGTCAGAGGAGTTAATTATGGCAGCAGCTGAGGACAGCTGAGCTATGTTTCTGGGCTGCAAGCACACTGTGAAGCTGCTGCACATGCAATATACCAGAGCATTAAGATGGGAGGGTTTACTGGGGAAGCTGGGGTGAGTTTGCAAATGGGAGTTTGGGCCAGTTGCGGTCTCATGCTTTGTGGGAGTCTGAAGCTGTATCCTTCAAGTAGTGCCTTGCTTATTACTAGTTATTACGTAGTTGGATTCATATTTTTGTTGTCTTGAATTAAAATTTGTTGGAGACTTGAAAGGGACTAGAATGGTGGCTGGCTGGTGTCAGTTGCTTGACCTGCACACTGCTTTTCCAAAACCAAGGCATTGACATTGGGTAGGACTGGGCCATGTTTGAGCTAGAGTTGGGAGGGGAGGACACAAGGAAACATGTATGCTCTGGTGAAAAGGAGCCTGTGGCTGCATTTGGTGTCCACAAACAGGCTTGAGGCAGGGACTTGGTGAGACTGTGGTTGTCAGAATCCATGACCTTCCTGACTGCCAATTGGGAAATACAGGAACTGTCCAGCTGTTGCTGCAGAAGGGAGTAACTGTCTGTCTGAGGCTAGACCAGAGTTGCCCACCATCCATCAACCTGGCTACATGACCTGGCACTTCCATCCATGCTAGCTTTCTAGAAAGGGGTGAAGCCAACTTTTTGCTCACAGCCTTAGGCAAACTGGCAAATGATTTTCTCTCTTTACACTTCAGATTCTGTCTCTATAAAATAGTACTTGAGAGATTATTAGGGAAAAAGTGAGAAAATAAACACATGGAATTTTAATTTGCCTTGCTGAGTTTCTATTTTATATCTATTTTAATGTTTATAGTAATTGCAGTTGAAATAGATCTGAATTTATCACATAGGCTAAACACTAAATGAGAGATTTCAGATACTTGTCCAGTTTCTTCTTGTGTGCATTCTACACAAATTCTGCCAACACCAGGCCCACTGCTTCTCAGAATTATTGGTGTTTTGTTTCCAGGTTCAGAATTGATTTTTTTAAACGTGTGTATGTGTTATATGTGTGTGCATTTGATGCATGCAGGGAAATCAGAGGACAACCTTGGGATGTTGGTTCTCTACTTCCACCTTGTTTGAGAAAGGGTCCCTCTTTTTTTGCCACTAGGAATGCTATACTAGCTTTGGAATTCTCCTGGACTTGCCTCCCACTGCTGTAGGCATGTTGGGATGGTAGATGTGTGGATGCATTGAATACAAACTATCCTTGGCAGGTTCGCAGAGCAAGCACCTTGAAACTTAATGTGTGATACCTGTCTAAGAAGAAAATATGTTTGGAGGGCAGAAATTAATATTTCTAGATAAAAAAATGGAGAGAAGTTAAAGAAAGGGGAGTGATTTGTGGCAAAATGGAACTGCCCAGTTCTCTGAGATGAACTGAGTCTCCCTTATTTAGAGCTGTCACCAGCACAGAGCACTTTCTCTGTTATGTTTTTGGTGTTTTATGGAATTTGTCCCCAGAACTTAATGTATTACTTGGCACTCAAATAGATAAGTGTGTTTGGAAAAGTTTGGAAAAGAATTGTTAAACTGCATCTTCATATCCGCCCTAGAAAGCAGATGGCATTGTTTCTACTCTAAACACTGGGAATGTGGATTGGGAAGCTTTGTCAGTTTTCCAAAGGTACAAAGGACTGGAAACTGGAATTCAGATCTGTCTGTTCTCATTGCAGCTGTGGTACTACTTGTGCTCTCTCTCTCCATCCCCACACAAAGTCTCACTAAGTGGTTGGAAGATGCCAAGTAACCAAACAGCATCATATTTAGGGAGTACTACTTTGCTACAGAGATCTTTTTGATGGGAGTTAGGTCTTTTTCCTTGTCCGTATCTCCCAGCTCTGAATTCAGGTTCAGTTAAAGGATCCCAGTGGGACCTGGGATCGGGAGGGGGTAGCTTAGCAGTTTAAGGATGTGGGGACCATTGGGTGTTTATTTATCAACTTGAGTCATGAGTCAGCAGCAGCACCTATGTCCTAAGATATGGTCCCAGTGGAACTGTTCCTTTGACGTCATCTTGAAGTGATCCCTAGAGGCAGGTTCCCTTCATTCTTTGCCTCTTCCAGTCTTGAATTTCTGTTGTCTCCCTCATTCCAGCAAAATCTTTTGTGTCTGAATTAAGCAATGTTGTAACCAGCCTATGCACACAGATTTCAGGGTCCATCTTCAGGACTGTCTACAACATGAAGTATTTTCATCACCCCTATTCACAGAGGATTAAGTCCATAACTTTTTCAGGACGTTAGAATAATGTTTACTGTGACATGGTTTGTCAATAGTTATGTAGTAGCACAAGAGGTCTAGAAAAATGAATCCATTATTCTTCAAGAAGTGGTTTGAACATAATAGAATAGATCCCAGTGGACATCTTTCTAAATATCCCCTGGCTTACTGTATGCTTATTGATAGTTTTCCGGCAGGGGTCGCAAGCTGTGATCCTTTCAGCTGCCAGGCAGGGAGCATCCTGTGTGAATAAAAGGCCAAGCTCAGATCCTGCACCAGACTGGGGGCTGGGATGTGGAATCTAGCCTTTCATGGTTTACTTATTCATTGTGTGAAAAGACTGAAGGTTCTCCGTTTTACAGAAAATCTGTAAGTGCCAGCAGCTAATTCAAAATGTCTAAGTAATACTATGTAGCCTCACAAAGCATGCTACATTTAGGCCTCAGATCTGTAGATCTGTTCCATAGGCAGTATTTGGTCTCTGGTTGATGAGAATAGAAGGAACACTTATATGATTACTTGATATATTCCAGCAGAAGTGTGGGGAATGGGGTGTAGACAATGCTTTCATCAGTGCTCTCCACATTGACAGAACATTTGTTCATCTCAGTCCATTTGAGACACCTTGTCAGTGTTTTAGTAGGCAGTTTCAGAATCACTTAGTTTTTGGGCCTTGAGTATGCATTGTTCTGCTTATTGGTGACAAAGCAGGGAATAAAACAGGTGGAAGTCCTTACCTTGTGCTTGTCTTCTAGTCAGAAGAAAAAAAGGAGAGAATTAATGTAAGTTTGTCCTGGTTAGCTAATGTTCTAGGGATTAAAAATAAACCTGGAGAAAGTAAAATAAAATGTCAGGGTACTGGGTAGGTGAGATACCTCAGGCAAGTGGCAGTGCAACCAAAGTCAAGTTTCACTGCCTGACATAAAACAATTTTTGATGTGAGAGTTTGATCCCTTCTCATAATCTAGGAGTTCGAATTAGGAGTTAATCTCTGGAATTTCCCTGCACACCCAACTTTAGCGACTATATACCCAATGAAAGTGACTATTGAACACACTTGTTGAGGGTCTGCTTTGTGCTAGGCATTCTGTTAGGTGTTATAATAAATTGATAGACCAGACCAGTCAAGAAATTATAAACCAGTGTAAAGAATGTTAATACATGTTCACAAGTGTTGAGATCACTAAGTTGATGAAGCTCAGAGGTAAGGCTGTCACACCATTCCTGAACATTTCCACGCTCAGAATGCTAATATTCGCACCCTTTTAATTGAGCACTATGTGTATGGAACAGTTTGCATATATTCTTTTTAAACATTTATTTGCATGTGTACACATGCTAATATATGTTTGTGTGTTAGTGTGGACACATACATGCTATGGTGCATGTGTGGAGGTCAGAGGACAACTTTTGGGGCTATTCTTGCCATTCCACTTCATTTGGCATGACTTCTCTCATTTTTATTTACTTATTGTGCACATGTGTGTGTGTGTGTGTATGTGTGTGTGTGTGTGTGTGTGTAGGTGTTGCAGAGCCTATTGCCTGTCCAAAGGAATATCAGACACTTGTGCTACTTTTTGCATTTGGTTTACGTGGGCAGCTTGGGACTTAAACCTGTGCTGCTGGCTTTGTGAGCAGGTGCCATTAACTGCTGAAGCATCTTCCCATCTCCTGCTGTTCTCTTTGGTATGCTCACTGAGAGCCTCCACCTCCTATCTTGCCATCAGAGTGCCAGGATTACACTAGGATTATATGGGCTTCTAGCTTTTTACATGGGGTATGATGATTGAACTCAAGTATTTAGGCTTGAGCTGCAAGTACTTTTTGCACTGAGCCATCTCCCCCAGCCCTTGTAAATGCTTTTTGACTTGCTCCATTTTTGGATTCTGATAACAGTGGAGATTTCTTTGAAGCTTTTATTTCTTTATTTAGCAATGACATTTTTTTTTCCTATAATAGAAATTTGCTTTGTTTTACAAAATTAAGTATTTAAAAAATTTGTTCCAAGTATAATGTGTGCTTTTGCTCTTGGAGACTTTGATGGACCATTTTCCAAATCTTCTCAATCTTGGACATGGACCTATGTTGGTAGGCAGTTGTGCAAAATCTAAAGAAATAGTTTTTGTTTCAGATGAACTTATAGTTTAATGTGGACTCAGAAAAATTAGCAAGTTTTTGCATAGTGTTCATTAGTAGGTCATCCCAGGACTGCCTCTTTCATCACTGCTTCCTGCTTTTTACAGCAATACTTTAACACACTTGTATAGCAAGTGTGCTTGTCTGTAGTCATCCTGTTGCACAATTGACTTACTTTTTATGTCTCACTCCCCCATCAGGAGAAGTATTCTATGAGAGCAGAGACCTGGAAGTATATGTTTACTTCAGTTTCTGGAACAGTATGTCTACTCCCAAGCAGCTCCTCAAAAAGCAGCATCTTTGCCTGGGGCAAAGAAATAGGTAAGAAGGGAGAGTGAGAGAGAAGACAGGAGAGAATCCAGAAGCAGGATAAAGAAGACGAGAAGGAAGAGATGATCAACCATAGTCAAAATCAGTGCAGCCCCAACCAAACTCTTGTCATGAATTAATGAAAGTACATTTGACCCATATGATCAGTCCAGAAAAGTAACCAACCCCTTAGCAGTGTCCCTTTGCAAAGCCCTCAGGCACTGAAACAATGTAACAGTGCTAACCCCTTGCTTTTGTAGAATGGGATAATACCAGCAGAGACCTCTCTCTCCCTTACCCAGTCCTGCCAAGGTCGAGAGGATCACTTGGCATCTTTGATTCATATTTAAGAACTCTGGGTCTGAATACACATCACCTTTCGTACATTCTTAGGAGTAAAGTGACAGGTACTGGATCTACAGCTAGGATTCACTACCTGTGTTAAGCAGATAGCTTAAAATTATTAAGGCTCGGGGAGTGACTGAATAACCCACATTTTTCTGTAAGTGAAGAAATACACTTAGATTCAAAATATTCATGTCTCCTTTTATCAGCTAAGAACTTCCACTTCAGCGTTTTATGGCTTGTCGAATGAATTTCCCCTAGAATTCCTGCAGATTCAGTATATGTAAGCCCTGCAGAAGGCTGTTTTATGTAAATGTCTTCATTCTTTAGTTAAGGAGAGTCAATCAAAGTCCTGTATCAGCAGTTAAAATACCAGGAGAGAAAGGTGGCTGCAAATGTAGCTTAAATGAAAAGGCATGCTCTCCTCTGCTCATTGTGCTGGGAAAAATAACTACTTCCAGGTCAAGAACCAGAGTGGGCTAGGAACCTCCCTGGAAAACTGTGCTTTCACTGTTTCCCAAACCAGACCGTCCAAACCTCAGGTAGAAGGAGGACCTGGGTGTCAGGTACAGCTATCTGGGTTTCCATTTTGTAATTAATTTTGCTTTGCCTCCCTATCTCCATTTCCCATCTTGCCATCATATCTATTGCTTTGCCAGTAATATCCGTTTACATTTATGTTCTTGTCTTCATTGGTTGTATCGCCTTTGAAAAATGAGTGCCTTTTCTAGGATTTAGTTTCTTTCATATTCTAATGAACATGAAGGATATTACTAATGTAAGTATCTAGCACAATGCTCAAAAATGTATCTTGTGTAAAGTTGCTAGATTTATCAAGTAAAAATAAAAAAAAATAACCAATCCAATTTGAATTTCAGATAAATAATGTTTTAGGTATATCACAGGTACTTAAGAAATTATTTATTATTGATTCAGATGTAGAGTATGTGTGCTTAGGATATAAGAGGCCCTGGGTCTCCTTTCCAGCACATGTGTGTACGTGCACTGTGTGCGCATGTGCGTTCATGTGTATGTTTGTGTGTATGTTATATTGTTTTCTGTAATTATGTTTAACTGGGCATCCTCTATTTTATTAAGCCTTCCTATTCTAGTTTTTCTGAGAATTCTATAACCACAGGAAGTTAAGAAGGGTTTCAGTGTAATCGCAAAATTGAAATGGTTTATTCTAGAGTAATGGTCCAAGATGAAAAAGAAGCATTGTTTTCCTGTTGAGCTAAGTAAAGACCTGTCAAGCTAAGGAGATCTTACTTGCTAAAAAAGAGGTAGACTAAACTTGATCTACATTTAACAGGTGAGCTGGCCTCTCTATCTTTATCTTAGTGCATGAGCCAGATAATTCTCAGCCATCTTTGGAAAGAAGAAATTTCAACTTTGAGGCCTCAGAGCCACAAGGGTACTACTGGGTCCACAGAGGCAAGGACTCACTAAGTACGAATATTGTTCCTAGCTCATTACTATGGACTTGGCGTTGAAAGACAAGGCCCAGAGCAGAGCTCCACAGAGTATACCAAATGGATGTTTGTATCCAATGACTGCAAAACTAATCAGTCTGCCAGGGGCCTTTCAGATTGATTGCCCTAGGTTGGTTGACCATAGGTTATAAATGAATGGACATCTCCCTAAGACTGTTGGAGTATGTTACTGTGAGGAATGATGTGAAAATGGTAGAGTTCCACTTCAGTCACCTGATGGGGAATTAAATTAGCAAGACTTTGGTCACATGTGCATTTCTGTTGCACAATAGTTGACTTTACCTTGTGATCTAAAGTAGAAAAAGAATCACTTGGGTACTCTCTTGTCTTTTGAGCAGGGAGGGGGGTTTTCCCATAGTTTACACAGGTCATGAGCCCAAAGGTAAATGGTATGTATGTATGTGTGTGTGTGTGTGTGTGTGTGTGTGTATGTATATGTATGTATGTGTATATATATATGGTGTGTGTGTGTGTGTGTACGTATGGATGTATGTATGGATGTATATATGGAAACTAAGACACAGAAAAATTGAAAACAATGAAAAAGGAAAATGATTTAAATATGGCAACTTCAATTTGATCCCCCTTGCCTTTGAGCAGCTCTCACAACTATGTACACTCCAGATTGGTCTTTCTGAGCTTTGTAAAATCATTTTTATTGCTATCTTCAGCTGAAATATGAGTCTATTACTCTCCTGCTCTCTCTCTCTCTCTCTTTTCCTCCCTAGCTCTGAAACTGCTTATAGTCTACAGTTTCTCTACATTAATCTCTCCCAGTGGCCTGAGCATTCTTTATAAAATTGGAAGATGATAAGAGCCCTGCCCTGTCCCCTCATGCACTGAGAATCCTATGGAGTCCCAGTATTTATGATATTAATGTGTAAGCATAGGTCTTGTAGACAGAAGATACTACATCGCATCCATGTGGCTTGGTGCAGATGCCATTTTGGAAAGGGAAATAATCTCTCCACCTCAGGTATTCTCTCATGATTTATGTAACATTTAATTTAGTCCAATAGATGAAGTTATAAGATTTTGGAAAACTTGTCTAGAGCCCCACAATTCCCAGAAGACTACAGGTGTGCACCCAACAAACAGGATTTAACAGATATGTACTGATTTAACAGATGGTACTAGATGGGTGACCAAATTTTTAATCTGGCGGGGGGGGGGTGAATAAAACTGACTTTGAAGAATGGGGTACTCCTTGAGCATTCAGGTCCCCACTTTCAAAAGACTCAACATTCTTTCTGCTGTCCCTGTGCAAATGAGCTGGCCCAATCTCAATAGTTAGAATCTTTCAAACAGTTGCAGCTGGATGACAGCAGTTTTGGCCAACGATTTCATTTTTTTCTGTGCTATGTTCTTCTGCCCACACCAGGACATTTTTATAGAAGGCAACCCTTCACAAGTTCTCAGGACACAGGAAGGCAGAACAGAACAAGCTGCTTACACAAACTGCTTCTAGACCAGTCCTGACAAAGTTCTTTCTTCCGCTCATACGCCAAATCTCACAGTCCATGGTTTTTATTGCATTCACATCCTAAAACGCTGGCCAGAATACTCTAGAAAACTCTGTCTTCAATAGTACAAGGTGTCTCTTAGGCTAAAGTTTCAAATTCTTCCACATTCTTCCCACAAATTAGTTCCAAAAGGCCAAAAGCCACCAGATTTCTAGCAGTAGTGACCTCACTTCACTGGTACCAACTTTACTGTTGCAGTTACCTTTGTGTTTATGGAAAAAAGAACCTAAATCTTCATGATGGCAGGGGAAAACATGGCATGAGCAGAGACTAGGCATCACCTCTTGGCCAACATCAGGTAGACAATGGTTGCAGGGGCGTATGCCAAACATTGCTAAGGTAAAGTTGGCTATAGCACCTACAAGCCTACCCCAAGTAATGCCCCTCTTCCAGAAAAGCTCCAATTCCCAAATTGCCATCAGTTGGGGACCTAGTATAGAACACATGAGTTTATGAAGACACCTAACTCAAACCACTGCAACAGAATGGTGCATTTAATGACAATTGTAATGATACTGCATTTATCATTAAAAAGAATTTATCATTAAGATAAAATAGCATTAAGAGAATTTATGCATGTAGTAGGTAAATAAAAATTTTTCTTTTTTCTGTTTTATTTTCATAGTAGCAGTGTGCAGCAGCACGACACTCCCCATCTAATCTTTCAGATCACATCCCTTACCATTCTCTATTCTATAAATGCATCTCATAATATGATGCTAAGAGCCCCCATGGCTCCCTCACATAAATCAGAAATGTGCTGCTCCCTCTGCCTGAAAGTCCCCATCCACTCCCATCCCCCCTTTCTCATCAGGTTCACTCACACTCATCATTCTGTATGGTCTGTCTGGATGCTCCTCTGATGCACCACTACCCCATCCCTTGGCAAGTAATTTGCAGGAGTGGAAACCATTCTGGGCATGAGATGGGCTTCTGCTTTTCCCCTCAGGTGATAATGAGGGAATGGGCATATCACCTGGCCTGAAAGCTTTAATAGCCAGTTCATGCTTGATGCATTAATACAAGTTTTCCTCCCCTTCGGGCTGGTGACTTGCAGTGCTTAAAACTGTTACTGTTCTGTTATCTGGGTCTTCCAAAGTCTTGAGGGAATACAGGCTGCTATAAACCTACAAAGAGCAAGTGTCTAGAAAGGAGATGTTGAGAAGTAGATACTCAGGTTAGAAGGTACTTAGCTCAGGAGGTGTTGAGTAATGGGTACTCAGCTCAGAAGATATTGAGAAATAGATAAACAGCCCAGGAGGTACTCTGCTCAAGAGGAGGTATTGAGAAGTACATAGTCACCTTAGGTTCATCCAGACTGGTGGAATGAGGCCACCTCTCCAGCACTACTAGACCCCTGCTTATCATGAAGTTGGCATAGTTATCTATGTTGTTGACTTGGCTGTGTCCTTCAGGAAAACAGCTCCTACCCAGCAGGACAAACATCTCCTCTTGCTGCTGTATGCCCTTGTGTCTAGTCCAGTGTGAATACAGTTGAGAATGAAATGTGGATGGATGTGCTGAGCAGGGTGACAGGAAGCAACTGTGGTCATCATAACTGTGACATGAAAGTACCACAGCACACATGTGGTACTCAGAAGACTTTGGCTATTGGTCCTTGCCTTCCACTTTGTTTGAGTCAGGGTCTCTTGTTGTCATTCACTGTTGCATTTGCAATGCTTACCAGCCCAGGAGAGTTCAAAGAGACTCCTATCTTCACCTCCTTTCCCTCCATAGGCCTGTAGGAATTACAACATGCCTGGGTTCTAGGGATCCTAATTTATGTACTTACTTTTACACAATAAGTGCTTTTTCCACAGAGCCATTCTGTAGTCCTCACTGTATGTATCTTAAAAGCCCACATTTTATATCCATAGCTTTGTGTAGCTATCCGTATGGACATGTTTTTGTACTTTGAATGAATAGCTTTTTTAACCCCAACTTGTCAGTGTTTGGAATGTTGCAATTTCTTCTTGTGCTTATACAATTATTTAAAAAGTCATTATAAATAATATATAAACATATAAAAGTATAAATAAATATATAATTATTATAAAGCCTAAATTATTACTGTAATTGTCCTCTCATTTTTCCCTTCAAGCTAACACTACTGAGCTATGTCTGACTGGGCAGATAACTCTGAGCACTGTTTACAGAAAGTCTGCCTTGTGTCAGGCAAGTCAGCATGATTCTTCTAATATCTCATTTAATTCTTATAGTCACCCAAGACGGATAGCAGAGCTCATTCTGATGGGAAAACAGGCCACAGAGGACAGTACTCTTTCCAAGGACACATGATTAAACTAGGATTTAAACTCAAGGTTACCTGAACCTACATTGCTGTAGATAGGTATTTTTCATTTACTGTTACTTGGACTTCATTCATGTGTGTAGGCCTATGTTCTAATTCTTAGCAGATTCCCGAGTGTCCCCCTGGTGTCTGCATGGAGCACATTGCAGATGTCCTCATTCAGTCTAGCCATTCTGGTCCAGTATTTGTTTCTCACTCGACCTTTCTCCTTGCACCATGGGTTGTTGGCAGGGGCCTCACCTTTGTCCTACATTCCTGAATGAGGGCCAGCAGGGCCGGCAGAATGGACGCCTAGCTACTATGGTGAGAGCATGACAGAGGCTCTGGGGCAGTGCCAAATTTGTTAACTCTGCAATATGGGAAAAAGGAAGAATGGTAACGATTGCAACAAAAAAATCATCTTGGGCAGTACTAAAAGTCTTTCTACCAATCTAAGCATTCAGAAATCTCAGCACAACTGCCAAACCTCATTAACTCGTACCATTGTTCTTTGGCCAGTCCTACTTTGTATTATTGTAACAAAATACTAGATGTAATAAGCTTATTAGGGAAAAGGTTTGTTTGGGTCACAGTTTTGGAGACTCCAGTCTGTGTTTAGTTGTGCTACACCTGTGGTGATGGAGTGCATCATTATGGGAGTGTATGCTAGAGGAAGTGACCTCATTGTTGGAAAGCAGAGTGAGAAAGGAAGAACCCAGAGCCCCACAGAATCCCCTGCAAGGGGATATTCCCCAAGACTGAAAACCTTTCACAGGCCACACCTCCTAAAGGTTCCAGCCCCTCCCAGTAAAATGCCAGAATCTGCAAGCCACATAACAAGCCTTGGAGGACATACTCAAACCCTCAGACCTACCCATGTTACATGCAATGTTGGATAGTAATGAATCATCTCACTTAATGATAACATAGAGTACAAAGCCAAGCCTTTTGCTGGTTATGCAGCTTGGGGTAGAATATTTGCTTAGAGCCAGTTGCGAGCAATCAGCTTATGGGGGTGAATATGGTTGTTAAAAGAAAAGAAAATGATTGTCTTTTCTGAGGTGATTGAGGTTAGTTGTGTTCTGTAGATACCTCTGAAAACTCATTACCCTGGAATCACTGACTGGACTGAGAAATTGCAGGCCTAAAGGCACCCTTGTTTCATTAATGCACGGAGGGCCTTGGGAGAATATGGGGGCAACAGAAAGTCTTAGCACATTATGGGAGTGGTCACACACAGTCACCATGGAATTGACACTGCAGGCTTCTCTAGAGAGGAGTTGGAACTTGGTACTGCTTGAGTTAATCTTGTCCCTGCCTAATGTGTGACACCTACCCATAGCTCTCTCACAGCCCTAACCTACTGGAATCCTCTCCACTCTATACATACTATAACCACTGTGCTGGATTCCAATTGTGTGGAGGAATGAATAGGTTGGAGACCACCTTTATCTCCAGTTCACTTGTGCATGAGACACAGCATGTCTCTTTAAATGTCAACTATGAATTGTAGATTCTCTAGGCCAGTAATGTGGGATTTAAATATCGTGATATTCTCCAAAGGCCAGTTCTCCACAGTTAGACTGTTCCTGAGGTGACAGTGTACCTACAAAAGTGGTGGTGTTTTCCCCATCTCACCATCCTGATCAAGAACATATCAGCAACTTTGGTATTTGATATATGCTTGCACATTAAACCTATGAAATGTTAGGCTGATGCCCATACAAGTGATAATACTTTATTATTAACTTTAATAGGAAACAGTTTGTTTGGAATCTCATATAATTGCTAAGAAAACACATATATGTGCCTTAATTCTAGAATTTGTGCCTCAATTATTTACTTTTGCAAATGAGGCCTGGAGTATTTCTAAGTCCTGTCAACTTCATGAGAATGTCAGGTGAAAATACTGGACTTGACTCTAGTTCCTATCAGTCAGCACTCCTCCACTCCCATGTACTGGCCCTTTCCAGCAAAGATGACATTGTGGAGACGTGTTTTATGTACCCAAGATTATCTGGGTTAGTGACTTGTATAAGGGTTCTTATCAGCTAGAAGGAAAGACAGAAGTGGAGAGTGACGCTGATTGACATTTCATGGATTTTTTTTTTTTTTTCCAAATATCAGGCTCTCTGGTTAGCCTTTCTGTTCTAATACCTCTTGTGGTCCTTGTGACATTCCCAGAAATGTTGTCACCCTCACATTTCAGGTGAGAAAATGAGGTATAGGGAGACTGGAACTTGATCAGATTACACAGGAGTATATGGGGAAGCAGGCATTCAAAAGCCAAGCTCTTCCCCCTCAGTGTCCCTACTGAGAGCTCCAGAAATTCATCTAAGTGATCCCAGAAACCATCATTGCTGATATGTTTCAGATGCTTTATGTAAGTGGTAACAATATTTTAAAGGTTTAAAATCTGTAAGTCAATCATTTCCATCCATATCCAGAAAGTATGAATAGTGAGGCCCACAGTCACTAGACTTGGCAGCTGCCATCTTATTTGATCCATGGATACTGAAAATATTGTAAGAAATAAGTAAAGAGCTTAGAGAGAGTTGTGTCAAGGGCAAGACATGTGGATCGATGACATGGCATTTAAGTTTTCCAAGATGAGCAAGATAATAAAGTAGATATTCCCTCTTTAAAGTAAGTTCATTGTGTATAAATTAAAGTTTGAATCCAAGGCAAGTGAGGTACTAATTAATTTTGTAGAGCCCAAAGCATTATAATAAAGGCATATTGAACTCAAATAGCATTTTAAATTTGTTCTCAAGAAGAAAGCATGACAGTGTGAGTGTGTGAGGGCAGAGGAAAGAGAGTTCTCATTTTAACAGCAGCAGACTTATTCAGAAAAAGAAAAGGTATGCCAGTGTGAAAAGAATACTTACTATGGTGCAGGGCTTTCGTCATTGCCATTCCAACTGCCCCTGACTTTGGCATTGTTCTCTCCCTAGTTGCTCCCTGATGCATCCCAATAAGTCAGTGTTTGACTTAGGGCTTTTCATCTGAGAAAGAGATACAAATGCAGAAAAATAATTTTTTGAATTTGGAGCTGATTCTGAGCTGGTGGTTTGATATGATCATCTCTCTGGCTGCTGAACTGTAGCATTGAGCTCTACCTCCTAGCCATCCATGTGATCACCCCAACACTCTGCAGTGCTTCAAGGTGTCATTCTGGGAAGCTGTGATATTCTGTAGGCTATGTGATTCAGTGCATTTATTTTATAAACTTTTCAAGTTTCAGGCACTTATCAGGACATAAGCCCATTGTTGATCAAGGAGCGTGCTCACTTTTCATTTCACTTTATTTTTAATTTTTATCAGGAACTTTAACATATGCACATATTGTAAATTGATCTTTTTCTCTTTAGGTTATTCTCTTTTGTTCCCTCTCCCTTACCTCTATTCCACTGAGGGCCCTCCTCAGTAGGGTATCAGTAATCACTGTGGGGTCATGGATGTACCACTTAGTTCCTTTTGGGAGAACAGTGCCCCACAGTATGCCTTCCCACCATGTGGCTCTTATATTCTTTCTGATTCCTCTTCTGCAATGTTCCCTGACTCTTGATGGGCATTTTAGAAATTTCCTTAGTGTTGAGCTCTCAGCAGCATCTGATTTTCTACTTTGATGAATTTTGAGTCTTCTCAGGGTCTACTGCCTTTTCCATAGAGAAGGTTGTCTGACTTGCCATGAAAGCAACACTCATATTTAACCTGCCACTTCCTCTGAAAATTTTCCCAGGCCCTGTGATAGAGATGACTCATCCAGTGTTATCCACTCACCATTCTCTTCTTGTCATTGTGATGAGTTTGGGGTCTTCCCAGTATTTGTCCCATCAATAAAATTTAGATTCTCTAGCTAAGAGTGAGAGCAGCATTAATGAAAGAGGAGGTTAGGGATGCTCATGAGAACTCCCTAAAATGCAGGCCATTGCTAAAGCACTTGGTTGCCCACTAGAACTAGATGATAAGAGCCTATTGTTACACATACCACAGACTGCAGTTGCAGGACATTGAGAAATCCAGCTGGAACTGTGTTGGCTTAGCTGTCAGTGCTGGAAAGCAGTATGTAAGCTACTGAGGGACAAAAGTCATGAACAATGTGAACAAACAGTGGATTCTGCAAGCTATAAAATCAACCTGCCAGGCTAGATGTACCCATGGGTGCAATAGTGACACATGTTAGGGGCTAATCAACTGCTCTCTAATTTGATATGAGGTCTGCTCAATGGGAGCAAATTCATGCTTAGTATTGAGAACTGAGTCAAAGCTTATGGCCTAGAAGTCATAAATCTCAGAGAGAAGCATCCACTATTCTGTTGCTAAATGGAGAGGTTATGCCCATGAGAAAGCTTTCTATATGTCTCTAGATAGAACAAGTATGCCGTCGCTTCTGAGTCACTACCAGCCAACTAGTGTTATACATGTCACACACTGCATCCAAGAGGTAATCCTGTGCATACATAGCATCAGAACTCCCAGGCAAAGTCCTTTGCTCTGTTGTGTCCCCAGGGACTGTATGCCATGGCATAGGTACTGAAATAGCAAGCATTTATTGCTCTCAGTTCTGGAGGTGGGAAGCTCAAGATCAAGATGTTGGTAAACTCAGTCCCTGGTTTGGTTTTCCTCCTGGCTTGTAGATGGCCACCTTCCTGTGTCTTCACGTGGCAGACACCGAGAGTGTCCCAGACAACAGTCCTTTTACATTAGGGCTCCTGCTTCAGAACCTCATCTAAAGCTGATAACCTTCCAAAGACCTGCACCTGAAATACCATCATATTGGTTATTAGGACTTCAAAATATGAGCATTAAAGGCTGACTCTGGAAATGAGTTGAATTCTCCCACCAACTTTGCCCACTAAGGCATTTTCTTTTCTTTGCACACATCTGTTTGCATCTGAAAACTCTTCTAACATCCTTGCCCAGCACAGTAGATTTCCTGTGAATTTTTGGGTCCATGGTGGCATCAGCACACCATGTTTCCCTACTCAGCTCAGCATGTGTCTATGTACTTGATTTTGAGGTTCCAACTATTTGTCTACCTCAGTTTCCCTTTGTGCAAAATGGTAAGATAAGATGACAAGACAAGTTGATGGTACATGGCCCTGCGTGTTTTTTGGCATTTTGGGGGAAACAACTAAGATTCACAATTGCTTACACCTGTGGGGTAATAGATGACCCTCTGCCTTAGCCAGGGAAGCTTCTACAGCTAAGGGGGTGTCTGTCAAAGGCTGAGTCAAACCTGGGGCCGCACTCCAGTCATGCATAACAAAGTGGGTTGTGGCAGCTCAGCCCCAGCCTCCCATCTGCTAGCAGGGCTCTATTTCTACACAGCCACACTGAGTAATAAAAGAGGCCCTGTCCGCCCTCCTGTCATGGAGCTCCACCATGCACTGCCTGTGCCAGTGTGTTTCTGCATCTAATGAAGGATTTATTTAGGTCACTACTGCCTTCAGTGCATGTGAGAAGGAGTGCTGCCTCCCCTTCCTTCTCTGGGGATGCAGTGCCTGCCTCTGGCTGTCTGGGAGCTCTTAGGAAGGCTCTGCCCCATGCTGTTCATAAGCTGAGATCCTGATCATGGTTCTGTGTCACTGTCCTTTCTTCCTTGAGCCACTGTCTGGCTGAGTCACTATAGCACTTTGGATCATGAACAAAAGTGTTGGACTAATTATCAGCCTGAATTCTATTTATATCATGTAGCTTTTTTCTTTTTTTAGGGACAAAAATAACTACCATGATTTGAAGGCCTGCCACAGGCTAGGTAATAGAGAAATATCCTAAACATTCCATGTACACTAATTTAATCTTTGCAATAAAACGTAGGGTCAATGCTGCTGATCTTTGGCTTGGAATTTCAGGTTTGTGTTGCATAACTGAGACTCTAGCCTGGGTTTTGTCTCAAAGTCCTTGGTGAATTCTACCATCTTACTGTTACTTTCTTGTGCAGGTAACACTACCACTGAGACAAGCTGATCCTTTTCCCTGCCATGTACTACCATTGTTGTTAATCCTGGCATTAAAAACACAAATTTCCACCACAGTAAAAAACAAACAGGAAACAAACAACATCCCTTCCACAGGCCAAGAAAATCAGAATCTGAAAGGGCACCAAGATTCCTGGCCCATTCCTGGCATTGGTGGGTAGAACAGCTCCCCTGAGAACTTCCTAAGAATGCAAAAGCTCAAACCTCTCCCCAGACTTGCGGAGTATAAACTGCCTTTTTAAATAGACCTCCCGGGGTCAATGTGCTGACTCTTATTCTGAAAGCATTTTATCAGATAGATTACCAGGGGCAGCCTGAACTCCAGGGAGCTAAGCTGGAAGAGTCACCTCCTTCTACCTCTTTCTTGGATCTCTAGGTCCTAATCTCACACTCAATGTAAAGAACACCATTGTGTGGGTTAGCTTCTGGCTTCCCTAGAGGGTAGTTTGTGTCTGTAAGTCTTATTTAGCCATATGACACTAAGGGACTCCCAAATGGCATTGAAATCCTCTCATCTTCTAAGGATACTGTGCCCTGCTTGACTTGCCAAGCTATCTCCCTCTTTTAGTCAGAGAGAGCAGTGTTCATTACGCGGGTAACCCCTTATAATTCTGCAGTCTCTCAGAATCATGGAGGATGCAGGGAGCCCAGAACACCTGAAGGAACTGAATTGCAAAAGGCTTGGGCCTTTTTCTCAGGGAACATTTGCATCACTTACACTCATTTTTCTCCAGACAGCAAATATACTCCAAGGAAATTTATTAGCATTATGTGAACTGACCTTTGATGCTTTCTACCCAGAGCCCTTCCTACCCAATCCTACCTTATAGCAATTACCATAAGTCTAAACTAAAGTGACTGTCAGCACTGGCTGAGGAGTGTCATGTATAGGCAATTTCAAGAAAATAAATATTTATGAAGGTCTTGAAATATCAGTGTCCTTTCATAGACTGACAGGCACAAGCTAATCTGTTATTACTCCTTGCTTTCCAAGATGACCTGCCAAGGATGGAAATTTGACACCAAAGCAACAAGCTATTAAATAATTGTGCAAAAATGAAAGTGAAGACATTTTTGACTCTTCAAGATGAACAAATAACCTGATGCTTTTGATTGCCCAGTTTAGTGATATGAAAAATGACAGCTCTGTTGTCCAAGTTGTCTTTACTCAGGTTTCAGGACATTCCAGAAAATTAAATCACTCATCCCCCCTAGGCAGGTTGAAAGAAGCAAGTTTTGCATAGCAGTGTGAGACCAGGTACTTCCTGTTGCCTCATGCTTTGGTGAGCTTCTCCCTCTGCCTGAAATGTACCCTCCACTTCTCATAAGTGTCCCATCCCCAGGGAAGAAAGGCTCCAGGAAGTTTAGTTTTGATGCTGCCTGGTTCTATGACCACCAGCGGGCAATGATAATGGGTTTCCATAACTTATGGGTAAGAAGGCAAGACATTAGTGTCTGCTATCTACCCTGTACAGAGCACTGTGTTGAGTATTTGACATGAATTCAATCTGCTGACTTCCATGGGAAGTAGATTTAAGTCCATCTTTTAAAAAGTCTTTCAGAGGTGAGAAATTTGCCTGAGATTAGTTAACTGTAAGAATTCTAATGTGAATCTGATTGCAAACATGTCTTTGCTTTTCTGCTATTCCCTCTTACATTTTCATTACTTAAAAATAAAAAGTAAGGATTGGGAAGATGGCTCAGTGAGTTTGATTCCCAGAACCCATATAACAGAAAGCTGGGTGAGGTGACCTGTGCTCATAATCCAAGCCTGGAGAAGTGGAAACTGGCTGATCCCTGGGACTGGCTAGTCAGCCAGTCTATCCTAGGTGGTGAATTCCAGACCAGTAAGATACTGTCTCAAAAAAAAAAAAAAAAAAAGACAGTGCATGAATAATGACATAATGACACTTGAAGTTGTCCTACACATGCACACACATCATGCATGTAACATATGTATGTGTACTGCAAACATGTACTTACATGCACATGAATATTCGGTAACAGGGTTTTAGGGGTTCAGGAGAGTCCTTGAACCCCAAGCTCTAGGTTCATTTCTAATTTTAATCAAAGAATTGAATAAAGTTAGACTGAGAAGAATAATTATTAAATTATTATATTTATTGAGAGAAGTTCCGAGCCAAGGAAAGGCACCCACATGGCTAGAGATCCCATGTGGAGGGCCTGGGAAAACCATGGAAAGGAAAGAGAGGAAAGCAAGTTCAAAGAGCTCCCGCCTTGTGGAGAGCAGGAGAGGGTAAAGAGCCCAAGTGGAAAATTAGGCGGGGGTGGTGGGTAGCTCTCCTCTTGGCTTGGCCTAACTGAACAGAGCCAAGGAGGAACTCACCAGCAGCTAGAAGTTCAGGAGAGGTCAGGCAGCACAGAGAACTTGTTCTCCTCTCACAAACGTATTTATAACCTTATGGTGGTGGGCCCTACCTTCTGGCTCAGCTCACCTGAGGGACAGCTGATTGGTTTGGGCTAGGGGCTGTCTCAGGAAGAAGCTACCTGTGACACCAAATTCTGGGGCCTGAATTTTGACCAACCACAATCTTAGGACTAGACTTAAATCCTAGGAGAGACCTCTCTCCCAAGAGGGGCCCAGGTTGTTTGTGGAAAAACAGACCTAGGGAAGAGAAGAATTCAGACTGCAAGGATACTTTCAGGAGTCACCCTAACTGCCTAAAAGAGCTACCTGACTCCCTCTCAATGCTGCCTATCTTGGAGGAGATGAGTTATCCCTAAATTCTTACTTATTACCTAGCACAGAATGTACTCATTAAGTAATGTCTTCCTTTCCCTTTCTTTTTAAAAATTCCATAAACTACTGTGGTCAAGTGTCCCTGGCATCCGAGAGGAAATTCTTGCATGAGCCAGCTGTGTTCTTGTCTTGTCTCTGTGGAGGTGTTCTGCAGACAGATGCATGCAGATCACTGATCCTCCCATGAAATATTCCACTTACTTTGATCACTAAGAGAATATATTATAGTTAATCACATTTGGAATCTAGGTCATGATGTGAATTATGCAATGAAGAAACTGAAGGAGAAAATTAAAATATTTTTGAAGAGTTATTTCATTGCTACCCCTCCTTTTTAATTAAAATATTTTCTAGACTCTCAGGTGATCTTGTCCAAGCACTGTGAGAGATGTGACATTTTCCTTTCTACATCTGGCTTCTGCTTAACTCTTAAGTCTAGAAGAAATACTACATTTTGAAAAAGTCTTTTCTTAGCAAAATCCAATCCTTTCCCAGGAAATTGTAGTCATTGACCTAACTGGCCACTGCATTTGACAATTTGGACCTTATAATGTAACAGAATTCATGTCAGGACCTGGAGTGGGCAGCATGGAAGACTAGATGGCACCAGAAATGATGTGCATTGCTGGGTGAAGAGGCAAATGGCATACTCGAGAATATGACATGGGACAGCATATGAAACTATAAAAATGGGATTATGGGAAAGAGTGTAACTGAAATAAGGGGTGAATGTGCAGTGCAGGAAATTCTGGTGTCTGAAGTAAGGTATAAATGCCAAAGGTTAGCCTGACAAAGTCTAGAGCATAGCACCTTGGGAAGTGGGAATCTCAAATGCTGAGGCCAAAGCAGAGCTGTACTTCAAGGATTCTAAGGAACAGAATTGCTAGGGAGACAGAAGGAGACACTGAGGTCCAAGGTACAGGCAGGTCCAATTCTAGGGGCTTCTCCTGCCTGAACTGAATGTGGATTGAATTCCAATGAGAAAGGAGGCTACACTCTGGGATATCTTGTGGACTTGGGTTCCTCTGACTAGCAGGTGGTGTATATCATTAAAGTGGGCTGTGTAGGGATGCCTGCAGTCATTGATGCGAAGAGCTCAAGTCTCTTGAAGTTTTGAAACTTGGGACTTGGTTTGTCATTGCAGCACCAGACATACATGATTTTTGGTCCCTGGAGACATTTTCTAACTCTGGATGTTGTGAAGAGGTGAAAAGTACAGTAAGGCACTGGCTTTGCCTGCTTGGACAGCTCCTGGCTCTGCTCTTGTTTTCTGAACATGTACTATGTTCCTTTTAGTGTCAGTTTCCTAAGGTGGTGCTGTTTGACTTATTGTGAAGACTGCAGGCAAGCTATGGGAAAACTGCCAGGCTACAGCCTTTGCCGGGGGAAGTAGGAACTGTATTCATTTCTCTTGCCAAGTTAAGCACCTAAGCTCCAGGTGCAGTGGAGCATTCTATGCCCATACTCTTGACAACTCTACACTTTAAGAAAGCTCCCTGTGATCAAGCTTTGTTTCCTGTGGAACAATATGAATTTATCTTCCGATAGAATAATGAATATTTGTGCTGCCTGCAAGTTCAAACTTGGCCTTCCTGCTGGAGAACTCCTTCTTTGTGAATAGGGAGGGCGTTTATTTTGAAGAGAGGGCTTTCCCTACTTTAAAAAAGGGAAAAAAAAAAAAAGCTTTCTGTGAAGAATTTCAGCTCTCCTCAGTGCTCACTGTCTGGGCTTTCCACCTCATGAACCAAATACACATAAGGCCCTGAGGTGGAAAACCATGAGGGAGAAACATGCACATAGGACCTTGACGTGGACTACTATGAGGGGAATGATGTGTGCTGGATTTTAAAGACTTCATTTAAATTAGGCAAATTTACTCATTAATTTTATATGAAGACTTTTATGTTGGAGCGGTGAATTTTGTATATGTTGAATTAAATAAAATATGTTTTAAAGATTTGTTTTTATTTATTTATTAGAGATAGAGGCAGAGAGAGAGAGACAGAGAGAGAGAGAGAGAGAGAGACTGAGAGAGAGAATGGGTGCACCAGGGCCTCTAGCCACTGAAAACGAACTCCAAACACGTGCCACCATGTGCGTCTGGCTTACGTGGGACTGGAGAATTGAATCTGGGTCCTTAGGCTTCACAGGCATGTGCCTTAAATGTTAAGCCATCTTCTCCAACCCTAAATGAAATATTTTTTATGTGGCTTCTAAATAATTTTTACATTGGTAATTTGGCTCCCATTGTATTTCTGTCAGACAATTGTCCCTGATTCATATTGCCTCTCTTCAGTTTCATAGAAATTTTTTGAGGAAGGTAGAAATATTCCCATTTCACAGATGAGAAAACAGAGGCCAAGAGGTGCAGCCATTTTAACTAAGGTCAAACTAGGAGTGGGAATCCTGATTCCACAGGATGAACAATTCAGTTTCTGGAGTTGGTAACTAAGGAATTTTCAGTGATGGGTGTATTTTGTTGGGTCTTTCTTCTCTGGGACCCCCATATCTCTCATTGTTTTATATCAAAATAAATCACCTTTTGGGGCTGGAGATACGGGTTGCCTGGAAAGTTCAAGGACTTAGGATCAATTCCCCAGTACCCATGTACCAGATGCACAAGGTGGTGCATGCATCTGGAATTCATGGCTGGACACCCTGATGTATATGTCCATCCCCTCCCCCTTCCTTTGCCTCTTTCTCCTTCTGTCTCTCAAATGAAAAAAATTAAATCATCCTTTGGGTGTCAGCAATAATAGCACCCTGGCACAGGACTAGAATTCAGTACTCAAAAGTTCCAGACCCTGGGTTTCTATGGAGCTATGAGCATGTTGTCTCAGGGTCTCCTCACAAATAAGATGAAAGACAAAGACTAAATGTTTCTCTTCTCTGCTGTTGGGAAGTCAAGTGTCAAGGTAATAGTGGATGCAAAGTCTAAATGATTCTCTTCCCTGCTGTTGGGAAGTCCACTCTCAAGATCGGAATGGATGCAAAGTCTAGAACACAAAGTCTTCTCCGTTGTGGAAAGTCTGTTGCCAAGACCAGGATAGACCAGTGGCTGGTGTTCAGATTCACGTGAACTTGAGGACTTTCCCTTCTCTCACTAGAAAGTTCAAGTTATCAAAGCACAAATTGTTGGCCCGAGTGGAACTCTGCATATGTGTATTATGTTTCATACATTAATGTTACATCTATTAACATATCTGTGTTCTATATATTTGCATATGTATATATAAGCATACACATATATCACAATCTCAAGAATGTATCAAAACGTAACAGGGCTGGGGAGATGACTCTATATCTCTTGCTGTCTCTCAAATAAATAAATATTTTAAAAATATGTATAACATCTGTAGCTATACATATATATGCTATATACATTTGTCCAGTGCATATGTACATGGTATGTGCATATCTACATGGTATGTGTGTATATAAGACTAGTCAATTTTATCCATATACTCCAAATATTTTTGGAACATAAAAGGTCTAGACATAAGTAAATTTATTTTCAGAAAGTATTAAACTAGAAACAAGGAGCTTTTAAATTACTAATTGCCCATATTTTTTAAAGGACAAACTATATTTAGTTTTTTCTCTGCTGTCTGCTGGCAGTTCCATTTTAGGAATAACTCTCAGGTGTATACTGTGCTGACTAGAATGCCTTGTGTTAAAGTGAAGAAAGCATGAACAGCCAGACAATATAGATTTCAGATATGGCCTTGACTTGTGACACAGGTATTGAACAATGTGGGCTGATTGTTGCTTCCTGAATCTGAAGAAGAACCACCACACACAGTGTGACACTGTAGTGTGCATGAGTCAGTGCTGCCCTCACTTCCACTGTGCTACACACACATAGACACACCACACAAATTATGTCAAAGGCTGAAACTTTCCATTGACTTAGCTTCCCCTATCAGCAGAACTGCCCTCCACTTTGGCCATCACACCCTCAACATTTTTGTCCTGAAGACTTTATGCACTAACCTATCAAATCCTTTCTCCCAATGTCCCGTGGTTCTCAAGTATCATTCCTGTGGTATGTGACTGTCTTGTTCATTGCATGATTTTTAATATACAGTTTCTTTTGTTTTTATTTTTTTCATATAGTGTGATCCTGTCTGCAAACAACAGCAAAAGTAAAAAAAAAAAAAAAAAAACAGCTTACTGGTTTTGCTTTAAGAAGTCAATGCAAAATCTGCAGCATAATCATAACAATTATGAAACAATCTCAATAATTGCTTTAGAGATATACAATAAGATACACTTTTCAAACCACATAACCTAATGTCTGGGTAAGACATCCACTAGTTTGATTATAAAAGTGGAAATTCTGGATTTGTTCTTTGTTTTGCATTTCTGGACAAGTTCTAAACTAGTGAGGTGAATTTTGAGCCTGTTATAAAGAAGATGATGGATCCTCCTTTTTTTTGTACATTTTGCTGGCTGGTAAAAGCTACATCTCCCATTCTGCACCTTCTCCAACCCTTTCTTTTCCTTCAGGTTTTAGACAAGGATGTCTGAAGTCAGAGCTTCCTTCTCTTCTTTTTGGAAGACTGCTAAACACAGGTCTTTGTGCAGCCATGCTTTGAGCCCTGCTCATGGGGAGGGCTCATCTTGGGGAGTCCCTGACATCTGTGGGCTGTGTTTGTGAGCTCAGGGGACTTTGCTGTCTAAATATGATGCCAATCAGATAGGGCAAAAGACAGTAGAGATGAGGAAGCATGTGAAAAGAAAAGCCTGCATTTAGGTTTTGAATTTAGGCTCTGGATTTTGTAATGACTTGTTACACAAGACTGACATCTATAAACTGGTGATGATGATTGTCTTGCTGTCTTATGGTACACTGTGCTGCTGTATGGACCATCAACTGATCCAGTTATGAGCCACTTTATAAATAATAATGCTTTGTGCACAATGCTTTGCTTCTCTCATTCTCTCACCTTTTTAATTCCTCTAGGCTTTAGACTTATCCTCTGCTGTGAAGACTTTCCAGCAAATGAATAAACATATGTCCTCATAATACCTAAGCTGCAATTGCAGCATGCATTGCCCTGCCACCTGTTGTGTCCATTCATATTTGCCAAATCCAGGCTGCAATGCAGAATGTCCAGAGACTCAGTGATCAAAAGTGTTCTTGATTGTGAGCTGGATGGTTGTGCTGCATAGAGTGGATCTGTGGGCAGTTCTCGTGTGTGTCTCTCATCCTCCTACTAAAATCATTGGCTGAATAAGGCATTATTCTTTTTTTTCTCTCTTTTTTTTTTTTAACTGAGATGGTACAATGCAGAGAGTAAGGCCTCTTAAGAAACGCTGAGTTTGTCATATCTGCCCCCATGCCATTGGTCAAGCCTAGCTGGGGAGAATATTGCTATATCCATAAGTTTATATCCAAACTTATTAATTACTTATTGCTGTGGCCAAATACCTGATAAGGAAGGAAAGATTTATTTATTCATTTAAGACAGAAAGATTTATTTCAGCTTACAGTTCCAGGGTTACATTCTATCATGGTGGGGAAGGCCTCAGAGCAGGAACACAAGGTCAGGAACACGGGGTGCATCCACAGTCAAGAATCAGAAGGCAAACAGGAAGCGGGGCTAAGATAACTGAGACCTCTCCAGGCCTGCCCTCAGTGACCCAGCAACCTTCCTCCAGAAAAGTTCTACCTCTTAAAGGTTCCACACCCTTCCCAAACAGTGCCACCAGCTGGGTACCAGGTGTTCAAACACATAAAACTGTGGGACAATTTATATTCAAACCACACCAGAATTTGATAATGGGTGAAGAATTGTGACTAGTCATTTACTCCACCATGTATGTTCATCAACCCTATTGATGGTGGGGGACGTGGCAGGCAGAAAGTAGCTTGCTTCTGTAGGTCTCCCCCTCTGCCAGAGGCTGCCAGATGGGAGATAGTCTCTAGATGCTTATTAAGTATAGGAGAAGTTAGCTGACTATGCCTGGTGGGACAAGCCTGTTTTGGTGCAACTCGAAAGCTAAACACATGAATGGTTGCACAAAATAAGGACTAAATAGGACAGTATTATTTAGTAACACACGCAAATCACTTCAAATTCTCACTTTAGTGTCCACAGAGAAAGTTTGTTGGCACAGGACCATGCCTTTCTCTTTGTATATTGTTTCTGACTCCTTTAGCTCTATAACAGCACAGTAACAGTCTGAGTTGCCATGGAGACCATATGTCCCTCAAAGCCTAAAATATTTACTCTCTAGCCCTTTATAGAGAATGTCTGCTACCCCTGCTTTAAAAGAAAAAGAAAAGGAAAGCATGCCAGGGAGGTGAATGCCGTACTGGTCTATTTGTGTTCATTGGATTGCTTTTGCATTTTATCTGGGTTAATACTATCTCCCCTTTCCTCCTTAGTAATTGGCAGCCTGAGACCCCCATCCAGAGGCATTCCATGCTTCCGCACTTCATGATCCAGGGACACGTTGCCCAGTGAAGCCCCGGTGGTGTCCAGCACGGTCATGCTGCTCCTGGGCTTGGTGCTGCTGGTGGCTCAGCCCCGGCTCCTGCCTTCCCACCCTGTCACCTCCAGGCCCGAGCCTGGCCAGCAGGAGCTTCTGCATAAGGCAGGGACCTTCCAGGAGAACCTCGGAGCTGTGGTGGCCAACGGCTCTGGCTCTATCCAGCGGCTGCCACAGACCATCATCATCGGGGTGCGCAAGGGCGGAACCCGGGCCCTGCTGGAGATGCTCAGCCTGCACCCGGATGTGGCGGCTGCAGAGAACGAGGTCCATTTCTTCGACTGGGAGGAGCACTACCGCCAGGGTCTGGGCTGGTACCTCAGCCAAATGCCAGTCTCCTCCCCGCGCCAGCTCACTGTGGAGAAGACCCCCGCCTACTTCACGTCGCCCCAAGTGCCTGAGCGGATCCACCGCATGAACCCAGCCGTGAGGCTGTTGCTCATCGTGCGGGACCCATCGGAGCGCGTGCTGTCCGACTACACGCAGGTGCTGCACAACCACGTGCAGAAGCGTAAGCCCTTCCCACGCATCGAGGTGCTGCTGGCGCGCGGCGGCCGCCTCAACCCCGACTACAAGGCGCTCAACCGCAGCCTTTACCACGCACACATGCGCGGCTGGCTGCGCTTCTTCCCGCTGCGCAGCATCCACCTGGTAGACGGGGACCGCCTCATCCGGGACCCCTTCCCCGAGATGCAGAAGGTGGAGCGGTTCCTACAGCTGGCGCCACAGATCAACGCCTCAAACTTCTACTTCAACAAGACCAAGGGCTTCTACTGCCTGCGTGACGCGGGCCGCGACCGCTGCCTGCACGAGTCCAAGGGTCGTGCGCACCCGCGCCTGGACCCCGAGCTCCTCCGCAGGCTGCGGGAGTATTTCCACGAGCCCAACAAGAAGTTCTTCGAACTCGTGGGCAGAACCTTTGACTGGCACTGACTTGCCACAAGTCAGGCCAGAACTTTTCCTATCTAACTTCTGGTGTACATCTGAGGGGATGAAAAAATTTTAAAAGGGCATTTAAGCTATAATTTATTTGTAAAATCCATAAATTACTATGTACAGTATTAGATTCACAAATGCCATATATACTAGTTATATTTTTCTACTTGTTAAATGGAGGGCATTTTGTATTGTTTTTCATGGTTGTTAACATTGTGTACTATGTCTCTATATGAAGGAACTAAACTATTTCGCTGAAAAAAAAAAAAAAAAAAAAAGATTTTCTGGAGATCCTGTCTTTTTTAAATATATATAATTGACTTGCCCCCAACTCAGAATAGCTGTTTTATACTCATTGCAGAGTCTTTTCGTTTGTTCTTAAAAAGATGTTCTCATGGTTATTATGGTCCCCTTTCCATCTCACTTTCTGAATTGCCTTTAATTTTTAATGTCTCTCTGGTTATCAGACCTATCTTTTACTTGCACCACAAGATTCACCTTCACTGAGATTCCCTTTTATTTTTAAAGATAGCAGTTGCACCTATTCCCAACACTCTGAAGGTATTTCAACCTTGTGTAAGCTCCAAGTGGACAAGAGAATGTTAAAGATGGAGAAAGGGGATGACAACTGGCAAGAGTCCCTATGGTCCAACTTTGCCTCAAAAACTATTTGCATATATGAATGACCTCAAAAGTTGTTAAAACCTACTATAAATAAGAATATACCCTTGGCTTTCATGAATGAATCTCAGGGCTGTGTACTTTGCCCTTGATGGCAAATGGCCTCCCGAGAGCCACTTGTTATGGAAAAAGAAACTTGCAAAATCTAATGTGTGTCTCTATTCTGTCAGTTATGTGAAGATCTGGTAAGGAAATAACTTTTTGCTCAGTTTGGGAGTCTTTATTTTCTGAAAGATCACTATGAATTGGTCATTTTCTCACAGAGGCATGAATACATTTGTTTCAAAATCAACTCCAAGTTTGGAGTCCTATCAAATTTTAAATTCCCAAGGATTGAAGTTAAGATATGAAAAGAACAGAGGCTAGAACCTGCACATCTGCACCCAGAGATGGGAGTTTCACTTCTCTCCACTGCAGCCACATTGCTGGGGCTGCTCATACACGCATCTGTGTTCTCACACATTCCTCAGTCAGCCAGCCTTCAGCCTTTTATAATTAAATATATCAGATTTTTTTTCTTATGAAAGGAAGGTATATTCATTACAGGAAGACAGAATACAGGTAAAAAAATTAAAACCATTTTTTTAAAAAAGCTCATTCTTAAGGAATGGGAAATAAATGCTCACCATTAGTTGTCTCCTACACCTACAAACTCACTGAAATTTCTACAAGCAAATTCAAGAGAAATGAATTACCACAGCAAGTTCTAAGAGGAAGGAACATGCCCAAGAACATCAGGAGTTTGTTGAAGGTCACATTTAACACTGCCTGGGACTTGGATCCCACTAGAGCCAAAGCATAGGTCCAAATTAGTAACTTTTTTTTTTTTTCTGACTTGAAGTGACATTTCTTTTCTGATCTCAAATGTCTTCCTCTCTAAAAGGTGTGCCTGAACTGGAGGAAGGACAAGGAGGAGCCTGTATTTTTCTCTGCAGCCTTATCAGGGAAATGAGTCACCTTGGTGTGTTCAGCTGCTAACATGGCCAACCCCCCAGACCAGGCCATGCACTGACAATTAAAAGAATGTCTTCCTCTTCAAAACACATTAACGTTGTCATTCAACCACCATCTCCCCAGAGGGAGAAGTAGTAATACGTATACACTTACTGTAGATATGGTACTTTGCAATATGCAAAGTGGTTTCCTTTGAAGCAAATCATTGAATGTTTTATCTCACTTAATGGAATGAGAGACCCAGGGAGATTAAATCAAGTTTTAAATCGAGTTTCCCAGTCTGCCCAAGTATGAAAGTAACCTCGAACAATTATCTCTGTTTTTCTTTGCAAAATTAACAAATGCTCATTTCCTGTGTAGATGGTATGGCTGAAGCCTGACATGCTACGGCCAGGTGTGGTGCTAGTTAGGAATGAAGCGAATCAGGGACAGGCTGACAGAGCAGCCATAGCTGATCACATTAGGTAACAGGTTCAAACGACCAGTGGATGTAATTTCAATTAACTGTTAAATTAGAGGTTCAGGTGACTCAGAGAATGCTTATGCAGGGAAAGGTCATCAGGGATTCTCAGTGACAGTACCTTACCTATACATTATTTTTTTGCTACAAGTCCAGCCAATCATCCAGAAGTTCAAGGAGTAAAATGCCATTTCTTCAGACCTTGCCCCATGTATTTGGAGCTCCACTTGATCACTGTCACATTCAGAGGATGCTGAGGTGGACTCAAGTCTATTCTGTTTGGACCTAAATATAGTAAGTCAGGAGTAAAAGGGGATTTGGTCTCTCCTGACCATGTCCAACATTAATTCTATTGACAAAGAAACATTTGACAACAGGAAGGCCCGGGTGCATGAAACTCCAGCCCCAGCCCAGCCCAGCCCACAGTGGCCTGAAGTCCTTCAGGCAGTGTTCTTCCAGCAAGTCTTTGCTATAGTATTGGAACATGCCCTTCACTTGCTGCAGCAAAATCAAGACAACAGCTGCCCTTTCCTGACTCCAGGAATCAGTGAGTGCTGAATTACTGTTAACACTATGTACTATCTGCTAACAGCTTGAAACTTGGTTGGTTTTAGAAAAAAAAATGATATTCCTCTGAGCACAGGCTGCCCTTTCCCTTCTATCTAGGAGGCTTCCAAGGAGTGAGGAGATGGATGGAGGGCAGAAGTGCCCAGTGCCCCCGCCATACCTGTTGCTTACAGGGATTGGATCAGAAGTCATCACTGTTCATTAAAATTATATTTTTTCAGGAATGGAGAAATTGCTCAGTGTCAAGAGCACTTACCACACAAACATGAGGTCCTGAGACCATCTGAGTTCAATTTCCCGCACTCATGGATTGACTACCAGCTGGATATAACCACACATGCTTAGAATCCCAATCCTGTGTGGAGTTGAGACTGGATAATTATTGTGGCCCTGGAAACCTGGAGTCCCAGGTTTGGAGAGAGTTTCAGTCTCAAGGAAATGTGCAGATAAGCAATAGAGGAGGACATCTGACATTTTCCGCTGGCCTCCACACATGTACACAGGGCACATGCACCTGCACACACATGCACATATACATTACACACACATCACAGCACACATGTACATACTAGACAAGCACCACACAAAATATGTTTTTCTTTTAAGTCTCTACCTTAAAATTATTATGGTATTATTTTTTCAAGAATATAAAAAGAAAACATAACAGGAAATAATGCTCATTAACTGTTCTGGATTTTAATAATAAGGAAAGAAGGGCAAGAGGACAAGAGAGATGACCTTGCTTTGTCTTCAGACGGGGCAGGACAGTAGTTTCCATATTTGGCCTTAATTCAACCACATTATGGAGAAGAACAACTGCCTCAGTTTAGAGAGATGTGAGAGATTTTCCTGTTTGCCAAACAATTTTGATATAAGAAGTAGAAGCAAGGATTGGGAAGATGGCTCAGAGGATAAGAGCACTTGCTTCACAAACATGAGGACCTGAGTTCAATTCCCAACACATGCTTAAAAAGCTAAGTACGGGATTAGAGAGATAGCTTAGCAGTTAAGTCGCTTGCCTGCAAAGCCAAAGGACCTAGGTTTGATTCCCCAGGACCCATGTAAGCCAGATGCACAAGGTGGCTTCTGCACCTGGAGTTTGTTTGCAGTGGCTGGAAGCCTTGGTGTGCCTATTCTCTATCTCCCCCCCTTTCTCTCAAATAAATAAAAATAAAATATTCTTTCATTTAAAAAATCCTAAAAAGCTAGGTATAGACTAGCATGCCTGTAACAAAGTGCTGAGGGATGTGGAGACAGCAGGATGGCTGGGGCTCCCCAATCACCCATTCTAACCAAGGAGTCCACGTTCAGTGAGAGACTCTGTCTCAGGAAAACAAGATAGACTAGCAAAAATAAGATAGACTTGTGATATGTGCTTATGTACATATAGGGCATGCACATATGTACACACATGTAACACACACATACACCCCCCCTACACACATACCACACAAAGACCAAAATGAAAAACTAAAACATTTTAATCAAAGATTACAAGGAAGAGCTGTGACCTGAGTCACTTAATTTGGAGTCACTATGCCTTTTACCTATATAAGCTTTGTGGAGGAATTGCCTTGGAGCTAAAACTTGGAAGGAATTAGTCACCAAAGTGGAACATATTGGATCCAGTGTAAGAACCATCACAAAATAGTTATGAGGAAGGTGAAGGGGCTAGGGGAGGTATAGTGAAGAAGGGAAGAGTCTTGTCTATCAGGTGTGTAGAATGGGTTAGACACCTGAGGGGCCACTACCCATCAGGCACTTATTGCATTGGCAGCTGCTTCTCAAAACAGGCATTGAAAGCTGACACAGCAGGCCCATGTCTTGGGCTCCTGTGGAGGTATACCTATTGGTTGCCTAAAAATGTCTTATCATTTATTGAATAGCTGGTATGTTCTTAGCATTTTGAACAAGTTGCTTCTAATCCACTTAATAATTCTGAGACGGAAATGCTGCCCTAAGTTTACAGAGGAGGAAACTCAGGTTCAGAGATTAAAAGATTTTCTTGTGATGACAGAAACATTATTTGATATAACTGGAAGTTTTTCTCTAATTTTCTGGTTATGGTGCATTTCAGTGCATCCAATGTGGGTAGGTAAGGAAAAAGTAAAATATGAGCCTCTGGCAGTGAGGTAGTCTGCAAAGGAAATGTAAAGTGAAGGTTGGACATGATAGATACCAAAGTCACCTTCAATACTGTGCATGGTATGTGACATCCCATGGAGGTGACAAAGCATCTCCTACTGCCTGATAGAAGGATTTTAATGTAGGAAGTAGCCATGTCTCTGCTGGTCACACTGATATCAAGATCTTTGCTCAATTTTTCTCCAATTCCACACTTAAGTAAAAGAATAGAAAAAAGAGAAGTAATAAGAATCAAAAGATAAGGGTATTAATCTAATTATTGACCATGTGGCCTTTGGTTCAAATCATAAAAACTTTGAATTTTTTTTTTTTTTTAGTGAAAATGGGCTGATGTTTCTGTATGTTTAAGAGAAAACATCAAGGACATAAAGACTCTCAGTTCTGGAGGATTTCACTTAATGAACGGGAGCAGCCTTACAGGAGATGACTGGTAAATTAGACTTTTGGGGGGGAGTAGTTCATATCACTCATGTTTGACTGACGTTGAATGGTAGGTAGGAGGTGTGTGCAAACAGTAGAGCCTCCTTATTTCTAGACAGAGCACCTTGCTAGCACAACTGTGATCATGACTTCTAGAGATTAGTCTAAGGCTACACTTCTCAAACCATGCCTGCTTATTTCTCCCTACTTTGTCCTTATGCCTCATTCCCTTCATTTCTCCTATTATCCTGTCCTCAGTGAGTGACATGCCAAATAATAGAGGAATTCCCTTCTTAGGTCTTGCTTCTGTAACAGCCAGTTAAGATAGTGACCTTGGATTTGTGTCTTCTCTGTATTACATATGGATAATATGACTTATCTACAGAGAAATATTTTTAATTTAATTGAAAGGGCACAGAAAATTAGTCTATCTTATTGGCTAGCATATAAAAGTGTTACATACAACAGTAGATGCAATTTATACCAATGAAGCTCTTTTCTTCAGTTTATTAGGCTATCAAAACCATCAAGGTACTATTCATACAGCTGGGCAGGGCGGCAAACACTTATCCCAGGATTCATGAATTTGAAGCAGGAGGGTCACAATTAAAAGTCCTGACTGAGCTACAACATTCTACAGTAATCTATAATACACTCTGTATTGGAAGGTAAAGTATCAATGTAAAAACTTCAATTTCCTGAAATATTTCTGGATCTGTGTCTCTACTCATTTGCAAGTATTTCACTCAGTGTTACTTCATAATGTCTCTTCCTTTTGGTTGTAACCTTGTAGTACCTTGAACCACAGTCAGGGCCTGACTAGGTAGGAAGTAGACAGGATGGTAGATAGAATGGACTAATTTGTTGAATTGAGTTAAAAATCTTGTCTAGTTGTGTATACAATGTGAAAATCCTCTTCGGCTTCACTGTGTGGCCTCTCCTGGGAGTGCTTTCTCTGGTCCAGACACTGAGAAGGCATTTATTAATGTGCTGTTTTATTTAGTCCCCACAAAGCCTTGGGAAAACCCAATCCAAGTTTTATGTGTTTGCTTAATATTTTATTGCCAGCAATAGTACAATACTTGTCATAGGAGTTACAAGTGTTTATTAACTAACAAATCATCCCAACATCTGGGCTCTTTCCTCTCTACTTTGCAGCCTGTTTCTGAATATTCAAGTAGTGGGTAATTCAGTATTCTCCTAGGCAACCCATTATATCTGGATTCATACTTCTAAAATCTATATTCCTCTGGGTTCATTCCATGGGTCTGAATTCTACCCCATGGTACCATAAGAACAAATTTTATACCACTCTTTCATGTAGCCTCTGGATTCACTATTCCTTGATTTTTGAAGACCTAAAATTTGATTTTTAGATCAGCCTTTTCTTATATCTATGTGATCTGGTACAATTTTCTTATTTTCCAGTAGATTTCTATAAAACACAAAAAATACCTTTGCCACAGGTCCACAGATAATGAACAATATACAAGATCATGCTCCATAAGTACTTTTAATACTGTAAAGTAACATCTTAGTGATCTCTCAGGGTCTGGGGGACTCTCCACACATAGTAAAGAAATAATAGCTGAGTGTTAACTTAAAGCTGGGTAAATATCACTTTATTCAGTCCTTACAACAACCTATAAGAATTTATGACTACTAGCCCAGTATGGTGGAGGATCACCATGAGTCCAAGGCTACCCTTTGACTACATAGTGAATTTCATGTCAGCCTGGGCTAGAGCAAGAGCCTACCTTGAAAAAACAGCAACAACAACAATAATAATAAAAAGAGTTTATAACTACTGACCATATTTCATTGGTGAACTAATGAAGGCAAAATTATATTATCTCTCCAAAATCATAGCTAATAAGTGGTAAAGCCAGAGTTTTTTCCTGGTTAGGCAATTGGCAGCTAGCATATATGACTTCCAGACTAAACTACTTTTCAGTACAGACTAGAAACCCTTTTTCAACACATCTGCCCATGGAAAAAGTGAGGACACAAACGAATCAGAGTTGAGAGCAGTAAGTTAAGACCGATTTTAGCCAAAAGACTGGTAAAAGAATTCTAGGATGTCCCCAAGATGTCTATACTCTGTTATAACTTCTGGGGAAACTATAGCTGACAGTGCAGGCTTGGAATCCTGGGCCATGCAAACTGAGCAAATATATTTTATATATATGTTGGTAAGTTTCAGTGTGTTAGCTAATAGGTTACTATCACAAAGACGAGTATGCTTACTACCATTCAACATGGCTTATACTCTTCTATATTTTCTTTTATAAACAAACAAAATTTATTGCATTTGTTCTTAATGAATACATATATTTTGTATTATAACCATGATCTTCATTTAAGAATATCCAGGGGGCTAGAGAGATGGCTTAGCAGCTAAGTCTGATCCTCCCTTCAGGTTCGTTGTCCATCTGAAAAAAATAAGCAAATTCTCCAATGGAGAGAGAAGTAAGTACTAGATAGATGGGATGGCCATAGATATTTTGGAGGGAATTTTATATGCATAGGCCCTCTTCTAGCCCACATTTGGTGGTATCTTTATTGGAGACTGTGTTCATTTTTTGTACTTGGTTTTGACTTATTTCCCAGTTCTAGCAATGAGTTCCATTCCACTGAATGGATCTATTAGCCAAATCAAGAGCAGTTGGTTGCCCACCATGACTGTGTGCCACTACTGCACCTGTTTGAGCATTATGTTGGGTTGTTTCCTGCTGGATATCTTATACTGCAAGTTGTTTGGACATTTTCCCCCAGTTGCTCATGTAGCACCCTCTGGCACTAGATTAGCTAACTGTCTGGGGACTGACCCTCTTCCAGATTCTGGCCGTGTCTCTCAATGCTTGATCTCATACGTGTATCCTGTCTTCAACACTAGGGTCTTACCATTAACCTTTAGTGGGTCATCAAGAACTCTGATAGAAATATGTCTCTTTTGGGAAACCATGTAGGTCTTTCAGATCAACAGCTCATTGTGAAAGTTAACCCTGTGCTGGTACTGGGAGTTATAAGTCAGTGCCTAGGAAAGTGTGGGGAGAAAAAGATAGATAATATACAAGAGAAAGTGTGTATAGAGAGGAGATGGGGAGAAAGGGAGAGAGAGGGACAGAGAGGGACAGAGAAGAGACAGGAAAGCAGGAAAAAAATTAAGGTTGGTCTTCATGATGTTCTCTCCAGTTTCCTGTGGTTCAGGTGTTCCCTCTGTGGGCCAGCTGAAGGATCAATGTTTTAGCCTGTTGTTCAGAATAAAGGGTTTTATAATATCATTTCCTTTTGGGTCACTATTTATATCTCCCCACTCTTGTCCTCCCTCCCACCCTCTTGTTCCTTCCCACCCTTACCCTCCCTCCATCCCACCCTCACTATTGTCTGGTCCTCAGAGTGCTTATTAGGCTTGGTAGCATCTCAGGTGGATTCAGGTTAGGTATTTTTGACTAAGCTTCCTACATAGTATTCAGCAGGTGGAGCTGTGATTTGAAGTATAGACCTGAGAATATTTTGGATATACCAGGACTGTAGTGTGGCTGCCATGGAGGGATGCTGTCTCAGGATAGAGTTTTCTCCAGGACATGAGCAGCCCAGCTGGAGGAGCAGAACTGGTAATCCAGAGACTTCATCTTTGGTTATTGATGTCTCACTTGGAACTGCAGATGTTTGATCTTTTCCTGCTAGTTATTAATTTTGCATTGGTCTCGTTTCTCCTTATTATGTCTTCTTTTAGGAATGGGAATGTTTAGTATGTGCCATTATGTGTTGTAACTTATATTTTGATCTTACAGGGCTCACAAATAAGAGACTGTCTTGAATCTCAGATGAAACTTTAGAATTTTGAACAGTGTTAAAACTGGTAAAGATTGTGGGGATATTTGATGTTGGTATGAGTGCAATTTGCATTGGGAGATAATCATGAGTGTAGGGGGGACAGGAGCAGAATATGGTGGTTTGAATGTAAATATCCCAATAGCCTTAAGTATATTTGATTAAGCTTCTTACTTGGTCTTCATCAGGCAGAGCTATGCTGGAAGAGGTGTGTCACTGGGGGCAGATCTTGAGTCTAGCTCTACTATGTGTGTACAAAGCCAGTTTGAGCCCTGGCTATTTGTGCTTTCTAGTGCTAGCAGTTTTTTCTCTGTTATTCATGTATGATAGAGTAAGCCAGCTTCTTCCAACATGATGGTGTTCCCCTGGATTCTGTAAGCCTGAAATAAGCCCTATCCTCCATGAGCTACTTCTGGTCAGGTATTTGTCCCAGCAAGGAAACAGTAACTGCAACAACCAGTTACTATTGCGTACATAGAAAACTACTACAAAACCTTCTGGTTTAAAGGTATAATGTATAATCTTCTATTCCCTTAAAGTTAGATGGGCATGGTTAGCCAGGTATAGCTGATAGCTTCTGTACTTGTCAGTTTGACTAGAGAGGAAGTCATTGGAAGTTTATATGGGGGGGGGTCCAGGATGGCTTCCTTAATCACATATTTCCTATCTACATCAGGATGACTGCAACACTTGGAGACTAGCTGGACATCATTCTCTCTCTTTGTGGCCAACTGGGCTTCTTCATATCATGGGAAATTTAGGATTTAAAAAAATTTATTATGTTTATTTATTTATTCATTTGAGATAGAGACAGAGAGAGGGCCTACAGCTGATGCAAACAAACTCCAAATTCATGTGCCACCTTGTGCATCTGGTTTACGTGGGTCCTGGGGAATCAAACCTGGGTCCTTCAGCTTTGCAAGCGAACACCTTAACCACTGATCCATACCTCCAGCCAAATTTAGGATTACTGATGGGAATTTTTATATGGTAGCTGGCGTATGCTGGAGTGTTCCATAAAGATAGCAAGAGTTGCTAGAGTCATATAAAGAAACTGTAACTGTATTCTATTGTTTCAACATCAGTTTAGAGTCATGTAGGAAAGGGTGTCATGAGGGGCAGAATGACAAGAAGCGGGAATCACAGGGTCCTTTTTTAGAAATTATTTACCACATCTGCCTATTTTTTGATGATACAATAGACATAATACCTGCTGAATGGATTTTTGGTAATACTTTCAAAGGGAGATTAATACTGGTATAAGCCTACATGATATTAAGGCCCATTATAAAAATGTAAGTTATCATTATTATAAGTTCTTGGGCCTCCTATATAATTTCAACTATTTTTTTAAATATATGGATTCTACTATTTTTTTCAAAAAGAATTAAAACATTTTCATTTATTTATTTGAGAGAGACTGAGAGAGGCAGATAGACAGAAAGAGAATGGGCACACCAGGGCCTCCAGCCATTGCAAACGAACTCCAGATGCTTGCACCAAACTCCAGACGCCTGCACCACCATGTGTATCTGGCTTTACATGGGTCCTGGGGAATTGAACTTGGGTCCTTTGGCTTTGCAAGTAATTGCCTTAACCACTAAGCCATTTCTCTAGCCCAATTTCAACTATTTTGACCTAAGGTATTTGACTATTTTCACACCAATTCTTTGATTATAAGGGATGGTGACTAAATAATTTACATAATATATTCATGCCAAGAGTAGAATATAGCCCTATATGTTATGCTGCTTCCTTTGAATTTTATTGTAGTTCATTTCAACTCAACTATGTGAAGAAAATGTATTCATAGGACAAATGGTTGGTTAGGATCTACTGAGAGAACTGTGTTACATGAAAGCACAAATCCAGGCAGGCCTACTGTAAGTAAAATGAAATAGAAAAGCAAATCGGACTTGATTTCAACAGACAGACTGTTTATTGATGCATAGTGAGGAGCCACAGCTTGTTGGATAGAGGCTGAAGTACTCATCAAGGTAAGGAGCTCAGCTTATAAGGGCACTATCTGAGAAAATAGACAGGAATCAGGTGTGCTTTGGTGCGGTAGACAAGCAACTGAATAACAGCAATGTTTGCTTTGTTGGATCTTTGACAATGAGACAGAGGAGTTGCCTCAGTGGTTTTCTGTAGGGCTTAATGTCTAATTGTTTCAGTTCCTCAGAGTTTTCTGAGTTAAAAAAAGATCATCAATCTTTCATGAAGAAAGTCCATCAGCACTTCACCTACCATACCTCTTAGATAATATTTCACCTGCTAAAGAGTGTTGGTGAGACATTTAACACAGGATATTAAAAGCTGCATATAGCATTCAAAAGAGAATGCATGGCAGTTTCTATTTCTAACTTCTTTAATTTGGAATTTCTATTTTTAGTAGCAATTTGCATTTTCCACACAATTAAAGACTGTACCTTGTTCTGAGTTGCATTTCAAGTATCCAATTAAGCTGTAATTTACATTTTTCTATTTATCTGTTTATTTGTTAACCTAAGTTTTAAATATTGGTGTTATTCGTTAAAGTCCAGGTACTACGGGGCAAATTCAGTTAGTCATTTCAGAGGGTCAGTATTCTGATGTGCTAAATGAGAAGAAAATTTTCTTGGAAATTGCTATGTATCTTAAAGGGTATGAGCACATCTACATATACAGGAAGTATACACTCAACACATATATATTTGTTGCTCTTTTAAGGCACTTTTCAGAGACCCATTCAAAGATTCTGTAAGTATGAATTCACTGTGAGCAACAGGACATTCCTTTAGATGTCATTGAACCACCACACACATCAACAACAACATAGCTAAAGTTAAAAAAACATATTATAAGTTTGTGGTGATTTGAATGTCAAATCTCATCATAGACTCATACATTTCACTACTTGGTTCTAAGCTGGTGGCTCTGTTTGTAAAGGTGTGGAACCTTTAGGAGATGGAGCTTGGCAGGGAGAAGTGCATCTCTGGAGGCAGGTCAAAGACTTTATAGTGTGGCTCTACTTCCTCTTCTTTTTGTACCTGACTCTAGCTGGATTGTAACCATCTGGCTTCCTGCTCCTGCTGCCATGCCTTCATTGCCATGACGGAACGTACCCCTTGAAACTGTAAACCATAATAAATCCTTTTCTTCCTTAAGTTGCTTCTGGTTAGGTGTTTGGTCAGATAAATAAGAAAATAACTAATGAAGACTGTAACCTTAAAATTTCACATAAGTTGAAGTTGTGGTCAGATGTGATATAGCGAGATAATATTACATACATCCTATGTTTTGGTCTTCACTCGTGTTCTTCACAAAAAGGTCCCCAGACATTTGGGCTTTCCTTAGTATTGAGCACAATGAAGAAAAAAAAAAGATGATTTTTGGTCACTTATTATAAGCCAAACTTTAGTAAGTGTTAATGAGAAGACTTCACATAGTCTCTGAGCAACCCTAGGGTAGGGGCAGGTGCCAGAGAAAGCAGCCATGCCACTAGACCATTTAAATTTTCTGACCTACCCTAGAAGTGTTCTTTCCCATCCCTCATTCTGGGGGACAAAGAAGAGGCACTGAAGGGTAAGTTATCACCAGTGTCCAATGATGCAATCAATACAACTTCCCAAGGGAAGCCTTTATAAACTTTAACACAAATTGGCACAAAAGGGAAGAATCCTGAGAGTCCCTGGATTAGTGAGCATATGGAGGTCCTGAGATGAGGTGGGAAGCCCATGGAAACTTCAGACCGTTGGGTCAGGCCTTCCTGTTCCTGAGTTGCATCTTTTTGTAGTAAACCATTAATCAAGTAAGAAGTTGTTAACCTAAGCTCAATTGCTGTCTTAGAAAGTGACTGACATATTTGTCTGTTTCTCCCCTCACATCTTTCCTTTCAAGCTATTTTTTTTTTAATTTGGCCTACAGAGGTTTAGGAATCATTTATTCTGACATTTTCAAACACATTTTTTTTGTTGATTCCTGCCTCACTCTTGTCCCTATCCCCCATAATCCCCCTTTCTGTTTATGTGCCACATGTGTCCCTTTTGCCTTCCCCTCACTTGTCTTCCAGGTCATTTCTTTCTATTTGCTCTTGGTTATGGTTCTATGTTTATATGTGTTATCCACCTCTGCCCCTTTATTATATGTATGTACTTACCCCATATCAAAGAGAACATGTGGTTGTGTTCTTTCTGGATTTAAGTCATTTCACTTAAAATGGTTCTTTATAGGTCCATTCAGTTTTCTGCAAATCCCATAATTTCTTTTTTTTTTCTGTAGTGCTAAGTAGAATTCTGCTGTATATCTGTACCACATTTTCATTATCCATTTATCTGTTAATGGGCCTCTAGGCAAATTCCAATTCTTAGCTATTACTAAAAGAGCCACAAGAAATATGTATGTGTAAGTATGTCTATAGTAGAATATGGAGTCCTTAGAGTATATGACCAGTAGAGGTATAGCTGGGCTTTATGTCTATTTCTAATTTTTTGAAATCCTCCATGCTGATTTTCATAATGGCTGTCCTAGACTAATAAAGCTCATGCTGGGCAATTGACATAGTATCTAGTACTCCGCTAAGTACCCTGAGATTTCATTGTTACATGTGCCTGATCCTGGAAGAGCTCTAGCATATTGGGAGTATGCTCATATTCATCAAACCTTGTAGACACAGATTCAGTGCATCCGGGAGATATAAAATATTATGTTGTCGTTTGTGATTGGTGACACTGTTTCTTAGTAAGCAAATATCTATATTACTCAATGGAATTGGGGTAAGACTATGAGAGTTTAGGTCAGGGAAAAGATAATATCTCCTGTTCTTTATTGACTTGCCATGTAAAAATTGTATGACCGTTGCATTAGCTTCTGGGACCACTTTGCAGCCTGCAGACAGCCATTGTTGTCATGCCCAGCTCATATGAATGTATAAGCCATTTTGCCCTGTTGTAATATTTATAAAAAACAAAATGATTGTAGTAGAGAAGAAGATAGAGAAATTGTTCATTTGTAGCAGTGGGCCCAAATCTCAGGGATCGTTCATTGACCTTAGAACTGGAGATGATCATATGGGATTTAGCCCTTAACCTGTAGAATCCAATGCCATATCACAGCAGCACCAGAGTTGAAATAAATCATTGTGTGTCCTACAAATATTAGAAAATTACTTAACGTGAGAAAATTCCACATATTTAGTGACTAGAAGTACTGGTGGATGAAATGAGCCAGAGTATAGACAAACACATTTTGTTGTCACGATGTTAGGAATAAATGTGATTTTTGAAGCAACTATAAGAATAAATGACATTTTTGTTTTCATGGGATATTAAAATAGTGAAAAGTAAAGGCTGAGTGTTTTCTGTTCCTTTTTTCCTCTACATAAATAGACAGATACAGATAGAAAATAATTTTTAAAAACTGTTTTCCACTAAATAACATAGAAATTTACATCTTTTGCTAGAGGAGACTGTTAATTGCTTTCCCCACCCCTTAATTGTACAGAGCCCTACTTAAAATTTTCTTCTTGTGGGAAATGATGACAACTATGAAATGACTCTAAAGAAGATATCTCTTTAAAATTCCATGAATATCTTAGCTATCTATGTTCATCTCCATACCAAAATCCAGTCTTGCTTTTATTTATACTTCCCAAGAGGTAGACACAAACCAAGTGTCATCAACAGATGACTGGATGAATAAAAGGTGATGTATGCATACAAAGAAATATTTATTGACAATAAAAACTGTTGAAATTTTGATACATGTTATAACATCGATGTAATGTGAACCTATTTCAAAAGAAAAAAATATGATAGTTTATATAGAACACTCAGTATAGACAAGTCCATAGATTAGAAAAGGATTAGGAGGAAGGGGAAGTGAAGCATTATTGCTTCATAGGAACAAAGTTTCTTTTTGGATAATAAAATGCTATAGAGACAATGATGTTATATTATATATATATATATATATATATATATATATATATATATGTGTGTGTGTGTGTGTGTGTGTGTGTGTGTGAGACACACACAGAGAGAGACAGAGAGAGAGGGAGAGGAAGACAGATTGAGTGCGGCATTGAGCCCTTGCATCACTGCATCTGGCTAAACGTGGGACCTGGAGATTGGAACCAACGTTCTTTGGCTTAGGAGGCAGGTGCCTTAACCACTAAGCCATCTCTCCAGCCCAAGATGCACAATACTTTAATGTCTTTTGTGGTAGTTTGACTCAAATGTCCACCATAAACTTATGTATTCTGAATAGTAGGTCCCCAGCTAGGGGCAATTTGGGACTTGGAGCCTCCTGGAGGCAGTGTATTGTTAGACGTGGGCTTACTGACATTGTAGCTAGCTTCTGCTTTGACACACTGTCCTGCTGCTGTTGTCCACAAGATGTTGGCCAGGGGTGATTTCCACCCTCTGCTCATGCCATTGTTTTCCCTTGCCATCATGGAGTCTATAAGGCAAAATAAACCTTTTCCTCCCACAAGCTGCTCTTGTTTGGGTTTTATTGCTAGCAATGAGAAGTTGACTGCAATATCTGTGAATCATATTAGTTTCTTTTCTTTCTTTTTTTTTTTTTGGCTCTTTTCTAGCTTTTTTTCTCTTTTTTTATTGATAACTTCTATACATACAGACAATAAGCCATGATTGTTCTCTTCCCTCCCCTCCCTATTACCCTTCAGAAATCCACTCTCCATCATATCCCCTCCCTCTCTCCATTAGTCTCTCTTTTAATTTTATGTCATCATATTTTTCTCCTATTATGAGAGTCTTGTGAAGGTTTTGCTAGGCACTATGAGGTCATGGATATCAAGGCCAATTTCGGTCTGGATAGTTGCATTGTAAGGAGTCGTACCCTTCCTTTGGCTCTTACGTTCTTTCCACCACCTCTTCCGCAATGGACCCTAGCCTTGGAGGGTGTGATAGAGATGTGTCAGTGCTGGACACTCCTCTGTCCTTTCTTCTCAGCACTGTGTTGCCTTTTGGGTCATCCCAGGGGTCATTGCCATCTGAAAAGAGAAGCTTCTCTAACCAGAAGTGAGAGTAGCATTAATATATGAATATGAACAATAGTGTTGTGCTTTTAGGGCAGTTTTGTGGGAATAATATATACATTTAGCCAGACAAGAGCAGACTAAGGCTCATGATCTCTCTTGCTATAGTTTGTTGATTTGGTTTTTCAGTACCAGGCATGTATTCCCTCCTTATAGCATGCCTTCAGTCCAATTAGAGAGCAGTTGGTTTGCCCCAGAGCACACATGCCACTATAGCACCCATTCAGTCATTTGTCCTGTCTGGCCAAACTTGAGGTTTCCAGTGTCCAGTGTTTTCACTGTCTCCCATATGGCTGCATGTGATGCAGCTTTTTCCAGCATTCAGTTGGCTGATCTTCAGGGAGAAGGTTTTCTGCTCAGCACCCGCTTGCAACTCAGGCAAGTCAAGTCTTCAGCAATAGGGTCTTGCCATCTGTTTCTCAAGGGAAATCAAGGGCCTTGTCAATAGCCTGTAAAGCTTTGGAGGCAACAGGGACTTCCCTAGCCAACAACTCACTGGACAATACCCCAGCCATCCCAGGTACTGAAAATTTTCTAGTAACAACCTATAGCTTCTGGATGTGCTATTATTAAAAAATGTAGATTTACATAAGTCTTACTCAGACTATCTTGAATTTTGATTGACCCTCCCCCTGGCCTTCTTTTACACATTCTCTTCCCCTGGCCTCTCTTAGGCCTTCCCCTTGCCTGTAATCTGTTATTCTACTTTCATATGTACAATACCATCCCCTTAAGTCCTTCCTTCTCCTCCCTTCCTTATAGCCTTTTTCTAGCTTACTGGCCTCTCCTACCAAGTTTTGGTTCCAGTTCACACACAATTCTATACATTTGTAACTAGGATCCACATATGAGAGAAAACATGTAACGTTTGTCTTTCTGAGCCTGGGTTACCTCACTTAGTATAATCCTTTCCAGATCCATCCATTTCCCAGAAATTTTCATAATTTCATTTTTCTTAACTGCTGAATAGAACTCCATTGTGTAAATGTACCACATCTTTATTATCCATTCATCTGTGGAGGGACATCTAGGCTGGTTCCATTTCCTAGCTATTGTGAATAAAGCAGCAATAAACATGGTTGTGCAATATCTCTAAGGTAGTGAGAAGAGTCCTTCGGATATATGCCTATAAGTGCTATAGCTAGATCATATGGCAAATCTATTTTTAACTGTCTCAAGAACCTCCACACTGATTTCCACAATGGCTGGACCAGATTACATTCCCACCAAAAGTGTAGAAGGGTTCCTCTTTTTCTGCATCCATGCCAACACTTATTGTCATTTGTTTTCTTGATGGTAGCCATTCTGACAGGAATGAGTTGGAATCTCAAAGTAGTTTTAACTTGCATTTCCCTGATGGCTAAGGATGTAGAACACTTTTTAGATGTTTATATGCCATCTGTACTTCTTCTGAGAACTCTTTGTTTAGTTCTATAGCCCATTTTTAATTGGGTTGTTTGATTTCTTATTGTTTTTTTTTTAAATTCTTTGTATATTCTGAATATTAAACGTCTGTCAGATGTATAGCTGGCAAAGATTTTCTCCCATTCTGTAGGTTGTCTTTTTGCTCTATTCACAGTGTCCTTTGCTGTACAAAAGCTTTGTAATTTCATGAGATCCCAGTGGTTGATTAGTGGTTTTATTTCCTGAGCAACTGGGGTTATATTCAGAAAGTCATTGCCTATGCCAATATATTGAAGGGTTTCCCCTATCTTTTCCCCTAGCAGTTTCAAAGTTTCAGGCCTGGTATTAAGGTCCCTTATCCACTTGGACTTGATTCTTGTGCATGGATAAAGACAAGGATCTATTTTAATCCTTCTACATACATATATCCAGTTTTCCCAGCACTACTTGTTAAAGAGGCTATCTTTTTTCCAACTAATATTTTTGGCATCTATTCATTTACACACACACAAACACGCACGCATGCACGCACGTGTGTGTGTGTGTGTGTGTGTGTGTGTGTAAGTTAGGATCCCTTGCCATTGCAAATAGATGTCAGTATAGATTTTAGAAGGTAGCTAGGGAATTGAACCTGGGTCTAAAGGCTTTGCAAGCAAGCAAGCATCTATAACTGCTGAGCAGTTTTTTATTTAACATAGTGTTGTGTGTGGTGCATGCAGGTGAGCAAGTGATCTTCTATCACTCATCTGTGTATTCCCTTCAAATGGAGATTCTCTCTAAACATGGAGCTGCAGTTTTCAGGAACCCCAGTGATTCTCTGCTCCCACTTGAGTGTGGTTACAGATATGCATAACCATGCCCAGTTGTTTACATGGGTCTGGGGAATTGAACTCAGGTAGTGTCAGGACTCCTCAAGCCCTAAGGCTTGCCACAAATACTCTTACCTGCTTAGCAATCTCAGCCTATTCATGTTCCTAAAATGATGAAATTGCCACATTTTGTTTATATTTACCATAAGACATCTTACATGTAATTATGTTTGCCTGTGCTTATATCTCTCTGAAGGAGAAATGCTTCATCTTGGGTTTATATGAACTTCATACTTACTGGAAGCAAGTAAACTTTGCCCTTGCTTCATTTGTAGTAAATGTGATACTTGCTTAATACACTAAATCTATGCATCATTTCTGCATGAACATTTAAGATGTTGCATCAGTTTCTATTATGGGAAATAAAGATGACTTAGCTTCAAATCAGACAAACAATTTACATTTATAATTTAATCTATTGTATAAAGATTTTTTTTTCAGTTTTGTCATTCTGAGAAGTACATGAATGTTTTTCAAAATATGTTATTCCCAACCTATCTGCAAATTTTTAACATTACAGCCCAGAATAAATGCACCATCACTCAGCTCTTTCTAGGATGAGAATTAACCTTTACCCTGGCACTTCTGCTTGACAAAAATCCCTGATCTTGGATTGAATAATGCTGAAAAAGTGCTTAACATAATTGCTAAAAAGATGGGTTTCTTCACTGGTAAGAGAGTTGGCATACTGAGTCCCTTTAAAACTTAGAGATTGATTTGATTTTTTTCTCCAATAAGAATTCAGTTGTTTAAAGAAATCCTAGGCATATGGCCTTTTCCCTAATGGAATCTCCATAGGAATAGGGTGTTCAGGTGATTTGGGGACTGTTACAAAACAAACAAACCAACAAACAAACAAGAAGAGATATAACCTGAGGGAGTGTAACACATAAGTCTTACTACTGAATGGCATTTGAAGAGATTGCATGAGAAAAAAAATATCTTGATAGCATAGGATACCAACCTGGAACTTAGGGCTTACCATCTATAAAAAGGGCAGATAGAACAAATATCAGGAAGAAGCATGCGATGGGGGGGGGGGTCAATGTATCCAGATGATATCTCTCAGAAGCAAGACAGAGAAGGGTCCTACAAATACCAGCTGCTCCTTCTGGTCTTGTAATTATAAGGTTCTAAATAGCTTTCCAGTTGACTGGTGAAATTTCCTAGAATGTGCAAAGCTGGCTAGCTCTAAGTGGCTTTTTTGAGATATTTTTAAAAAAGGTTAAATAAGTAAAACATTGAGTTTGGGACCAGAGAGCATTGAGCTTAAGTGAGAAATGAGGAAACAGACAACCCAGGGGCCAATGCACAAACATCATACTTGGCTAAGTAAGAAAGAAGTCTATTCATGGGAAATAGGTACTTCATCTGCCAGTGGGTTACTGTAAACCAGGAAGTCCCCACAAATAGCTTACATGAGTTTCATTTGTCAGGATAACTCATTACCACACACTTAGCATACTACACATTGTGAATTTATCTCACAGTTCTGGAATTTAGATGTCCAAAATCAAGTTTCTATGAGCTAAAGGAAAATGTTGACAGAAATATGCTCTGCTATTGTTGTAGGAGATCCTCCTTTGCATAATCTTTTCTGGCCTCTAAACCCATCCTATGCCACATCACCTTGAAAACTCTGCCTTCTGCTCCCCTCTGATAAGAACCCAGTCACATGATATACAGCAGTCTCCCCATCTCAATGTTCTTATGTTAATCCCATATACAAATTCTCCTTCCCCTATAAGGTAACATATTCACAGTTTGAGAGTTAGGTATTAGGATACTGACTTCATTGGAGCTTTGATCCTGCCTCATAATAGTCTCTAGGGCAGAGCTTTGACGCACTTCGGGATATAGACTAAAGGTAAAGTGTATAAGGTTTAAGACACAAGATAAGAGGAAGAACAGTGGCCTCCCTGCACAGAAGCCCTGTAACCACAGGAGAGCACTCCACAGGAGGCCAGCTGTTGTGGAAGTACAAGTAAAGAATGGTTTGTGGTTTACCAAGTCAGCCTCATGCCCCAGGGCTGATTTCTGACTCCAGCCCTGGAGCAGATTGAGAGTTGAGGCCAACAAAGTCTGACATGTCTTATTTTCCATTCTTTCACCTCAGACCATGCTTTTTGTAAAAATATTTTATGTATTTATGTAACTGAGAAAAAGAAGGAAAGGGAGAGAAAGAGAGAGAGAGAGAGAGAGAGAGAGAGAGAAAATGGGTGTGCCAGGGCCTCTAACCACTACTAATGAGCTCCAGATGCATGTGCCACCTTGTGCATCAGGCTTACATGGATACTGGGGAACTGAACCTGAACCTGAGTCCTTTGGCTTTGCCAGTCCCTCAGACAACCTTGAATTCTTAGTCCAGTTTCAGTGACTTTCCTTCCTCCCACCCTCTCTTCCTTCCTTTCTTCATTTCATTTTGTAATTGAGAACTTTAGTGTATGAATATGCAGTAATTTGATGGAGTCAGTATCCTCTTTTACCCCTCTCCTCCACCTCCATCTTCTGAGGACCCTCCTTCTTCAAAGCAGCCCATTTGTTTTGTTGTTTCATTCCTTTTGTCCTCCTCCATCCTTTATGGCAAAATGTTAATGGGAAGCTGGGCATGGTGGTGGTACACACTCTGACCAGCATTCAGGAGTCTGAGGCAGGAGGGTCACAACAAGTTAGAGGCCAGCCTGGAGCTACAGAATGAGTTCCAGGTCATCCTGGGCTAAAGTGAAAACCTATTTTGATAACCTGCCCTCCCATCCCCCAAAATGTAAAAGAGGTCAGAACTGTGCTGTTCTTGTGGGGATATTAGTAAACACCGAGGGACCATGGAAGCACTAGTCAGTTTATTTAAGAAGGACGGTGCTCCCAAAGAATGCTCACCCATCTGTGGCTCTTACATTATTTCTATCCCTCCTCCACAATGTTCTCAGCACCACTGAGGGCATGTAGGGCATGCGAGAAGTCTCCTTTCATGTTGAGCTCTCTTCAGCCTCTTTTTTATTTTTATGGGTTTTAAGTCTCCTAGGAGTCAAGTCTCAGAGTCCCCTCTATGGGGACATCTCTATGATGGTTCTCTGGCTAGCAGTGATCTTAGTATTCATATTCTCTCTGTGGCTTCCTCCACAATGTTCCCTGGTAGAAATGACTCATTCTCTGCTTCTTGTCATTTGGGTGAATTGGGTTTCCCAGGTGTTCACCTCCATCTGAAAAGGAGGTCCTTTAAACAAAAGTGAGCACAGCAGTAATCAAAGAGCTTAAGCATATACATATAGAAGATATTTTGTTGAGAATAATGGCTCAGTTTAGCCAAAAAATAGTGATAGTTTCCCTCTGAAATCTATGATTTTTCAAGCCCTTTTATCTTAGTTCTCAGTACCAGACATGAATCCCCTTCCATTGAATAGGTCCTCATATTCGCCCAGAGAGCAGTTGATTACCCCCATAATTTATCTGCCACTATTTTCCCATGGGTACATCATTCTTCAGACTTTGTCCTGAAGGAGCCCATGATGCAGTGAAATAGATAGATTACAATTCCTGCTGTAATCCCAGCAAAAACATTGCTATACAGCCAATAGATGAATAGATAAGCACCTATCCATTCTCCTCCCAGTCAAAGCATAAAATCAGGTACACTGCCCATAATTCTTTCCAGAGTAATGTTTGTCAATTTCCTTTGTTCTTCAGGAATTCCTAGAAAGCTACTATAGTGTTCCAATGTCTATTTGTGATATTGCCTCATATTGCACAGAACCACCCATAAACTAGCCCCAAGCTTTCACTTCTGCAAACAAATCAGATGGAATGCCTTTGAGGCCATAGACACACATGTGAGTGGGAGGACATTAGAATGGGATGTGCACCAGAAGCATCAGGACACTATTCTACATAGCTTATGCAGGCCTTCAGGACCTGTCCATCATGTAACACTGCTTCTACATGATGTTATTAGGCTTCCCTAGCATCATAGTTTGATGGAAAGATTATACCCAGTTCATAATGGTAACTTGCTTAGGTCAGCTCACATGGTAACTTGGTAGTCCATAGCTAAGTACTCAATTTCAACTAAGACCTTTTGGAACACCAAAAACTGTGCCTCACGAAGACAGTAGTGGCATGGGAATAGAGAAAGGACATTACTCCTAACTTCAGGAGGAGAGTATCATCTAGGGATAGTGGCAGGACATCACTACTAAGTCCAGTAGTATCATCTGGTGATAGTGGCAGGACATTGCTACGAAATCCAGGAGGAAGTATCATCTCAACATAGTGGAAGGGCATTGCTCCTAAATCCAGGAGGAGAGTGTCATCTGGGGAGAGTGGCAGGATATTACTCCTAAGTCCAGGAGGACAGTACCATCTGGGGAGAGTGGAGGGCATTACTGCTAAATCCAGGGGGAGAGTATCATCTGGGGATAATGGAAGGGCATTACTCCTACATCCAGGGGGAGAGTCTCATCTGGGAAGAGTGTAAGGGCATTACTACTAAATCCAGGGGGAGAGTCTCATCTGGGGACAGTGGAGGACATTACTACTAAGTCCAGGGGGAGAGTATCATCTGGGGAGAGTGGAGGACATTACTACTAAATCCAGGGGGAGAGTCTCATCTGAGGAGAGTGTAAGGGCATTACTACTAAATCCAGGGGGAGAGTATCATCTGGGGACAGTGGAGGACATTACTACTAAATCCAGGGGGAGAGTATCATCTGGGGAGAGTGGAGGACATTACTACTAAATCCATCTGGGGGAGAGTCTACAAATCTGGGGATACATCTGGGGACAGTGGAGCATTACTACTAAATCCAGGGGAGTATCATCTGGGGATCTCCAGGGGAGAGTCTCATCTGGGAGATGTACATTACTACTAAATCCAGGGGGAGAGTATCATCTGGGGAGAGTGGAGGACATTACTACTAAATCCAGGGGGAGAGTATCATCTGGGGACAGTGGAGGACATTACTACTAAATCCAGGGGGAGAGTCTCATCTGGGGAGAGTGCCAGGATCACCTAGATGTAAAAGCCAAAGCCTCTGAACAAATCCCTGTCTGCTAGTGTCTCTCAAGTACAGGATATTCTGAAGCACACTACAGAGCTGAGCCATGGGCTCTTGGGGCCCAAGTCTGGAGATTGCATCCTTTCCTGATAACTGAAACAATGTTGCATGCAGTCAAAATGCTCAGACCCAAAGCTAACCTGCTGAACCAAATATCACCTTCCCTCCTGTCCATCTTTATGACCATAGAAAAATCATTCTGCTAGGGTTTTTCATAACATCAATGTTGAAATGGTAATAGTAATATGGAGCTAAGTAGTTCAATAGGTGTAAAACTTCTGAGAACTGTACATGCATGGCTGTATGAGTAATAACGTTTCACTATGATTGCTGCCTCACTTTGCCTTTCTCTCCTCCAAAATCACTTCCCTAGCAAATGCTCAGGAAATACCACCTATACCCTTGTAACTGCTAACAGCTTTTTATAAAATGTACTTCATTTTCTCTCATTGCACTGATTCATACATATAGATAAGAGATACATAGATAGAAAGAATGTTATTTTAAATTTTTACTGCCTTATTTTAGTTTTCTGGTGCCAAATTATCTTTCAGTTAATCCTTCTCTAGGTATTGAGTGTCTGTTATATGGCAGGCACTATTCAGGCTTTCCCATTAGGAGCTTATTTTTGTGTGGGAATAGGGATAATGTTCTTTCTTGTGATTATTTAATCCCACAGAGCCTAGAATAGTGTGGGATCAATAAAGTTAACATTGAATAAAAGAATGAATGATCCTTTTGTATGATGTAGAAATTGTCACGAGGAGAGAAAGAGGACACTCATTAAAATTCTCCTACAGACAGAAAGCTGTGTGATAGAATACAATTCATATTTTATCCCATGATTCCCTGTGGTGTGTGCTTTATCTTTCTTAATATGTAAAGTAACACTCAAGTTGGGATGTTGCTCACTGGGTAGAGGTGCCTGCTCAGCATGTCTGAAGCCTTGAGTTCTACCTGAAGTGCCTCATAAACCAGGTGTGGTAGTGGCATATGCCTTTAATCCCAGAACTGGGGAGTAGAGGCAGGAGAATCAGAAATTCAAGGTTAGCTTCTGCTACATAGCATAGTAAATTTGAGTTTAGCATGAGCTACATAAAACCTTCTCTCAAAAAATAAAAGGGAGACTCTCTTTTTCGAGGTTGTACAACTAACTCAGGTCTACTTGATCATCAGCTCCATGGTCTACCCCCTATATATGAGCACCGAATGGGCTAATTGGTTAATGACAGATAGATAAGAGTCCAGGATGATCTCAATTACATAAGGACTTTATTATGCTCTGGGAACCACTATATACTTCTAAAAATGATTCTCAGGGTTTCTAAATACCCAAGGTTTAGATACCTGAAGAAAATAAGTCACTTTGTTGGTGGATGAAAGATGAAGAGGGAGAAGAGGGGAAGAGGAGAAGGGGAAGCAGAGAGAAAACAACAGTAACCAAGCAGGGTGTTTAATTGGCATTTTATTCACAATGGTATTTCATTCTTGGCCACAGGCTGTGCACTTGAAATTGTTTACCACCCTAAAGGGATTTCTCAACCGTTTCTTGTGAAGTAATCCCTGGAACCTGCCAAGAGAGATCCACAAGGCTCCTGGCAGCTGGGAACCTCCCGCCACTCATTGAAATCTCCTGACTCATGTCCAGGGGATCACACAGCACTGCTCTCTCACCAATGAGGCATAGCACCTCTGTCCACAGGGCAGACTGCATTCCTCAGACATAGGTAATTGAATTAGGTGATGGCCAAAAAACAAAAGTCCTTTCACATTCAAATCCTTCACATCCCACCAGCTCCCAGAACTGTAGAACCAAAGAGCCTGGCTTTTCAAACTCCAAAGAAGAGGAGCCAATTGATAAATATTTCAAACATTAGTTGTGGTCATTTCAGCTATGAAAATATCCAGGCCTTTGGTAGGGAGACCATTATCTCTCATGTGGTGATCATAAACATATAGTGCCATATTAAAATGATGCCTCATGTTGTGCTATGTAGATAGAAAGAGGAACAAGAGCTCACAAGAGAGAAATGTTTTGCTGTGCACTTCATTTTCCCTTCATTTCTTCATTACCTCCTTTATCCCCTCCACACTCTCTCTCTCTGCCAAATATTAGGAGTAAGGTAGTGAGTTTTCTTGCTGAAATCAGAACCTTATAAATATTTGAAGCCAGAAAATAATTTCTTCCAAGCTATAAGACCTTGGTCATTCTTCTTGGAGGAGGCATTGTGAAGACTCCTTGACAGGCATCTTCTTCTTCAGTCAGGCCACAAACCTCATGTCTTGCAAGCCATTTCCTCTCTGGCACTGTCCATAGAGGAGTTCATTAATGGATTTGGTCATACCATCCATGATTTGTTCATGGGTTCCATTGTAGAGGCACTATTGGGGCTTCAGCAAAGGACTAGAGAAAGCACACTTATATAGAATGCTCTGCAAACTGTCTGTTATCATGGCACAGATGGAGATTTTTAGACCTGCACACAAGAGATAAGACAAAGGAACAAGGGAGCTGCATTTATGGAAGATGCTTTGGAATTCCAGGGGCAGTAAGATTTCCTTGGGGTTCAATGAAATTCAACTCCCAAGTGGGGATAAAGTCAGTATCCACAACCTAGCATGTTTGGTTCCCAGTCATGTAGACAAGCAGGTTCAAGGGTCATGGGGACAAATGGGCCAACTGGACTCTCATTGGATTCTGTGATGGGTAGAAACACACTTTGTTTATAAAGCCTATGAGATCTGGAGCATTGATGTTGTGATGCAGTCAAAATTTAACCAATTGACGGGCTGGAGAGATGGCTTAGCAGTGAAGGCGCCTGCCGGCTAAGCCTAAGAAGGTCAGTTCCAATCTCCAAGTGCCATGTTTAGCCAGATGCAGTGACACAAGGGTGCAATGCCACACTTGCCCACAAGGGGGTGCACGCATCTGGATTTCGTTCACAGCAGCTGAGAGACTGCTGGTGTGCCCATCTCTGCCTTCCTCTCCCTATCTCTCTGTGTCTCTCTCCAAAATAAAAATAAACATTAAAAAAAATTAACCAATTGAGCAACCTACAGGGCAAGACAAGGAGTTGATTATGAGTTCATAGGTCACTCCTTTGGGGGTGGAAGAATGAATGGGGAGGCATGGACAGAAGAAGCTGAGACACTGCCACCAAGCTCAGAGCATCAATTGGCACTGACATTTTAGTTTTACTATGAATGGGATCTTACTTGAAAATAGAGTTAAAATCTCTGGGAGATTCTGTTCCTGAAACACTAACAGTGCTTCCTTAGAGGAAAGGAATTTGAGACCGGGACTTAAGTGTGGTTATCTCAAACTAACACCAATATTCCCTTCAGAGGCCATCAGCACAGCTTGCACTCGTTCTCTTCCTGTGCGTGCATCAGTTTAACATCACACTGTATGTTTAATGATCACCACATGAAATACAATGGTCTCTCCTACTCAAGGCCTGAATATATTCATAGCTGAAATAACCACACTTAATGTTTGAAATGTTTACTAATTGGCTCATCTTTGGTGTTGGACAAGTTATGCTCTTTGGTTCAACAGCTGTGGGAGCTGGAGGGATATGAAGGGTTTGAATGTGGAAAGACTTTTGTTCCTTTGGCCATCTCCTAATTCAAACAATTTCTGTTTAAATGTCCAGCAAGCTATAGTTATTAGTAAACATGGATGGGTTTTTGTGGTGCAGAAAAATGGCAATACCAACTGAGCTACACAGACAGCAAGCGTGTCAAACTGCAGGCTGGCCAAGTCAGTCATGACCTTTATATCTAGAAGGAGAGTTGTCAAGAGATCCAAAACAATGGACCAGTGGTGTCACTCACCACTGCCACACTTGGTAGCTTTCCATTGATGGGAGTTTGTATTGTTTCAAGTTTATTCTTTTGTTTTCTCCCATTCTGATACTCAAGCTCACAGTAAACTTGGCCTACCTTACACTTTCTGCTCCCCCTCTGTTCCTCAATGGCACCAATATAGGTCCCAAAAACACTAGCCTGAATTCCCAAATGGGCCATCTGCCACTATGCTTTGTTGAAAAATACCTTCCTTCCTTTCTGTCTAGCATTGGCCTATGGGACTTCCAGGTGACACATTGTCTCTTGAGATAATTTTCCATAGTCCGAAGGTATCAAAGTACTTAGTACCTCCATAGCATCCACCAACTACTAAGTACCAAGCAAGCTAACTACTCAGTAGCACAATCCTGCCATGCCTAATTCTTCAGCCAGGAGCTTTCTGCGTTTCCTGTCTTCTGGTCCCCTCACAAGCACTTGCTTGTCATCAGAGCTCTGCCAACACTTGTTGGGAGAACGTTTGAGCAGCTTGAGAAATAGGTGGAAGCTATTGAGGTTCCTCCACCTCTACTTCTGAATTATCCCCTTTGTCTACATTGAGAAGAAGAAAACCTTCTGAATCCAAGGGTGTAATAAGGGCAGGACAGGGGAAGCAGTGTGCTTTGGGAGCAGATAGTGAGGAGCATGCTATCTATACAACATTTGAAGATATTAGGAAGGAGTTGAACAGATGGTTCAGTGATGGACGGTTGTGCCTTCATGCAATCCTAGCAAATTGGGTTCAATTACTAAGCACACACAGAAAGCTGGATACAAAGTGATGCATGCATTTCTGATCCTAATTCACCTGTGGTTATGGGAGATAGAGCTAGGAGAATCCAGCAGCTTGGAAATAATACACACAAAATGTTTAAAATTGTAATGAAAGAAATTTAGTGATTCTTATTTTTATCATTATCATGACTTCTAATGCCAGCATAATCTGGGATAAGATATCCATATCACACTTCAAGCAGTTCATTCTACCCCTCCTTTATACCCTAAAGTCATATCCATCATAATTTCCTCCCATATGCAGATTGCTTCTGTTCTGCACTCTGATTCTATAGAGCTTTCTCCCAGGATTCATTTGCCCATTCAATCATTTAATAAATATTTATATAGTTACTATTATAGGACATGCATTGGTATATAGTGATGGACAGGGTGTTTTAGAGCTTGGACTCTACTTGGGGGAAACATAAAATGAGGTGAGTACACACACACATTCACTATATGGGTGGTAATTATTTAAGGATAGAAACACAGGAAATGGTCATGAGAGGATGGATTTCTTTGCTTAGGTCTTACAGCGATGGTGATGGGTGAGTCAGGTGAACTGAGGTCTCACTGATGAGAAGGATCAGGGACAGGAAGAGGAGGAAGATAGCTGTGATCAGAGAGATGAGTACATGTGAATCCTTGAAGTGGGAAAATGATAATCTAGGACAGTACATACACGGCACTAGCTCAGGCCATGGCTTCATGCTTCTGCAATGTTTCCAGTCCCATAAGTAGTTCTATCTTGTCAGCACAGGTGCACTCTGTATGTACACCTGACTGTGTGTTTGGATTCAGGGCAAAGCCTGGCAATGCTGTAGAATGGGTTTTATTCTTGTCCCTATTGCTTCATGGCTGACCATGGCTGGCAACACTGGCCATGAAGACAGTCAAAGGCCACAGTGACTCCCCTCTGACAACCCACATATCTCCAGTTTTGAGGTGATGGTTTACTGTGGTTAGAATACAGCTTATCTGCTGAACTCATGCCAGTATTTAATCCCTGCAGTCATCTGTTAATAGCATTGAGAGGGTAGAAATTGAATATGACTATAAGCTTGGAGGAATGACCTTTGCCAAATAAATAGGATTAAATAAGCTTAGCATATAACCTTCCTGATTGGCTCCTGATGGCTTTAGAAGAGAAACACATACTTGGTACACACAAACACACACACACACACACACACACACACACACACACACACACACCCCTGACGTGCTAAGTAATGGCACCTGCTGCCAGAAAGAAGGCCAACACAAGACCTAAGCTGATGCCAGAGCCATCTCTTGACAGGACTATGAGATAAGGAAGCCTCTCTTTTCTTTATGATACGAGCTGGACTCAGCTACTTCATCGTAGTAACAAAATGCTGGCTGAGAAATGGTTTATCTCACCTGCCACCTTAGGTTAATCAATAAAACAACTAATGTACAAAGAAGTTAAACTGATTTTATGGGATCACATAGCTATGATATGGCCATGCATGAGTTAATTATGTTTCTTTAAACAGCAAACATATGCTAATCAATGTAAAGACACTTCTCATACACTATGCATTTTCTCAACAGTGCTAGATATCAGAGAAGAAAATGTGGTGGAGGACCCTAAGAGACTGTAAACAGAGATTTCCATGAGAAAGATCTCTTTCTTCATCTTGCAGCCCATATTGTCTTTAGAAGTATGTCTGTTACAAAATATACAAGCCAATTTCTATAATCACTTTGGAGGACCCTTAGAGATAAGTTAGAATTGGCTTGAATATTTTACATACAATATACCCATTTGCTTAGTATCTGACAAGTGGTTGGCACTTCACAGCCATCACTACCCTGACCTCCTTGTCACTATTCACTTGGGACCCTGATTCAGCATAAGCTAAGATCATAACCCAGTGAGGGTGGACTTGAGCATTGTTGTGATATGCTTTGATCACCACCAGCCAGCTTCCTCCCACATTTCTTTGCTATTTGTTCTCTTCCATTTGTAAAGCAGACTGAGGAGGATCATGTGATACCTTTAAGAAATGCATGAGGATAGTAAGGAGACTCCCCATCCAGTCCATCATGCTATAAGCAAAAAGGGAAGCATGGTAAAATGAGCAAAAATGGAGATAATTGCTTAACCATTCCTGTAATATTTTAAAGATAACAAACAAAATTAAATGACTTCAACCTATCAACTTGTCAAAAATATATGGGTAATATATAAACACAAAGTGTTCTAAACTGGCAAGGATCTGTTAATGAGGGCATTTGCCTCCAAAATCTCAAATTCAAGCAATATCCCCGAATGTAAGAGCAGACTATGCCAAGGTTTCAGCAATGAGGATAGTCTTCTGTTGAGTAATTATGTTTCCTGAAACCCTGTTAAGGATATAACAATACCTAAGCAAAGATTTAGGAGCAAAGTTTGCAAAAATGATACTGCAATAGTGACATTGTTAAAGTACCATTGAAATCAGAGTCCAGTGTGCTAGCCATTACACCATAGAATATATAGCCATTCACACAAATGAAATACTGAAATAAAATGTGTGCTAAAATATTACACACACACACACACACACACACACACACACACACACACACACCTTGTTTGAATAATTTCCAGGCACTATGTTCAGTTGATATAAGATCCAGAGCAAAACCCAGATGTGAGGAAACCACACTCCAGGGGTTAATATTTGTGTCTCTGGTTTATAATATCAAGGATTATCATGTAACTGATAATCAGTTACAATGACAGATCATGTCAGAAATGATGGAAGGATCATATTTACAAGAGTTTGCACTAATGATATCTTACTGGCCATTATGTGGTCATGTAATAATTCTAAATCAATTTGTAGTATTAGAGATTGATGACTGTTTGCATGTTTTAAATATGTAGAGGTAATGCTGAGAATAAAATCTAGGGAGGAAAAAACAACAAAAATCAAATGTATTACTTCAAAAGAAATCTATTTTAACATTCATAAGAGTCCAGTTTTGTAAACAAGTTAAATAGCAGCAGCCTACATGCCAAATGATCCAACATGATTGAGTAATGTGTGGTGTAGAAATGCCAGGGAGGACTATGAGCACTTTGGGACTCACTGCTTAGAAAGCAACTAGCAAAGGTTGATAGAAAATGCAGGATAACCATGAACCCAGGAATAAAATACTTAAAAATATTTTTCTCACTAAGAAAACAATGGTTATTCAGAGAATGGTTAACTAGGTACGTTTAAGTGGATAGTGTAGTGAGGCTTGGAGTCTCTCCCACTCTCTCTTTTTCCCTCCCTCTTTTTCTATTTCTTTCTCCCCCTCCCTCTCTGCCCCTCTCTAGACTTTTGTGTAATGATGGGATTTAACTCAGGATCTGGCACATGGGCACATGGAAAGCAAGTATCTTACCCCTAAGTGACTTCCCCAGGTACACACACACACACACACACACACACGATGTAGCTCAGGCAGGTGTGATCCTTCTGCTTCAGTCTCCTAAGTAACTTGGCTTACAGGCTTGCTGACTTCTGACTTGAGCATATTCTTTACTTCTCTCTCTCTTCTCCCTTATAGCATTCCTTTCTCCTTACTTCATCCTCCTAATTGCACCTTTACATTTTTTCCTTCCAGGGATTTTTTTCATTTACAATGAAAATATAATAATATCAACACTGCATTTATATCATCACAGAAAATAAACATGGTTGAGTGAGGATAAATTAAAGATTATCAATTTTTTTTTTTTTTTTTTTAAAAACTTTGTTCGGTGAATACCCATCATTGTAAAAGAATGTGCAGAAAGTGTGTTTTCCTAATACCCTGGTAAGGACAAACATTTAAGGAGATTATTAAAAGACTTTGAAAAATTTCAAAATAGAAGATGTATAAACCCTGTTAAACTCGGTAGGACACTCAGAGAAAATCTATTTAGTAATAAGCTTTTGGATTTAATTTTTCACAAACACTTTTCAAAATACTTGTTACAAAAGCTTCACAGTGAAAATGGCAGTATGAGATGTTCAAGTTCCTATTGAATTCTACCTGTGAATTTGGATGTTATTTGGAGAATGACTGACATCCTTTCTGTATGATGTGAGGGTTCTATCCCTTCTTGAAGGATTTCCTTTCTAATCTCAAACAGGCTACATTAGTGGGCATGCCAATACAAGAGCAATGGCAAACTTAAATTGAGATGATCTGAGATGAGCTTATCAGTGAAGTTAACTGAAAACATAGGAGGGCTGTGAGGAATGGATAATCAAAACACTGGGGCAGGAGAGACAGTTGTCAGCACCCAGGGGCTTGAGAGGAGCAGTGAAATCTGCAGATCCACCTGGTACCCAGGGAAATAAGTACCCGATGTCTCCCCTCACTTGTGTCTATTCTCCCTCCACATTAAGTAAATCCACTGACTAAATCCAACAGGGAACAAGAAGAGAGTCCATAGAGACACACCCCTGGGGAAATCATAGGATGGGGACTCATGGATCGAAAGACATAGCCAGCAGGTAGCCTGAACACAGCCCCCAACCAAGGGCCAGCCTCACAAAGCCAGACCTTCTCATCATAGTTGGTGAGGAGAGCTGGGGGCAGGTCCTGAGAAACATTAGCAGAGCATGTTGCTGGAGAAGAGCACTTAAAATGTTCTAGTTCAGACATTTGCATTCTACAATTTAGTACAAAAACTTTAGGCTTCTGTCTTCAAGTCCCTGGTGTTTTAAATTTGGTGATGAGTAGGAAATTACTCTTTGACTTCTGAATAATTATAACTTAAAAGGCTTGTTCCTATTGTAGGAAGACTGGAGTCACATTTTTTGTTTTGTCAATATTTAAATTTCTGATGCCTATTTGGATAGCCTCCAGTAAGAGGAGAGGATATTCAGACAATTAAATCAGTATCTAGTTGGAAGCTTTTTTTTTCTAATTCTGAAATTTTGTCATTGGTGTTACACTTTGGCCAGGTGTTTACTTCCAAGAGCAACCGTTGAATGATGAAGAGAAATAGTCTGAAGTGGAGTGCAGGGTGCACCCACAGGCAAATGAAAAGGCGTGCACAGACACCTTACTGTGGGTCCTACTACTGGATGATTTGCGGCAGCGTGTGAAATGCCCCTAAAAGTGTCACTTGTGACCTAAGTAGCAGCACTGACTTCCTTCTACTTGACGAGTGAATGCATTTGGTGTGGTTACTTTGGTTTCAATGTCTAAATAATGTCTCTAGTTTTCTCTTTAGTGTGTTTATGATTTGTACTATTGATTGGGGGGAAATTCTTGGATTTCAAGGGTTATTGTCAATATGTGATTTGCATTTTTGTTTTAAAGATCATCTAATGTGATATACCAATTTTTATAAGTGATATTTAGATAATCCTAATAACCATATATTTGACAATCCATTAAAATGTTTTGCATTGGAGGTTTTTTTCCCCATTAATTATAACATGCTAACCAACTCATGACCATCCAAAAAGTAAGTCCCATTCAATAAATGTTTACATTGTGGCATGTTCTCGAAAGTTAAAAAAAAATGTTCCAGTTCATTCTGAGGTTTTGTGATTCTAAGGCACTTCCAATGAAATAGAGGCAAATAACGAACAAACCTGCAATTTCACATGATGGTTACTGACTTCAAGTCAGGAATATTGAACTTCTTCCTTTTTATAGAGCAATAACCTTTCCTAGCATCCAAACTAATTATCTTTGGAAGGATTTTTACAATGCAATAAAACCAATGGTATATTTAATCGAACTATGAGTATTGACAATGGACAGCAAACACAACCTAGAATGAATGTGCAGTGAGAGTCCCAGTCCCATGTCACCACAAACCAGGCTATATGGGCAGTATGCCTCAATACATATATTATATATAGGCACTGAGGTTTAACTCCAAAATCTGATGAACAGCACTTTGAATGAGGCCATTTGGTTGCCATCTTCTTTTCTATGGCTAGGAAGATGGGTTGGGCAGACCTTTGCTGTAGCTGTGCAATTTGCTTTGGATGCTGGCTGTGGATGGTCTGAATCCATTACCACACATACTGGAATGACATTTCTTGCCATGGCTCAGTGACTGAGTGCTGTGGGATGTTCTGTACTCCACTTCCCTTTCAGTAAAACCTATGTCTCCTCTTGTGATGGCTTTGGCTCAAGAATACCCACTGACTTGGCCAAAATGTTCTTGACAATGTGCTGTAAACCACTTTCTACCCAAGCCCTCTTTGTTCTCATTGCTCTCCCTGCCTTCTCCTCCCTCCATCCTACAGGCTGAATTTTGTCCTCTCTCCCAAACCAATGCATTGTAGCATCTACCTCTTAGTGTAGAGAAAGATTTTAGGAATTATATTATTTGAATGACCCTCCAAAGTTTATGTTAGAAGCTTCATTCTCAAATTTACATGCTAACTGTATTTGGAGATGAGGAAATTAGGATTAGATGGCTCATGAAGGTGGGCATGATTATGAAAAGAGAAATAGTCCTGATCTACCACACTGGCTCTGTCTTATCATATGGTAACACTGCAGAACCATGAGCTAAACAAACTTCTTTAGGGCTGGAGAGATGGCTTAGCGGCTAAGGCGCCTGCCTGCTAAGCCTAAGAACACTGGTCCCAATGTCCAGCTGTTCCAATCTCCAGGTCCCACATTTAGCCAGATGCAAAGTGAGGCAAGGGCAAATGCCGCACTTGCCCACAAGGGGGCGCACACATCTGGATTTCGTTCACAGCAGCTGAGAGACTGCTGGCGCACCCATCTCTGTCTCCCTCTCCCTCTCTGTCTATCTCTCTGTGTCTCTCTCCAAAAATAAATAAAAAAAATAATAAAAATTTAAAAAAAACTTCTTTATAAGTTACTTGGTCTCAAGTGTTTTGTTATAACAATAAAATGGACTAAAGAAAAGATGTAATTAAGTTTAATGGGTCATAAGGCTAGGGCCGCAATCCTCTTCTGAGAACTTTGGGAGGGGGGAAGAGAGAGATTTGTCTCTTTATCATAAAAAGACATGGTGTAAAGGCATTGAAGCCAGGAAGAAAGCCTTCATGACAACTACTGAATTGGACAAGACTTTGATTTTGATTTTCAAGTCTCTAAAAATTTGAGAAAATAAAGTATTTTATTATTTAGGTCACCCTATGATACTTTGTTATGATAGCTTGAATGTACTACCAAACTTCTCCAATAAATGTCTCTCATGTCTAACCCTATCTTGCCACTGGTTCTTAGTTGATCATTTGCTTCAGCTCACTGCCCTGGGGTAGCCAATCCCAGGTGCACACAGGTGTGGTGAGGCTCAAGATTCTTCAGTGCCATCTTCGGTGGACTGCAATATCTCTTGAACCCCCAGAACAGAGTGACTTTGCATGCCTAGAAAGACTCCTTGGAATGCTTTTTTCCTCATACAATCAAGGAATTTCTGCTTTAGCTTTTTTTTTTTTTTTAAGAATTGCCTTTTTATTTTATTTTTAAATATATTTTATTTATTTATTTATAAGAAATAAAGAGGAAGAGGAGAGAAAAAGAGAGAGAATGGGCACGCCAGGGCCTCCAGCCACTGCAAATGAACTCCAGATGCATGTGCCCCCTTGTGCATATGGCTTATGTGGGTCCTAGAGAATTGAACCAGGATCCTTTGGCTTTGCAAGCAAATGCCTTAAGCACTAAGCCATCTCTCCAGCCCCCTGCTTTAGCTTTTTTAACTGACTTAAGGACAGTTCACTGTTTGATCTAAAACCTCTTTGCTCCAGCAAAATATCTCTGATCCTTTCATTCACTCTCCTTGGTGACTTATGGCTCAAAGGCTTTCTTTCTGCCACCCTCCAAGATAATCAGGCTAGCTAGATATGAGCGTAAGCAACTCCAAACATTTGCCCGCTGTGAGGCATCTGGCTTACTGACTATATGAACCATTATTGAATTATGTTTAAAAGTGAGAATGTGGCCCTGGGGACATGGTTCAGTGGGTAAAGTGCTTGCACATGTAGCAGGTACCCTCTCATTGCTGGGACAAAATACCCAACCAGAAGCAGCTTATAGAAAAAGAGGACTTACAGTTTCAAAGGTGAGAAGTAACTAGTCAGATAGCTTTATTATTAAGTAGCAAGTTAGGGAGAGGCCTAAAATGATGGAACCCAAAAGAAGTCACACCACCAATCTACTGCAGCAGAGTTGGAATTCTGCATCTGATCTAGTCTTATCCAATCAGCTCTTTCTCACCCTCTATTCAGTGTGATGATCTCTTCCTGAGTCAGCACCCAGAGCTCATATCGAGATTTCAGAGGCAAGGGGGAGGGGAGCTTCCTCTATTTATTTCTTTTTGGCAGCTCATCTATCCATGCTTGAAACACAGGGCTCCCAGCACCAGTAAGATCACGTCCTTAATACTCTGGCTACCAGATTGGGAAAGGATCTCTCTCTATATTCTTGTGTAATTTTAGGATTCTTAAGCTCTAGCTTTTCTTAGCATTCCCTGAGAAATCCCCTTTCACATTTCCCCAGTCCCATGCTCAACTCTCACAAGGACTCTCAGGACATGTGTGTGTATCCAGCCCCTTCCCTTGGTTCACAGACTCCCCTGTACATCCCTGACTTCCATGAATAAATGTAATAGTTTATAATTTATCCTTCTCAATCTGTTTATTTAAATTATTTGTTAAAAACAAGAGATAAAAATCCAGAGTTTAAGGACTTTTCTTGAGTTATCAAAGTCTTAAGATTCATTATAGCAACTGGCTCACACTCATACATCAACAGCAGGGAGGGAACATCAAGACTGAATTAAGTTAGCTCTGCATGCCCAGAGTTATTATCTTTTACTACTAAACTTCAGCTCTATCAGGGATACACTTCCCAAAGGCTCCACCAGCTATGGAAGCTATGGAGAACAATCCACATTCAAATCACCACTCCATACAATTATGAGTAGCTGAGTTCAGAATTCTAGAAGCCCTGCAAATAGCCAGACACTGTAGTGGGTGTCTATAATCCCACTGCACCTGCAGTGATATGGAAAGCATAGGTCAGAGAATCTCCCAGAAGCTCACAAGCCTGCTAATCTGGTGACTGCAGCAATGAACAAGAAATCCTTCCTTAAAACAGGTGGGAGGTCTGAGATTGCCCTCTGATCTTTACACACATGCTGTGGCATGTGCACCTTCACACATGTGTGTGCATGCATGCATGTGCACACACACACGTGCTGACACATACAATGAATGTCTATTTTTGACTCATGGGTCACTTTGAGGACTCACTAAATTAACATTCACAACCAAAGGATATCAGCTGGTACACAAAGATAGGTTAACCTCTGTTTGGATTAATCTTTTGAATGATTTGAACTGGTTACCCCTAAATCTATTCAAAAGTGAATGAAGTATTATCATTTGCAGTAGTACTGCTTTCCACATTTCCCCTATCTGCCGTGTAACTTACCCTGGACAGATTTTGGAAACTCTATTCAGAAGTTTGGTTTGGCTTTGACATGCCCACATAAGCTCCTATTGACCAAGAGAAAACATTTTGGCTTGCTAGTTTGATGATCTTGTGACTTGCTCATAAAATCCTGACTAGTCTTTTACAATCACAGCTTATGCCAGAAGCTACTTTTTCTAAATAGTCTTTTACAATCACAGCTTATGCCAGAAGCTACTTTTTCTAAATAGTAGAAAAATAGTCAAGCCCTTCTTTCTCAGTACAGTTTGATCTTAATGACACATGCTCTGCTTTCAATTATTTCTCATTAAAAAAAATTGATCCCAACTTAGAAAATTAAAAGAAAAATATAGAGTATGTGTGTTAACCATCTCTAAAATTAAAACTAGTCACTGGTACAAGCCTCCAAATGTAAAGACCTTTAGCATAAGATGAATAGAAAAAAATGTGGTTCTGCTTCCAATGAGCTGTGTCACCTTAGATGGCTTCTCTACCTTCTCTGCACTTGATTAATGCAACTGGATGGTGAGAATGAATTCATCTTTCTTGGGATTTCTTGAGAGAGTTAAATGAAATCATGAAATTCTGCTGTGCCGACATGAACAATTACCTAAATAAATGTATGTTGATAGTGTTCTCATATGAGCCTGACATTTTAACTATCTTGGTGCTCACATTGTCTCTTCTTTGTTCTAAATTATAGGTCCTCATGATTCTTTAGAGTTTCAAAATATTCTCATTGAGAATTTACCTCATTTATTTACAAGAAATTGCAGGATGGCCTGTGGTAAACTGGCAATCCCACACATGATTAACTGTAACATTATTTATAGATACAGTTATAGGTATGTTTTGTTTTGTATTTAATTGTGTTTGAACTGAAGAGACTTTAATTCTCATCATCAAATTTAGATCTTATGGGTAAAACAAATTTAAAGCCACACATTCTATAGGCTATATTTATGTCTATATCTACCTGGATTTTGAATGACTTCTTTGAAATATTAAATACCGGGAAAGTCCCAGTGACTATCTTTTATGTTTGCTCAAATTTTGAAATGCATGCAGGAGGTACTACTTCCTGTAACTGTTAAGTTCTGAAATAATCATTCCACTGTGCTAAGAATAATACATTTTATTTAATTATTTTCTTAAAAGCAATTGTCCCCCATCCCCAGTGACTGATGGGCACATCCATGATCCAACAGTGAATACCCATGATGCTATTGATGACAGCCCTCAGTAGAATGTGGGTGGCATGAGAAAATATGAAAATATAACCAGATGGGAATATGACCAATATGTTGAATATTTCTTATTTAAGTATATGATTCATATTTTTTTGCATGTGCCATTTTCTTTTTTTATTAGATATGTAGATAGTGTGTATATAGTCATGCTGGTACCATCCTTAGCCTCCTCCATGTCCTCCCCCTCTGAAGGGACTCTCCTCATTGGGGAATATGGGTCATGCACTGTGGGGGTATCCATCAGTTATGGAGAAGAGACAATGTCTCTGTGCATAATGGCCCAACTGTGGTTCTAATAATCTTGCTGCCCCTTCTTCTGTGAATTTCCCTGAGCCATGTTGGGTTCATTTTAGGTCTACTTCAGTGATAAGGTCTTGGGAGCCTCTGTGTCTCTGGGTCTCTGGTTTGGTAAGAGTTGAGTGTTCTCTGTGTCTATGTCCTTCACCCTTGTGTTGGTACCAGGTTCACCAAGAAAGCAGCATGCTTACTCATTTCCCCCATTACTTTATAGTTTCAGCTGGGGCCCTGGTGAGGTGTGATGGGCTGAGCCTCTCCTCCTTTTTGCCATCCATCTGAAAAAGAGAAGCATATTCTCCAACACAGAGAGAAGTCAGCACCAGATAAATAGGATAACCATTATTATTTTAGAGATAATTTCATAGGTGTAGGCCCTCTTGTAACTCATGATTGGTGGGAGGTTGATATTGGAGAGCAGGCTCATCATACGATTTATTTTTAAATAATTTTATTGGGAATTTTAATACATGAACATACTGCAAATTGGTCTTACTCCCATCAGGTTATCCTCTTTTGTTCACCTTTCCCCACCTCCTCTCCACTGAGGACCCTCCACAGTGAGGGTATTGGAATACTCTAGATGGTTCCTATGGGGAGCACAATACTTCAAAGGATATTTTTCCACCCTGTAGTGCTTACATTCTTTCCAACCCTCTTCTGATATGGTCCCTGATCGTTGGAGGGTATGTTAGTGTTGAGCTCTCAATAACCTCTTATTTTCTGCTTTGATGGATTTTGAGTCTCCTCAGTATCTATTGCAATCTGCTTGGAGGAAGTTTTCAGGCTAGCAGTAAGGGCAGCAGCATTCATATTTAATCTAGTTTTCACTTCTTCTGTAATGTTTCCTGGTACCTAGCATATGTGATAGAGATCACTTGTCTAATGCAAGGCACTCAGCTTCCTCTACCTGTAATTTTGATTTGTCTTGGGCCTTCCTGCTATTTGCAGCTATTTCTAAAAGGTTCTCTAACCAAGAGTGAGAGCAGCATCAGTCAAAAAAGGTACACACAGACATTTAAAAGGCATGTTGATTGGCATAACCTCTCAATTTTAGTTAAAGAACAGTGGAAGCTTCTCTCTAGGGTCTATGACCTTCCAACCTTTGGCTTCTGACTTGGTTCTCAGTGCCAGGCATGAATTCTTTCCCACTGATTGGGCCAGTTGATTTTGAAGCTTGCAGGATCCCCTTGTTCAAAAATCTCTAAGTAATGTTTGTATCCAGCTTTGTTTTCTTTATTTCTTAAGGATATTTATTTATTTATTTATTTATTTATTTATTTATGACAGAGAGAGGGAAAGGCAGAGAGGGAGAGGGAGAGGGAGAATGGGTGCTCCAGGGCCTCTAGCAACTGCAAATGAAATCCAGACATGTCACCCCTTGTGCACCTGGCTTATGTGGGATCTGGAGAATCGAACTGGGGTCCTTAGGCTTCGCAGGCATATGCCTTAACAAGTCCTGTTTTCTTTCTTTTTGTGTTTATACGTTCATATGTGTGTAAGCACTTGTGTGTGAGTGCATGTGTGTATGTTCATGTGTGCAGGCACACTTGTGTGTGAGTGCATGTGAACATGTGTGTATGTTCATATGTGTGTAGCACACTTGTGTGTGAAAGCATGTGTACTTGTGTGTGTATGTTTATTTGTGTGTAAGCATTCTTGTGGGTGAGTGGCTGTCCATAATGTGTGCTCATATATGTGTAGGCACACTTGTGTGTGAGTGCATGTGCACTTGTGTGTGTATGTTTATATGTGTGTAGGCATGCTTGTGTGTAAGTGTATGTGCACTTGTGTATGTATGTTCATTTGTGTGTAAGAATTCTTGTGGGTGAGCGCCTGTGCATATGTGCGTTCATATGTTACAGACACATGTGTGTGAGTGCTTGTGCATGTGTTAGTTAGTGTGCGTAGGCACACTTGTGTGCAAGTGCCTGTGCACAGATGTGTGTGTTCATGTGAGTGTATGCACATGTGTGTGTTCCTGTGCACATGCATACGTAGGCACTCTTGCATGTGCATGCCTGTGCAAATGTGTGTATGGCCATAGGTGTCTAAGCACACTAGTGTGTGAATGTATATGCATGCATGTGTGTATTCACACGTGTGTAAACACACTTGTGTGAGTGCATGTGTAAGTGTGTGTATGTTCATGTATGTGTAGGCACACTTGTTTGGGCATGCCTGTGCACATGTGTGTGTATTTTCATGTGTGTTCAGGTACACTTGTATTTGAGTGCATGGGCACATGTGTGTATGTTCATATTTGTGTATGCACACAATGTCAGTGTATGTGCATGTTTGTGTGTTCATGTGTGTGTAGGCACTTGTGTGCAAGTGCCTGTGCTTGCATGTGTGTGTTTGTGTGTAGGCACACTTGTGTGTGAGCCTGTGCACATGGGTGTGTGTGTTCATGTGTGTAGGCACACTTGTGTGTGGATGTCTGTGCAGCTGTGTTGTGTATGTTCATTTGTATGTAGGCACATGTATGTGAATGCATGTGCATGTGTTTGTGTTCATGTGGAACCCAGAAGTCAGTATTAGGGGTAATTCATTGTTCACTTTCATCTTATTCTTTAAGCTAGAGCTTTTTACTGAATGTAGATTTCACCCATTTAGCTAGACTAGCTAGCCAGCACCTTCTAGCAATCCTCCTGACTCCACCTATTCAGTTCCATTCAGTTCAGGCAATGCCATGGTTCCTGCATGTGCCATGAGTTCTGAGAATCTGATGTCAGATCCTCATGGTTACCTGGCAAGTACTTTGCCACTAATCCATATCCCTGCCTTCTCCAGCTTCCTGTTTTAGTTTTGTTTATTAATTGAGACCTTTACTTTATGAACATATTACATATTCCCATTGAGTTGTACTCTTATGTTTCCTCTCCCACACAACCATTACACTGAGGGCCCTCCTCAGTGGGGTTATAGGCCTTCAGTGTAAATATATGAATGCACCAATCAGTCTCTGTGGAAGGGCACAATGCCTCAGAATGCCTCAGAATATACCTTCTCACCCAGTAGCTCTTACATTCATTCAACTTCTTCCACAATGTCCCCTGATGACCCTTAGAGAACATGTCATAAATCTCCTTTAGTGTTGAGCTCTCAGCAGTCTCTGACTTTCTGCTCTGAAGAGTTTTCAGTCTCTCCAGTGTCTACCACCATCTTCTTAGTGAGGGTTGTTAGGCTAGCAGTGAAAGCAGCACTCATGTTTACCCACCATATCCTCTATAATGTTTCCTGGGCCCTGGTAGATATGATAGAGATATCTAGGCAGTCAGCTTTATATTTTGTTTTTATTCTGATCAGTATTGAGTCTCTTGGTATTCATTGAACAAAAAAAAAAAAAAAAAAAAGAAAGAAAGAAAAAGCAAATTCTCTAACCAACAGTAAGAATAGCATGGATCATAACCTATAAACACTTACAAGACATTTAGACTGGCATAACCTCTCAATTGAGGAGTAGAACAGTGGGATCTTTCCTCTAGTGTCTATGACCTTCTCATGCTGTAGGCTTCTGTCTTGGTTCTCAGTACCAGGTATGAATTCCTCACACTGTGTGGGCCTCATATCCAATTAGGGAGAAGTTCATTACTCCCATAGCCTGTGTGCCACTATTGAACAGGTGTATACAACTTGCCAGGATGGTTAATTTTAAACGTTGCAGGATCCATTCTTGTTCATATTGTTGGTGACCCCAGAAGTTCACCCATAACTTTCCAGCACTATGAGAGCTGGCCAGAAGAGAGATGACTTCCATCTCAATTCCAGCATAATCTCTCAGTGTTGCACAACATTCTTTCTATTGTGTCTTCAGCAATAGGGTTTTTACCAGTTATATCTGGTGGGTAACTAAGTGCTTTGTCAATGGCCTGCATTGTTTTGGGGGCCTGATGTGCCTTCCTGACCAATAGCTTACTGGGGGGTGGGGGGGTGGCCCAGTTCTGTCACTAGGATTTCACAGCAAGAGCCTATGGTTTAGGATAAATATTTCTCCTCTGCCTAAAGGGTGCTTTTTAAAAAAAATATTGACATCTTTCTTAATTGTAGACAATATACCATGGTACTTCCCTCCTTCTCCCACTTTCCCCTTTGAAACTCCATTCTCCATCATATCCTCTCCCCCTCTCAATCAGCCTCTCTTTTAATTTTGATGTCCTCATCTTTTCCTTCTATTATGATGGTCTTGTGTAGGTAGTGTCAGGCACTGTGAGGTCATGGATATCCAGGCTATTTTGTATCTGGAGGATTACGTTGTAAGGTGTCCTACCCTTCCTTTGGCTCTTACATTCTTTCTGCCACTTCTTCCACAATGGATCCTGAGTCTTGGAAGGTGTGTTAGAGATGTTTCAGTGCTGAGCACTCCTCTGTCCTTTCTTCTTAGCACCATGGTGCCTTCTGAGTTATCCCAAGGTTGCCACCATCTGAAAAGAGAAGCTTCTCTAACCAAAAGTGAGAGTAGCATTAATACATAGGTATGGACATTAAGAGAAGTGCTTACTAGGCAGTTTGGTGAGCATAGTATATACATTTAGCCAGACACCAGCAGACATTACACCGCTAGGGCTCATGACTATCCCTATTGTAGGTTTTCAGTATCAGGGATGTATTCCCTCCCATGGAGTGGGCCTCCAGTCCAATTATAGCAGCGGTTGACATCCCCCATATAAACATGACACTATTGCACCTGTCGGCTCATTTGGCCTGGCTGGCCAAATCTAAAGCTTGCAGTGTTCACTGTTGAGTATCTTCACTGGTGTTTTCTGTCTCTCTCCCATGTATGCAGCATAGCTTTTTCCAGCTTTCTGTTAGTTGGTCCACATGGAGGAGGCTTTCAGCTCAGCTCCAGCAGGATTTCTCAGTGACCTTGCAGTCCAAGTATGTGGAGTCTTCAGCAATAGGGTCTTACCACCTATTCCTGGTGGGAAATCCAGGGCCTTGGCAACGGTCTATAATGTTTTGGGGGTATCTGTGATCTCCCTGGCCAAAAACTCACTGGAAGATATCCCATCCCTGGCACTGAAAATGTTTTAGTAACAATCTATTGCTTCTGAGTGTTCCATTGTCCAGAAAAGTAAGTTTCCATATGACTTATTTTTATCCTCTTAGATTTTGATGAGCCATCCCTCTACCTTTCCTTGACTCAAACTCTTCCTCTGACCTCACTTAGGCCATATCACCCCCATTAATCTCTTTTTCTACTTGCATATATACAATACCATCCTATTAAGTCCCCCTCCCTCCCTTTCTATTCCCTTTATATCTCCTTTCTAGCTTACTGTCTTCTGCTACTGAGTCTTATTCCTACTCACAGAGAAGTGTAATCATTTCTAGCTAGGATTCACATATGAGAGAGAACTTGTGACATTAGGCTTTCTGGGCCTGGGTTACCTCACTAAGTATAATCCTTTCCAGATCCATCCATTTTCCAACAAATTTCATAATTTAATTTTTCTTGACCTCTGAGTAGAACTCCATTGTGTAAATGTGCCATATTTTCATTATCCATTCATCAGTTGAGGGACATCTAGGCTGGTTCCATTTCCTATCTATTGTGAATAGTGACAATAAACATGATTGAGCAAGTATCTCTAAGGTAGTGAGACAAATCCTTAGGATATATGCCTAGGAGTGGCATAGCTGGGTCATATGGTAGATCTATTTTTAGCTGTCTCAGGAACTTCCACACTGATTTCCACAATAGCTGGAGCAGATTGCATTCCCACCAACATTGTAGAAAGGTTCCTCTTTTTCTGCATCTTTGCCAGCATTTATGGTCATTTGTTTTCATAATGGTAGCCAATCTGACAGGACTGAGATGGAATCTCAAAGTAGTTTTAATCTGAATTTCCCTGATGACTAGGGATGTAGAACATTTTTTAGATGTTTATATGCCATCTGTATTTCTTCTTCTGAACACTGTCTATTTAGTTCCATAGTCCACTTTTTAATTAGGTTGTTTGATTTCTTATTATTTATTTTTTGTGTTCTTTGTAGATCCTAGATATTAATCCTCTGTCAGATGTATAGCTGGCAAAGATTTTTCTCCCATTCTGTAGGTTGCCTCTTTACTCTATTCACAGTGTCCTCGGCTATACAAAAGCTTTGTAATTTCATGAGGTCCCATCAAACAAATGCTCTAAAGGGTGCTTTTGCCCAAACTATCCCTACTCTTAAGAGAGTTATGCTTTTAAGTTAATTAGCCAAGAGGAAGGTTTCCATGATACTGATTAATGCTATCATTAGTTTTGCCCAGCTAATTTATTAATGTGTTTCTGGAAATGACAAGTCCCTACGTGCCAAGTCTTGTGCCATGTGTTGTGTATTGTTTCCTCTGGAGTGCGATATTCCCACTTGGAGGGAGGAAAACAGCTCACAAGACTCAGGAAGCTTTCAAAACTTACAAGACTCACAAGGCTCCTCCCTAAGCTGATTCAAGCAGTAAACAAATACTGGGTGAGAGGAGACCCTGGTGGACCTTCCTGCAAGTTGTTCAGGGAATTTGAGTGATGCACAGTTCATGAGTCATCATTCATACTGAGGTAGAATTTTAGATGTTGCCAATATCTAGAAACTTTTGCACATAACCCCTCACCCATGCCCTATAAGTAACCCCAGAACTATGAGAAATATTTGTTGGTTGATGTTAAAGCTACTCAGTCTATGCAGGTTGTTGTAGCAGCCTACATGACCACCTTATCTGTCAAATAAGAATGATAGAACATGCTTGATGGTTTGTTTTGAGAAGCAGCAGAACATAATGTGTAAAGTACATGATAAAGCAAACCCTCACTAACTTATAACAATAACTATCATTATTATGGTTCCTATTGCAAGCTTTCTGCTTTGCCCCATAGCTGCTCCAATTCTCACACTGAATATCCTAATTGATATTCTTAAAGCCAGGATGCTAGGGCGCTGCTTATCCTTATAACCCTATTTCACCTGCAAGTTACTTCTTTTCTGGAAGAAGGGCAGTGTCTAGCATCACTATGGTATTTCAAGGATGACATGAGTTAATTCATACTAAATGTTGAATAAAATCCCTAAGCATTTATCAAAATATATGATAAGCTAGTGACATACACTTCTAAGTTCTGAAACAACCATGTGTTGGGCCTGCTCCCTAAAGAGCCCGTTTCCATGCTTACTAGCTAGTGCTAATTCTTTCATTCCTGGAACAGTGTACTTAATAACTCCATCACTGTCGTCACTTTTGTTTTGGGTTTGGATTTTTCTTTATACAAGTCATTGCTGAGATGTTGAGCCTTTACTCTTTTTAAGAGAGCAGAAGTTGCTTCATTAAACTGAGGTTTATGATACATTACATCTGCTGTTCTTATTGTGCCCTATAAAAAGTAAAAATTTATTTAAGGGCATTGAATACATTGAAAGGTGTAAAAGTGAAGGTCTGCTAAGTAAATATTCATAAATTGCAATTTAAAATTGGAAATCTGTACTAAGTGAATATGCATAAGATAAAACCTCATTGGGCAGGTACAGAATTTAACAGAGTTATAAAATTCATTAACCAGTGAACACATTCATCCATTAACAAATTAATCATCTTTTTCTACCATGAAAATGAATTCATGACTTCATGGATAATTAGAAGTATGTTTTCTCATCGAATACTATTAATGTGGGAACACTGAATAGCGAATAAAGGTGACAGGTATTTTGATATTCAGCTTTAACTGCCCTGTGATATGCTAAATTTCTATTGAAGAATATTATAAATTTTGCAATAAGAAAAGGGCACAGTTGTCTTGTTTTGCTGCTTTTTGTTTTTCTTTAACATTTAGAAATTGGGAAGGATACATTTAGTTTTCATAAGAATCCTATTGGGAGTAACAACCCTGAGCCCATTTTACAGGATTTGAAGACATATTAGAGAGACTCCATGGGTTTGAGCAAGGTTTCCTATCACGAGTTGCTCTCAGAACAGAAACTGGACATGGTCCAAGGGCTTTCACACAAGTCTGTTTTTTTTCCTGTTATTCCCTTTCCAGCAGCCATATTAACGATGGTTATAACCATCACTGGTGTGTATCAAGTAGGCTTTCAAGGCAAATTCCTCCACTGGTACTTGCTTTAGTCACACACTTGATGCACAGACCTGCTATCTGGATACCAATCTGAGCAATTTCATTGCCCTCATCTCACAAGTAAGAATACAGTAATAGTCCTCAAGCAAAGAATTAATACAAACATCACTTCACCTTCCTGTATTCTCTCCACATTAAGGTTAAGGAAAACCTATAACCCATTTTCCTTAACATAAGCTATAACCAAACAAATGCATTGTCTGGAAAAGAAAAAGACACATTTCAGGAGAGCAAAGGAGGTTGTAGGCTATGGGCACTCACAGAGTTGGGCATATCACATATTCATTCCTCTCACATCCTTAGAAGGGAGAAACTTCAAGCTCTTGTGATTTTTGTTGAATCCTTTGAAGAGCTTGATTAAAAACAATTTTGTTTAAATAAAAATCATTATTTGTTGGATTATGTCCCCACCTCCACCCAAATTGATGTTTTAAAGTTTTAATATCTAACACCTCAGAATATGGCCTTCTTTGGAGACAAAGACTTTGAAGACATAAGAAAGCCAAAGTGAAAATTATCATGGTGGGTTATATTCCAGGGCTAGTGAACCTATAATGGGACATTTCACACAGAGGCAAATGGCACATAGAGGATGAAGACAGTGTGTGGGGAGGCACAGGAGAGGCAGCTATCTACCAGCCAAAGAAAGACCTGGAATTGGGCTGGAGAGATAGCTTAGCAGTTATGGAGCTTGCATGCAAAGCCAAATGACCCAGGGTCAATTTCTCAGAACCCAAGTAAGCCAGATGCACATGGGGTGCACCTGCATCTGCAGTTTTGTTTGCAGTGGCTAGAGGACCTGGCACACCCTTTCTCACACTCATTCTCTGTCTCTCTCTTGCTTAAATAAATAAATAAAAAAATAAATAAATAAATAAATAAATAAAATATGAGAAGACTTAAAAAATAGACCATGACCTAATATCCCTCAGAAGAAGCAAACCCCCAGTCCCATCAACCCTCAATCTTGGACTTCTAATTTTTACAACTGTGAGACAATACCCTTACACAGTTACAACTATTAATTTTATTGGGCTTTATTGTTACTGATTTTCTGGATCAGAGTTCATTGTCCCACAAATGGTGCAGTAGAAGGGAAGGCAAGCCAAAATTTTGAGAAGTAGAGTTATGACTCCCTGCAACAGGGAGAAGCCAAAGCAGTGTTGCCAAGCAGCAATTGGACAGAGGTTTAGAGAACAAAGGAAGTACTTTGGCCCAAAGAAGAGGCCACCATTTTGGGGACTTTTGCCTCACCTTTCCTTTTCAGGTTTCATATAGAATGTGAGGAAATGGATCAGCCTTGTTTCCTAAAATAATCTGTATTCCTGTACTTTTCTTATCTAGGCCTGACAATTGTACCCCCAGGACCTCTTTATCTAGAAATTCCAGTTGTGGTCCCTCGGTCTGTACTGTGTTCCTGTAGGACGTTCCCAACTGGATGTTACTTGTCTTTTCCAGGCTATTTTGATTGCTTTTGTTCATTTGGGCCTGTGACCCTTCCTAAACACACACACAAAATGAAAGCTGCCTTACTCCTAACTCCATCACTGTCATGGTGTCCTAGCAGGCCAACAAAGAAAGGTTTCAAGCCCTGTCCCAATCTGTCTGATATGTCCTAATCTCTTTCTCTGCACCCCAAATAACAACTTTATCCCACTGTCAGTCTGTGCACATGTGTGGTTTTCTTTATTCTCCATCCACCACTCTCCTTACTGTGCTTTCCCTGGAGCAGGTTTTGCTTAAGTACATGTGGAATAGAATTCACTTGAAGGAGCACAGATAGGAGTAGGGTGTTCAGAAGAAAGTTACTAATAGATTTGCTTGCCTTGCCTAGCTCACACATGAAATGATGCTATTGCTAATCAGATACATAAAATGAGGTCATTCTGCATTCCAAAACAATATAGAGAAATGGTGGAGGAAAACGTGATGAACATGGTCATTATGTACTTATTTTCTCATTAAGTATTATTGATTACTTATGCCTCAAATGTGTAAAAGACTATGACAGAACTATGTCTTAGATCCACTATGAGGGTGAAGTGGAGCAGATATGCATTCTAGTATCATTTGAGGCTTTAGGGAATGAGATCCTGTCAGGGTGTCATTTCAATCAATGACAACCTTCTTTCTCCAGGTGGCTAGGCGCATGTCACAGTGGAGGATGCTGAAAAAAAGGTAGGGTTCACTCAGATGTCTCTGTTCCCCAGCTCTCAGGAAATTGAATTTTTTAGAGTGACTTAATCTGGGGGCATTGGTAAAACTTGGCTCATTAAAGCCTTTATATGTTGACTTATAAATATGCTTACTGGAAATACTTTTTGTATTAAGAAAGCATATTTTCTTTAAACCTACTATATGCATGTGGAGAATTGTTTTTATTTGTATCATATCTTTTGGGATTATCATAGGGAATTATATATATATATGACAGTAATAATATACATATCAGTTATATTTATGATGACCATAATGTAATGGAACTTTATAGAGAATTTTAGGTAGTTAGAAACTTTCTTTTTAATATATTTTTATTAGTTATGTATTTAGTATATATACAGCCATGATGGTACCATCATTAGCCTTCTCCCTGTCCTCCTCCCATGGGTAATGTGGGTCTTGCCTTATGGGGGTAGCCATCAGTTATGTGGGAGAGGCAATGACTCTGTGTATAATGACCCAAGTCATGGCTCTAACAATCTTTCCGACCCCTCTTCTGAGAATTTCCCTGAGCCATGTTGGGTTCATTTTAGGTCTATTTCAGTGACAAGGTTTTGGGAGTCTCTGGGTCTCTGGATATCTGATTTGGGAGGGGTTGAGAGTTCTTTGTTTCTATCTCCTTTGCCCTTATGCTGGTACCAGGTTCACCAATAAAGCATCACTCTTGCTCATTAACCCATATAACTCAATGGCTTCATCTGGTGCCCTGATGAGGTGCGATGGGCTGATTCTCTCCTCAGGATATGCATGCATCTGAAAGAGAGAAGCAGATTCTCCAGTGGAGAGTGAGGTCAGTGCAAGATACATGGATAACCATTATTATTTTAGAGAGAATTTAATAGGGGTAGGCCCTCTTGTCTCCCACTATTGGTGGGAGCTTGATATTAGAGAGTGGGCTCATTTTTGGATATGATTATGACTTGTTTCCCATTTCCAGGTATGGGTTCCATTCTACTGAGCAGATCTGTTAGCCAAATCTAGAACAGTTGGTAACCCATCATGGCTGTGTGCCACTACGGCACTTGTGTGAGCATCACATCAGGTTGTTTGCTGCTGAGTAGCTAGGACCATGAGTTGCTTAGACAGATGTTGGTCATTTCCCCCCAGTCACTTATGTAGCACCTTCTGGCACAAGATAAGCTAAAGGTCTGGGGACTGACTCTCTTCCAGATTCCAGCCAGGTCTCTCCATGTTCGTCTGAACAGCATATGATGTCTTTGGCAGTAGGGTCTTACCAATAGCCTTTGGCGAGTTATCAAGTATTCTGACATAAATCTGTCTTCTTTTGGGAAACCTTGTAGGTCTCACTGATCAACACCTCATTGTGGATGTTAACCACATGTTGGTATTGGGAGTTACAGGTCAGTGCCAAGGGAAAAGAAGGAAGAAAAAGTATAGGAAATATGAAAGAGAAAGAGAGAAGAGGGAGTGATAGAGAAACAGGAGAAGATTGAAGTTGGTCTTCATCATACCCTCTCCAGGTCCCAGAGTTCAGGTGTTCTCTCCAAGTACCTGATGCAAGTTTGTGTTGGGGTTCCCCCTAGGGCCAGCCCAGGAGTGATGGCAATGTCTCTGCCTAGTTGGGGGTGAGAAGTGTGGAATCACGACACAAACTCCAGGAGTTGGGTGAAAGCAGGCAGAGGGCGAGCTGCTCAAACTCGTTTATTCAAAAAAAAAAATGTAGTGGGTTTTAAAGGGGCTTGGCTGGCCAAGCATTGTATGGGGCTGCCAGTTCCTCCCCCAGCAGGTAGAGCTGAAGAGAGAGCCAGACCAGCGGCTCCTCTTGAGGCTGAGCGGGATGATGGGTGTCGGCGGCTCAGACCCCCCCAAAAAAAACACCGGAGAGAAAAACACACTGAGCCAGGAGTCTTGTCGAGGCAGGAACTCATTTTATTATAATGGGAAGGTGTTTATATAGTTTTGAGAAAGAGGGTGGGTCTTAGGATGGGAAAAAGGTGTAAGGGCCAATATTATTTCACCACGTCAGCAGTAGCTGGGCGGAGGCAGTTTCCGCTTAGGCCTTGCTGAGTCACTCTTAAGCGGAAGTAGGCCAAAGACAGGTCGCTAAACTCTAGTCAGGCTCAGAAAGTTCCACTAAGCCTCACACCTGGGCCTCTTAGGGCCCAACATCTCCCCCTTTTGTTTTTGTAAGAATGGCGGAGATCATGGCCCCTGTCTTAGGTCGTTTTACCCGTCACTGGGTACCATGCCTCTAGCCCATTGAAAATCCACCCCATGACCTATCTTAGGTTGCCTCAGCCTGTCTGAGATCTTACCCGTCATTGGTTAGATGGAGGGCGGGGGAGGGATGCTAGGTGGACAGCCAGTCAGAGGAAGAACCCAGCTCCTGAGTTGTGAGCCTGTGGTATTTTGACCTGATGAAGTTTAATTGCCTCTAGCTGTTGGTGAATGAATTGTGTAATCTTATTAATTATACAGGACCCAACAGTGAGGATAAGAAGAAGGAGAAGGAGGGATCCAAGGGGAGGGAGAAGGAAGGGTAAAAAGCCATGTAAGCCCGTCCACAGCAGGTTGTCTTGGAAGTCCCATCTCCTCTTTTCCAAATTCTGGAGCTTTTCTGGCTTTATTTGGGTCTAGCAGCATCCACACCTCCAATAGTTCCTGGGGAAGAAACAGAGGCACAGTTCTCAGGGGTGGAACACTCCCTGGAGAGATGATTGTCATTGTCCCCTTGTTGGGGTAAATATTTTAAGTCTCTTGCTGGTACCCAAATGTGTCTTTTTTCCTCTTGAGGAAAGACACATTTAAATTTTCTCCCTGCTGTGAGGAGGGGGTCTGGTCCTCTCCAGGCCCCAGTTAATGGGTCCCTCTATTTGACTCATATGAAGCTGTAAGTAACAGCTGAGGTCTAATGTTTTTGAAAAGGGGACAAGTGTCTATCTTCTTTAGAAAAATTTAAAATATTTAGGGTTAATAATGCCTTTTTTAGTTGGTCGTGTGGGGGTAGGGATTCCCCCTTTTGGTTTTGTAATTGAGACTTGAGAGTTTGATTATATCTTTTTACGATGGCCTGGCCCCGTGGGTTAATAAGTGGAAGCGTGTAGCTTCTGAGACTGTATTACACTGAGGCAGAGAAGCCAGTTTGTAAATGTTGATGGCCTTTGAGATGTTGAAGCTTACAGATCTAGGGGAAGTTCCATAATGGCAGAAGTTGGCCTGCTTTAGGGCTAAGCAAAAGAGAAAAAAAAAGAAGTCAATCAGCCACACAGCACACAGAAGCAAAAACTACAGCCAAAAACTCCAGCACACTTTAGGAACTCCTACTGGGCACACTTTGCATATCTTTACAATGGAATCTTAAACCCACCATTAACACCTTAAGACCAGCCCCCAGTGACATTAAGTAGGAAGCGGGCTTAGTCCCATGCTCTACCGACTGAGCTAGCTGGGCTTGAATTGTTAAGGGGGATAGATGGCACAGTTGGTGTAAACGTTTAGCTTGTTCTAAGGTGGCAAGGAGGAAACAGCTATAAATTTGTCTACCTGTGAATCCCTATTAGCAATAAAGTCAGGCAGACCAGTGTGTGAGCGAATGTGCTCAGTAAGTCTGGAGGTGGATGGCCCATTGTATGTAAAAGGATTTGTTTCTGGGCTGCCTTACAGATAAAAGCCAGATCAGAGAGGGGGTGGGGTATCAGGGCCTGGATGTTGCCTCCAACCCTATGTTAATGGGAAGGCGGTGAATGGTGGGGCAATGGTGTGCAGGACATAGCCATATTCTTAATCTAGGGACGAAATAAATCATAGCCTTGAAAAGCAGATTTTTCTCCAGTCAACAGTTTCCAAGAGTTTGCATTTTAAGTCTTTCCTCAGGCATCCTCTCCATTGTTTTAATGTAAAGCAGTCAGGCCACCTTCCTTCCACCTTCCTTAAGATTGTTAATGTGTTGACAATAGCAACTCCATTAACCTAAAATCAGTCTTAGTGTCTCTATAATTTTAACTTGTTTTAGGTTTTTCAACTTAAAATCTTTAAATCTCAGTCCGTTATCTTTAGTTAAGCACATCAGTCCACTATAAATTTAACCTTGATCAAACTTTTTGGGCCTGGATAGCAAAATGTAGCCATCTCTTATGCCAGTAACCCAGTTCCAATAAAGTCCTCTGCATTTTTTCCTTCTAAGGCTAAAGAGGGGGAGGGGTGGTTGTGAGCACTATTGCCACAGGCAGCGGTTACAGGATGAAAAGTCAGCAGGCCGGTGGTGGTTTAGGGGTTTGGGTGGAGGCCTTGGGAGGAACGAGATTTTAAAAGCCAGTTTTAGTTTTTCCTTACAGCTTTTGTTAAGGGCAAAAATGAACTCCTCCACAGAGAAGCCTTTAAGGCTGGCAATTAAGGCAAGGAGGATTGAACTAATCCATGGGGCTAAAACAAAAGTTTTGTCCCAAAAGCCATGGAGGTTTTTTTGTTTTACTTTTAAGCCACATTGCAGAAGGAGCATTTGTAAAATCAGGGCAACAGTAACACACATGAGCATAACACAAGCATAAAGGCACAAAAAATAGCTAAACATGTTGCAGAATTAAGTTTAGATTTAGATCTGTGATGGCCAGATGAGCCTGTGTCCTTAGGGGACGGCTCGATGATACCAAATATGGTCCAGATGGGAGCAGATCTCCCTAAGAGGTTTTTTTTTGTCTTCCGGGATGGAGCCCCCACTCAAATGAGGGGGAAAAACGCTGCCAGTCTCCTCCAGGTCTGCCCACATCGTGTGTCCACTAGGGACATATAATCCGTTCAGAAATACAGGCACCACAGATGCAGCTTGCCAGCAACCCAGAAGTGAAAGGAAAGAGAAAGGAACGACAAGATGTTGAAGCAAGCACAGGTTACAGAAGCAAAGGATATAACGTTAGATATGAAGACTACCTCATAATTTTTGAGGGTACACCCACCCGCAGTCCGATTGGCCCGTCAGCTTACTTCCGTGTTCTTCCATAGGCAGGAAAGAGAGTTCCTCACACGGGGCACCAGTTTGCCAGTTCCTCCCCCCGGCAGGTAGAGCTGAAGAGAGAGCCAGACCAGCGGCTCCTCTTGGGGCTGAGCGGGATGATGGGTATTGGCAGCCCAGACCCCCCTCCTCTAAAACACCGGAGAGATAAAACACACTGGGCCGGGAGTCTTGTCGAGGCAGGAACTCGTTTTATTATAATGGGAAGGTGCTTATATAGTTTTGAGAAAGAGGGTGGGTCTCAGGATGGGAAAAAGGTGTAAGGGCCAATATTATTTCACCACGTCAGCAGTAGCTGGGTGGAGGCAGTTTCCGCTTAGGCCTTGCTGAGTCACTCTTAAGTGGAAGTAGGCCAAAGACAGGTCGCTAAACTCTAGTCAGGCTCATAAAGTTCCACTAGGCCTCACACCTGGGCCTCTTAAGCAGAAGTAGGCCAAAGACAGGTCGCTAAACTCTAGTCAGGCTTAGAAAGTTCCACTAGGCCTCACACCTGGGCTTCTTAGGGCCCAACATGGGGCGGTCCCCTTTCTGTGACCAATGACAGCCTGTCTCCGGGCAGATCATCTCTTAGCAGGTTTCTCATGAGCATGGGACTGTAGCTGTTGTAACGCGAGGCCTGCGCAGGTCACCATGTTCACAGAAGCCACTTCCTGGTTTGTACTGGCATGTGGTCTGGCCCCTGCATTGTGCCATACATATCCTCCTTTTTGTTTTTATTTTTGGCAACCCTGGGAGGTATGGTGTTTTGCCAAGCCATTGTTGAACCCAGGCCCCAGGGATCATCACTTACGATGGTGCCTTTCTTAGGTTGCCCCATGTCATGGAGTTTACCCTTCATTGGCTACCTGCCATCCTAGTGAGAAAACCCGAGGGGTGTGGCCTGGTTTCTTCTGAAATGCGGTCTGGCTAGGGCCAGACCTGCATTGTGCCAAAACCCAAGGTGTGTGGCTGTTGCCTAGGAGGCATGGGAGTGGTGGTGGCTCTGTGGTGTGCAAATGGTCCCAGGGAGTGAGAATTAACTATAGAACCTGAAAAAGACTGGGGTAGGAAAGGTTGCTGGGTGGCTGTCATGAGCTCACCCTCGCATCATAATTAGTAGCATAGAGTGTCCTTAATGGTAGCAAATCAATGTAATCAAAGGAGTTGGAAAGGAATTTTTGGCTGATTGGAGGATAGCATTACCATAAGAGGCATTAATAAGCAAAAAAGGCAAAGGTGTGGCTAAGGAGAAGTACATCCTTGAACTAGGGGAATACAGCAAAATAGAGTGGCTAAAATAAAGCCTAGGAAAAGTGTGGAAATCTAGGCCCACCGCACCAAACAAGTATGGCCTAAGATGAATTGTCCAAAATGGTTTCTTGGGAAGTGGTAGTAGGTAGAAAAGGAGATAAAAGGAGAAAAAGGGGGAATAAGTTTAAAGTCTCATATCCAGCCAGAGGGGTTTGGCATCATCCTCTTCATCAAGGTCAATCCCTGAGTCAGTGGCTGGCTGGATGTTTCTGGCAGGGATCCAGATCGGGATCTGTGAAGTTTCTAGAAAGACACAAGCATACCCTTGGCCCTGTGTTAAAAGAGGATGGGGTCCCTTCCAGCGGACTAAGGGTAAGGGCAATGTGGTTGGTTGGGATCTCCAATGTTTGTAGGCTGGGGAGAGTCCTGCCTCATCAAAGGTAAGAAAATTGAGGGTGAAGAGAGCCTCCACCAGGGCCAAGTGTGGATCCTGGTGCGACATAGTAGACTTTTGTTTTATAATTAGTTCTTTAGGGTTTGGTTAGTTCTCTCCACAATGGTTTGTCCTTGTGGGTTGTAGGGGATCCCAAGGCAGTGTTTTATTCCCCAAGATTCTGTGAAAGATGTGAATTGGGCAGATATATATGTAGGGCCATTGTCAGTTTTAATTGACCAGGGTACGCCCATGACCAACATAGCAGGTTTGGTGCCTTAATGACATGGGAAGCCTTTCCCCCTGAGAGACCAATAGCAAGAATAAGCTTAGAGTAAGTATCCAGAATGACATGGACATATTTGAGGTTACCAAGGGAAGGGATGTGGGTAACATCCATCTGCCAGATAGAATTTGGGGTAAGGCCTCTAGGAATGACTCCTTGAGGCTGTAGGGGGCCCAAGGGGACTAGGGGAGTGCATACCTTATAGGTACAGTTTAAAAGTTTGCATTGGCTAAGTGAGAGCTCAGGGTATAGGGTTTTTAGATTAGTGGGGGATAGATGGAACCTTTGGTATAAACGTCTAGCTTGTTCTAAAGGAGGCAAGGAGGAGACAGAAATAAATTTGTCTACCTGTGAATTTCCATCAGCAGTAAAGCCAGGCAGACAAGTGTATGAGTGAACATGCTCAATAAACCAAGGGTACAATCTGTTTTCCATCTGTAATTGTAAAGTAGAGATGGCAATGTCTATGGGATTGGCTAAGGGTAGTACCTTTGTCATTTGAACTGCTGTCAGAGAAGATGTTGATGGGCTCTTTTTGACAGAGCTCTAAGACTCTGATGATGGCATATAGTTCCCCTAGCTGGACTGAATGGGGTTAGGGAACTTAAGGGCCTCATCTGTTCGATTGGCTCTCTTAATAATTAGTCCATAAGTATGTTTATTGGCATCTGTAAAGGCCAAGGCTGCTAATGGTATTGACTGACTGGAAGGCCTGGAGAAATAGTCTTTATGGGCAAAGCCATTAGGGATTGAAGTAGTTTGTGAGTGGGGGGTTATTGTCTATCTCATTGGGGAATTTCGCCATTGGGATGTGGAAAAGGGAGTCCTCCCTAAAAGGAGGTTGAAGTTCCAACATGGGGATGGGCAGAATTATTTTGGAGGGTTCCATATTATAGATTTTGTTAGTGTAGGTATGTGCCTTAATTGCTATGAGGAGCATTGCTTGTAGGTTGGTGGTGAGTTTATGGGCCTATGCCCATGAGGGGTGTACCCAGTAAAGGGGCGATTGGTTTTGCCAGATGACTCCCAAAGGTGCTTCTGCCATCCAAAGGATCACATTTAGGATTGGAGCAGATGGGTCATATCTTGTGAGGGTCATTGAAAAGAGGTAGCGGATATTTTATGTAACAAATTTTTGGAGTGATCGTTTAGAGGAATTTTCCTTGAAGGGTTATCAGTAACTCTAAGGAGGTCATAAAGTGGTAGGAGTTCACTAGGAGGGGTGGGCAAGAAAGGTTTGAGCCAATTAATTTGGCCACAGAGTTTTTGGAGATCATTGAGGGAATAATGGTCCTTTATTAGAAGGTGAGGGGTAAGTGGTTGTATAGTAGTAGAAATTTTGTACCCTAAAAATCCAAAAGGGGGCACTGTTTGAATTTTTTCATTCCCTGTGGCAAGCCTGTTTTTTGAGGTCCTCAATGAGTAGTTTAAGAAGGTCCAAAAGGGCTGTTCTTGAGGTATGTACAATCAAAAGATCATCCATGTAATGAACAAGAAGGCATTTAGATTGTATTCTCACTGTGGTGGAGGATATAAACATTTGGCAAATAGAAGGATGGTTTTTCATGCCCTGAGGGAGAACTTTCCACTGATATCTTTTAGCTGGGATAGAATGGTTGGTCTCCCACACAGTAAAGGCAAAATAGGGCCTGTCCTCTGCTGCCAAAGGGATAGAGAAAAAGCTATCTTTAATATCTAAGATAACTATATGGTGGTTAGTAGGGATGGCTCCAGGGTGGGGGAGGCCAGTCTAAAAGGAGCCTATATTTAACATATGTTTATTAACCTGGCAAAGGTCTTGGAGTAGTCTATGTTTCCCAGTTTTCTTTTTAATGACAAAGATGGGGGAATTATGGGGGCTAATAGAGGGCTCAATATGGCCAAGAGCAAGCTGTTCTTGAATAAGGGATTTAATATTAGTCAATTTAGGTTCTAGTATAGGCCACTGTTTGACCCAAATAGGTCCCGTGGTATCCCACTCGAGGCATATGGGAGCGGTAGGGGATCAGACAGTGGCCTCTACAATTGGGGTTGATGATGAGTGGTGGGTGGTTTGGTGGGGTTGGGTCGCCTTGAGAGGCTAATGGTATCATGGGTGATAACATCATCATAAAAGGCCTGGTCTTCTGTTGTTATGACAACACCCATGTCATTAAGAAGGTCTCTGCCCCAGAGGGTATTGATGACATTTGCCACCAAGGGGAGAAATTCCCCCGTGTTGCCATCAGTCTTTCCATGTAACTGGTCTTCTAACCTGTCTAGTAATTTGCTGTCCCCCAACACCCTTAATATTGGGACCATCTTTGTAGGCCCAGTTGGGCATGCAGAGTGCATCATTGCAGAGATAATAGTGGCATCTGCACCTGTGTCTACTCTGCCCTTGAATTCAACATCATCCAAAAGGACAGAAATGCGGGGTAAATGATCCTAAGTGGGCAGGGTCCACCTAATGTGTGGGGGATTCCCTCTTACTTGCAGGGCTGATGGTTGCCTCTGGGGGAGTTTTAAGGTGGGGAATTTCTGCAATCCTTGGCCCAATGATATCCCCTTTGACATTTAGGGCAGGGGGTTCAGGGCCTTAAAATAGGCTTAGTTGTCTTTGGACAGGTCCTCCAAAGGTGACCTGGTTGGCCACAGCCCCAGCAGAGGGGTGGTTGTTGGGTAGGCTTTTGACCCATGGTCAGGGTTTGTATTAAGGCGGCCAGGGCCTCGAGGGTGGCAGACATGGGATTGATATCTTTGGTAGCTCAATCCATTTATGGAGATCCTTATTGTGCATGGCAGCAATAGCATTATGTGCTGCCATGGTTGCTCCCTCCCATGCCAGTTGCTTAACTAAAGCATCCCTGGTGGGGCCAGGGGGAGTGAGTCAGTCCATGGACTCCGTCACATGAGAGAGGAAATCCGTGAAGCCCGCAGATAGGTCCTGGAGCAGGTTACAAAAATAGGTATCTGGCTTCTGTGGGAGGCAGGCCTTAAGCCCTTGGAGGGATAAAGATTTTACTTGGTCAAAGTAGGCATGTATGCCCACTGTGGCTTGTGATACAGGGTCTGTATAAGGTTCTGTGGCAAGGAGCATGTCCAGGATAATTGGAATTCCACTCCTAAGATTTTGGCAGTCCTGGGATTCAGCAAGGTCATTATAGGTGGCTTTCCATTGGAGGAATTCAGAGGGGAGAAGGACTGCCTTGCAGATCGAGTACCAGTCATAGTAAGTGTGAAGGTGGATGGCCCATTGTAAAAGGACTTGTTCAAAGTAAGAGGAGCCAATGCCAGATTTCTGGGCTGCCTTGCGGATGAGGGCAAGCTCAGAGAGGAGGGTGGTATACCAGGTCCTGGCTGCCGCATCTTGCCCTGTGTTAATGGGGAGGGTAGCGAAGGGGCGTGTCAGGGAATTGGCAGTCACCTGGGTGTGTCCAGGACTGAGCAGGGGGAAGTCCTTGCAAGGGTAAAGAGGGAGAAGGGTGGTTGTGAGTGTGGCTGTAGCAGGAGGTGGGTGGGGTGGAGGTCTATTATCATTTAAAAGTTGGACTTCCTTTTCATCAGAGTTATGATAAGAGGGGGTTGGGAGGTACAAGCTTTGAAGAGCCAGTTTTGGTTCCTCTTTATAGCACGAGTTATGGGCAGAAATGACTTCCTCCACAGTGGAGCCTTTAAGGCCAACAATTATGGCATGGAGGATAGGAAAGAATGGGGTAGGGGTTGTGTGCCCTTCATAAACCTCGTGTTTCATCACAAGGAAGAGAACCTGGGACCAAATGTAAGTGTCCCAGATGTTCTCCAGACTAATCCATGGGGCTAAAACAAGAATTTCATCCCAAAAGTCATGGAGGTCCTTTTGTTTTACTTTTAAGCCACTTTGCAGGAGGAGGGCCTTAAGAGCCTGCAATTGTGGAGTCCTCTGGTGGGGAGAGAAGTTGCCCATTAGGGCATGGTGGTGTTTGGGGGGGCGAGGCTGGGACACTCCTGAATCAAAGAGACTGAGAAAATAATAACCCAGATCAAAAATGACAGTCCAAAGGATAATCATGCAAACCACAAGTCCAATGCCAGGGCCAGCTGAGACATACAGATAGAATGTTTAGGACCCACGTGTCTTGTGCTTAGTGGAGGACTTCCATGGGTCATTACTCCATAGCCGTATGCCCACACAGTGTCTCCGGGGAAGCTCAGCCAAAAGCCTCACCTTGGTTCTGAAATCAGGTTGGTCAGACCCTTATTGATTTTGCCGGGATGACCCAATAATGGAAGGGCTGAAACAGGCTTTGGGACCATGCAGTGATGTGTGCCTTCCTACCAGGGAAAAGGATAAACAAAGGAAAAGGGGGGAGGAGGGGGCAACTCTCAGGCAACCGTCAGCACACAGAACAGCAAGGGGCTTTTCTCACCAAGGATCAAGAAGGGGGCGTCTTGCCAATGCTAGGGGGGCTGCTCACCAATGACCAAGGATGGAGCGTCTTGCCAACGCCAATGAGACAGAGGGTCCCTCTTCAGGCGCCAGATATTGGAGTCCCCCTAGGGCCAGCCCAGGAGGGAAGGCAGTGTCTCTGCCGAGTTGGGAGTGTTGTTAACTTCTAGCAGTACAGCATTGTGATCTGATATCATGCAGGAAATTATGTCATTCCTCCTAAATATATGGAGGCAGTCTTTATGACCCAGTATGTGATCTAGTTTAGAGAAGGTTCCATGGGCTGCTGAGAAGAATTTGTAATCTGTGGTTTTGTGGTAGAATGTCTATAGATGCCCGTTAGGTCCAATTCATCTATGGTGTTGTTGAACTCTCTTACTTTCCTGTTAATTTTCTGTTTGGATGATCTGTCTATTGCTAATAGTGGAGTACTGAAGTCCCCAACAATGATAGTGTTGGTGGTTATTTTGTTGTTGTTGTTCAGTAGATTTTGTTTTATGAATTGTGGTACACCTGTGTTTGGTGCATAAAGATTGGTGATTGTTATATTCTTTTGTTTAATTGTTCCCTTGATGAACAAGAAGTGGCCTTCTTTGTCATTTTTGATTACCTTTGGTTTGAAGTCTATTTTATCCAATATAAGTATAGCTACACCTGCTTGTTTCTTCTTTCCATTTGCTTGGAATATCATTTTCCACCCGTTCACCCTTAATAGGTGTCTGTCATTAGTGGAGAAGTGTGTTTCTTTGAAGACAGCCGATTGAGGGGTCTAATTTTCTGATCTACCTTGTTAGCTTATGTCTCTTGATGGGTGAATTAAGGGCACTAATATTAGGGTAATAACTGTGAGCTTTGATTTAATACCTGCCATATTGTGGTAGTTTAGATGGTTTGGTGTTTTCTTGGTCTTTGTAGTTTTTGTGCCTTCTCATGGTTTGGTTCTTGTGTTCTACTTCTCACAGGCATTTGCAGTTAATTATTTGCTTCTTTAGTGTGTAGAATTCTCTGAAGTACTTTCTGTAGGTTTGGCTTTGTGTTCATATGTTGTATAGCTGACTTTTATCATGGAAAGTTTTTTTCACCATCTATTAAGAGGGATACTTTTGCTGGATAGAGTAGTTTGGGTTGGAAGCCATAAGTGCTTATAGTTTGCAGTGTTCCATTCTAGGCTCTTCTGACTTTTAGGATTTTCATTGAGAAATATGAAGGAATTCTGATGGGGTTTCCTTTATAGGTTATGTGTTGTTTTCCCCTAACTTCTTTTAAGACTTTCTCTTTTTGCTTGATATTTAGAGTCTTAATGATAATATGTCTTGGAGAATTTATCCTTTGGTCCAGTCTGTTTGGAATTCTGCTAGCTTCTTCTGTCTTGATAGGACTTTCTTTTGAGAGGGTGGGAAAGTTTTCTTTGATAATTTTGTTGAATTGGTTTTCCATGTCTCTGGTGTGAATTTCTTCCTCTTCTGGGATACCCATAATTAAAATGTTTGGGATCTTAAGCATATCCCACATCTCCCTCATGTTCTGTTCAAAGACATTTTTGAACTTATTGAAACTTTTGGACTCATGAACTGTTTCTTCTGTTTTGTCTTCCAGTTCTGAGTTTCTATCGTCCACTTGGCTGACTCTATTCTTGAGAGCTTCTACAGAGTTTTGGGCTTGTAAAATTTGGTTCATATTTTCTACTGCTTTTTTATGTATAGTTTACATCCCTCTGTTGAGTTTCCTTTTCACATCATTTTCTGATTTTCTTAATGCTTGTTGGAGTTCATCCCTGCATATTTTAATGTCTCCATTGAGCTTTGCCAGTTGGTTATTGAGGTCTTCTCTCTCTCTCTCTCTCTCTCTCTCTCTCTTTCATGTCATTTAACTGTCTTTGGAACCCTTCCTGGTTCTTTTCTATTAGGTCTAATCTAGCAAGGACACCATTCATACAATTATTGGCTCTTTGTTGAGTTTCTGCAAGTTCTGCTATTTGCTTGGCCAGGGTTGCATAGCTTGTCTCTTCATTTTGGGGTTCTGATCCTCTTGTCTCTTCTATGTTTTCATTAAAGACATCCATTGTGGGACTGGGCAATCTAGCTGGATTTACTTGCACCTGATTTTTCATGCTATGTCTTTTTTGCTGTGGTCTTCCCATCACAATGGTACAGAAAGCCTAGGGTGTGGCACGTTAGCCTGCTGGCCTGGGGTGGAGGGGCAGCAGTGAGTTTAAGGGAGATTGCCTGAGGATATCAGAGAGGCTGTGGTGGGGGCTTAGGTCCCTGTTTGGGGATGGGGGGATCAATCGTGAGTGTGCACAGGGCTCAGAAAGGCTAGGGCAATGACAGTGGTTTGCTGGCCTGGGTCCGTGTTAGTGTGTGGGAAGAGTTGGTGGCAGGTACCAGTGATCATGTGCATAGGCCTAAGAAAGGCTAGGGCTGTGACATTTGCCTGCTGGCCTTGGTCCTTGTTAGTGGGTGATAAGAGTTGGCAGTGGGTACTGGTGATCACAGGCATGGGGATCAAAAGGCTAGGGCAGTGACACTGGCCTGCTGGCCTGGGTCCCTGTTCATGGTTGGGAGGAGTCAGCAGTGGTACAGGCGATCATGCACGCAGGTCTCAGGAAAGCTAGGGTGGGTGCACTGGCCTGCTGGCCTGGGTCCCTTCTCAGGGGTGGGACCACAGAGTGGGAGGAAAGATATGCCCAGGGCTCACAAAGGCTAGGGTGGGGACACTGGCCTACTGGACTGTTATCCCTGCTAGGGTGCAGGACCGCGAAATATAGGTTATTTAAGAATGTCAAATCTAACCATCCATCAAATTTAACATATAATTTACCCTAACAAGGATGGTGAAATTAGCCCTTCCAATGCAAGCCTGTGTACCACACTTATTTGGTGTGTACAGACGTGGTGTAATCCCAAATTACCTTTTGGGATGGCTCTGGTCTCAGCTATGCTGCACATCAGGTCCCTCTTTGCTGTACTGTGGGCTCAGGTAGACTGGCTGGTTCTGTGGGTTGCTGCTGAGTAGGTGAGCTCTCTTCCCCAAGTCTCTGGTGCTTGCTGGCTCTTGTGCTGATGGTGGGGGAAGGGAGGCTGTGGATGGAGGCTTAAGTCTGCCGGCTGATCTTCATGATCTTCTTCCTCACAAGTTGCACTGTTGGTCTCTGCTGTCCTCCTTCCACATTTCTTGAGTTTGTGAGGATGCCAGTGTGAGTGAAAATTCCCCTCACCTGTTTTTTTTGATTTTTTTTTTTCCAGAACTTGGAAGTTCAGGATAGATGATCAGGCAGCCAAGAGAGCTTGTGACCCCTGGTAAGGGTCTATTTATAACTTTCTAAACCCTTCTTTGACTGCTATGGATTTCTATTCTTTTTAAGTTCCATTTTTATTTTGACAATACCTTATGTTAGCTGAGAAACCATGTATATCTTTTTTTGTTGTTGTTTTTGTTTTTGTTTTTTGAGGTAGGGTCTCATGCTAGTCCAGGCTGACCTGAATTCACTATGTAGTCTCAGGCTGGCCTCAAATTCACAGTGATCTTTCTACCTCTGCCTCCCAAGTGCTGGGATTAAAGGCATGCACCACCACGCCCAGCTGAAACCATGTATATCTTGCTAAACATTTGTAAATTAAGAAAAAAATGGTATATTGTAGCTAGAAGTCCCAAATACAGTTCCTTGTTTAGTCTTTTTCCTATCTGGTAAAATGTCAGTTTAGTTAAAACTGTGACTAGAACAAAACTTAATGGGTGCTACATAATGGGATGAGAGTAATCCTCTGAGTACAATACAGAGGCATTAGTTTCTGATATGTCCTAGTAATCTAAAGAAAAGGGTATGTGTACTTTTGTGCATCTGCCCTTCTTTTTGTAACTGTTTTTTTTCATTTTTGGTAATTTCATATATATATATATATATATATATATATATATATATATATATATCATCCCATTTCCCTCTCTTATTACCCCCATTACCACTGAAGCTCTGCTTCCCAACTAGTACATTTCCTACATTGATGTCTTTTTTTTGTGATCCACTGAGTTTAATTACAGTTGATTACATTAGCATAGGTGGGGGCTATTTATTGGAGCATGGGCAATTTACAAGTGGTTATACAACTAAAGAAAATGATTCTGCCCCCCCAACTACTGTCAATAACTCTTCATAGAAGGGTGGGGCCTCATGAGACCCTCCCCCACCCATGGTATAATGTTGTATAGGTAACCATAGCTGTTGTGAGTTCATGAGTGCAGTAGCTATGCCATGTCCAGAAGATAGCATTCCACAACACTCCTCCATATCCTCTGTCTCTTATATTCTTTGCATCCCCTTTTCTGGAATAATTCCTATGCAGTGGAGGGGATGATACAGTTGTCCCTTTTAGGGTAGAGCAAATAGACACTTATTCTCAGGACTTTGACCAAGTGTTTGTCTCTGCAGTAACCACCATGCCCTGTAACAAGAAGCTTCTTATACCAAGGCTGAGAGCAAAATCAACCTATGGGCAAACATAAATATTTAGGAGTCACTTTGATGAGCATACATGTATATTTAGCAAACACCAGTAGTAGATTTCCTGCTAGGCCCTATGACCTCTCTAGCCATGGGCTTTGGGTTTGCAGCACCAGACATGCCGTCCCTCCTGTGGAGCTGCTGCATGGCTTTCATGGTTCCCATGATGCTTGCAGGTATTCTAGACAACATGACGTTGACTCCTGATTACTTACAACATAGCTATTGTAAGAAAGTACTACAGAATTGGCAGCTTAAACAATAAGAAGGTAGTGGAACAATAAGAATGCTGTGGAAACAAGAAGTCTCAATGTGAAGTGCCATTAGGATTGATTCCTTGAGGCAGTTGAGAGAAAAAAATCTATTTTATATCTTCCTTGAAGCTTGCTGATAATCTTTGGTGTTTTTCGCTGTCTGGTAAAACCCTCACTCTGAGCTGGAGAGATGACTCAGTGGGTAAAAGCACTTGCTGCACAGGGGTGATGACCTGAATTTGGATCTCCAGAACATACATAAGGCTGGATGCAGTCACCTGTATATGTAATCCCAGTGCACATATGGTAAGCAGAGACAGCAGAATCCCCTAGAATCTCTTAATTTGTCATAGCAGTAGAGAACAACAAAGAGATGCTGCCTCAAACAAGATAGAAGGCAAGGACCAATGCACAAGGTTGTCCTCTGATCTCTAGACAATGGTCATGGCATGCACACACCCCTGCACACATGAACACAAAGACAAGCAAACATAAAGCAGCTTACTCCACACTCTACCTCCATCTTCACATGTAGGCTCATCTGGCCCCCAAACTCCTTTTTATAAGGGCCCATGTACCTTGCAAGAAAGCCCACCCTAGTGGCTTTGTTGTAAGTTCTGTAAAGACAATGCTATAAGTATGGTCTGCCATACTCTGAGATAACAGGGATCACACTTCAACATTATTTGGGGGACACATTTCAAATCCTCACTATCCACATTATTGGTGCTTAATCTTGTCATTTGGGAAGCCACTTCACCTTCCTTTAGTCTCAGAAGCCTCATCTATGGGAGAAAGGAAATGCTCCCTGGATTGCTGAAAGAAGTTATGAGGATACATGGAAAAGTGGTTTGTGACCATCCAACTACTATTTACCATTGTTAGTCCAATGAGGTGCCATCATACTACCATAGATCAGGCATGATAGAACAAGAGAGAATTGTCAAAGCCTCCTGATTCTAAGTCATAACAAAGGACATGAGCAACTTTTATGAAGTACCTGCTATATGCCAGCATGACTGACCTTCACTGAACCCAATTGGAACTGAGGTTTCCCTGACTTGGCTACTCCACAGACATTTACCTGCTCACACTAGACATCTTCCTCCCATTTTTAGGAGTTGAACACTGAGGGTAGACATACCTCACTGTTCACTATTCACTGTTGAGTAGACATAGGGCTGTTTGAACCCTCAGGAATTGAAAAACTTCTGGTAGAAACTGAAGTAGCCCTCCTGTATGACCATGAGTGAGTTGTTCAAAGCTGTCCCAATTCACCTGGGAAATCTGGCAGTTGAGATGCCCTGAACAGAGTGTGGCTAACAGAACAGAGTTTAAATGGAAGAACTTGGTGCCACTGAACAAACTTGCAGGCACAGATGTGGATAGCCTCAAATTTTCAGGGCCTTGGTCCATGACATATATCTGTGAAGCTTATCAAAGAAATTCCAGAAATATTGTTGGGGACAAGGGTACATTTTGAAGGAAGCTGAGGTCATAGGATTATACCATAAAGTTATATCAAAAATGTCTATAAGATTCCATATGTATTCTGAATCTATGACTGGAAAGTATCCAGGTTTCACATTTGTCTTCAACCTTATGAAAACCTATAAAGAAGTTATTTATTATTCCCTATTTTAAATAGGAGGAAACTGAGTGTCTTCTGTTAAGCTCTTTGCCAATCTACATCCTTGCTAAGTGATTCTTCTTGTACTTGGATATACTCAAGCCAAGTGGCATCATTTAACCATATAGAATATTTCATTTGAATATTCAGTGAGCATTATTCATGAAAGTGAAAAATGACTCTATTGTTAAAAAGCTCTTGCTTTCAAGCCTGCTGACCCCAGTTCAATCCTTCTTAGCACTAATGTAAAATTAGACAAAAGTGGCACATGGATAATCCCAGTGTGGCTATGGAAACGGGAGGCAGAACCAAGAGAATCTAGAAGTTTCAAGCATCAACAGCAGCATCAAAAGAGACCCTTTTTCACAAGAAAATGGAAGGAGAGGAAAAACACCCCAAAGTTGTCCTCTGACCGCTACATATGCATCTTGGCATGTGTATACCCATATACATACACTCTACAAATGTACACATACAGACATGCAAATAAATAGTAAAAATAGAAAAATATCAAAGAATATAACTAAATAAATGTCTATCAACATAGAAGTAGATAAAGAAAATGTGGTATATTTATGAAGTGAGATTTTACTAAAGCAGAAAAAGTAAAGAATCACTGATAACTATAACAATTTTGATGGGCTTGAAGCATTATGCTACATAGAAGAAGCCAGACACAATAGATCCAGTATTATCTAATTTATTTTTTTAAAACACCCAGAGTAGGCAAATCCATCGATAGAGAAAACATTAGATACAGCTGGTTGGAGAAAGGGCACACTAGTTACAGTGAAAAATGTCTGAGAGGAACAGTGATTTCAGAGCTATTAGTACATGGCTCCATTCTTTTAGACCTATGGTGAATCAAAACATATGGAGGAAAATCTCATGCTTCCCTTGTGGTAGCCAGGAAGCACAGAACAGAGAGAAAGGAAGGGAGCAAGGGCAAGATATATCCTTAAGAGACACACCTCTGTGTCCCACTTCCCAACCCTTGTAATAATCCATCCAAAGTGAACTTAGCAATGCAATTAAGTTAGCACTCTCATGGCCTAGGCACTCCTCAATAATGTACCAAATAGGAGCAAGTCTTCAATACATGAGCCTTTTTGGAGGACGGTTCATATTTCCTATAGTAAGGTAGAATGGAGAATGATTATCTGATGAATACTAGATATACTTAGGGGTATGACAAAAAGTTTTGAAACTAAAATTGTCCCATGGCTTGTACTTAGGCAATTCTATCAAACTGTGCATGTTAATATGATTAATTATGTGTCATGTGAATTTCAGCTCAATTAAAAAGTACTAATCTATGAGTCACATGAATGTGTTACATACATCAACAGAGGCATTAAATGTATACTTTACAAAACATGGGCAAAAAAATCCTCAGATCAAAAAGTAGAATGAATAAGTTTCCACCCCTTTATTGTGGCTATAAAACTCTGCTCCTTGTTACCTCATCCTATAATAAGACTTGTAGTAGAATCTCCAGCTTTGACTTTACCAGAATACTTATAGACACAGTGTCCCAGAACTGCATAACAAGAGGGTGACATGTGCAAGAGGAAGAGAAAGAATTGATCCACCCCTTACTTATAGCCACATACCATACTAAGAGTCAGCATACAGGACCCCGGGGACTTCTGTTACAGCGGAAGTAACCTTGGCTGGCAGCCGTCAGTGTCTGCCAATGGTTGTCAGGCAGATCAGAAATGAGAAGGAAACCCTGAGGACATTGGTTTTCTGTGCACCTGTCCTACCTGGCTAGCCAGGAAGTCTAAATGCTGGAATCACACCTGACACATAATGAGGCATCTTTCTATGCCAAAGGATGTTGGGTATTGGGAGTGGGGCACATATTAGATGGAGGGGAGATGCTGCTTGAACAGCCCTTCTCTGGGAGGGGGGCAGGAGTTCAGGAAGAAGCTCTCCACAGCTCTGCTATCCTTCCTGCCTATGCTGACTTCTATTTTGTCTTTTGTTTTTGTTTTTTCAAAGTAGGCTCTCACTCTAGCCCAGGCTGACATGGAATTCACTACATAGTCTCAGGGTGGCCTCGAATTCATGATGACCCTCTGACTTCTGGAATCCCCTGCATGATAAATCATGTGTCTTAACACTGAACTTGTAGTTCTTGTGAGCAGTGTTTGCATTACCTGACACACCCTTATGCTGTTTTGGGTTTTTCCCTTTCCTTAGCATCCAGAATGATTCCAACCCAAGGTGGGCTCCTCCCCTGTCCTTTACACTGGACTTTAACTAGAATGTGGAGGGAGGTCTATTTTACTCAGTGCTTGAACCCAAGCACTCCATGGTACATGAGTCAAAGTGTAAATCTTTAAGGGACAGAACTGAGTTGGTGAATATCTAGAATTTTCCAGAAGGAAAATCCAGGTTCTATTCAGTAAGAAGCTGTAAATTTTTAAACAAAAGCAGTGTGCTGGATCACACTATAAATCCCCTTAAGATAGCATTCAAGCCCTGAAAATGTTGGTTAGAAATCTTAAATAAAGTTCTCTGCAATTTTAGGGAAGATTTATTCCATTCTTTTTTTTTAACTTTTTTTTTTTTTTTTGAGAGAGAGAGACACAGAGAGAGACAGAGAGGGAGAGGAAGACAGATAGAGATGGGCGCTCCAGCATCCTCTCAGCTGCTGCAAACAAAATCCAGATGCTTGAGCCCCTTGTGGTCAAGTGTGGCATTGCACCCTTGTGTCACTTTGCATCTGGCTAAATGTGGGACCTGGAGATTGGAACCAGCATTCTTAGGCTTAGAGGCAGGCGCCTTAACCGCTAAGCCATCTCTCCAGCCCTATTCCATTCTTATAAAGACATGGCCATAGACTTACTTGGTTTTAATGTATGTGGTGTGTGTGTGTGTGTTGTTATGGGCATTTGTATGTGTATTCCTCTGGGTGTATGGATGCACATGCATATATGTGCTTATTAATGTGGAGGCCAGAGGACAAACTTGCATGTTACTTGTCAAGAGCTATCTACTATATTTTTGAGACAATGTCTTTCATTGCCCTAGAGCTCACCAAGTAAGATAGACTGGCTGGCCAGTGAGCTCTAGGAATTCACCTGTCTCTACCTCCTTACCTTTGGGATTACAAATGTATTCCTCCACTTCTGGCATATGGATCAGATTCAAATCTTCATGCTTCTGTGGGCAAGCACCTTACCAACTGAGTAATCTCACCAGCCTTTGTGTTTCACTTCAAGTCCATTATGTGGTACAAGTTATTTGAATCAACCCAGTCCTTAGTTCCCACTTAAAAAAACTTATATTTATTTTATTTATGAGAGAGAGCACAAGAAAGAGAAAAATTAGATACAGAATAAGCTCACCAGGGCCTCTAGCCACTGCAAATGAACTCTAGACACATGCGCTATCTTCTGCATCTGGCTTACATGGGTCCTGGGTAATCAATGCTGGGTCCTTAGGCTTTGCAGGTGAGCATCTTAACTGCTAAGCCATCTCTCCACCCCAGTTTCAATTTTTGTAAATTTGGAAAAATGACACCCTTTCTTCATTAAATGAAATTAAGTGAGATTATGTGCAGTCAATTCTGCTACCATATACAATGTGAATTTCTAAAACAACCATTCCACTCTGTCCACTCACACAGTCAAAAGCAGAGAACTCATGACAAGAAAAATTGGGTTTAGAGGCACAACAGACACAAACTTCATCACTGTCACTCTTCACAAAAGGTAAAAATGTAACACAAATGTTAATACAGCTTCACCCATACTAAAGGATATAATATTGTATGAAATATAGCCCTTGACCTTGAAAAGGACCTGAAGTTTGCAGCTTGTGGGCAATTGTGAGATGACAGAAGGAAGGTTGTAGGAAATTAGTTGGGAATTTGTCATTGCAGATGTGATAAATGAGTGTGTCTCCCCACCCAGGCTTTGGGCTGGAGGAGCCACTGGTGGTTTGAGCACTACACATGTGAACTGTGTACTCCTACACATTCTGCCTTCTCTGTATGAAGTTTTATCTACTTATTAGGTTTGTATTGCATTCTGATTTTACTCAATATATACACATCTGACAAATAATAACTTCTAAAGATGCTGAAATATAAGGTAACATTTTGGGGGTGGGATTATAAAAATCATCTGGAAATGTTTTCACTCTTGATTTATGCTGAAATTCTTTTGTTGTTGTTGTTGTTGTTGTTGTTGTTTGAGGTAGGGTTTTACTAGCTCAGGATGACATGGAATTCACTATGTAGTCTCAGGGTAGCCTTGAACTCACAGTGATCCTCCTACCTCTGCCTCCCAAGTGCTGGGATTAAAGGAGTACACCACCATGCCCAGCCTATGCTGAAATTCTTATGAAGGGGTAGAAGGAGGTCTCTGATGTGGGCTCTAAAGACCACTAACATATGATTGGATGAAATGATGGTAAGATCACTGTCAATCCTGTCTGAGCCAAGGCCACATAGCCAGCAGATGGCAGACCCAAGATTAAGACTCAGACCTGGCTGCCCCTAGTGCTCCGTGCTACTACTAAGCCATGCTGCCTTTCATTTCCAAGGGGCTCAGTCAGTCATGGTCAACTGTCTGTGACAAAGTGTGAGATGCGCACACCTAAGTCATTCTTCGCCATGCTCGTGTTTTGTTTATTTACTCTCCTCAGTGGAGCAGGAGCACCTGACAATCAGAGATGTGAGACTTCTAGTTGGATACCTGACTACATCTGTGAATTCACAAATTTTCTTAACCATGGTCTCTGGATATTTCCAGGTTCTTGACATCTTAATCAAAGAGCTAGAAAAGAGACACACAGAAAGTAAGTCAGCAAGAAGTTTTATTCAAAGTAAAGCTACAATAACGGTTGAGATACACTGTCTAGAGGGTCATCAGGACACCTGAGTGGAAATGCACTCAAGCACCCTGGTTTTTGCCAAGTGGTTTTTGTAAGTTGTCCATGAATGCTAAGGGGTGTAGTTTGGGTTACTCTCTGGCTTGACTGACAGAATTGAGTTACATAATCTTTGTTCTACTGCACATGTCCATTCCATGATGTATCTGAATGTCATCATATTCATATTCACTTATACATAGGCGTAATATTCAAATATGGGATTTTCTCTAAAAGTTTACTTAGGGACAAGTTGCCTTATATCAGGCATGTACTCCAAACTGGTCTTGGCCAGATAGCCTCCTGTCTTCTAGTCTCAGATATATTTTAGAACATATGAACAGAAACTGACCACCACAGGCCAGTAACACTACAGGAGATTGATATACCAGCAGCTAGATGCAGGTGGGAGTCTCAGGTTTCCAAAATGTGTCTTAGTATACTGTTTAGGAAAGAGGTGCGTCTGCTGCCCAAGCCAAGTTGCTAAGTATGCTTGCTTCAGGTTCTTCTAATCATGATACTCCTGTGTCATTTTTTCCTTAACCAGGTATGAATCCAAGGTTTTTGTTTTGGTATGAAAGAAATCAGTAAATCATGTAGGTCCCTAGCACCATAACTGCCTTTAGGTAGAATCATTACTGCCATTTGATTTCTGGAGCAGAGCTTGGACAGCACCGAGCCAAGTCCTTGAAAATGTCTGTAACTATAAACCTGTGTAGGGCCCATGATTGTATGCTAAGCATTGAGCACTCTGGATGCAGAGATGGCCCTGCTCCAAAAAAATATTTCATTCAGAAAATTGGGATACAGAAAATGATTGCAAGATAGTATGGTAAGTCCCTCAATAAAGCAAAGACTAGGGGTTTCTCTAAAGTTGTATATAGCCAGATTGGGGAAAAAATGACTAGGTAGTTTCTGAAGATGGTCATGCATGAATTGCATTTTACACAATTAGTGACATTACACCATATTTTACAAGTAGAAAGATGGTCATGCATGAACTGCATTTTGCAGAATTAGTGACATTACACCATATTTTACAAGTAGAAAGATACCCTATGTGTGGAGATGGGAATGAAAAGTATGAGGTTGGTTGTGTTAAATTTTTGTCACTGTGACAGAATGTCTAGCACAAAATACTTAAGGGAGGAAGTATGATTTGGGCTCATGGTTTGAGGATTTCAGTCATCACGGTGAAGATATGGTTTATCAGAACAAGTAGCATCATAATCACCAGGAGACAGAGATGGGGGAAATAAAGGGAGAGGGAGAAACAAGAGAGAGATAGAGACAGAGAGGGAGGGACAGAATGAGAACAGATAATGCCTCCATCCATTCATCCACTTTATCATTTTGCTTTATCCCCTTTTATTCCCTAGCCTATAGGATGGTGCCATATACACATTTGCATTCAGGACAGGCTCCTCATTTAGTTAATTCTATTGGGAAACACCCTTGCAGATGTACTTTTACTCTTCTAGACATTTCTCAATTCAACTAAGTTGACAGACAAGATTAACCATCACACTTGTTGGATAATAATAAATGGATAGTGTTTGGAGCATGAAACTCAAGACACCAAGTATCCTGATGAGTTTCTATGCACATTTCATGCTGGACTAGGGAGATACAGCTAGCCTTTCAGGTGCAAGAATTAAGTGGACAAGGCAAGAGAAGCAAGCATACAGAAAAGCTCTGCTATGCACTAAGAGCTGTGCTAAGGCCTTCACAAAGGTGAGACCATCTTTATACCACCATATGCCACTCTTTTGGTGACATTATGACCCTCTAATAATGTCTGAATCTTAATCCTTAAAATTCACAAATATGTTGCTTTACATGAGGAATGAGTCTTTGTGAATATAATTAAGTTAAAGATCCTGACCTGAGAAGATTTCCTGGATTATATCAGTAGAGTCAATGTAATTATAAAGGTTATAAGAAAGAGGCATGAGTGTCTGAGTCAGTGACTGAAAGTTACTTAGGCAGCAGAAGTTACAGTGATGGATGATCACTAACCAAGGGATACAAGCAGACTCCAAAAACTAGCAAAGGAGGGAAACTGGATTGCCCATTGGAGCCACCAGCTCTGTAAACCCATTGTACTTCTGACCTCTAAAACTAAGGTAATGCATTCATGTCTTCACACATTGAATACCCAGAGATATGCTATGACACCAATAGGAAATTAATGCATTATAAAAGTTATCTGCAGCTTTAAAATGTTGAGACTGAGCCCCATCTGAAGGACAAATGTCACATATACAGAACCTAGTTAACATGTATAAAGACACAAACACGCATGTATAAATATATATATATATATATATATATATATATATATATATATATATGGAAAGAGAGAGAGAAAGAAAATAGACAGTATATGAGGGGAAGGAGTCTATAAGATGAAGAGGGGAACAAAAGAGTAATATGGAAAAAGAAAGGCAGATACCACATATTTCTCTTATATGCAGAATCTTGATTTAACTATCTCTCTCTCTCTCTCTAAGATGTGTGTGTACATAAAGTATAAAATACAGTAAAACAAAAGGAAATTCTGAGGGAATAAAGCGGTTCTGTGGGAAGGGGAATAGGAACAAGGAACAGTATTGAGGAGGCTAATAAGAGCAAATAATAGGCATATATATGTATGACAAAATTATAATGAGACCCATTGTTTTGTACACTAAAGAAGGTAACAACAAAAACTTGAATAAAGAAACTGAGTTTCAGGGGTGTAAGTATTAGCAACGTGCAAAACTGGCAGAACTACTGCAACCTCAGATTGTATGGGTTCACTCTCCAGTAAGGCTAAATGTGCATGAACCCAAACACTCTTGGCTGAAGTGAAAGTAGATTCCTGTCAATTACTTTCACTTCCTATTCTTAGAAACACCCTTGATGCAATAGTTGTCCCACCTAATATGTCAGTCTTCACAGAATACATGAAAATGGAGGGATTTAGTTCTGCCAGAGAGAGAGAGAGAGAAAGAGAGAGAGAAAGAGAGAAAGAGAAAATACACAGGTCATTAACCTATCAATTTGATTAGAAAATTCCAGTTTAAAAATTAGATTCGGTGATAACACACACATTCTTCATAAATATTTGACCTCTCCATTGATAAAACAGTAATTAGAGAGTTGAAGGGAGCACTCTGATGGCAGCAGGCTGTCCTTGTTTTCAAAATGAAAGCTCCTTTTGCAGCTTCAGAAATAAATGATTGGAGCCTAAGAAAATAAAATACTGTCTTAGACACAAGCATTTTATTTGAAATGACCCCAAATGATGCTTCTAAAAGTGTTGAACTCACAGTAAATCTGCCTTCTATTTTAAGATCATAATGGACCTATGAGCTACATATAGTCATCTTGGAGCAGTGATCTCATTTCATATTCTGTGCTCACTCTCTTGCTTCTGGGGTGGAGTGGGCTCAGTCAGTCTCATTTCCTTTGTCTCCCTGAGTGCATACACTTGGCAATTTCCCTCATCATTAACTCTGGCACCAAGTTTGGCCACATGTATTGCCTTGGTTAAAAGTACAAAGCCAAGCTTGAGCTGGTGCTCACCCACCAGTCGACCATGGGACTCACCCACAGGTCTTAACCCACTGACTTACTCTCTTGCTTTTCTTAGAATCTCAAATGTGAGCAAGCTTAGACAAGATTACAAGATGATCACAGCCATATGGTCTAGTTGCCTTGTCTCCCACATAGCAGTTAGCTAACTTCCACACATGAACTTTCCCCTGTGACATGGTTCAGCTGCAAAACCCATCAACTAGCCCACCCTAAACACATGAGTGAGACCAAAGTAGTCTAGAAAGATTGTCTGGAATGAGTGCAGATGAATAGCTGACCTATACAATCAGGAACTAAAAGATATTACTACCACACTCCACTGTGGGTTGGCTTTGTATGCAGCAAAGCATGACTGATGTACTTCCCGACTCCATCTGTGTACACTTTTGTGTCACCACAATTAAAATACAGCTTAAACTCAAACAAGCTTCAGGTCATCTCCATAAGTAGAGACTTTGCAAAAGCAAATCTAAACCAGTGCAGTGGAATGCATTTCAGGGTCACTAGTTATCTCTCATACTCTATATCCTACCTCATCCTTGGTCCCACTTGGACATCAATCCTTCCCTCAGTGACAAGGTTGGATACTCACACTTTTCTTAGTTCACAAGCAATCTTTGCTTAATTTACCTGGTTTCCCCTCCTCACTTTGCATCACTATTTACACTGAAGTATTTGTCAAGATTCTTTTCTTTGGTGACACACAACAGAACCCCAATTTTAGTAAGCTCACAAATAAAAAGGTAAGTATCTGACTTGGACACACAGAACCCAACATGGAGGCAACAAAAATGTCAGCCATCACTGGAACCAAAGTGAATGCTTTGTATCTTTTTATTTGTCTCTATTTGTCAGTTTCTTTCTTCTTGCATGTTTTATGAGCCTGTATCACAGGGAAAAACTGAGGTGAGCCCAAAACCTCTGGGTTGTATAACTCCAGTGCACACAATGCCCAGGCCAGACTGTCACTTTTAGATGGATTCCACATACTGTGAAGACATCTTTATTGGCTCAACTTTATCAAGAGAGTTTATCAAGAGCTTTACCGACTAGTTGTGGCCTGGGGTCATAGTCTAACTACATAGAATCTTTCATGATAGCTTTATAGGTAGAATTATCAAAGGAAGAGACAGGTTTTCAAAATGTGTGAGGATCTGGGAAGCAATATTAATACCAGGAAAGTAAGGCAATGGGTGTCTACTATAATTCTGCTCCTGCTTCTCAGGCACATATTCTTTTCACACACATTTTCAGAACTTTCCCACTAAATAGCTAAATCTTTCCACTGTAATTCTTACCAGCAATTCTGAGAGTTTCAAATTTATTCTTACCTACATTATCATGTTATTAATAATCCCAAAATGGCAGGTCAAGACCAGTGTTTTACATGGCTCAGGGTGTAGTCAATGGCAAGAAACCAATAAATATTTATAATTGGTTAAATCATAGGTAATTTGACTGATAGGTAATTTTAAAGATAGTTGATAGGTATTTTTAAAGGTTGGAATGAAGAAATAAATTCACTATATGTTATCTCTATTGTGAGATAAGGAACAATTAAAAATATTAGGCAATGTGTTCAAGTTCATATAACCAGTATGTGAACTTCAGCCTCTAAATTTTTATTTAAGAATCTATCATGATAATTGTTATATTTTGTTTGCTTTCCAAACCTTCTGTTGTATACTTGTGGAAAAAAAAAAATAATAGGAAATTTCAACAGGAAATAAGAAAAAAATTTAATTTAGGAAAAAAATTCACAGTCTATGGAGAAAATATGGTATGACTAACAAGAATATTGATGCCCATGGATATAAATTCTAAGTATCATTTCTGATCATAAAATGAAATTCATGTTCAACCACCTGAGTGCACCCAATGTACTTACTAGGAGGGTCTCTTTGTGTGTATATTTCAGTGCCTAGAGCTAGATATTTTTGTTTTCTACTGTATAAACTTCCTGTTGTGAGCAACATTATAACTGAGTGAAACATAGCACTGGTAGCCTAAGCTAGAGCAATAAGATAGACACAAATAAAAAGATACAAATAAGAAAGGAATCAGTCAGATTATCATCATTTGTAGATAATATATAATGCTATACAAAAAGGACCCTAAGGACTCTTTGAGAAAATTACTAGAGCTGAAAAAATGCTTTCAGCAAAGTAGTGGAACACAAAATTAACATACGTAATTCACCAGCCTTCTTATATACTATAACAGTGTTGAGTATGAAATCAGTGAAATACTTCCATTCACAATTGCATCAAAAAATCTTGGAATAAATTTAACCAAGGAAGTGAAGAATCTCTACAATGAAACTTTTAAAAACACTCATAAAATAAATTGAAGAAGACACTAGGCAATGGAAAGACATCATGCTCATGAATTTTAATAATCAATATTGTGAAAATGTCTATCTTACCAAAAAAAAAAAAAAATCTACAGAGTTAATGAAATCCTCCTCAAAATTCCAATGGAAATCTTCACTAAAATAGAAAAAAAAAATCCTAAAATTCATTTGGAAGTAGAAAAACCTTGACTAGCCAAAGCAATTTTGAGTAACAAAAGTAAAGCTGGGGCAGGAGAGATGGCTTAGTGGTTGAGGCGCTTGCCTGCTAAGCCTAAACCCAATTCCAATCTCCAGGTCCCACCTTTAGCCAGATGCAAAGTGATGCAAGTGCTCAATGCCGCATTTTCCCACAAGGGGGTGCACACATTTGGATTTTGTTCACAGCAGCTGAGAGACTGCTGGCGCACCCATTCTCTATCTGTCTCCCTCTCTCTCTCTCTCTGTCTGTCTCTCTCTGTGTCTCTCTCCAAAAATAAAAATAAAAATAAAATAAAATAAAATAAAATAAAATAAAATAAATAAAATAAAAGTAAGGCTGGCAGTGTTACCATACTTGATTTTAAGATAGATTACAAAGCCATAGTAACTGAAACAGCATGATACTGTCACAAAAACTGATATTTTGATCAATGGGACAGAATAGAAGACTAAGATGTAAACCCAGGAAGCTATAGCCAACTGATTTTTGGCCAAAAAAAAAAAAAAAAAAAAAGCCAAAAATGTTCTCTAGAGAAAAGATAGTCTCTTTAGCAAATGGTTTTGGGGAAACTGTATATCTGTAAATAGAGCCTTATCTCTCTTCATCTAGAAGAATCAATTCCAAATGGATAAAAGACCTCAATATCAGACCAAAACTCTGAAACTGCTAAAGGAAAAATTAGGGGAAATACTTCAACATACACTCATAGGTAAGGACTCTCTGAATAGAATCCCAGTCACTTAAGAAGTAAGACAACTAATCAACCACTGGGACCTCATAAAACTAAAACACTTTTTTACATCAAAGGACATTTTGAATAGAAGAAAGAGGCAGTCTACAAAATAAGAGAGAATCTTTTACACCTATACATCTGACAGAAGATTAATATCTAGTATATACAAAAAATTCAAAAAAAATAATAAGAAATCAAACAACCCAATTAAAAATTAGGTGGTGGAACTGAATAAAGTTCTTAAATGAAGAAATGCAAATGGCCAATAAGCACCAAAAATCATGTTCTACATCTTTAACCAGAGAAATACAAAACTATTTTGATATTCTATCTTATGCCTATCAGAACAACTAACCTACAAGAAATCAATGATAATAAATGCTGAGGAGGGTGTGGAAAAAGAGAAATCTTTTTCATTATTTGTGGGAATATCAATTGTTAGACCAATGTGGAAATCAGTGTAGAGTTTCCTGGCACAGCCAAAAAGAGATTTGCCATATGATCCAGCTATACCACTCATTGGCATATACCCTTAGGTTGCTACTCATTACCATAGAGACACTTCTCACCCGTGTTTATTGCTGCTCTATTCACAACAGCTGGAAAATGGAATCAGCCTAGATGGCCTTCAACTGATGAATAGAAATGAAGATGTGATACATTTACACACTGTAGTTTAATTTAGCTTTAAAGAAAAATGACATTTTGAAATTTGCAGGGAAATGAATAGATTTGGAAAAGATAACTCAGGCTCAAAAATTCAAATGCCACACATTCTCAAATGTGGATCCTTGCTTCAAATATATATTTATTTGTTAGTTGTAATAAAAGTTGGTAGTAGAGGCAGGAAGCTAGAAAGGCCCCATGAGGGAGAGCAAAGATAGGAGCGTATAAGGGGAGGATCTAGTAAATATGAAGTCAGAACACTGGCGGTGACCTGGTGTAAATGAGGTCAGCGAAGGAGATGGAAAAGAGGAGGGTGTGGAAGGAGAGTTAATCAAAATAAAAGATATCATGAATAAGCCAGATGGAAATCTACTTCTTTGCTAAAAAAAAAATCCCCCCTCTCTTTCTGTGTGTGTGTGTGTGTGTGTGTGTGTGTGTGTGTGTGTGTGTAAAAGAGTTTGGGCAGAAGTACCCTGTACACACAGATAATGCTACCAGAAACCATACATTGTTACAAGAAAATTTTAGTGCAAAGAGTGGGATATCTTCCAGCAACTTGTTGTTCAGCAGGTAGGCCCCCCCGAAGTCCCCAACATATTACAGGCTATTAAAACAAAACCAGATGGCAACACCCTACTGCTAAAAACTCCACATGCTTAGGCAAATAAGAAATCAAGCTGGAGTTGAGCTGGAAGGCTCTTCCCTGTTGACTAGCTATCTGTCAGAATGCTGGAAAGATCCATGCACCCTATTGGGGATAAAAATAAATGGTCTTAGTGAGTAGTGGACCCTACAAGCTTTATGGATAGACAGCCAGGCCAAATATATCAACTAATGGAATGTCTGTTATGGGAAAAACCAACTGCTCTCTGATTGGACTTGAGGCTCATTACATGGGACAGAATTCATGCCTGGTACTGCAAATCTCATCAAAAGCCTATGGCTTGGTAAGTTCTAAGCCCTTATTGGGAAACCACTACTGTTTTCTGGCTAAATGTATATATTACGTCCACCAAACTGCCCTCTAAATACTGATGTTTATGCCCATATATTAATGTTACTCGCACATTTAGTTAGAGAAGCTTCTCTTTTCAGATAGTGATGACCACTGGGGAGACACAAACTCACCAAAGTGCTGAGAAGTGACAGTTGGGTGTTGAGCACTAAGTGAGATATTTCTATCACATCCTACAAGGCTCAGGGACCATTGCAAAAGAGTGGTGGAAAGAATGGAGAAGTGAAAAAGTGAAGAGGAGAGCTTTGCCATATTGTATTACATACCCAAAATGTCTGTGATATTCATGACCTCGCAGTGGCTAATGCTACCTACACAAGACTTGCATAATACAAGGGGAAAATGTTGACATAAAATAGAAGAGAGACTAGTTGGGAAGAAGGAGGGATTCAGTGGAGTGGGATTTGTGAGAAGGAAAAGAGCAAGTGGTAGAAGGGGATTCTTATCATAGTGTATTGTCTGTAGGTATGGATATTGTCAATGAGAAGTAAAAAATTAATAATGTTCTTATGATGATTAGAGGAGATTGTATAGTGTGTATTTTCTCCATAATATCTGTTAATTTTCATAATACCAATTCATGTATTCACAAATTCATGTATTTTTCAAGATACAGTTTTGTTCAACTAACAAACTAAAACTTGAACAAACTGAGATTAATAGAAATATTTCTTGTAACAATACAGTTTTATGGAAAGTAAAACCAAATGAGAGCTTAATTATTGGGAAACAACTGGATTCAAAAAGTCACACATCATCATATATTTTTCTGATGATGAAAACCTTCTTTTTCACATGGTCTGAATGGAGCAAAAATGACCACAGTGAATTCTTTCTTGACTTCCTTTTTCTCAATTTAAGATATCAGTCCATTTAGTTTGAATATTAGTTTGAATATCCCAATAGCTAGCTAAAGTTCCTTTTGGACATAGTTTGGATCAGGATTCATTCTTATTTAAATCACTTTAACCCGAAAGTTGGATGGAGCCATATCAATAGCCATCTCCCAGATTAAACATGCCAATTGAATGGGCAGAAAGAATTTTCCAGACAGGGGACAGATCTTCATAAGGAGAAGTGCCATACAAAAAAAGGACAACAGAAAAAAAAAAAAAAAAAAAAAGGACAACAGTTCTGTACCACAGAGTATGATAGGATTTATGTGACAGAATCAAAGAAGCAGTTTTCAATTTATTTTATTGAATTCTCAATACTAGCTGGTATAATTAAGTTGCTTTCAAACTCTTTTATCATTATTATTAGTAGTAGTAGTAACAACATATTTCTTATGGAAATATCATGTGCTGATAGCCTCTTTTCCCTCATTGCTACCCCCATTCGGCTGGGGACCCTTCTCACTGGGGTTGCAGGTATTCCCTACGGGGTTGTGGGTTATGTGTTGTGGAAACAGCAGTCAGTTATTGGGGTGGGGGGGATACCTCTGGACATGATGTCTCAACCTGAGGCTCTTATAATCTTTCTGTACCCTCTGTTACAAAATTCCCTGAGCCATGGTGAGTGAGTTTTAAGTCTAATTTATTGATGCACTCTTAGAAGCCTCTGGATCTCTGCTTTGGAAGACACTGAGGATATTCAAACTCTTTCTTTAGAGGCTGTGGCATCTGTTTCTGTTTCACTGTTTTTTCCCTTTCTCTGCCTACATTCAGCATATCCCTCTTCCATTCCACAACTGAATGCTGCATTTGCTCCAGGATTTTTTTCCTGGGTATTTTTAATCTTTATATGTTTTCTTTTAAAATACCTCATCCAGCAGAAATTTATCAAGCTATCCTATAATGACACCATATTTACATCAAGAGTTCCACACTCAAAGTTCCTCAAGACAAACATGGTCACAACAGAGCTTAGGGCTTCCCTCTTTGAACTAGCTACTGTCCCATCTCTCTCCCACTGGGAACTTGTCGGTATTCTCTGATGGAGAAGGTGTAGTGGAGGGCAAACAACTGCATGAGGGCTTCTACTTCATTAAGTATTCTACTTAGAGGAATTTTAGAAAGAGGAAAGGGAATTTCTTGGAGTCACAGGAAAATTTTTAGGGAAAATGGCCCTAAATGGCAAAGAAATAGTTCCTGTGTAGTGTTTAAAATGTATTGATTCCTTCAAAGATGAGATGTTGGCTGCAGTGTGAGTAAACGTACAAGTTGAATCTCTGTTGTTTACATATCAATTGTTAGCTTGTATGGAAATTCTCTTAGTTTTTTTTTATTTTATTTATCTGCAAGGAGAGAGAGAGAAACAGAGACTGACAGGCAGACAAAGAGAGAGAGAGGGAGAGGGAGGGAGAGAGAGAGAGAATAGGTGTGCCAGAGCTTCCAGCCACTAAAAACGACTCCAGATGTGTCACTTTGTGCATCTGGTTCCACATGGGTACTATGGAATTAAATCCTGGTCCTTAGGCTCTGAAGGTAAAGACCTTAACTGCTGAGCCATCTCTCAAGCCCTTGTATGGAAATTCTTACATAAATATTAAGCTGCACTGTTCAGAGGTGCTAATGGCCACAGGTCCACACAACTACAGTGGTAGCTATAGGGTCTATGAAGTGTCCATCTAATTGTGAAAGAGATGTGCCCACAAACACTGAGGGGAGTGCCAGAGGCAAGAAATTAACAGAATCTTCTCTGTCTCAATGCTTTGTGTGGAGCCACTGCAATCTCTGAGTCCCTAAACTCCACCATAGCTGTGCAAAAACCCAGGGGTATGCAAATCCCAGCCCACACCCAGCAAACCACCATCAGGTATGAGATAGAGGGAGAAAAGTATCAACAAGCTGCACAAAGTTCCTTCCTGAGATCAAAATTTTGATTTGGGGAAGACATGTTTGCATAGGAAAAGCCCCCTCACATTTTCTGCATGTGGCCAGAAAAGTGGGTGTGTGATTTGTGTACATCAGATGAGTTCATATTAGGAAAAATACTAATGTTTAAATAGAACTGTTGGACTCTTGGGGTGACAGAATGAAAAGGTATTGAGGAACTCATCCAATTCAACTCCTTCTGTTTATGTTTATTGCAGCTGGCCAGACAGGTGAGTCTTTAGAGATGAAGGACCATTATATCCAATGGTGCACCTCAGACCCCACACACTATTATAAAAATCTCATTCTTTGTCAGCTGATCAAACAACAAGTATATTTTTATTCTACCATTTCACATGGACATAAGCATGAACAAGAAGTCCATGCCCCAAATAAATTGTTTATTTTCTCATGATATATAATAATAAATACATAATAACGAAATAAAACTTAGACAATGAAAAATGACATGTTGATCATCATTGTGATAGATTATTCCTAGTTCCATCATATAGTGATGGTCATTACTGTTACTCTGACTCACATTTCCTTCCACATCTTCTATAGGCATAGTTGCACAGGCATAAGTAAACAGGTATTGGTTTGAGGGAGGCAAGTGTCAAGTTACAGCCCTGCATCTAGCAGCTTTATGAACTTACATGTATAAAACAGATAATGTAGCTGTCATGAGTGAGGCCATCATATGAAGAGCACCTGTCTGTCGGGATTAGGAGTGTTAAATTGTGACACTTGATTGAAATCTGAGTCAAAGTAGGCTGGTTTCTTTCCCAAGGGGTTGAAATTGTTGAGACAAACTGGTAATACATAAGACTTTGCCATCTTTTAATATACTTGAAAACATTCCATACTCACTTGAAAAAATCTCTGAAAATTTGATTTTTAGCAATACAATTCCATTATTGTAATTTTAATTTTGATTATCTCTGATTACTTGGAAATTTGAATATTTTTCAATTACTTTCTAATAAATACATTCTAGCATGAAATAGTTTCTCTTATGCATAGACAGTTGCATTCTTTCCATAGTGATTTGTTTGAGCTGTCGTTATTAATGAGCCCAGCCCATATTAGCCATAGATATGATTTTGAGGAATGGATTTTTTTCACTGATTATTTTATATACACCAGGATTCTTTCTTAATTAGGGTGTTTTAATCCACATGCACCTTTTCCTTTTGTTCTCCTTCTGGACTTAGAAAGGACTTCTGGCTCCTTGGCAGTGATTTCCTAAAGACTTTAGACTTCTGCCATCATCAAGATCAGATATGTTTGCTAAAAGGAACTATAGCAAATCAAAACCTTTTGAGATGTGCCTGGGGGTCTGCATTTGGTAAGCTGTTCATTGTCATTTAAAAATTTATTTATTTATTTATTTATGAGAGAGACACACAGATAGAGAGAAGGAGATAGAGAGACATAGTACATACATACCAGGGCCTCTTGCTGCTGCAAAGAAACTCAGATGCATGCATCTGGCTTTACATGAGTACTGGCAGGTTTTGCAAGCAAGCACTTTTAATCACCTAGCAATATCCCCAGCTTTGTTTGTTTTTTGAGGTAAGGTTTCACTCTAGTCCAGGGTGATCTGGAATTCACTTTGTAGCCTTGGCTGGCCTGGAACTCATGGAGATTCTCCTACCTCAACCACCCAAGTTCTGGAATTAAAGGCATGTACCACTAGGCCTTGCTTCTAGTTCTTACTTATTCCTTTAGCTAATAGGAGAGAAATGATGCTATGTTACCAATTTGAGTTGCTATTTTATTTCTCCTAGATTTATTGTATTTAGTGGTTAATATTAGAACCTTATTTTTAGTAAGTAGTATATGACAATTTTTATACTAAATATTGAGAAGTAAATACACTTATATATATATATAACTTCACAAATTTTCTATTACATATGCAATTGATAAGATTTAGGGATTAAAATTCTCTACATATATTTTGTTTCTTTCATCTGTGTTTAAGTATGGGCCAGAATCATGCCCATTAAAAATATTTTGTAGCTATATGGCATTTTGATATCTGATATAATTATTTCCCCCACATTACATTATTATTTCAAAACAATTCCTTGCTATTTTTACATTATTATATTCTACCAGACAATTTTTAATTAATCCTTCCTAGTTAAGTAGACAATCTGTCATGATTTTTGATAAAAATTGCATTATATGTCAAAGCTGTTTGAAAAGAATAGTTTTTAGTCTTTTCACCTCCCCAAAATCATCTGTATTCTGATGATTCAAGTGTGGTTTATATTCCTCAATATTTTGTGGTTTTCTGCAAATAGCCTTGTACATTTCTTGTTGACAATATGTCTAAGTATTTTAGTTTTAGATTATGATCAATATTATGTCTTTGGTAAGAACTTTTGTGTTTAGATCCAGTTTCTGCTGAAGATATGTAGATTATTTATTCAGTTACTGAACTCTAATTGATTCTTTTGGCTAAAATGTATGGGTATTGGTCATGTTTTGTTGTATGATAAGTTAGTCCAAACCTGAGTAAATTTAGAGAATATTATCTCACAGTTTCTGTGGTTCAAGAATCTAAATGATTGGACTTTTATGTGAGTTGGAATAAAACTCAGTGGCAGAGGCCAGTAAGATAGAAAGGGGTTATAAAGGGAATAGAAATGGAGGGAGGAGGGACTTAAGAGGATTGGATTGTATATATGTAAGTAGAAGAACAGATTAATGGGGGAAGAAGGGCCTAAGTGAGGTCGGGGAGGAGATTGAATGAAGGAAAGGTGGGGCAAGGGCTAATCACAATCTAAGAGGGTATGAATAAGTCATATGGAAAACTACTTTCTTTGGACAACGGCATACCCAGAAATGATAGATTGTTACTAGAAAATTTCTGTGCCAGGGATGGAATACTTTCCAGTAAGTTGTTGTAGAAAACAGCTTCAGGTTCATCAAGATGAACTTCCAGACCAGGCACAGTTATGGAGGAAGGGATATTATTTATTGAAGCTTACAGATCCAGGGGAAGTTCCATAATGGCAGGAGAAGCAGCCTGCTCTCACAGGACCAGGCAAGAGAGAGAAAAACCAAGCCGCCAGCTACACAGCACACTGAGCAAAACTACAGCCAAAAAGTCACACAGCACATTCAGGAACTCCTGCTAGGCACACTTTGCATATCTTCACAATGGAATCTCAAACCCACCACCACACCTTAAGACCGGCCCCTAGTGACATTGCCTCTAGCAAGGTGATTGCAGATGCAAACTATAACTAATAAACACTGAATATATTGGGGGACATATAGTCAAACTACCACAGTTGTTGTCCAATGAGGTTCCTGATGTCCCCAAAACATTACAGGCCATTCCTGAGGCTCTCAGTTTCCACCAGGAAAAGATGCTAAGACCCTATTGGTAAAGACTCCACATACTTGTGCTGCAAGGTCATGGAGAAATCCTACTGGAACTAAGGTGAAAACCTTCTCCTTGTAGACCAGCTGACAGAAAGCAGGAAAAAGTTATGCTGCATGCAGTTCCATGGGAGAGAGAGAAGTCATCAGTGGAGATAAACAACAGTAGATACTGCAATCCTTAAATTTGGCCAGCCAGACCAAATGAGCCAACAGGTGCAATACTGGCAAGTCTGCTTTGGGGGAAACCAACCACTCTCCAATTGGACTGGAGGCCCACTTCACAGGAGGGAATACATGCCTGGTACTGAAAACCTATGACAGGGGAAATCATGAGCACTAGGGGTATAATGCTCACCCGACTGCCAACGAGCACTTCTTTTAATTTTCATACCCATGTATTAATGCTACTCTCACTTTTGGTTAGAGAAGCTTCTTTTTTCAGATGGTGGTGACCTTGGGATGACTCAACACTGAAACATCCCTATCACACCTTTGAAGGCTCAGGGTCCATTGCAGAAGAGGGGGCAGAAAGACTGTAGGAGCCAAAGGAAGGATAGGGTTGCTTACAATGAACTCTTTTAGACACAAAATGGCCTGGATATCCATGACCTCGTAGTGCTTGACACTACCTACACAAGACCTTCATAATAGGAGGAAAAGATCATGACATCAAAATAAAAGAAAGACTGACTGAGAGGGGGAGGAGATATGATGGAGAGTGGAGTTGCAAAGGGAAAGAGGGGAGGGGAGGGAATTACCATAGTTTATTGTCTATAGTTAAGACAGCTATCAATAAAAAAATCAAAAATAAATCTAAATGTATCTTGGCTGGCTTCTCTGGTTCAGAACCTCGCAGACTGTCCTGCAGAGTGGCCCAAGACATCACAAAGCTCAACTTGAGGATGGACCTTTCCCCAGTTCTCACATGTAGCTGTGGGCAAAATTCATTTTCATGGGCTGGCAGACTGGAAACCTTGGCTAATTGTTAGCTAATGAGCAATCACTACCCTCAGGGATTTTTTTGTTTGTTTGTTTGTTTTTGGCTTTGGTTTTGTTTTTCAAGGTAGGGTCTCCCTCTAGCCCAGGCTGACCTGGAATTCACTCTGTATTTTAGGATGGCCTCAAACTCTCGGCGATCCTCCTACCTCTGCATCCTGAGTGCAGGAAATAAAGGCATGGACTACCACACCCAGCTTTGTTAAAAAATCTTTTGAATTTCTTTTATTTTGAGAAATTAAATTCAGAGAGAAAGAGAGAGTATAGGCACACCAGGGCTTCTTGATACTGCAACCAAATTCCAGATGTATGTGCTACTTTCTGCCTCTGGCTTTACATGAGTACTGGGGAATAAAACGCAGACCATTAGGTCTTGTAACTGCTAAGCCATCTGTCCAGCCCACCACCATTAGTTTGCCACAGAGTATCTATAGGAAGCTAAATTCATAATAGAGAGAAGGAGAGAGAGATTTGTACAACCTAATTAATTCAGAATTATTTTTCCATCATCCTTGCCATATTCTATTGGTTAGAAGAGAGTCCATGGATCAAGTTTTACCCATGCTCAAAGAAAGGAGATTACAAAAGGAATGAGAGCCACAAAGGTAGGGATCATTGGATATCAATATGGAAACTGCAGTATGCCTTTACTGATTTAATGAGCGATTCCCACCATGATTTTAATCCCAATCATTCTCCCACACTTACTACTAAGTAATCAAAAAATAGTTCACTTTCAGCAAAGACCACAAAGATTGTATTCCCTTATATAGGGTATTGTGATAAAAATACATTATATGCACATATAAAAGCTGTCAATGAATACAATTTAAAAATTTTTTAGTATATGTAAACTAGAGAATGGAATTTTTCCTGTCTCTAAACCAGAGTTGTATTGTACATTATTAGTGAAGAATTAAGTTGCTCTTTCTTTTATTTCTTTTGAAATTGAGAATCAAAAGTTCAAGGGGTCTCTATACCTTTCAGAAGTTTATAATCCAGGACTCAATAAGCACTACAGCAAATGATAGTAATTGCTTAAGGGAGTTCTTCGAACCTGAGTGCTTTATTCCATCTTCAAGGAGAAAGAAACAAGTCTGATTCCCTCTTGGAACAATAGACTCTTTCCCTTGCACCCAGTTGAAAGGCTGAGATGATAGAAGTGATAAGTGAGAATTGACAAGTGTTTGTGCTGAGCTGCCAAAGTAATGTGATAATGAACTCTGGGAGTTTTAAAAACATTTACCTTCTTATCATATAATGCTATCATGACACATGTTTCCACAATCAAACCCAGACATTGATCTTTCTCTTTTTCCTAAAAAATAAGAGGTTAAATTTAGGAAAGATGAAAATATCTTGAACTTAGTGAAAACAAAACCCATGTGCTAGAGGATAGTGAATGACACAGGGATTGGGATTTGAATCTGGCTTTGACCCTGGTTGTTCCACTCCAAATTCTGTCTGAAAACCTAGGAAAACTGCCTTTTCAGGTCTACTCACATAGCCATCAATGACCTTTTGCTCATATATGCTCCCAATTAGTTTTTCAACACATTTATTTAAAAAAGTCATATAACAAGTATTTTTTTAGTTTCTTGAAAAGTTTATTCATTTTTTTTGCTTGAAACATTTTTTCTTTTTTTTCATTTTTTACTGACAACTTCTATACTTACATACAAAAAATGCATATTTCCCTCCCCTCCTCCCATTCTCCTTTAGAACGCCAATCTCCATCATATCCCCTCCCTCTCTCCATTAGTCTCTCTTTTAATTTGATGTCATCATCTTTTTCTTCTATTATGAGGGTCTTGCGAAGGTATTGCTAGGCACTGCAAGGTCATGGATATCAAGGCCAATTTCTGTCTGGACAGTTGCATTGTAAGGAATCATACCCTTCCTTTGGCTCTTCCATTCTATCCACCCCCTCTTCCGCAATGGGCCCTGAGCCTTGGAGGGTGTGACAGAGTATTATCATAAGCAATACAATATACCAGGGAAGAGATATAAGACTTGCCAATTTTGTCTATGTTAAGAACAAAGAATACCAATTCCTATTTCCACAGATCTTTTCTATCATTGGTCTGCTCATCTCTTGACCATCAGATAGGTACTGGCATCTATAGAAGCCTTCTTTAGAACTAGACCTTACTCTGGGGATTTATGGTAAGAATGGTGCTGGACTTCTCCAATCAAAAGTGCAGGCATGTGGTGGACACTCTTACTTTCAGCAGATTGCCAGCACAAAGTATCACACAGACTAGGGCATAAGCACAGAAATATACTATCTCTGCTATGGAGGTTGTAATCAGTATAAAGTATCAGCAGGCTTGTATCTTCTGAAAGATGTGAATGAAGGATCTTTACTATGCTTCCTCCTGCTTATAGATGACTATCTGCTGTCTATATCTCCAAAACTTTCCTTGGTGTGTGCATGTCTATGTCCGTATTTCCTCTATATGAGAACACCAATAACATTGGACTAAGTGATTACTCCAGAATTACAATTGTGATGATCCTACTTGCAAATGACATCATATTCTGAAGTTGTGTGAATTTGGGCTAGAACATAACCCATTTTAGGGAAAGGCAATATAATCCATAACAGATATGTTGAGAGTTGAATAGTATCCCCTTAGAAGTTATGTCACCCACCTCAGAGTTGAGACTTACTTAAAAATAGGGTGCAGATGTAATTGGTTAATAACTGTAAGACAACAGTTTCTGTTACAACTCCAGTTCAGGCCTTTAATCCAAGCACTCAGGAGGCAGAGGTAGGTGGATCACTGTGAGTTTGAGGCCACTCTGAGACTACATAGTGAATTCCAGATCAGCCTGGGCTAGAACAAAGTACTACCTTAGAAAACAAAAACAAATAAAAAAATAAAAAACAATTCAGGGCTTGGGCAGTTAAAGGTATTTACAATACTTGCTGACCCAAGTTAAATTCCTCAGCACCCATATAAAACCAGACACAAAATGATGCATGTGTCTATGATCCCAATACAACTATGACAATGGTAGTTAAGGCCAGGAGAATCCAAAGTTCAGGCCAGCCAGATTAACATTTGTTTGCACTGTCAAGAGAGCTTATCTTTAATAAAGTGGAAGAAAACAGACACCTCTGGGGGCTGTCTGCTGACTCACTGATCTCCATGTGGCACACGTGCACCTATGACACACATACATACACACACAAATAAATATAAAATTTTAAAGGGGCTAATATCACCTATTAAAAAAGACCCCCATTTGTAACAGTTCTAGTAAGCTAATACAAGGTCTCACAAGTGCTGTGTTTTAGGTCAAAATCCAGTCCAAGTTTTCTGGTGATCTACTAAACAAAAGCTAGTCCTAAAGAAAGAGCATATACCAGCTGGGTTAGGTAGCCAAGGCTTAAAGACCGTCAGACCCAAGGGTAGAGTGCAGACTGAGGATCAAGGGAACAGCTTCAGCATTAGAACACCCTGGGTTTGTCTCCTCACTCTATTGTTTATGAGACAACAATTGAACATCCTTGCTACTTCCATTCCCCACTGTTCCAAGAAAAGACCATAGCCTCGACCTCTTAGGACTTAGTGAGGAATAGAAAAGTTGATTGATTGTGTACACAGTGCTAAGCAAGTGTCCAGCTCAAAGGAAACAGGGCTAGGCAGAAAATGAGGAATTCAACAAAAGCACCAGTCAGGCAAGTGTGTATAGAGGGAACTATACTGTGATACTGATGTGGACCCACTGAGTTTAGTCACTCCTGTCCCAGAGGCAGAATGACAGCAGGTTTTTCTGGGTCATCATCTGAGAAGGAAGAGCTCTTCATACCAGTAGGTGAGTAGGCACTTATTCCTGTTTGGGGAGGGTGATGTGTGAGACTATGTACTTGCTCATGTCCTCAGAATGCTACCACATTTTCTTATTAAAAGAAAATCGATACTTACTAATCTCTCCACCTTCAGAAAACCAGCAGGAATGAAAAATAAAAACAATTTATCCCTCAGAAAACCAAAGGCAGGGCTGGAGAGATGGCGTAGTGGTTAAGGCTCCTGCCTGCTAAGCCTAAGAATTCCCTTTGGAATCTCCAGGTCCCACGTTTAGCCAGACGTTTAGGCAGTGATGTAAGGGCGCAATCCCACTCTTGCCCACAAGGGGGCGGATCTGTAGTTCGTTCAGGTGGCTGAGAGGCCACTGGCGTGCCCATTCTCTCTCTCTCTCTCACTATCTCCCCCCCCCAAAAAAAAATGAAAGAAAGAAAAGAAAAGAAAACCAAAGGCAATCCTTTTGTCAAATTTATACTCCTCATTTAAATGCTCAGGACATGCTACTCCCATGCATATTGTTATAAAAGGTAAATGCAGACTGCACAGTAAGCAATGGTCCAGGCCAAAATTTGTGGTTTGAGCCCTTTCATTAGACACCATTGCCTCTTAGGATGGGGTCCAATTTCCCATTTTTTTTTTTCTGTAGAAAACATGTCTTTGCTATTCCACCAGGATGACCTCCCAGGAAGATCCTGTTTATAAGGAAGGAGCTGATTTGTTTATTTTTATTATTTTAAATTGAGAACTTTAATATATGAACATATTGCAAATTGGTCATATTCTCATCATTTCTTCTCCTTTCTTGGTTGGTTTTCCCTGGAATTTTCTTTAAACACCCCTCCCTTCCAATAACAATTCTTCAGGGAAGATAGGAAATTACTAAGAAGGCTTAGAACAAATTTACCCTTTGAGAAATTTAGCTAACCACAAAATGTAGTTTAAGTTCTTACTCTAGTCTGTAACCTTTGCAGTGACAACAAACAAATTTCTCAAGGCAAGATGATAAGAGGTGTCATGAGATGTCATGAGACATTTCACTCACCCATAAGAGGAAAATTATTCAACTGAGGAACTCATTGAGGGAAAGCCATGGGGCTCTCTGAAGGCCTTGAAGTCAGCCAAAATAGTTTCAGCCCTTTCTGTGCAGAAGACTTGGAAAACAGACCAGTCAATAGTGAGCTAAACTTGAGACCCACTAGTTTCAATCCAAGGCAGTGGAGAGTAGTGACTTAACCATTGTAGCAAGTATGGTAATCATGATAATAATGCCCAGATAATAAAATACCCAGTTATGGAAGACCTATGGTGTGTGTAAGAATCAGGATTGCTTTGCCTGGGTTTTCTTAAATGGCATGCAGTCCCTGCAGTTTGGTATTATAATGACTGTTATATGGAAAGGCCACACAGCCATATGAGTGGTAGACTCGGGCTATGTAATTCAAAGACTGATGATCCATAAGACCATGTTACAGTGAATTTCATAGAGGAGAGCAGTAGTTTCACATGAGGATCTAGGGACACATACCTGACTGACCTTTGAGCCTTCACACACTCATTACTGGCTGCGATTTTGAGTAAGTCATTGAATGATGCTTCTTGGTGTCCTGGTCTCTAAAATGGAGATTTATTTATCCAGCATTCCACAAATATGTCACTAGTTCCTACTATATTGCAGGTGCTGAAAACATAGGAGAGAATAATAGAGATGATTTATGTATTCCTGGACTTAACCTGCTGAGCATTGGAGGAGTGACAGAAAATGTATAATAAAGTCATAACATAAATAATGTTCCATGTCACATTGATCCTTAGATCAATTATTATGATATTATGGTGTTATATTAGATATTATGGGGAAATCAAGCACAGAAGAGGATTAGAATTATACAAGTGGAAGAAAGAAGTGCTGGAATTCTGTGGACAGTGGGAAGCCCTTCCTGGAATGTTGACATTTGAGCAATGACCTAAGGGATTGATATGCTAGTTTGGAACACATACTTGGGAATAGCCTTTGTAGTGGACAGCTTCAGGTTTGCTGAGATGAACTTCCAGACCAGGCACAGTTATGAAGGAAGGGATTTATTAAAGCTTACAAATCCCAAGGAAGTTCCATAATGGCAGGAGAATCTGGCCTTCTTTCACAGGTCCAAGCAGAGAGAGAAAAGCCACAAGCCAAAAGCCACACAGCACACTTCAGGAATTCCAGGAGGAACTCAGGCACTTTACATATCTTTAGATTGGAATTTCAAAACCACCACACCGTATGATCCACACAGTAACACCTTCTCCAACCAGGTGGCTGTAGATCCAAACTACAAACTAATAAAACACTGAATCTACTGGGAGCTATTTTTTCAAACTACCACATTCTGCCCTTGACCCACAATAGATTCATAAACTTCACACACACTGTAAATTGTATTCAGTCCAATTTCAAAGGTCCCCACAGTCTTGACCAACTTAAGATAGTGAGTCCTGTAAAATCAAACAAGTTAAATACATACAAAGGCACAGAGTAAACATTTTCAATTGGTATAAGGCATAGCAAGGAGAGACTAAAACAATGTAAACTCAACCACCATCAAACTTCTGCAGTTCAAGTTCATTATAACCAGAGACTGACAGTCTCCAGATTTTCCAATTCCCCTCCTCCAGCTGGACAGTGTAGTCAAGGAACACTTTCATCCCAGGCCAACAGTGCACTCTGTGGCAGCCATCACACAGTCCTGGTATATCCAAATCATCTTCAGTTCTTCATGCAAACCACAGACCAGCTTCCGAAGGCTCTGTCAGCCTATCAAGGTCCTCACACACTGCTTCATTTTGCATCTCAGCAGTGTCTCCTGGAACCATGTGCATTTTATGACCCACTCTATGCATTTTTCATGTTTCTGAAACCAATACCAGGTGTGCAAGACACAGCCATATTCTTAATTCAGGGACAAAACAAATCATAACCTTGAAAAGAAGGTTCCTTCTCCACTCAATTCTTTCCCAAAAAAGTTTGCATTTCCTCTCCATTGTTTTAATGAAAAGCGTTTGGGCCATATTCCTTAAGATTGTTAATGTGTTTCACAGTAGTAGCTCCAGCAACCTAAAACCAGTTTCAGTGCCTGTAATTTTAACTTGCTTGAGGTTTTCCAAATCTCTCAGTCCAATATCTTTAGCGAAACACACCATTCCATTACACATTTAACCTTGATCAAACTCTCTAGACCTTGGCTGAAGAATGCAGCCATCCCTTGTGCCAGTAGCCCAGTTCCAACAAAGTCTTCTGCAGTATTTCCTACCCCTTAGAAAGCTCATAAGCCAAGCCTTGATGTTCAATACTATCTGCATTTAACATTCTCAAACTCTCATCAGAATAGTACATAATACTTGGCTTACTGCTCCAGAAGGCATCTTCACTTTCAAGTATCAAGTCCATGCCCATTCCTCCAATACAAAAGTTCCAAAAGACCAAAATCTACATGGTCAGGTTCATCTGACCCCACATTCTGCTACCAATTTCTATAGTAGAAAGCTTCATGTTCACTGAGATGAACTTCCAGACCAGGCAAAATTATGTAGGAAGGGATTTATTAAAGCTTACAGATCCAGGGAAAATTCCATAATGGTAGAAGAAGCTGGCCTGTTTTCACAGGGCCAAGCAGAGAGAGAGAGAGAGAGAGAGAAGCCACAAGCCAAAAGACACACAGCACACTTCAGGAATTCCAGGAAGAACTCAGGTATTTTGCATATCTTTAGATTGGAATTTCAAACCCACCATCACACCTTAAGTTCTCACCCAGTGATACCTCCAGTCAGGTGGCTGCAGATCCAAACTACAAACTAATAAAACAATGAATATATAGGGCACCATTTATTCAAACTACCACAGCCCTGTAGTCAGAGAGAATAGCAGGCAACCTGGAACACATCTGAAACATTTAAGGAGGTCAGGTTAGTCCAGTGTAGCTGGTGCTAAATGAACAAGGGAAAACTGTTTGAGAAAGATGTGACATATGGGGGCAAGATTTCCCATTTTCCATTCAGTCCTGCTGCAATGGGCTTATATTTTCGGTAATACAGAAGGCCATTTGAAGTTTTGAGAGAATCAGTTAACATATGCCTTATTTTCAAAGGGTCATTTTGAGAAAATGAATTCAAAAGCAGGAGAAGCACAGCCATGATCCAAGCAAGAGATGACAGTGGCTTGGATAGTTGGGAGGAGGTATTTAGTGATCAAATTTTGTCTATAACATAATAACTGAATGTTGTCCATGGTTGTTATAAAAGGTAAATTAATTACCATGTGTACCACATTTCCAACAATCTTATGTTAATTGTATTGATGATGTTACAAAACCAATAGTATGTTCTTCCCCCTCCCTCCCCTTTCTTCACTCTTTCCTCACCTCCATACTTGTATGTATCTACTCAAGAACAGGTTCTTACAGGCTAACCATGTGGGTTCTAGAGTCATATTGACTTGAATTTAAGCCCTGGCTGCACCATTTAACAACTGTGTTGCTTTGAATAACATTGAAAGTCTCAGATCCTCCCATTTTCCATCCCTTCATCCCAAAAGTGGGTCCAGCAATGATATGGGGGTTGATTTGAAATTTATATAAAACCTTTCATGCATGATGTTGCAAATTCTTAATAAAACATTGTTTTATTATTTACTCTGTTATCCATTCTGTATTGCCACAAATAAGAATTATATTACTAATAAAGGGTGCAAAATATATATACATAGCTCCAGCTTGCCAATAGCTCACAATCTAGAGTAGTTCATGTAAGTACCATGGAACCATAACAGATACATGCTAGAGAACAGCCCAGACAAAAAAAAAAAAATCACTGTACTGCCAGGGCATGATCCAGCCCTGAATTTATAAAGGCTTCCTATAATGTGTTTAAACTCAACCCCTCAGGGATTAGTAGAAGTCAGCCAAGATGACTGAGAGTTAGGAGTTTCCCAGTAACCTATTCCAAAGAGCAACAGGAACAAGATCCTAAGGCAATACAGCACAGATAAAGTGAACACCTGTGAGCTTTTCTCAGATAGAGTAGCAGAGAATCCCTGGGACAATTATCCATGGGAAATTCATGAAATATTTGAAAGCCAAATTGCTTTTTTCTTCACAGTTATTCAATGTGGCCTCAGAAGGAAGTCATGATGATCACACCTGTCTTAGCTAATGTCTTAGTAGTGATGTCAGTCAAGAGGAAAGGGAAGCAAATTGACTACTCTGCCACAAACTGCCTCTCCTTCTGCTCTTACCCTCTGCTGCTTTTGTTAATAGTATCAGGATGCCTGGGTATTAAGAACTGGTCTTCAGTAATTTCCTTAGGTTTTCCCAGAGTGAGCACTTGTGTGCACACCCCACCCCCACACACAACACATCCACCCCCATCACACACACATATATCCCTTACTTCAAGTAAACACAGATTATGTAATTTCCACTTGCATTAATTCTTTTCCAGTCCTGGTGTCATTACTATAAACCATGTTTCTGGCCTCACATGGCCATAACTCATGCCCTGTTCCCTTGTGGTCCAAGCATAGGTGAGTGGTTTGAAGGCCATTGCTGCCAGATTCATCTTTTTGTCTGTCTTTTGAGAGTCTGGTTATATAGCTCAGATTAGCTTCAAACTCACAATCCTTCTGCCTCAGCCTTTCAAGTGCTGAGATTATATAACCATGTCTTGGGTTAATCTGTGGAAGGAAGGGTTGGGCAGCTTTCTGCCAATGATCAGAGGTAATTGTGTCAGGTTTTACAGGCCACAGACTATGGGTTGTCACTGCTCACCTCCTTGCATTGCAGCACAGACCCAGATGTGGACAATGTATGCATAAATGTCTGTGGTTGTGCTCCACTCAACTGTTCTACTTATCCTAGTGGGCAGAGGCCAGATTTGGCAGAGTTTAAAAAATTTTTTTGCTACTGCTGTTTTTTTTTTTTTTTTTTTTTTTTTTTTTTGTAGCTTTGGCTGGCCTGGTATTCACTATGTAGCCCTGGCTGGCCTTAAACTCACAGCAATCTTTCTTCCTCAGCCTCTCAAATGCTAGGATTATGGGCACCAACAACCAAGTCTGTCTTGGTTCTATTTTTAGGCAAAACTCTTATCATTACCCCAGAACTATTCCCCATATCTTCCAGAGTAATGACCTTGCTCTACAATTAAGCATACACAATATCTCTTTTCCCTTCTTGCCTAATCATGTTTTCTTCTGTTCACCATGTATACATACACACATGCACACCTGTGTGTACAGAGGTCAAAGAGCAACCTCAGGTGTCATCATTAAAAATGCCATCCATCTCTCTTTTTAAAATATTTTGATTTTTTATTTCAGAGAGAGAGAGAGAAACAGAGATAGAGAGAAAGAGGCAGGAATAGTGAGTGAGTATTGGTACCCCAGGGCTTCTTGCCACTGCAAACGAACTCCAGATGCATGCACTACTTAGTGCATCTGGTTTTACTTAGGTACTCGTGAATTGAACCTGAGATATCGGCCTTGCAAACAAGCATCTTTAACCACTCACTGAGTCATCTCTCTAGCTCAGTGCATTTGACTTTTTTAATAATTCAGATTGTGAGATATGATATCACAATGCTCAGATTTGAGTGACTTTCTATTCAGTATAGGATAAGTAGAATAAACTCTCTATACTTCTGCTTCCTCATCTGCAAATGAGGAATAATGACAATAATATATATCTTGATAGTGTTTGGAGAAGATAACATGAGATATTCTACACAAAGCACCTCTGGCCTTTCTAAAAATAAATTAAGTGCTCAAATACCCCTGAATAATTATTGTCAAACAGTGCAATTCCTGTGATGTTTGGAATGGAACAGGAATGGGTTCTTAGTTTATTAAGGTGAGAGGAATATGTTTTAGCTTTACTCCCACTCTGCCCCAAATTGCAGATAATTATGGCAGTGACAAATCTCTCCTCTCCAGCTTCTGGTAGTAAAAATGCTACTTTTACTGTGATTTTGAGTGAAGAATCCTTGTGGGCACCACCAACCAACTGAGAGACAGTCATGTGGTTGAGGGTTAGATCTGTACTCTTGAGGATTGATCTGAATGAGTTATATGGATTGTCCATTTTACTAAATGTGTGAAAAACTTGCAATACTTGGAGTAATAGGTGAAGGATAGGCTGCTTTAGCATCAAAACTTGTTTTCTTGGAGCATCTCCTGATGTGATGATGATGTGTAAGTAAACACAAAGGAACAGGAAGGACGTTGAGGAAGGATATTACATCTAGTACAAGATTATAATCCCTGGAAAGAGATTTTTGGCTTGATACCTCAAGCAGTCTTTGGGAGAGTAGAGGTCATGTCCAGTCAAAATGAAGATGCTGGTGTATTTATAACTTGTTAATCACCACTGGCTTTATCCTCGGCAGCAGATGGGAATGTATGTCCCATGGACTGTGGCCTCTTGTACCACAGTACATGCAAACAGTTTCCTCAAGTGTCTGGATAACTCTCAATGGTCACCATGGGAAAAGAGACACGCTGGAATTTGATGGACAGAAAAATGGTAGAAGAAGGTTGTGACAGTATCAGTAGAAACTCTACATCACCAGGCATTCCTTTTCTGTGCTGATACCCTATTTCTGATGATAGCCAAACAGAGCATGCCCCCCAAAACTACTTTGGTCTCCCAATGTCAGTTTTGGTTCTGGTCAGCATTCAGCATTGTTCTTCAGCATGCAGTAGCATGGTGGTTTACAACACTGGGAATGCAGTGACATCCAAAAGGAAAAGAGGAGGGGACATCATTGGTGATTGCAAATGATGTAACACCTCCAAAAACTTTAGAATTGACAAATGATTACTGAGTGTAATCAAAATATAAAATTGAGTTGCTTGTTTAATGTGCCAATATCAAAACTAATGAGAAAAAAACTTAAGAAAGTTACTCCATTTACAAGTACCAAAACCTGAAACACACAGGAATAAATTTCACATAGAAAGTGACTGATTTCTCCACTGAAAGTTATAAAGCACAGATGAAAGAAAGTGAAGAGATCAAAAAAAAAAAAGTAAAAAGATGTCCTTTATGTGGATCAGAACTAAAGTTTTGAAATATCCATAAGACCCAGAGTGACTTAAAGGGACAATATAACTCCTATCAATAAAAGTAATGAGATTTCCTTACTCAGACACTGTGTGGGCAGGCACAGCATTCTGGATTGACTAGACCAGACCCCTGTTCCTGCTCTCCTACCACCTCCCCAGTCTGGGTTGCCTGGCTGGTCTGTGTGCTGGAGGGCATGGCAAGAAGTAGACTAGATCCCTGTTCTCTTGCTCCTCTCAGTCCCCTGGTCCTGGTAGGTCCCATTATGCCTTGCTAGGGGAGGCCTATTCCCTGTGTGAGCTGTGGAATCAGGCCTTTTGCTCTGGTACTCTGACTGGCCACTAGGTACCAACATCCCTGTTCACCTGAGTCAGAGGGTAAATGGGCCATAGGATGAAAACATGCTTCCTCATCAATAAAATATAAAGTCTTCCTAAAATGGGTACACAACAATGCAAAAAAGCTATTGAAAGTCAGAAAATGGAGAGATCTCCACCAAGGATGCCTACTCCTAAAATGGAAACCTCCAGTGAAATCATAGAGAAAGCAACTGAAATTCATTCCTAAAATGAAAGCACAACTGATAAGACCGTGATCAAAAAAATTGCTGAAATTGAAGCAAACTATTAAAGAGCCAACAATCGTATCAATGAAATTGAAGACAATAGTCTCCTGGAGCATTCAGCTTTTGACAGTAGGCTTAACTTGGTTGAAGAAAATGTTACAACCCTCCAAAGAGATATGAATACATTGAGGGTAAGTCAAGAAATGGAAGATCTCAACAACTGGTTAATTAAGGTTAATGAAGACTTGATCAAATGCAAAAATGAACTACAGGAAGAATCAAGAAAATCAGAACTCGAATTAAAATTGTACCTCAAAAAAGAGATGAACACGATGCAAAATAACCCAATAGGAAACAAAAATCAAGTAGAAATTATAAAAACCTCTCTAAGACCCACTCACCAAAAGATTTACTAATGTGGAAGACAGAACATCTGACCTGGAAGAAAAGACAGAAGAAATTGATTGGAAAGCCAAAAACGTTGTTAAGTTCAAAAAGTCAAGTGAACAGAATATGAGGGAACTGTGGGACACCCTAAAATGACCAAACATCCAGGTCATTGGTATACCAGAAGGAGAGGAAATCCAGACCAGAGACAAAGAGAACATATTCAATAAAATTATTGAAGAAAATTTTCCAAATCTTGCAAAACAGAGGCCCATCCAGATACAAGAAGCTCACAGGACACCAAACAGACAGGACCAAAGAAGAAACTCTCCAAGACACATCATAGTTAAAACTCTTAACAACAAAAACAAAGAGAGAGTGTTAAAAGCAGCAAAAGAGAAGCAATTCACAACAAAGGCAATCCCATCAGAATTAGATCAGATTTCTCAATGGAAACCCTGAAAGTCAGAAGGGCCTGGAATGGAACACTTCAAAGTCTGAAAGAGTATGGCTTACAACCAAAGCTATTTACCCAGCAAACTATTACTCATAATAGATGGTGAAAGAAAAACTTTCCAAAAAAAACAAAGGAGGAGTTCAGGGTAAGATGGCGGCATAGGAGCCACACTAAACCGGATCAGGGAGGGAATCAAACAAAACTACACTCTTCTGAGGAAGAGAGCAGAATATTTTCTCCGGGAAATAGCAGAAAAGCAGAAGACAGCCAGAAACCCACTGTGGAGAGTAAGGCCCCCGGCAGTCCTCTCCCCAACGGCTCCACGCCGCGGGCTCCCCAGTGATTCCGCTCCACTCCGAGGGCACCCCAGTGGCTCTGCTCCAATCCAGGGGCTCCCCAGTAGCTCCGCTACACGCTGAGGGTACCCCAGCGGCTCCATTCCACTCCAGGGGCTCCCCAGCGGCTCTGCTCCATGCCGAGGGCACCCCAGCAGCTCCGCTCCACTCCGCGGGCTCCCCAGCGGCTCCGCTTCATGCCGCGGCCTCCCCAGCGGCTCCGCTCCACGCCACGGGCTCCTCAGTGGATCCATGCCATGGCTCCAACCCTCGGTTCAAAGCTGCCACCCAGATCAGCTAAGCCCCGCTGAGCTTCCACTGAGCCTTGGCTGCAACCGCCGCCCAAACAAAAAAAAAAGGGGGGGGGGACTTTCCAACCTCATTAGTCTCCTCACAGAGCCCAGAAATCAAAGAAAAATCTGCGGAGCTACTGAAAGAGACACACACCGTGAGCTGCTGCAGGCTTCCTGAACTCGCCCATCCCCCAACCATCAGTTCCCCAGGGAATTGGTAGAATCGAGCAACTAGTGGCAAATCTGAACGACATCCCCAACACCAGACCCAGCATAGCTGACCCAAGCTCCACAGCTCAGGGAATGAGGTGGGCACCCAGCATTGGTGAGTTTAAAAGCCACACCAAAAGATAACAAAGGCCTGCATTGGAAGTGCTAACCACTCTTTCCAGGTCAAGGCAGGGTATGTATTACATATTTGTGGGTGGCCTTACCATTTTCAAATAAGCTGAATGTGAGGGGTTGAATATTGCTACCTGTAATACTTATAGATTTAAAGGGCCTTTATCTTTTGCTTCAGTTATTATTGAGTCTGATTCCCAAGCTGACAGGACTAAGGGTGTGGAGCAACACATGCCCTTAGGGATTCTGACCCTATAGGTCTGTTTGTTTCAATTCCCACACTTGTATACTCTGTGTTCATCTTAATTGAATGTGTATTTTGCTCTGTTGAAGCTTAGAACTTGCCTCTAAATTGTTCCACCAGTTCACTACAATACTTGCTTAACAAGCAAACTCAACAGCAAGGATTACTTCTGAGGTTGGACTTAGGTACAAGTGCTACACTTGACACCAAGTAGGCTTTATCCCAGAGATGCAGGGATGGTTCAACATACGCAAATCCATAAATGTAATACACCATATAAATGGTCTGAAGGACAAAAATCACATGGTCATCTCAATAGATGCAGAAAAGGCATTTGACAAAATCCAACACCCCTTCATGGTAAAAGTATTACACAAACTTGGAATAGAAGGAACATATCTCAACATAATAAAAGCTAGTTATGACAAACCTATAGCCAATGTAATGTTAAATGAGGAAAAACTTGAAGCTTTTCCTCTAAGTTCAGGAACAAGACAAGGGTGTACACTTTCCCCACTACTATTTAATATAGTACTGGAAGTCTTAGCCATATCAATAAGGCAAGAGACACTCATAAAGGGGATACAAATCAGAAGGGAAGAGGTCAAATTATCATTATTTGCAGACGATATGATTCTATACATAACAGACCCTAAAGGCTCTACCAGCAAACTGTTAGAGCTGTGTAGCAGACAGCTTCAGGTTCGCTGAGATGAACTTCCAGACCAGGCACAGTTATGGAGGAAGGGATATTATTTATTGAAACTTACAGATCCAGGGGAAGTTCCATAAAGGCAGGAAAAGCAGCCTGCTCTTCACAGGGCCAAACACAGAGAGAGAAAGCCAACCAGCCACCACAGCACACAGAGCAAAACTACAGGCAAAAGCTCACACAGCACACTTCAGGAACTCCTGCTAGGCACATTTACATATCTTTACAATGGAATCTCAAACCATCACCACACCTTAATACCAGGGCCCCCAGTGACCTTGCCTCTAGCAAGGTGATTGCAGATGCAAACTATAAAATAATAAAAAAAAAAACACTGAATATATTGGGGGACATATATTCAAACTACCACAAGCTGATAAACACTTTTAGCAATGTAGCAGGATACAAAATAAACACACAGAAATCAGTAGCTTTTCTATACACTAACAACAAACATGCAGAGGATGAAATCAGGGAATCTCTCCCATTCACAATTGCCTCAAAAAAAAAAATACCTTGGAATAAACTTAACCAAGGAAGTGAAGGATCTCTACAATGAGAACTTTAAAAAACTTGAGCGACAAATTGCAGAAGAAACAAGGAAATGGAAAGACATTCCATGCTCCTGGATTGGAAGAATCAATATTGTGAAAATGTCAATCTTACCAAAAGCAATCTACACATGTAATGTGATACCCATTAAAATCCCAATAGCATTCTTCACAGAAATAGAAAAAACAATACTAAAATTTATCTGGAAACACAAAAAACCTCAAATAGCCAAAACAATTTTGCGTAACAAAAATCAGGCAGGTGGTATAACCATACCCGATTTTAAGTTATACTACAAAGCCATAGTAACAAAAACAGAAGGGTACGGGCACAAGGACAGACAGGTAGATCAATGGAACAGAATAGAAGACCCAAATATTAATCTAGGCAGCTACAGCTACCTGATTTTTGACAAAAATGCCAAAAATATTCATTGGAGAAAAGATAGCCTCTTTAAAAAGTGGTGCTGGGAAAATTGGACATCAGTATGTAAAAGGATAAACATAGATCCTTGCCTCTCTCCTTGCACAAGAGTCAAGTCCAAATGGATCAGGGACCTTAATATCAGACCTGAAACTCTGAAACTGGTAGAGGAAAAAGTAGGGGAAACTCTTCAACATATTGGAATAGGCAAGGACTTTCTGACTATAATTCCAATTGCTCAGAGAATAAAACCACTAATCAACCACTGGGACCTTATGAAATTACAAAGCTTTTGTACAGCAAAGGACACTGTGAATAGAGCAAAAAGACAACCTACAGAATGGGAGAAAATCTTTGCCAGTTATACATCTAACAGAGGATTAATATCCAGAATATATAAAGAACTCAAAAAACAGAATAACAAGAATTCAAACAACCCAGTTAAAAAAATGGGCTACAGAACTAAAGAGAGAATTCACGGAAGATGAAATACATATGGCATATAAACATCTAAAAAAGTGTTCTACATCCTTAGCCATCAGGGAAATGCAAATTAAAACCACTTTGAGATTCCATTTCACTCCTGTCAGAATGGCTACCATCAAGAAAACAAATAACAATAAGTGTTGGCGTGGATGCGGTAAAACAGGAACACTTCTACACTGTTGGTGGGAATGTAAGCTGGTCCTGCCATTGTGGAAATCAGTGTGGAGGTTCTTGAGGCAGCTAGCAATAGATTTACCCTATGATCCAGCTATAGCACTCCTAGGCATATATCCAGAGGACTCTTCTCACTACCTTAGAGATACTTGCAAAACCATGTTTATTGCTGCTCTATTCATAATAGCTAGGAAATGGAAGCAGCCTAGATGTCCCTACACAGATGAGTGGATAATAAAGATGTGGTACATTTACACAATGGAGTTCTATTCAGCTATAAAGAAAAATGAAATTATGAAATTTGCAGGGAAATGGATGGATCTGGAAAGGATTATACTAAGTGAGGTAACCCAGGCTCAGAAAGCCAAACGTCACATGTTCTCTCTCATATGTGGATCCTAGCTACCAACATATAGACTTGTGTATGAACTGGAACCAAAAATAGGTACCAGAAACCAGTAAGCGGGTAAAAGGCTATAAGGGAGGGAAGAAAGGGAAGGACTTAAGTATATGGTAATGTACATATGTAAGTAGAAGAACTGATTCAGGGAGGGGAATGGCCTAAGCGAGGCCATGGGAAGAGAATGCGTACAAAAAGGGCAGGGGGAGGGTCAATCTAAACTCAAGATATTATGAATAAGACATATGTAAAATTACTTTTTTGAATAAGGGCACGTCTAGAAGATGTAGACTGTTACTAGAAAATTTTCAGTACCTGGGGTGGAATACCTTCCAGTGAGTTGTTGGCCAAGGAGGTCCCGGTAGCCTCCAAAACATTAAAGGCTTTTGCCTAAGCCCTTGGTTTCCCTAGAGAAACAGATAGTAAGACCCTATTGCTGAAGACATCTCATGCCTGAGAGGCAAGGTCACTGAGAAAGCAAGCTGTTGCTGAGCAGAAAACCTTCTCCCTGTAGACCAGCCAACTGAAAGCTGGAAAAAGCTGCATTGCATTCAGCGTATGGGAGACAGAAGCCATCAACAGCAAAAACAGTGGATGCTGAATATTCAAGCTTGGCCAGACAGGCCCAATGACTGAACGAGTGCAATAGTGGCATGTCTACTCTTGGGGTAACCAACTGCTCCATAATTGGACTGAAGGCCCTCTCTACGGGAGGGAATACATACCTGGTACTGAAATACCTAAGTAAAAGTCTATGGTAGGTGAGGTCATGAGCCTTGGGGGTATAAGCCTACTCATGTCTGACTAAATGTATATATTATACCCACCAAGCTGCCCTGGGGGCACTACACTAAATGTTCATGTTCACATATTAACGCTACTCTCACTTCTGGCTAGAGAAGCTTCTCTTTTCAGATGGTGATGACTACTGGGACCACCCAAAAGGCAACATAGTGCTGAGAAGAAGGGATGGAGGAGTGCCCAGCACTGAAACACCTCTGTCACACCCTCCAAGGCTCAGGGACCATTGTGGAAGAGGGGGTGGATAGAATGGAAGAGCCAAAGGAAGGATATGACCTCTTACAATGCAACTGCCCAGACAGAAATTGGCCTCAATATCCATGACCTTGCAGTGCCTAGCAATACCTTTGCATGACCCTCAAAATAGAAGAAAAAGATAATGTCATCAAATTAAAAGAGAGACTAATGGAGAGAGAGAGGGGATATGATGGAGACTGGAGTTCTAAAGTAAGATGGGGGAGGGGAGGGAAATATCAGGTGGGGTTTTTGTATGTAAGTATAAAAGTCAATAAAAAATAATGATTAAAAAAACAAAGGAAAAGAAAAGAAAAAAAAGAAAAAAGAAAAACTTTCCATGATAAAAGTCAACTCTGTGATTATAAGAACACAAAACCAAACCTACAAAGAATTCTTGAGAGAATACTCCACACAGAACAGTCAAACAATCTCAAGAGCCAAGCAGAAGATCACAATAAGCAAAATAGACCAGACTCAAAACAGTACATAATACAAGAAAGCACCAAATCCCATAAAACACCTCATCACAACAGGGATTAATTCAAACCTCACAGTAATAACTTTAAATATTAATTCTCTTAATTCACCCATCAAAAGATACAGGTTATCAGGATGGATCAAAAACTGGGCCCTTCTATCTGCTGTCTTCAATAAACCCACCTCACCACTAAAGAAAAACACCTTTTCCGGGTGAAAGGTTGGAAAATAATATTCCAAGCAAATGGAAATAAAAAAAAAGCAGGTTTTGTTATATTAATATCTGATAAAATAGACTTCAAACCAAAAAGGCCACTTCTTACTCATCAACCTGAACATGTCACAATCATAAATATATATGCACCAAACACAGGGGCATATAATATAAAACAAAATATACACCACAATAAAACAGAAATAAACACCAAAACCATCATAGTCAGAGACTTCAATACTCAACTATCATCAATAGATCATCCAATCACAAAATCAACAGGGAAATAATAGAGCTCAACAATATCATAGATCAATTAGATCTAACAGATATCTACACAACTTTCCACCCCAATTCTACAGAATACACATTCTTCTCAGCAGCCCATGGAACCTTCTCCAAATTTGACCATATATTAGACCGTAAATCATGTCTTCATAAAGTCAGGAAAATTGAAGTAGCTTTCTGCATCATGTCAGACCACAATGCTTTAAAGCTAGAAATTAACAAGAGACACATCAAGAACTCCACCAGCTCCTGGAGACTAAACAACACACTTTTAAACAATTAATGAGTCATAGAATAAATCAAAAAAGGAATTTGAAAAAATCCTAGAATAGAATGATAATGAAAACAACATACCAAAACTTATGGGACATAATGAAGGCAGTCATAAAGAGAAAATTCATAATGCTAACTGCCTTTATGACAAAGACAGAGAGATCCCAAATCAATAACCTGATTGTCCACCTAAATGTGCTGGAAAAACAAGAAATCCAACCAAAGGAGCTACAGACAGAAAGAAGGAATCAAGATTTGAACAGAAATTAATGAATTGGAAACTAAGAAAACAATTTTTTAAATTAGTGAAATGAAGAACTGGTTCTTTGAAAAAAATAAACACAACTGACAAACCCATGGCCAAATTGATCAAGCAAAAAAAAAAGGAAGTCTCAAATTAACAAAATCAGAAATGAAAAAGGAGAGATCACACCGACATCAATGAAATTGGAAGAATCATCAGTGCATACTTCCAAAACCTCTACTCCATAAAATAAAATAATCTGCAAGAAAAGGATGAATTCCTAGACACATACTACCTACCAAAACTCAGAGCAGATTAATCTCCTAAACAAAACGATCACATCCATGGAGATTGAAAATGTAATCCAAAACCTACCCAAAAAGAAAAATGCAACACTAGATGGCTTCTCAGGTGAACTTTATCAAACCTTCATAGAATAACTAAAACCAATTTTTCTCAAATTGTTCCACATAATCAGCGACCAGAGAATCCTACCTGACTCTTTTTATGAAGCTAGTATCACCCTAATAACAAAATCAGACAGATTCAACAAGTAAAGAAAACTATATTATATCCCTAATGAACTTAGATGCAAAGATCCTGAACAAAATCCTTACAAAACGAATTTAACAGCACATCAAAAGCATTATCCACCTTGATGAAGTATGCTTTGTTCCAGGGATGCAGAGATGGTTTAACATACAGAAACTGGACAACGTAATACAAAACATACATAAACTGAACCATAAGAGCCACATGATCAGCTCAACTGATGCAGAGAAGGCCTTTGAAAAAAATGCAAAACCACTTCATGATCAAAACACTGGACAGACTAGGCATGAAGGGTTTATATCTCAATACAATAAAGACTATATATAAAGTTCCTAAAGCTCAAATAATGCTTAATGGGGAAAAAACTCAAGGAGTTCCCACTGAGATATAGAACAAGACAAGGGTTCCCACTCTTACCACTGCTCTTCAACATAGTACTAGAAGTACTAGCCCAAGCAATAAGACAGGAGAAAGAAATAAAAGGGATTCAAATTGGAAAAGAAGAAATCCAGTTAGCCCTATTTGCAAATGACATGATCCTATATATAAGTGCCCCAAAAATCTCCATCTCAAAACTTTTAAAAGGTGAAAAAATCCTTCAGCAAAATGGCAGGATACAAAATCAATGCACAAAAATCAGTAGCTTTTCTAAATGTAAAGGAGAAAGTACAGAGAAATAAATTAGTGAGGCTGTCCCATTTTCAAAAGAAACAAAAAAATTAAATACCTTGGAATAACACTAACCAATGATGTGAAAGACCTATATAATGAAAACATTAAAACACTCAAGAAATAAATATAGGAGGACTTGAGAAGATGGAAAGTCCTCCTATGCTCCTCGAAAGGTAGAGTTAATATTGTGAAAATGGCAATTCTACCAAAAGGAATATACAGATTTATCAAAATAACAATAAAAATACCAGCATAATTCTTCACAGAGATTGAAAAAATGATCTCAAGATTCATATGGAATAGTAGAAGGCCTCAGATATCCAAACATATCCTCAGCAAAAAAAAAAAAAAAAAAAAAAAAAAAAAAAAAAAAAAAAAACCCGCCTCTGGTGATATTACCATAACTGATCTAAAGCTATATTACAAAGCCATAGTGACAAAAACAGCATGGTACTAAAATAAAAAGAGATACATAGACCAATGGAACAGAAGTGTAGACCTAGACCTTAAGGCAAGTACCTACAACTGCTTGATCTTTGACAAAGGTGCCAATAATGTAGACTGGAGAAAACACACCATTTTCAACAAAGGGTATTGGAAAAATTGGATATCAATATGTAGAAAAATGAAATTAGACCTACTCATTTTGTCATACATGAAAATCAAGTCTAGATGGATTAAAGACCTCAATATAAGACCTGAAACTCTTCAACTACTGGAAGAAAAAATAGGAGGCACTCTCCACAATATAGGACTGGGAAATGACTTCCTGAACAAAACCCTAATAGCCAAAGAAATTAACAAGCACTCAACCAATGGGATCTCACATGAAGCTAAACAGCTTTTGCACAGACAAACATGCTATAAGCAGAGCCATTATATTACCCACTGAATAGGAGAAAATCTTTGCCAGCTATACCACTGACAGAAACCTAATATATGGAATCTGCATAGAACTCAAAAAACTAAACAATAAAAAATCAAACAACCCACTCCAAAAGTGAAGCAGAGAACTAAACAGGGAGTTCACAGAGGAAGAATTTCAAATGGCTAACACACACGTAAGAAAATGTTCAACATCTCTATCCATTAGGTAAATGCAAATTAAAACAATTATGAGATTTGACCTTACCCCAGTAAGGATAGCAAACATTAAAAAATCAAATGATGGGGCTGGAGAAATTGCTTAGTGGTTAAGGCACATGTCTGTGAAGCCTAAGGACCCAGGTTTGATTCCCCAGGACCCACGTAAGCAAGATGCACAAGGGGGTGCATGCATCTGGAGTTCATTTGCAGTGGCTGGAGGTCCTGGTGTGCCCATTCTCTCTCTCTCTCTCTCTCCCTCTCTCTCTCTGCCTCTTTCTCTCTCTCTCAAATAAATAAATAAATAAAATATTTTAAAAAAAATAAAAAAAATAAATCAAATGAAAAGAAATGTTTGCAAGGCTGTGGAGAAATAGGAAAACTCATTTACTGTTGGTAGGAATGTAAGCTGGTACAACCACTGTGGAAATCAACATGGAGACTCCTGAAAAGGATAAATATATAGCTACAAACAGACCCTGTTATCTCTTACTTGGCATTTACCCTAAAAGCTTCACATCTCAATTCAGAGATATTTATTTACTCAACCATGTTTATAGCTGCTCAATTCATAATAGCTAAAAACTGGAATCAACCCAGGTGCCCATCATTTTAAGAATGGAAAACCAAGATATGGTATATCTACACTATGGAATTCTACCCAGCAGTAAAAAAAAAAAAAAAAAATGACACATTGAAATTTGTAGAAAAATGGTCAAACTTGCAACAGGTCCTTCTAAGTGAACTGACACAATCACAGAAAGACAACCATCATATGATCTCACTCACCTGCAGTACCTAACCTGGACCAGCCCAAGTAGTTGACATATCTAAATAGCATCTTGAGGCTTGGACAATAGGGAGGGTAGGGCTTGGGGAAAGGGAAAGGGTGGGACAGACACAAAACTGAACCCAAATTGAACTGATACTGTAGAATCCTACATCCTGGAAGCCAGACTAAAAGGTGGAACTATCAAGAGGACCTGGAGAAGGTGAGACAAAACTCTAATATCAATTTTCTCCTGTTTCTCATTCTTCTCTGTCTTTTTCTTTTTTCTTTTCCCTTGGTGCTGGCCTGTAATTTCCATGTACCAGGATGTGGTTTACATCCCCAATGAGCTATTGATGAGAGAGACCTACTAGATCTCCCAAAACTAACAAGACAGACATCTGTCAGATCACTTGATTACCCACCAGAGATTAGTGATAAGACCCTATTGCTGAAGACACCATACACTTTTGGCATGGGCCATGGAGAAACCTGGTTGGAATCCAGAGGAGAGCCAGTTCCCAGACAATTAGCCCATCTAGTGCTGGAAGGAAGTACATGAGCTGCTGGGGGAAAGTGGCCAACATCTCTCCAAGGAACAGAAAGTCTAAGTGACTCAGAAGCAAACAACCTGACATGATGCTCACACAAGTGTAATAGTGGCACACAGCCATGTTGGGTAACCTACTGCCCTTGGATTGGCTAACAGATCTGCTCAGTGGAAAGGAAACCATATCTGGAACTGGGAAACAAGTCAGAATCATATCCAGATAATGATTCTGCTTTCTATTATCAAGCTCCCACTAATCTTAAACTACAAGAGAGTCCACACCCTTTTAATTCTCTCTAAATTAATTACTCTCTAAATTAATGAGAGAATTAATTAATTCTCTCTAAATTAATGATTTCATTCTTCATTGTAAAATATGCTTCTCTTTTTCAGGAGGGAGCTGGATCTGAGGAGAAAAATTAGCCAGTGCACAACACCCTGGCCCCAGCTGAAACCACAGAGGAACTGGAGAAATGAGCAAGAATGCTGCTTTAGTGAATATGCTATCAGCACAAGGGTGACAGAAATAGATTCTGGGGACACTCACCACCTACCAAACCAGAGATCCAGAGGCTCCTAAGTGCCCATCTCTGAGGTAAACTTAAAATGCTCCCAGCATGGCTTAGGGAATTTTGTAGAAGGGAGAGCAGAAAGATTGTTAGAGTCAACATGTTGGGATATTTTGCACAGACACTTTATCCCTCCCCCCATTTTGCATGACCCACAATCCCCATGGGGTTGGCCTGCATCCCCAACAAGAAAAGGGGCAGGTTCAAGGGAAAGGGTAATACCACTCTGTGTTTTTTGCATACAAAATTTGTCCATATCTAATAAATAAACAAAAAATAACAACATTATTCACAGAAACAGGCAAAACAAAACACTCCCAAGTTTGTATGGAACCATGAGATGCCAAGTAGTCAAAGCATTCCTGAGCAAGAACAACAAAGTTCATAACATATATTGCACAAATTATAAATTTATAGCATTGTTGATAGTAGTTTTAAAAGCATGATACCAGCAATGTCCCCCACCAAAAACAAACAAACAAACAAAAGCACATAGACCAACAGAACAAAATAAAGAACCAGTGATAAACCCATATATTTACCAGCAAAATCATCAAAAACCACCAGTCTGGATAATTAAAGTGCTCACTGTGCAAGCATGGAGACCATTGCACTCATGAACTCACAGCAACTATGGTTTCCTGTATAATATTCCCTCCTGGGTGGGTGAAGGCCTCATGAGGCTCCATCCCTCCCTGGGGAGCTAAAGCAGTTGTGTGATTGATTTTTGAGTTGATGATTGCGGGGGTGGTGCTCATTATCTTTAGTGACATAACCACTGATAAGTTGCCCATCCTCCAGTAAATACACTACTCAAACCAGCCCATGCTTATGCAAACAACCCTAATTAAACTTGGTGGGTCATAAAAAAAGAAGACATGAAAATAGGAAGGGGGTTGGGTGGGAAGAAAGTGTTTGATGGGAGTAGAAGAGGGATAAAAGAAGGTGACAGACATTAAATGTGACCAAAATGCATTTTACATATGTATAAAGTTGTCAAAAAATAATAAAAATTAAAAGTACACCAAAAATAAAGCATAAGGCTTAGAGAAAAATTTCCCTTTAGCATGTAAGCTAGGACTCTGGTCAAGTGACATGTGGTTCCCTGAGTCTTCTCTGTGCTGCACAGAAGCCCTAGCTGCATATAGACTTGGCTTCATTCTATTGGCTATGGGATCTTTAGCAAATTACCCAAACCTGCTGTGATGGTTAAGTTTGTGTCAACTTGATTTGTTTAGGAATCCACAGACATTCCTCATAAGTGTGTCTCTGAGGCTGCCTCTAGGAAGAAATAATTAAAGGAAGAATCCTTCCCCCAGAGTGGGTGGTCCAGAGTGGGGGGCCCCTCTTGGAGGAGGGGGCTGGTTGATAAAAAGAAGCTCTGGGAAGAAAGGCTCTCTCTCCCACCTGGCTGCTGGTGCTGCTCGCTGCTTGCCACTGGGTGCTTGCTGCTTGGTGTTTTCCACTTGGTACTTGCTGCTTGGTGTTGCTGCTTTCCAGTGTGGACTGAAGACCAGGGTGGACTGAAGAGCAGCATCTCTCCAGGAAGCCTCCAGGCCTTCAGTGCCTGATTGGGACTGCTGAGGCCTCCAGCCTCGTGGACTGAGCAGCTACCAGGTTTCTTGACTCTCGGACCTGCAACGTGCTATTGCTGGACTGTGTAAGCTAATCCAATAAATTCCCTTTTAATACAATTCATTCTATCCATTCTGTTCCTCTAGAGAACCATGACTAATACACCTGCTACCACTGAGTTGCTGTTGCTGGTGTTCTTTCTGTAGCCACACATTCTTGCTCATAGCTGTTTAGCTTTTAGAAATTGCCTTTGCTCCCTGTGCCTTGTTTCTCTGAGCACTGGGCTATCTATCTGGTCATAGAGTCCCTTCCAGTTCCAATTGTCTTGATTCCAAGAGGCAAAGATGGGAGGAAGAAATTCAGGACCTAGACTATGAGTGCAGTTGTTTGAATGATGGTGGACTGACATGCCAGGGAGTAGCCCTTGCTGCCCAGATAAATTGGCAAGGCACAGCCTACCTGCCAGCTGGACCTTGTTTTCTGGTTAGGTGTCAGTTGTTGATTTATTTCCAATAATGAGATGTAGAATGTGGTAATGGTAGACATAGTTGTAATTCTAGTGAAAGCTGGAAGGTACTGAGTATGTGAAGGATGAGAGGCAGCCACAATCAAGTGGAATGTCATGCAGTGAGCTGTTCTTCCCACAAGTGCTGGAATGTTACAATGCTACTGCTGAATACCTCTTTGAAATACTTCACCAAACTACTCTGTTTGGTACCCCTTATTAAGCAATCTGCTTCAGAATGTTCTTTATTTGCCAGGAATCACATTTCATTATGCTGGGGGGCTTGGTACTCTCTCCTGTTTTTTAAATTTTTTTTTATTGACAACTTCTATACTTACAGACAATAAACCATGATATTTCCATTCCCTCCCCCATTCCCCTTCACAACTCCACTCTCTATCTTACCCCCACACTTTCTCCATAAGTCTCTCTTTTAATTTGATGTCATCATCTTTTTCTTCTATTATGAGGATCTTGTGAAGGTATATCTAGGCACTGCCAGGTCATGGATATCGAGGCCAATTTCTGTCTGGACAGTTGCATTGTAAGGAGTCGTACCCTTCCTTTTGCTCTTACATTTTTTCCACCCTCTCTTCCACAATGGACCCTGAGCCTTGGAGGGTGTGGCAGAGATGTTTCATTGCTGGACACTCCTCTGTCCCTTCTTCTTAGCACTATGTTGCCTTTTGGGTCATCCCAGTGGTCATCACCATCTGAAAAGAGAAGCTTCTCTAACCAGAAGTGAGAGTAGCATTAATATGTGAAAATGAACATTAAGTGTAGTGCTTTCAGGGCAGTTTGGTGGGAATAATATATACATTTAGCCAGACAAGAGCAGGCTTTATACCCCTAAGGCTCATGACCTCCCCTGCCATAGACTTTTGATTAGTTTTTTCAGTATCAGGCATGTATTCCCTCCCATAGAGAGGGCCTTCAGTCCAATTAGGGAGCAGTTGGTTTCCTGAAGAGCACACATACCACTATTGCACCCGTTTGTCCCTTGGGCCTGTCTGGCCAAACTTGAATTTTCAGTGTCCACTGTTTTCTGGATGACTTCTTTCTCCCATACAGCTGCATGCACTACAGCTTTTTCCAGCTTTCAGTTGGCTGGTCTACAGGGAGAAGGTTTTCTGCTCAACACCAGCTTGCATTCTCAGTGACCTTGCCTCTCAGGCAAGAGATGTCTTCAGCAATAGGGTCTTACCATCTGTTTCTTAAAGGAAACCAAGGAAATTGGCAATAGCCTTTTATGTTTTGAAGGCTACAGGGACCTCCTTGGCCAACAACTCACTGGAAGGTATCCTATCCCAGGCACTGAAAATTTTAGTAACAATCTACAGCTTCTGGATGTGCCATTATTCAAAAAAGTAGGTTTACATAAGTCTTATTCATAATATCTTGAATTTTTATTGGCCCTCCTCCTAACCTTCTTTTATGCATTCTCTTCTCCTGGCCTTGCTTAGGCCTTTCCCCTCCCTGTAATAAATTCTTCTACTTACATATATACAATAACATCCACTAAAGCCCTTCCCTCTCCTCCCTCCCTTATAGCCTTTTACCAGCTTACCAGCTTCTGCTACCAAATTTTGGTTTCAGTTCACACACAAGTCTATACATTTGTCTCTAGGATCCACATATGTGAGAGAACATGTGACATTTGGTTATCTGAGCCTGGGTTATCTCACTTAGTATAATCCTTTCCCAATTCATCCATTTCCCTACAAATTTCATAATTTCATTTTTCTTTACCGCTGAATAGAACTCCATTGTACAAATGTACCACATCTGTGGAGGGACATCTAGGCTGGTTCCATTTCCTAGCTATTGTGAATAGAGCAGCAATAAACATGGTTGTGCAAGTATCTCTAAGGTAGTGAGAATGAGTGCTATAGCTGAATTATATGGTAAGTCTATTTTTAGCTATCTCAAGACCCTCCACACTGATTTCCACAATTGCTGGACCAGATTACATTCCCACAACAGTGTACAAGTGTTCCTCTTTTTCCACATCCATGCCAACACTTATTATCATTTGTTTTCTTGATGGTAGCCATTCTGACAGGAGTGAGATGGAATCTCAAAGTAGTTTTAATTTGCATTCCCCTGATGGCTAAGGATGTAGAACACTTTCTTAGATGTTTATATGCCATCTGTATTTCTTATTCTGAAAACTCTCTATTTAGTTCCATAGCCCAATTTTTAACTGGGTTGTTTGATTTCTTATTGTTCTCTTTTTTGAGTTCTTTGTATATTATTTGTATATACTATTCTTCTGTCAGATGCATAGCTGGCAAAGATTTTCTCCCATTCTGTAAGTTGTCTCATTGCTCTATTTACAGTGTCCTTTGCTGTAGAAAAGCTTTGTAGCTGTTATTATGTTGAGATATGTTAATTCTCTTGCCAGTTTGTGTAATACTTTTAAGATGAAGGGATGTTGGATTTTGTCAAATGCCTTTTCTGAATCTATTGAGATGACCATGTGATTTTTGTCCTTTAGACCATTTATATGGTGTATTACATTTATGGATTTGCATATGTTGAACCATCCCTGCATCTCTGGGATAAAGCCTACTTAGTTGGGGTGAATAATCTTTCTGATATATTCTTGTATTCTGTTTGGCAACATTTTGTTGAGAATTTTTACATCTATGTTCATGAGGGAGATTAGTCTGTAATTTTCTTTTTGTACTGTCTTTGTCTGGTTTTGGTATCAGGGTGATGCTGGCTTCATAGAAGGAGTTTGGTAGAATTCTTTCATTTTCTGTTTTATGGAAAAGTTTGAGAAGCATTGGTGTTAGTTCTTCCATGAATGTCTGGTAAAATTTGTCGCGTCCGCCTCGACCAGCAAGGAAGACGCAACACTTGGACTCTTCTTTCAGCAGTTTATTCAGGAACCTTGAACAATCTTCTGACGCGGGGAAAAGCCCGCCCGAAACTTAAGAAGCCTTTGACCAGCCAACCCTGGTAAGCCACGTGGTGAATGCAGATAGGTCCACATATGCGGAAGCAAGCGTAGATCACAGCCCAAACCAAATAAGGACTTGTTTATCCAGGAGAGCACTCGCCATCGGGAAGGCGGAAGGTGGAAGCCAGCACCATCTTTAAGGCGCGGCACCTCGCAGCTCTCTACAGTTCCCCCTTTTATGTTTTAAAACAAGCCACAGGTAAGAGTAGAGGTCTGATCTCTGATGATGCGTATTTTCGCAACCTTGATGCCTTTTCCTCAGAGGCGGGATCTGGGGCATCAACCCACATGCAATCAAACATGCTCTTCTCTGGAGTTTTAGGGCTAACCCAGAGTGCAGTGCTTAGCCTCGCAACCTGAGCAGGAAGAAGATTAACTTTTAATTGTAGCCAGCCAGACTTGGGGGGACTGTCCAGCCTCTATGGCAGGAAAGGCTTGAATGATCATAGCTGCATCCCATCATTGTGTGACCCTGTTTTTACACAGACACCACAAGCAAACCAAGGAGACCAGTAACAGAAGGCCTGCTAAAGCCCCCATGCCCGCCCACTCCTTCAGAATGATTCATAGCGGGAGATCAGCCAAGATGACAATCCAGATGTGAAAGAGAGGTCCATGCGGGTAGAATTCACATTAACTACGGCCAGCTTCAATTCTTTTAAGGTATCTTCAAATTCAAGCGACCAATTCTGTAATAAAAAACTAGACAAAGATCTGGATAAATTTGCAGCCCTAGTATAATTTATATATTTTGAGTTAACTGAACCACGGCAGCTGCGAGGCCAGCATTGGTCAATGGCCCTCCAAACTCTGTGCAGACTTTCATCCATACCTCCAAGCCTTTACTCTTATAGGGAGTAATAGCGGCCCTGCATTCTTTGGTGCATTATTCATAAGCAAGTTGTTTAATCAAAGGCATAGCTGTGTCAGGATCCCCAAACACTCTCCCTGTGGATGGCAGGGAAAACGATAGCATGAGCAGAGGGTGGACATCACTCTCTGGTCAACATAAGGTGGACAACAGCAACAGGAGAGTGTGCCAAACACTGGCAAGGGGAAGCTGGTTATAATACCCATAAGCCCGCCCCCAACAATACTGCCTCCAGGAGGTGTTAATTCCCAAATTGCCATCAGCTGAGAACATACTCTGCCTCCAGGAGGTGTTAATTCCCAAATTGCCATCAGCTGGGAACCTAGCATTCAGAACACTTGAAGTTTATGGGGGACACCTGAATCAAACCACCACATTCTGCCCCTGGCCCCCATAAACTGATAACCGTACATGATGTAAAATGTAATGCAGTCATGCAAATTTAAAGGTCCCCATAGTTTTTATCAATTCCAATGATGTTCATATGTCCCCATAATCCAAGGTCTTTTAACTGAGCCATAATACCAAAAATAATCCCCCCAAAAAACCCCATAATGGCACAGAATAAACATTCACACTGCAAAGGATGGCATTGGGCAAAGCAAAGAAATATATATATATATATATATATATATATATATATATATATATATATATATATATATATATATATTTTTTTTTTTTTTGCAAAGGTAGGGTCTCACTCTGGTCCAGGCTGACCTGGAATTAACTATGTAGTCTCAGGGTGGCCTCGAACTCACAGCAATCCTCCTACCTCTGCCTCCCAAGTGCTGGGATTAAAGGCGTGCGCCACCACGCCCGGCTCTTTTTTCGGGATCCCCCTCTTTTTTTTTTTTTTTTTTTTTTTGCTGCCTGTTAATGGAGTCCCGGCCGTCGCGGCCCCGTGCCTGGCTCCCCCGCGCTCCACCCCTCTCTCTCCATCCCCTCCGGCCCCTCGGGCTGGGCGCGCCGGCTTTCTTTTCCTCTTTTGTCCGGAGCGCCCGGCCTGTAGGGCCTTTTCCTTCTGCTCTGCCTCCCATTGCGCTCCGAGCAGGGGACCTGGGCGCGCTCCGGTCGGCCGGACTGAGGCGGCGACGGGGACGCAGACGGGGCGGTGTGTGTGCGCGCGCGCGTGGCCGCAGCAGGGGGGGGCGGGGGGCGCCGGTGGTGGCGGTGGCCGCAATCTCAGCCCTGAGGAGTGCTGTCCTTTTTTTTTAATTTTGATCTTTCCATTTGTTCTATGAGAGCCTGCAGCTCCTCTTCAGAATCCGTAGACTCTGAATCTTCTAGCTCAAGTGTTGGATATAAGTTGTTCTTTGTTTTTGCCTCTTTTTCACTGTTTGCCTGTTCCGACCTTTCTTCCTGTAGCATCTCTAAGGCCGCCTGTCCATTTTCCACTGCCTCACTGCATTGTTGGTCCTCGAGGCAGTTCCTCACTAACCTCCAGATCGATCTTACCCCGCCCTTAAGCGTGCCTTGGTCTGCTGCAAAATCAAGATCTTCGCCCAATTTTTCCCATGAAGGGATTGTAAGACTTCCAGAGCGTGCAAACCAAGGGGCTATGGCATCACATTCCTCCAGGAACCTCTCCAGGGTACTCCCCTTTATCTTTAAGTTTTTTGAACGAAGCAGCTCATTCAGAGCCAAAAAAATTGGGTGCGAGTGAGAAGCGCCCATGGCTAAATTTGCAAAAAATTTTTTTGAAACTTTTACTTTTGGTTCGCTACACCATGAACCCTTCCTGCTCCCTCTTTTTCTATCGAGAGGAGCAAAATCCCCACTTTTGTCGCGGATTCCCACCTTACCTGGGAACTTTCCTGCTCCCTCTTTTTCTACTGAGAGGAGCAAAATCCCCGCTTTTGTCGCGGATTCCCACCTTACCTGGGAACTTACCAGTGCACTGCCCTGACTGCAGAAAGTTCTGAGTCCCTCTCGAGTGAGTTCCCCGTACGGGCCACCACTTGTCGCGTCCGCCTCAACCAGCAAGGAAGACGCAACACTTGGACTCTTCTTTCAGCAGTTTATTCAGGAACCTTGAACAATCTTCTGACGCGGGGAAAAGCCCGCCCGAAACTTAAGAAGCCTTTGACCAGCCAACCCTGGTAAGCCACGTGGTGAATGCAGATAGGTCCACATATGCGGAAGCAAGCGTAGATCACAGCCCAAACCAAATAAGGACTTGTTTATCCAGGAGAGCACTCACCATCGGGAAGGCGGAAGCCAGCGCCATCTTTAAGGCGCGGCACCTCGCAGCTCTCTACAAAAATTCACCAGTGAATCATTCTGGGCCTGGACTGTTTTTAGTTGGGAGACTTTTTATAAATAATTGGATTTCCATACTTGTTATAGGTCTATTTAAATAGTTTATCTCATCTTGATTTAAATTTGGTAGGTCATATGAATCAAGGAAATTATCCATTTCTTTCAGGTTTTCAAACTTAGAGTATTCTTAAAGTATGTCCATATTATTTTATTAATTTCTTTGGTATCTGTTGTAATGGTGCCTGTTGCAGACAGCTTCAGGTTCGCTGAGATGAACTTCCAGACCAGGCACAGTTATGGAGGAAGGGATATTATTTATTGAAGCTTACAGATCCAGGGGAAGTTCCATAAAGGCAGGAAAAGCAGCCTGCTTTTCACAGGGCCAAACAGAGAGAGACAGAAAGCCAACCAGCCACCACAGCACACAGAGAAAAACTACCGCCAAAAGGTCACACAGCACACTTCAGGAACTCCTGCTAGGCACATTTGCATATCTTTACAATGGAATCTCAAACCATCACCACACCTTAAGACCGGCCCCCAGTGACCTTGCCTCTAGCAAGGTGATTGCAGATGCAAACTATAAAGTAATAAAACGTTGAATATATTGGGGGACATATATTCAAACTACCACATTCCGCCCCTGGCCCCCAATATATTTAGCTCCTGGCCCCCCAATAGATTTATAACTATCACACATTGTAAATTGTACTCAGTCCAATTTCAAAGGTTCTCATAGTCTTGATCAACTTAAGATAGTGAGTCCTGTAAAATCAAACAAGTTAAATACTTTCAACATGTAAAGGCACAGAGTAAACATTTTAACTGTATAAGGAATTTCAAGGAGAGACTAGAATAATGCAAACTCAACCACCATCAGCAGTCATCAAACTTCTGCAGTTCAAGTTCAATATAACCAGAGACTAACAGTCTCCATGTTTACCAACTCTGCCCCTCCAGCTGGGCAGAGTCGCCAGGGAAAACTTTCATAACATGCCAACACTGCACTCCTTGGTAGCCCTTTTGCACAGTCCTGGTATATCCAAAACATCTTCAGGTCTCCATGCAAACCACAGTCCATCTTCCAAAAGGCTCTTTCAGCCTATTCCTGAGGGTCTTTATGCCCTGTCTCATGCCACATTTCAGCAGCAGCTCCTGGAACCGTGTGCAACTCATGACCACTCCATGCATTTTTCATATTTCCAAAACTAATACCAGGTGTGCAGGACACAGCCATATTCTAAATCCAGGGACAAAATAAACCATAGCCTTGAAAAGCAGGTTCCTTCTCCAGTCAACTCTTTCCGAAGAGTTTGCATTTCTAACAGTCTTTCCTCAGGCATCCTCTCCATTGTTTTAATGTAAATCAAGTCGGGCCACCTTCCTTCCACCTTCCTTAAGATTGCTAATGCGTTGACAATAGAAGCTCCAGTAACCTAAAACCAGTCTCAGTGCCTCTGCTTGTAACTTGCTTTCTGTTTTTCAACTTAAAATCTTAAAATCTCAGTCCGATATCTTAGCCAAGCACATCAGTCCATTACTAATTTAAGTTTGATCAAACTTTCTGGGCCTGGATAGCAGAATGTAGCCATCCCTTATGCCAGTAGCCCAGTTCCAGCAAAGTCCTCTGCAGTCTTTCCTTCCCCTCTAGAAAGCTCATAAACCAAGCCTAGAAGTTCAATACAGTCTGCACTTAGCATTCTCAAACTCTCATCAGAATAGTCCATAAAACTTGGCTTACCACTCCAGAAGGCACCTTCAGTTGCAAGCACCAAGTCCATGCCCATTCCTCCAAAACAAAGGTTCCAAAAGACGAATATCCACGCGGTCAGGTTCATCTCACCCCACTTCTGGTACCACTTTAATGTTGCAGACAGCTTCAGGTTCGCTGAGATGAACTTCCAGACCAGGCACAGTTATGGAGGAAGGGATATTATTTATTGAAGCTTACAGATCCAGGGGAAGTTCCATAAAGGCAGGAAAAGCAGCCTGCTTTTCACAGGGCCAAACGGAGAGAGAGAAAGCCAACCAGCCACCACAGCACACAGAGCAAAAACTACCGCCAAAAGGTCACACAGCACACTTCAGGAACTCCTGCTAGGCACATTTGCATATCTTTACAATGGAATCTCAAACCATCACCACACCTTAAGACCGGCCCCCAGTGACCTTGCCTCTAGCAAGGTGATTGCAGATGCAAACTATAAAGTAATAAAACGTTGAATATATTGAGGGACATATATTCAAACTACCACAGTGCCTTTTTCATCTCTAATTTTATTAATTTTTCTGTCTTTCTCTTTCTTTTGGTCAATTTGCTAAGGGTTTATCAATCTTGTTTATCCTTTCAAAGAACCAACTCTTTGTTTCATTGATTCTTTTGATTTTTTTTGGCTTATATTTCATTAATTTCTGCCCTAATCTTTATTATTTCTTCCAGTCTACTGATTTTTGGTTTGCCTTGTTTGTCTCTTTCTAAGGCCTTAAGGTGAAGCATTAAATTGTTTACTTGTGAACTCTCTAAATTCTTAATATAGGCACTTAGAGGTATAAATTTCCCTCTTAGGACTGCCTTCATTGTGTCCCAAAGGTTTTTGTATGCTGTATTCTCATCATCATGTGATTCTATGAATTTATTTATTTCCTTTTTAATTTCTTCAATGACCCATTCATCATTCAATAGTATACTGTTTAGTCTCCATGAATTTCTGTATGCTCTGTAGTTTTTCTTGTGGCTGATTTGCAGTTTAATCCCATTGTGGTCAGATAGCATACAAGGAATTATTTCAATTTTCCTGTATTTGTTAAGATTTGATTTGTGTCCTATTATATGGTCTATTTTAGAGAATGTCCCATGTGCTGCTGAGAAAAATGTATATTCTGCAGCATTTGGATGGAATGTTCTGTATATATCTGTTAGGTCCATTTGTTCCATGATATCATTTAATGTAGATGTCTCTCTGTTTATTTTTTGCTGGGTATACCTGTTAAGTGATGAGAGTGAGGTATTGAAGTCACCCACTACTATTGTGTTTGGAGTTATCTCTGACTTTAAGTCTAATACTGTTTGTTTGATGGAATTGGGGGCCCCCATGTTAGGAGCATATATGTTTAGGATTGTAATGTTGGAGTGTTCCTTTAATCTGTATAAAGTGACCTTCTTTATCTTTCCTCACTAATGTTGGTTTAAAGTCTATCCTGTCAGAAATTAGGATAGCAACCCCTTTGTGTTTCCTAGGCCCATTTGCTTGAAATACCATTTTCCAACCTTTCAGCCTAAGAAGGTTCTATCTTTTATTGAGAGGTGAGTTTCCTGGAGGCAACAGATGGCAGGATCCTGCTTTTTAATCCAGTCTGCAAGCCTGTGTCTTTTGGTTGGGGCATTGAGGCCATTGATATTAAGAGCTATTATTGAAAGGTATTTATTTATTCTCACCATTCTTGTTTTGTAGTTCTTCCTGTTTTCACTTTACTCACTTGTTTTTACTGTTGAGTATGGTTTATTTTTTCCTATTTCCTTCTCTGTGTGTTATGCTTTCTCTTCACAATGAATGATTCCTTCAAGTATTTTCTGTAGAGATGGTTTAGTTGCCATAAATTCCTTTAGCCTGTTTTTGTTGTGGAATGTCCTTATTTCTCCATCAATTTGGATAGATAGCTTTGCAGGATAAAGTAATCCTGGTTGACAGTTTTTATCTTTCAGAACTTGGAATACATCATTCCAAGCCCTCTGGCTTTTAAAGTCTGTGTTGAGTAATCTGCTTTGATTCTGATGGGTTTCCCTTTGAAGGTCACTTGCTTTTTATCTCTAACTGCTTTCTATATATTTTCTTTGGTTTGTGTGTTTAGTAGTTTAATTATAACATGGTGAGGAGAGGATCTTTCCAGGTTTTTGTCTGTTTGGTGTTCTAAAAGCTTTTTGTATATACATTGGCATTTCTTTCCCAATTTGGGGAACAATTTCTTGTATGATTTTGTGGAAAACACCTACTAAGCCTCTCAATTGAAATTCTTCTCCTTCTGCTATACCCTGAATTCTTATGTTTGATCTTTTCTTAGTGTCTCAGATATCTTGGGGTTCCCTTTCATACCTTTCTATTAGCTTATCTTTGTCTTTTTTGGACTGTATTAGGTCTGTCACCTGGTCTTCTAGTTTAGATATTCTGTCCTCTCCTTCATCTATTCTACTGGTGAGACTTTCCACAGAGATTTTATTTCACTGACTGTGTTCTTCAGAGCTAGGATTTCAACCTGGTTTTTCTTCAGTATTTCTATTTCCTTACTCATGTCCTGTAATGACCATTTTATTTCATTATGCTGGTTTCCTGTGTTCTGTTTCAGGAGTTTTCTTCTTTAATTCCTTTGTTTTCTTCTCTGATTTCTTTCATTTCTTCTTTCATTTCTTTGAGTATAGATAACATCATTCTTTTGCAATCTTTGTCAGGAATGTTATCTAAAACAGTCTCATTGGTGAACATTTCTGATGGATTTGTAATTTTTGGTGGGATTGCATTGTCTTGATTCTTTGTGTTTCTCGTATTATAACATAGTGACTTTTGTATCCTGGATTGATTTGATGTTTAGGTTTTCTATTTATAGGTATTGTTCTTAGATGTGATGATCCACCTTTATGTACTTTCAGGATATGAGTTTAAGGTACCAAGTGCAGCACTTGTGCCCAAATCCCACCTCAGAAGTAATCCTAGGTGTTGAGTTTGTTTGCTAAGCTCAGGTCACATAGTAACTTGATAGCCCATTGTCAAATGTTCAGTTTCCACTAAGGCCTAATAGCAGGCCAAGAGCTATCTCTCAAAGGGAGAATAATTGCATTTGACAGCAGGGCCTTGATCCAAAATCCCTAGGCCTCCTCTGTGATTCATCTATGGGGGTATCCATATCTGCCACTGACACCTCAAGTACCATCAGATGTGCTGGATCATATGGCCCAAGGGACAGAGCAGCCTGCACAGCCACCTGGACCTGTTGAAGAGCCTTCTCTTCTTCTGGACTTCACTAAAAACTAGTAGTTTTCTGAGTCACTTGGTATATGGAATAGAGTAAGACACTCAAATGAGGAATATGCTGTCTCCAATATCCAAATAGGCCCACGAGATATTGTGCTTCTTTCTTAGTGGTAGTAGGGGCCAGAGGCAACAACTTATCCTTCACCTTAGAAGAATATCCCTGCATGCCTCATACCACTGAACTCATAGAAATTTCACTGAGGTGGAAAGTCTTTGAATTTTAGATGGATTAATTTCCCATCCCCTGAGGCACATATGCTGTACCAGCATCTCCAGAGTGGTTGCCACCTCCTGCTCAGTTGATCCAATCAGCATAATGTCATTAATATATTTTGCAAACATGACGCCTTATGGAAGGGACAGGTGATTAAGATCACTGTGAACTAAGCTATGACACAGGGCCGGAGAGGTAATATAACCTTGAGGCAAAACAGTAAAAGATGTATACTGACCTTGTCAGCTGAAGATAAATTGCTTCTGGTGGTCCTTATGGACAGGTATGGAGAAGAAAGTGTTTGCAAGATCAATCGCTGCATACCAGGTACCAGGAGATGTGTTAATCTGCTCAAGTAAAGAAACCATATCTGGTACAGACGCTGTAATTGGAGTCACCACTTGATTAAGTTTCTGATAATCCACTGTCATTCTCCAGGATCTGTCTATCTTCTGAACAGGCCAAATAGGAGAGTTAAAAGGAGACATTGTGGGAACCACCCCTGCATCATTCAAGTCCTTTATAGTGGCATTAATTTCTGCAATCCCTCCAGGGATGCAACAGTGGTTTTGATTCACTATTTTCCCCAGTTTGGGGAACTTCAATGGCTTCTATTTGGCCTTTCCAACCTTAATAGCCCTCATACTTCAGCCAACCAATCAAATAAACTCTTGGCACCTCTTCCATCTGCATGAGCTGCAGTGTTAAGTCTAAAATCTCTGCTCAATGGGCCTATTTGGTAAATTCAGCCTGATCTAATCTTATGTTCCTTCCTCCATAATCCCACATCTTTAAATCCATTCCCACACATATTCCTCATGCTTCTGCATGTACAAGTTAGAAAACTCTGAAAGTTCTTAAGGGTATACCTCACGTCCTCTTGTGTCACACTTTCTAGCTCACCTTTACTGGCCTGCCTATCCTTAAGTCTGATTATAGGCCTAGAGGCTAAGATGGATGGGAACTGAGAAGCATCAGCACCTCCTGTTGATTCCTTAGACCAAGAAGGATTAATTTCCTCAGGCAAGAGTGGGGAGGGTAATACTTCAGTGTGGAGGTGGGGATACACCTGCTGCTAAGGGAAGGGAGGACATATTTTAATACAAAACAACTTCTTCAGAATCTGAGACTTCAATGTCCCCAGATTGTTCAGGGTCTTACTACATATCACCATCCCAAGTTTCAGGATCCCACTTTTTTCTAATCAATGCCCTCACTTTAACTTCTGATAGCTGGTGAGGGTGGGATTTGAGTTTATGTTGCAAGATAGCCAATCTTACAATGAGACCCTGGGTTTGGTTTTCTGCAATTTGAGCCATTTTCTGGTTATAGTTGCAACTCTCCTCCAGGGCACCCTCAGAAAACTTGAGATCATATATGTGGGTCTTAACCTTGGAGTTTTCCTTTCTGAGCTTCTGTTGTTTCCACAATAGTTTATCCAGAGATGCTAGAAGCAACCAACCAACCTCATCATTTGTCTTACTCTTCCTAAAATATTCAAATGTTTTAAATACAGAGTCATGGGGCTGGACTGATGACTTAGCATTAAGGTGTTTGCCTTCAAAGCCAAAGGATCCCAGTTTGATTCTCCAGGACCCACGTAAGCCAGATGCACAAGGGACCATATGCATCTGGAGTTCATTTGCAGTAGCTGGAGGCCCTGGCATGCCCATTATCTCCTTCTCTCTCTACCTCTTTCTCTCTCTCAAATAAATAAATAAAAATTTTAAAATAAATGAATACAGAGTCACTAAATCCCTTGTTCTTAACGACAGGACTCAGGATCTCCAAATACATCTATCGCATGGAGTTCTTTAATAGTTCACACCATGGATTATTAGTGTCCTCCTTAGTTCCAGTAAAAATACTCTCCTTATTACCAGTAGGGCCTTTAGTAGCACTGAAGTTGGAAAGCTAACCCCAGATAGCACCAAGCACACTAGAGAAATCCATTCTTATGATTCTGTTTCTCTAGAACCACTTCTGGTACAAAATCTGTATCAGTCAGGGTTCTCTAGAGAATCAGAAGTGCTAGGATTAATTGTATTAAAAAGGGAATTTTGATTGACCCTCCCCCACTCTTCTCTTACTTAATCTCTTTCCCTGGCCTCACTTAGGCCATTTCACTTAATCTATTTATATATATATATATATATATATATATATATATATATATATATATATATATTCCTCCCCTAAAGTCCTTCCTTCTCTTCCCTTCCTTATAAACTTTTTCTAGCTTACTGGCCTCTGGAACTGATTTTTAGTACCAGCTCACACACAAGTCTATACATATGTAGCTGTGATACACCTATGTGGGAGAACATCTGATGTGTGGCTTTCTGGGAAACTCAGTGAAACATGGGGGGATTGAGTTCACATGAGACTGAAGTCTTCTCTCAATCTCAAATTCTCTCATCCTTAAGAATCTGATTAATTCCTTCATTTCTGTTTTTTTTCTGAGGATCACCTTTCTATATCTCCAAGTATGTATGGAGGGAATGGATCTCACTATAGTCCAATTTTACTTAGTCCAATTCCATTTTAAAAATGTTTTATTGAAAATTTACATGAACATGCTGTAATGTGATCATAATCCCTTCCCATTACATTCTTTTGTCCATTGAAACTCTTCTTCTTTCCAATTAGTTCCTCTTCTATTTTGACATCTTTCTTTCCTTTTTGATTATAAGAAAATCTTACTCTTAAAATGTGATTGAACCAGCTATGGCCAAAGTGCCTGGAATGACTAGAAACTAACACAGAAGCTACATTCATTTGAAGAGAAGAGGCTGTTGGGTACATAGATATTTCAAAAAGCATCAGTTATGAGGCTGGAGAGATTGCTTAGCAATTAAGGCATTTGCCTGAAAAGCCAAAGGATGATAGTTTGATTCCCCAGGATCAATTTAAGCCAGATGCAAAAAGGGATGCATACATCTAAAGTTTGTTTGTAGCAGCTAGAGGCCTTAGTGTGCCCATTCTCTCTCTCTCAAATAAATAAATAAAAATAAAAATAAACAGTTTAAAAAGCCATCAGTTCTGAAGGCACAGTGAACATTAGAATAAGGCCCATTTTTGCTTACATTGTGTTTGCCAAAGCAATGTATCCTCCATGGAGTGTTGATTCCATAGGGCCATAATAGTTGAGAGAAGAAAAGCAGAATCCTGTAATTCAATAAGTTTGAAAAAGTACTCAGTTAAACAAAGTTAGTATTTCTTTATACAAAACTTCTCAATGACTTTACCATGCAAATGTGATTTATGAATTGGAAAATGGAGAATATCAATTGCTGTGCTCTCTGTATTTGTCCAGAGAAACATTTCCTCTCAAGACACATTTTGAAGCATTTGAGTTCTGTGGAATATGCTTAGAGAACACTGAAGTAGTCTAAAGCTAATTATCTGGCCCACAAACCAATTAATGTTATTCTCACCAGTTTATAGGAATGCTGCTTCCTGACTGGGTTTAGGACTAGTTGAGGGGCAATATATTTCCCTTTGTCTCTTTCTTTCCCCTCTAGGGATGAATCATGATTTCCCCAGCGACTATCACTCAAGTGGAATTTTCTTTCTCCATTTTGCTTTAGGTCTAATTGACTGTCTGCTATGGTTTGAATAGATTCCACTTAGGATGTGGGCACTAGTTCTTCATAGTTGTCACAGTAAATAGAAATGGACTGAGAAAACAAAAACGAATGCTGTTCCCAGGACCACAACATGATGCATTTCTATGATGTTTCCAGGTTACTGATTGACACTGTTCTATTGCTTAAGTTCTTACTAAGTGCTTACAAGGTTCTGGGCCCTGGGCTGTACATTGCTGATGCCTAGATAAACAAGACTAGGACTTTATCTAATGTAGCTCAGATTTTCCTGGAGGAGACAAATGGGGGATAAATGCCTTAGCTAAAGAAAGCAAATGCTACTTTGCAGAGTTGGTGCAGAGGTTCAATAGCATACTCTGGACATGATTACAAGATACACTCCCCCACAACACTGTGACAGCTGTTGGCCATTTTTCGATTCATGAAAATAGAAAAACTTTGAATGCATGAGCAAGAATATGGGTCAGGAAAACCATGGGCTATGTTAATAGTTAAATGTGCAGCAAACAAAATGAACCAGAGTATGGAACTGAAGAGCAAGTTTCAGATCAGAAAATAATCAGTGTACATGGATATCCAGGTGATCAAAACCATGATCAAAAACATCAGATAAGGTAGAGAGATGGCTCAATACTTAAGTACTTCCTGTGCAAGTATGAGAGCCGGAGGGGATCCTGAACCACCCAAATTCAAATCTCTAGAACCCATGTAAACAGCTGGACATAGTCACATGTGCCTTTAGCTTTAGTCTTGCAAAGGGGAGCAGAGACCAGGTACTCAGCCAGGCTTATTTAAAGCAGCAAGCACTTGTATCAGCAAGAGACTCGAAGAAGAGTGGGAGGGTGAGGACAGCCATGTTATGCTCCAGGCACCTTAGGTGAGCAACCCCCACTTCAGATGAGCACATGGGTCATTCAAGGCCTCATATTCATGAACACACCACAAACAAAACACCATAATATCACATCACACAAACACATACACACATACACATGAGCAAAAATAAGATCAGATCATTTGTAGAAAGTCCACAAGATACTGCAATCATTGTTCCAAGTTTATTATTCAACATCGGGATCTTGACTAGGTTGAAAGCCCCCAAGATAATTTAGGATCCTATAAATTATTTCCATTATTTCCAAAGAAAATAATTCACTAGTGCAAAATAGGATAAAATTACATTACTGAATCAATGCTAACTTTCTTCAGAAATCACTTCAAAATCTGAGAATAAAGGAAAGAGGAATAACAAGGATGCCTGTACAGTGGGTGTCTGTAAACAGCTAGATTAGACCGTTCTTTTCAAATGTACTTGGGAATGAAGAGGCCTGAGATTTATGCTGTGAGAGACTGGGAAAGCACTACATCTTGACCAGCTGCTTAGTGTGAGGATTGATTGGAGGAGACTCTGAGGTCTTCCAGTAAACCTGACTCCTGTGATGGCCCATGTGGGGGAACAGAGACCTTCCTTACATTATAATGCAGCATCACATGGGCAACACACTTTTTCTCTCCCTATCATGGCGCAAGCAGAAAATAAAATTTCAGACCTTTGGACAAAGATGAACTTCATGACTATAGAAAGGACAGGAGGAAAAAGAGTGTTTTTCCTTTCTGGTCCAGAAGCTGGCGCAGCTTGACAATCTCTTCATTCTGTGTATTACTGATAAGCTGGGGCATAACAGATTGCCCCAAAGCTTCATGGCTTAAAAGAAATGCAGACCTTTCCTTCTTTCACCATTTCTATGGGTCAGGAATCAGTTTGTCTAGGTGTCCCTTGCTCAGGTTTTTCCAGAGTTTGTCTGATGTTATGCAGGGCTGCAGTGAGGAGTTAAGTGGAGCAGGTATCCACTACCCTAGATAGCTCCCTCCCATGATTGTTGATGACTATCAGAAGTAGGTGTCAGGTTTATACTAGGTGAGTATCTCTTCAGGCCTGAAAAGAAGATGAATGAATCATCAAATTCATCTACTTTTTCTTCTTCTATTTCCTGTTGGTCACAAAGGACAGTTATGGTTCTGCACACACCTTGGGAATGCTCTAACCTTCTTACTAGGGTTACAGAGTGCACACCCTTGTAAGCACTATCACCTTCTCAATAGTGTTACAGAGCACACACCCTACCCTTGGAAATAGTCAGCCAATGCTCATTTCCTTGCTTTTGTAAGAAAATGGAATTGGACATGGGTTAAGATGGTGGCATAGGAACCATGCCAAAACAGGTTAGGGGAATAAAGCAAAAAAAAAAAAAAAAAAAAAAAAAAAAACCCAACAAAATACACTCTTCTACTAAAAAGTGAGATGTATAGTAAATTACAAACTGCAGCAGAGAAGTAGGAGAAATCCAGAGTGTCTAGAGCCCACAGAAGCAGGCAGAAGCGGCTCCAGCAGCTGTGGCGAGTTCCATGCGGCGGTAGGTAGCCACAAGGCTCTACTTGAGCCACAGGATTTTAAAGCCAGGTGAAGGGATTCTCCAATCACACCAGCCTCATCCCAAACTCAAGAAACAAGGAAGGAAGACAGCAGAGAACAACGGAGCAGCTTGTGAGGAAGAGGCTCACATGGACGAGCGGAAGGACTTCAGCCACCATTCACAGCCTCCCCTCCCCCACCACCAGCACAAGTGCAGGCAAGCACCAGAGACTTGGGGAAGAAAGCTCACCAACCCAGCATCTGGCAGGGTTAAAACAGTGACCCACAGACACAGCAGGCCTTCCTGAGCCCACAACACAGCAAAGAAGGACCCAAGCAGCCTTACAGCATAGCTGAGACCAAAACCATCCCAAAAGGCAACTTGGATTACACCAGGTCAGTACCCACCAAATAAGCCTCGGGTTAGCATTGGCTTGCATTGGAAGGACTAATTGCAGCTTCCATGTCAGGGTAAATTATATGTTAAACCTGATGGATGGTCAGATCTGACATTCTTAAATAAGTTATATTTTGGGCTGCTCATTTGTTGCTTCCTGATTTATAGTGCCTTTGTTTCCTCTTCTGGTAATCATTGGGAAAGGGCCTCACTTGGTCACAAGCTGACCTTGGAACCCTCTACAGACCAGAAATCTTAGCCTCCTAGTTGACAGGATTAAGGGTGTGGGGCAACACACATCCTTAGGGACTGTGACAGTTTTAAGGATCTGTTTGTCAAAACACCTACTTTTTCACAAATACTCTGTGCTGTATTTAACTGAATGGGTATATTGTTTAGTTAATTTTTTTAGAATTTGACTGTATTCTCTTCCATTCAGCCTACTTGAATACTCTCATAGCAGGCAAACCCAACACCTAGGGTCACTTTTGTGATTACTCTGAGAGTCTTAAGAGCCATATCTAGCACCTTAAGCTCCTACCCTGAAGATATATACCAGATTGATTGATATATCTAATATTACTGCAGATAATTAGAAAACCCAAGCATTAAATTAATCCAAAATGCAAAAATCTCTACATTATAATACAAGAAATACAAAAAACCAAGACAATATAAATCCACCAAAAAGTATTAATATATCAGAAATGACCTTCAATGAGACTGAATTAGAGGAAATGCCTGAGAAAGATTTCAAAAGAATGATTATAAATATGTTCAAAGAACTCAAAGAGGAAATGAAAGGGTTTAAAGAACTCAAAGATGAAATGAAAGGATTCAAAGACAACACAGAAAACCAATTTAATTAAATAAGGAGGTTAATACTAGTCATAAATTCGGAAATAGAAAGAATAAAGAAAACCCAATCAGAAATACTGGCAATAAAGAACACAGTCAGTGAAATTAAAAACTCTGTAAAAATTCTCTCTAGTAGAATGGATGAAGGAGAGAACAGAATATCTAAACTAGAAGACCAGATGGCAGATCTAATATAGTCCAACAAAAAGAAAGACAAAATAATAGGAAGGTATGAATGGGAATTTCAAGATATTCAGGACACTATGAAAAGATCAAACATAAGAATTCAAGGGATAGTAGAAGGAGAAGAATCTCACTCCAAAGGCATATTAGGTGTTTTCAACAAAATCATAGAAGAAAACTTCCCCCAAATTGGGAAAGAGTTGCCAATGCAGATACAGGAAGCCTTTAGAACACCAAACAGACAAAACCTTGAAAGAACCTCTCCCCACCATGTTATAATTAAACTACCAAACATACAAACCAAAGAAAATATATTGAAAGCAGCTAGAGAGAAGAAGTAAGTCACCTACAAAGGCAAGCCCTTCAGAATCACAGCAAATTACTCAACACAAACTTTAAAAGGGCTTGGAGTGATGTATTCCAATTCTGAAAGATAAAAACTGTCAACCAAGATTACTTTATCCTGCAAAGCTATCTATCCAAATTGATGAAGAAATAAGGACATTCCACAACAAAGACAGGCTAAAGGAATTTATGGCAACTAAACCAGCTCTACAGAAAATACTTGCAGGAATCATTCATGCTAAAGAGAAAGCAAAACACACAGAGCAGGAAATAGAAAAAAATAAACCATACTCAAATAACAGTTAAAACAAGTGAGTAAAGTGAAAACAGGAAGAACTACAAAATAAGAAGAATGGTGAGAGCAAATACATATCTTTCAATAATAACTCTTAATATCAATGGCCTCAATGCCCCAACCAAAAGACACAGACTTGCAGACTGGATTAAAAAGCAGGATCCTACTATCTGTTGCCTCCAGGAAACTCATGTCTCAATAAAAAATAGAAACCTTCTTAGGGTGAAAGGATGGAAAAAAGGTATTTCAAGCAAATGTGCCTAGGAAATATGAAGGGGTTGCTATCCTAATTTCTGACAGGATAGACTTCAACAAACATTAGTGAGGAAAGATAAAGAAGGTCACTTTATACTGTTTAAAGGAACACTTCAACAGGATGACATTACAATTCTGAACATATATGCTCCTAACATGGGGGTTCCCAATTTCATCAAACAAACACTATTGGACTTAAGGTCAGAGATAACTCCTAACAAAATATTAGTGGGTGACTTCAATACCCCACTCTCATCACTTGACAGGTCTACCCAGAAAAAAAAAAAAAAAAGACATCTGCATCAAATGATATCATGGGAACAAATGGACCTAACAGATATATACAGAACATTCCATCCAAATGCTGCAGGATATACATTTTTTTCTCAGCAGCACATGGGGCATTCTCTAAAATAGATCATATAATAGGACACAAAGCAAATCTAACAAATACAGGAAAATTGAAATAATCCCTTGTATGCTATCTGACCACAATGGGATTAAACCGCAAATCAGCAACAAGAAAAACTACAGAGCATACAGAAATTCATGGAGACTAAACAGGACATTAGTGAATGATGTATGGGTCATTGAAGAAATTAAAAAGGAAATCAAGAAATTCATAGAATCAAATGATGATGAGAATACAACATACCAAAACCTTTGGGACACAATGAAGGCAGTCCTACCAGGGAAATTTATAGCTCTAAGTGCCGATATTAAGAAATTAGAGAGTTCACAACTAAACAATTTAATGCTTCACCTTAAGGCCTTGGAAAAAGAAGAACAAGGCAAACCAAAAATCAGTAGATGGGAAGAAATAATAAAGGTCAGGGCAGAAATTAACGAAATGGAAACCAAAAAAACAAAACAAAACAAAAAAATCAGTGAAACAAAGAGTTGGTTCTTTGAAAGGATAAGCAAGATGGATAAACCCTTAGCAAATCTGACCAAAAGAAAGAGAGAAGAGACAAAAATTGATAAAATTAGAGATGAAAAAGGCAACATCACAACAGATACCAAAGAAATTCAGAAAATCACACGGACATACTTTAAGAATATATATGCCTCTAGGTTTGAAAACCTGAAAGAAATGGATGATTTCCTTGATTTATATGACCTACCAAAATTAAATCAAGATGAGATAAACCATTTAAATAGACCTATAACAACTACAGAGATCTAAGCATTATAAAAAGTCTCCCAACTAAAAAAAGCCCAGGCCCAGATGGATTCAATGCTGATTTTTACCAGACATTCCTGGAAGAACTAACACCAATGCTTCTCAAACTTTTTCATGAAATAGAAAAGGAAGGAATCCTACCGAAATCCTTCTATGAAGCCAGCATCACCCTGATACACAAACCGGACAAAGACAGATCAAAAAAAGAAAATTACAGACCAATCTCCTACATGAACATAGATGCAAAAATTCTCAACAAAATACTAGCAAACAGAATACAAGAAAATATCAGAAAGATTATTTACCCCAACCAAGTAGGCTTTATCCCAGAGATGCAGGGATGTTTCAACACAAATGTAATATACCATATAAATGGTCTGAAGGACAAAAACCACATGGTCATGTCAATAGATGCAGAAAAGGCATTTGACAAAATCCAACACCCCTTCATGGTGAAAGTATTACAGAAACTAGGAATAGAAGGAACTTATCTAAACATAATAAAAGCTATTTATGACAAACCTAAAGCCAACATAATACTAAATGGGGAAAAACTTGAAGCTTTTCCTCTAAATTCAGGAACAAGACAAGGGTGTCCACTTTCCCCACTTCTATTTAATATAGTACTGGAAGTCTTAGCTATAGCAATAAGGCAAGAGACACTCATAAACAGGATATAAATTGAAAGGGAAGAGATCAAATTACCATTATTTATAGATGACATGATTCTATACATAACAGACCCTAAAGAGTCCACCAGCAAACTGTTAGAGCTGATGAACGCTTTTAGCAATGTAGCAGGATACAAAATAAACACACAGAAATCAGTAGCTTTTCTATACACTAACAACAAACATGCAGAGGATGAAATCAGGGAGTCTCTCCATTCACAATTGCCTCAAAAAAAAAAAAAAAACTTTGAATAAACTTAACCAAGGAAGTGAAGGATCTCTACAATGAGAACTTGAAAGCACTCACACTCGAGATTTTGCAGAAGACACAAGGAAATGGAAAGACATCCCATGCTCCTGGATTGGAAGAATCAATATTGTGAAAATGTCAATCTTACCAAAAGCAATATACACATTCAATGCAATCCCCATTAAAATTCCAATAGCATTCTTCACAGAAATAGAAAAAAATCCTAAAATTCATCTGGAATCACAAAAAACCTCGAATAGCCAAAACAATTTTGCACAACAAAAATCAGGCTGGTGGCATTATCATAGCTGATTTTATATTACCAAGCCATAGTAACAAAAACAGCATGGTACTGGTACAAGGACAAACAGGTAGATCAATGGAACAGAATGGAAGACCCAAATATTAATCCAGGCAACTACAGCCACCTGATTTTTGACAAAAATGCCAAAAATATTCATTGGAGAAAAGATAGCCTCTTTAACAAGTGGTGCTGGGAAAACTGGATATCTGTATGTAAAAGGATAAAAATAGATCCTTGTCTCTCTCCATGCACAAAAATCAAGACCAAATGTATCAGGGACCTTAATATCAGACCTGAAACTCTGAAACTGCTAGAGGAAAAGGTAGGGGAAACACTTCAACATATTGGCATAGGCAAGGACTTTCTGAATATCACCCCAATTGCTCAGGAAATAAAATCACTAATCAACCAATGGGACCTAATGAAATTACAAAGCTTTTGTACAGCAAAGGACACTGTGAATAGAGCAAAAAGAAAACCTACAGAAGGGGAGAAAATCTTTGCCAGCTATACATCTGACAGAGGATTAATATCCAGAACTCAAAAAACAGAATAATTAGAAATCAAACAACCTAGTTAAAAAAAATGGACTATGGAACTCAATAGAGAGTTCTCAGAAGATGAAATACAGATGGCATAAAAAATATCTAAAAAAGGGTTCCACATCTTTAGTCATCAGGGAAATGCAAATTAAAACCACTTTGAGATTCCATTTCACTCCTGTCAGAATGGCTACCATCAAGAAAACAAATGATAATAAGTGTTGGCGTGGATGTGGAAAAAGAGGAACACTTCTACACTGTTGGTGGGAATGTAATCTGGTCCTGCCATTGTAGAAATCAATGTGGAGGTTCTTGAGACAGCTAAAAATAGATTTACAATATGATCCAGCTATAGCACTCCTAGGCATATATCCAAAGGACTCTTCTCACTACCTTAGAGATACTAGCACAACCATGTTTATTGCTGCTCTATTCACAATAGCTAGGAAATGGAAGCAGCCTAGATGTCCCTCCACAGATGAATGGATAATAAGATGTGGTACATTTACACAATGGTGTTCTATTCAGTGGTAAAGAAAAATGAAATTATGAAATTTGCAGGGAATTGGGTGGATCTAGAAAGGATTATAAGTGAGGTAACCCAGGCTCAGAAAGCCAAACATCGTATGTTCTCTCTCATATGTGGATCCTAGATAGAAATGTATAGACTTGTGTGTGAACTGGAACCAAAAATTGGTACCAGAAATCAGTAAACTGGTAAAAGGCTATAAGGAGGGAGGGAAGGGAAGGACTTAAGTTTATGGTATTGCACATATGTAAGTAGAAGAACAGATTACAGGGAGGGCATTGGCCTAAGTGAGACCATAGGAAGAGAATGCATAAAAGAAGGGCAGGGGGAGAGTCAATCAAAATTCAAGATATTGTGAAGAAGACTTATGTAAACCTACTTTTTTGAATAATGGCACATCTAGAAGCTGTAGACTGTTACTCGAAAATTTGCAGTGCCTGGGATGGGATACCTTCCAGTGAGTTGTTGGCAAGGAGGTCCCGGTAGCCTCCAAAACATTAAAGGCTATTGCTAAAGCCCCTGGTTTCCCTTGAGAAACAGATAGTAAGACCCTATTGCTGAAGACATCTCTTGCCTGAGAGGCAAGGTCACTGAGAAAGCAAGGTGGTGCTGAGCAGAAAACCTTCTCCCTGCAGACCAGCCAACAGAACGCTGGAAAAAGCTGCACTGTGTGCAGCCGTATGGGACACAAGTCATCAGCAGTGAAAACAGTGGACACTGAATATTCAAGTTTGGCCATACAGGCCAAATGACTGAATGGGTGCAATAGTGGCACGTCTGCTCTTGGGGTAACCAACTGCTCCATAATTGGCCTGAAGGCCCTCTCTATGAGAAGGAATACATACCTGGAACTGAAAAACCTAAGAAAAAGTCTATGGCAGGGGAGGTCATGAGCCTTAGGGGTATAAAGCCTGCTCTTTTCTGGATAAATGTATATATTATTCCCACAAAGCTGCCCTGAAAACACTACACTTAATGTTCATATTCACATATTAACACTCCTCTCACTTCTGGTTAGAGAAGCTTCTCTTTTCAGATGGCGATGACCACTGGGATGACCCAAAAGGCAACATAGTGCTGAGAAGAAGGGATGGAGGAGTGCCCAGCACTGAAACATCTCTGTCACACCCTTCAAGGCTCAGTGCCCTTTGCAGAAGAGGGGGTGGGTAGAATGGAAGAGCCAAAGGAAGGGTATGACTCCTTACAATGCAACTGTCCAGACAGAAATTAGCCTTGATATCCATGACCTTGCAGTGCCTAGCAATACCTTCGCAAGACCCTCATAATAGAAGAAAAAGATGATGACATCAAATTAAAAGAGAAACTAATGGAGAGAGGGAAGGGATATGATGGAGATTGGAGTTCTAAAGGGGTATGGGGGCAGGGAAGGAAATATCATGCATTTTTTTGTATGTAAGTATAGAAGTTGTCAATAAAAAAATTTAAATTAAAAAAAAGAAAATGGAATTGTTTTTCTTTAATCACTTTTAAACACATTAGTGAGCCTGTTTATTTCAGCCAGCTGAACCCAATCTCTGGGTTCCATCTCCCAGCTTTCTAAATGGATTGTGGTCAAGACCTCATTTTTCTAGGTTTATAGCAGTTCATCAAACATCACTCCAGGTCAATTGGGGCTGCCTATGCTAATTAAAAAATCCATGGCTTCAATTTCTTAATTAACTCAATACAGTGAAGTATGTAAATTATCAAAGTAAGGTCTTCTATGGAATTAATTAGAAGGTTGTGTGGAGAACTTGATGAATTCAAAATTTATCAGCCAACTGCGAATTTTGCAGGAGCTCAAAATAAAACATGGTTCTATTTGCAAAATTAATTTAGAAAGCAGTATTTATGCTAGTCTAGGACATACAGTTACCAGGCAGAGTAGAGGAATGGTATGGACCAGGAGAACTGGAAAATAAGAGCACTTCTCTGTGAGTGTCCTGGGATGGCAGCAGCACTTTGCTTTCCTGGGTCTTCACACAATGGTGGTGATAATTGTTCTGTTAAGAGCCACTTGTGTTGCATTCTGCTATGCCAGAATCTTGGTGATAGTGAATTAAAAGTGAAATTAGTTTTTTTAAAAAAGAAATTCACTTAGCTATTTTCCATTGCATTCATGAGCACAAATTAGAAAGGAAAGTTGATATAATTATATAGAAAACAGATGTGAATAGATACCAGTTGGGCTGTAATTATCTGTCCACTCCTTGAAAAAGGTGGCTTGAAGCCTGGATTAGTAGAGTAAGAGAAAAGGGCTGTGTGTTAGTTACTAAGTCACTTGCTTTCACTTGCTGTATGTGTCTTCCCTAACCAACTCTTCTCATCTCCTTTTAAGAAAATTCACTGCATACAGGGGAAATCAACATCATTTCTTCAGAGATAGGAAGATCATTGTGAGCTTAAATCTAGACTAATGAATTCTAGATCAGCCTGGCTACAGTGAGACCCTATCTTGAAAAACCAAAATGATAATAATGAAGAAACAAAGTCACATGCCAAAATTCATACAAGGCTTAACAGGATCTGCCTGGCATGTTATCACTCAAATGTTCTTAGCTCTTCCTTGCCCTTTTTTTTCATTATTACTGAGTTTTTGAAACTGCAGGTTATTATGATATCTAAATTCAAATGCAGTTATCACAAAATTTACAGTAAAGTTTTCGTATGTTCAGTGAGTATGCATGTGTGTCTGTATATGTGTGGGCACACATGTATGCAGTTGTGTGTTCATGCATATGAGTATGTAGAGCAGAGGTCAGCATTCTTCAACAGTCATTTTTGTGTTACTTTCTTATCTTGTAACAGGAAATTGCAAAACCTATGTCATTGAATTGCTAGGCAGGTTAGAAGACATAGTATCTAGGTAAAACTCCTATTAAGGTAAGGCATAGGAAATATATGGGTAAGGTATATGGAAACATACGAAATTAAAATCCCATCCTTCTATGAAATAATGAAGAAAAGATTCAAAAGTTTCAAGAGAATTTGATGATCACTGTGTTAAATTATGTACTTCCTACTTGACAGACACTTAGTACATGTCATCTCCAATTCTCATGAGAAGAGCCCCTTAAGACGGAAAGTTGAAAGCTCAGAGAAATTCAATAACTCAATGAGGTCATACAAAGCAGCCAATAGAGGCACAACACACCAGTTGTTCTTATTCCAGTCTCAACTCTTGTTATAGTTCCTGTTAGATTCCTTGCTAATTGTTGCTTTAAAAAAAGTCTGTAACTTTCTCAAGACTAGAGATTAGATTTAGTAGTTTTTGTTGGTGACTCCCATTCTAGTCAGCATTATACATGACATATTACTTTTCGTGTGGCTGCAACCCCACAAAGGTAACTAAAAGAAGGAAAAGTTTATTCAGCTTATAGTTCAGAGGACAGTCCATCATTGCAGGGGAGACATGCCCGCAGTGGGAACATGAAGCAGATGCTTTCTGTCAGCAGGAAGTACAGAGAGATGAATGCTAGCACCAACTAAGCCAAATTTCTCCTTGTCATGCATTCTAGAACCCTGGCCCATGGAATGGTACCATCTACAATTGGGGTGAGGCTTTCCTCTTCAATTAACCTAATCTAGAAAATCCCTCACTGACATGAGAAAAGATTTGTTTCCATTGTTATTCAAAATCCTGTCAAGTTGACAAGATTAACTATCAGTTATGGCATATGCACTAAGTAAGTTAGTGCTGCAGGGGATTGGTGCATAAGTACCTCAAAGATGTAACACTACCAGCCTCTGATTCTGCTGCTTTCTCAATGAGCAAAGGACAGAGATCTGAGCTGTTCATAGATATTTGTTGTACCATCCCATCCTCAGTGGGTGTGGACTCCATGCCAGGAACACAGAACCCCTGACTCCAATCCAGAAGGTGCCTGATATAATGGTAGAAGGCTTCTTTCCTGGCTCCTCAGGAAATCCCCCCTCCCTCAGGCTGCTTGTGAGCTTCCATAATTGACCTGGAACAATAATACAGAAAACCCTCAATCCTCTCACCTCAACAGCCCAGTACTGACATTTTAACATTCATCCCTACCAAATAAACACAGTGTAATCTCGCAAGTAAAATCAGTTCAAAATGATGTCCCACTTGCTAAGCAAGCAGCTGATAAGATCCTTTATTCATCAATGGTTTTGCCCTCAGGAAAAAGAGAATGTGCTTTTCCCAACTTTCAATGTCAGGATAACACTTAAACTTATATGGTGGGCCCTCTTGAATATCTATTGAGGTGGTTTGTCCTCTGAATCTTAAAAAGTAGGGATTTTACAAAGGGAAATGAGACAGGCAGGGACATCATATGCAAAACTGTGCAGGAGACAGCCTCAGACATGGGAAAGAACTGAGCTTACAAAGCATCTACTTTGTGTCAGGTCCTGTATGAGGTCTATATTCTCTAAATAATGCTGGATCTCCATTTATACATGGAAAATCTAGTGTGCAGCTGGCCTATGTACAGTTTTTCTAGAAAAATAAGCAATAAAGACTAGTCGGTTTAAAGTTCTGTTGTTTATCTATGTTTGTTTATTAGTACCTTTGTTTTTCAAGTGATTTTTTTTGTTTTGTTTTGTTTTTCTAGGTAGGGTTTCACTCTGGGCCAGGCTGACCTGAAATTCACTATGTAGTCTCAGGATGGCCTCGAACTCATGGTGATCCTCCTACCTCTGCCTCCCCAAGTGCTAGGATTAAAGGTGTGCTCCAGCACGCCTGGCTTTCACGTGATGGTTTTATAACTTGATAAATGATATAATCAGGAGCTACAAGTGGATATTGAAGAAATTTTATTTCAGAAGTTTTGTTGCAGAATTTTTGGTTCTGGGGAAGGATTCCATAAAGTTGCAGGAGATCCCTGGCCTGTGAACTCCAACTTTTGGGTACTTGTCAGATTTAGTAAAGAACTGAAAAAAGTGGACTCCAAAAAGGGTAAATTCTGAATTATGAGATTTATTTCAGGGAGAACTAGGATCTAGGCTAACTGCAAGACTCAAGCTAGAAAGAAATTTGCTCCTTGCTTGGCTGGAAATGGAAAGAATCTCCTTCCCAGAGAAATCTCTGGGGAAAAGCCTCTGTAGAAGGCACATAACACCCCCCCCCCACCCAACACACACACACGAGGAAGCAAAGTAGACAAGCCCAAGCCCTTCACCTTCACATAGGTGGTCAGAAGAAGCCCAGAGATTGGAAAGTAAGGGCTTACAGCTTAGAGAAAAATCACACATTTAGTAAAAGAGGAAAAGAATCAAACACAAGAGAGAAAGATACCTGGACTAGAAGAAAATCCCCATCTTTTCTGGGAAGGTGGACAGCTTACCAAAGCAAGGACAAGGAGAGTCAGATTCCAGAAGAATGAAGAGCTAAGAGATATCACACACATGGTAGGCCAATTTACATGGGGCAGACATCCAATTAGGATAAGCTTTGCCATCAGACTCAGGTGTGTAAGGGAGAGACCTGATTGGTTGGTGGACTCAAGAGGCTGACCAGGAGGGGACAGCACATCCAAGTGTGCTGAGCTATGGAAGAAGCAGGAAGTGCTATTGGTAATTGCTTACAGCCATCTTGGAGGAGACAGGACCAGATGTGGCTTTTATTCCTGCCAGTGCAGGCCAGGTGGCATCCATATTCTTCTTATGCCTTTGTCACTGGCTGAGTGCCTATTAAAAAGTTATCTATTTCCTGCTTCTCCTTCCTTGTGACACCTCTATCATTGTGGTCCTTGGAGAAACTGACTGTTTTTATAAGGATAGAAGAAGAGGATTTCAAGCCTTGAGATGGAATCTGAGAAAGATATACCCCAGAAAACCTGTACCTATTAGTGGAGACTCTATCTTCACCCTGTTGCACATTGTCCTTTCATTCACAAGTCTTATTCCTGCAGTACATAAAGTAGCCTGCATTGAAGTCTACTCTTCTAGTCACTGGGCACCAGTAATAAGCTGCCCTGAAACTCTGTCTTCAGAGCAGTAAACACTTGAAAGGGGTGTGGATGGCTGGCAAAGAAGGCAATGAGGGTTGCCTGGGGCCTGCACAAAGAAGAGAGCTAGAAGCTACAGAAGGATTGTGGAGAGGACAGATTACTTGCCTTCTGGCTTCAGAGATGGGGAAAAGGCTAACGAACCTGCTGACAAGCACAGAGGTCATAGAGAGTACAAGGAACTTCCAGTCCAGGTACTGGCCAAGTGAAAGGGCACTCAAGGTGTGGCTCCCTATCATGGAGGCCACCTCAACTCAAGCTTTCTTCATTTGCAGAAACTGGCTTCTCATAAACCATAAAGTGAAAACTCAACAGAGTAAGAAACTATTAACTAGCACACTACTTCTGGTTAGTAAGTATGAAAAGTTGAAAACAGATTCTATAAGGCATGACTCCTTAAAGTGAATTTTACTTTAGTTTATGGGTGTTTTACTGAATACCTTCTAGGATATAAAGTTTATCATTGCACATAGGAAGCCCAGTAGAAAATGTATATTCTATATTATATGATGTGGCTATCTATGTTTAAGTTAATGCATCAGTTTCTATAATGCTCCTTTTTCCTTATGTTTCTTTCTCCCTTCCTTCCTTTCTCTCTTCCTCTCTTTCTTCCTTTTCCTCTTTCCTTTCTAGCATCTCTTTTCTTCCTCTTCTTCCTTTTCTTCCTCCTCTTCCTTTTCTTCTTCCTTTTTCTTATCTTTCTCCCTCTATCCTACAACACATATTAATCTTTAAACTTGATTTTCATTCCCTTTTATTCTTCTCACATGTGTCATCATCCTGGGATCTGGTGCTGGGCACTGGTGCACTATGTTTTACATGAAGGAACAGTGGGTACTGTTCTATAGTTCATGAGGGAAATTTCACTTTTGAGTCAGTCCTAGCTACAACCTTGGAACAGAGGGGTTCAATCACACAACCATATTTACTAAGGGACCTCTAAGCACAGGAACACATAGTGAATTAGATATAGCTTATGTTCTTCTTCATGAAGATGAACCTCTAATTCGAGACCCCAGTGCTCCCTATATGGGTCTCATTCAATACACCCTAGGAATCTGCATCTAAGCCACTCTCCAAGCCATGCTGATTTAGCTACCCTACACTTTGAGAAGAACATTTTAATATAATATTCCTGTGACCTAGGAAAGTGACAGCCTCACTGGGACCTTAGCAAGGTGCAGTTTCTGAGTTAGCAAATTAGGAATGAGAGGCTGCTCTTCTAAAAGCCCCCCAGGTAATGTCAGTGCTGCCGATCTGGAAACTGTGCTAGGTAGAGAAGGACTTAGTGCTTCTTGTTTAACCTTTTCTTACCTGAAAATCATAGAAGCAGGTCAGTTGCTCCAAAATGTAGACCCAGAAGTAGAGATGAACTTACACCATGGTTATGTTTATTCACTATCAGACTGAGATACTCCCAAAAGGAGACTTATGAGTTGGTAGGAACCTGGGTATCTTGCATTCGGATCAGTGTATCAAAAGTCTTAAACATTAGAAGCCTTAGAGAAGTCCTGCTCACTTGTTTCCTTGACCAGACAAGTCAGATAATGCTATGTGATCTCTCAACACCAGTTTCCTGTCCCCAGGGTTGTCACCACTTCATCCTGTAACCTCACCCTAGACACCAAAGGCTATTGAAAGCTTATGGCCTATAGACTCCAACAAGACAAAATGACCATATTGGTTCTAACAATGCTAGCTGTGCAATTATGATATTGGTACTAATTGCTAATTAGTAATTTTGACTCCAGTCCCTTCATTTTCCATGAAGAAATAGTCATCTCTGTCCTCAAGAATGGTGCTCCTGAAGATTGTCTGGTACTCACAGAATTAGGTCAAGAAGGACTGAACATCTTCAGAGCCCAATTTTATTTATTTTCTCAGTACTGGATGTATTGTTCTTGGAGCTATTTATTACTTTTTAGCCAGCTAGTTGAATCTAGGCAACATCTTTCCAAGCATCCTGGAGACTTATTTCTTCCTATTCCATTTGCCTGTCTGGTCCTCCTCCTCATGTACTCATGTTTTGGCTATCTACATGAAGTATTCCTGTTTCCAAGGAGCAGTTTGTCTCCACTCACTGAACAATCTTATGTTGCAGACAGAGGTATTGTCCCATCCCCTGACACACCTGAACATGTCCAGAAGCCCCCTTTGTAGTTAGGGTATGGAGGAAGCAGATAAGGGGTTCCTGAGAATATTGTATTTGTACCTCTTTTAGTTGTATAGGGCCATTCTAGTGTCTTGGAGTCTTAGGACCTCAACCTCAGAGTGAAAATAATATCTATCTATCTAGGGGATAATAATGGTGATAAAACTATAATGAAAGTAACATTTATGACTGATGCAGGCTCAGAACCTCTACTCAGTGCTATGGTGATTCTCTATGTGAACTCTAGAAGGTAAGTCTTATTAATATCCCATCTTACAGATGGGAAAACTGAGGCAGGAGAGATTATGTAACTTTTATGAGAGCACAGAAGTCTGATGGTAATGAGCTTTACAAATATTTCTTGAGTATTTATTTCTAGTTTCTCTTAGAACAAAGCAAAGTCCCAGTGTTGACTGGGTGAACTTGGATAAGATACTTATTTTCCTCTGTTTTTTCTTCTTTCAAAGAAGGATTATAGTTTTATTTACTTCATAAATCTGTCATGATCATGAACACTCTAGCTATTAAACATACACACACACACACACACATACACACACACACGAGACAGAGGGGGGAGGTAGGGGAGAGAGAGAGAGAGGGAATAAAACAAAAAGATCCTGCCAAATTTACATATTGAACAGATGTCACTGGCCCTCAGGAAGAAAGAAGGGCTCCTGAATAATTGCAATTACAGATGTAGGTCCTGCTATTTGGGCTCTTGGACACAAGACCGTTTATGAAATGGCATGGGTTACCTCAAGGACAAGCCCATCCCAGGGGAGGTTGCATCATTTTCTACCCAACACCCTTTCTTTATGGATTCAGAAGACAAGATGTGACAGAGGTGCCCTCCTAGACACAGATCCTGAAGGATTCACAGGAGATGGCCAGAGTGGGAAGATTCATTTGTTATTGCTAACACTATTTCTGCTTCTAACTCTGTGTGAGAGGAAGTGTTCACAGAGGAGCCCCTCTGGATCTTGTAAAGGGCCTTGTAGAGTCAATGACGCAGGCCAGAAAGGATCACTCCTCCCTATGAGGCCTCTAAGCTACTTCTTCCAACATGCTCAGCTGGATGCTCATTTGATAACCAGATGCAGAGGCAGCAGGAGTCCTACAGGACCATCAACTTTCCCAGGTGCTCTCTGCCTTCCTGGGGTTTGGCTTGTGCATCCACAGTGTCACATTTTGATTCATTCAGTAGATATTTGGCAATTACTGCATGATAGGCAGTTGATTGCCATAGCAGAAACAAGAAGTGATTGTCCTCATGACAATGGAAGAGCAGGATGGCCAGGACAGTTTCAGCTGCAAGAAGGAAGGGCAGGGAACATGAGTTTGGTGCTGGGGAAGAGGTTAAGAAGACCTCTAGAGAAGGCAGAATGGGATAAGATTAGATGCTATTACCTACACAGGATGAATATTTGGACATTGCATACCTTAGCTACCTTATTTAATGATGGGTGGAGACACAGGAAGCCAGACCATGAGAAGGCCAAATTGCAATACTATTAGAGGCTCATGACATTTAGTTACCTAGAAATTGCATTTACATGAATGGTAAGCTTCAAGGTCAGCAGCACCCAGAACTATGTTGTTTTGATACAAATTTGGCTCATGCATGGTGAGCTGATGTGAATCAGCAGTAGACACTTAGTAGAAAGGTGGAAATAGAAGATATACAACAAAAATGGGTCATTTGTAAGAGTGAAAATGTGAGCAGTGATTAGCAGGAGACAACAGGTAGCAAGTAAGTTCTTTTTGGCACAGGAAGATGGACAGCCCTCTTTTAGGTTTAACCCTGATATATTAGGGATTGGGTTCAAAATACTATTTTTTCCACTCTCAATATGCACTGAGAAGACTGGATTCTTTATCTTATGGAGGACACAATGCTTAAACAGAAGCACTATTTTCATCTGATGTCCTGTGGTTAGGACTGCTGCATTTTATGAATTAAAATGAAGGATACTCCATTAAATTTTAATTACATAAAACAATAATTAGTTTAGTACACATATATTCAACTATTGTGCAGATGTACTTATATTTGAAATTCAAATTTAATTGAATAGCCTAATTTTATCTGTCCACCTTTCTTGGGCTCTAATTTTTGTTTGAATTTCTATTCCTTCAACCCGTTCCCTAAGTCCAGAGATAAGTTGGGATCATATTAAAATGATTAAGATAAAATTATCCTAAGATCAATATTTTATAATTTAAAATTTGGGAATATCTTGGAATAGCTCACCTTCTAAGACCCACCTCAAATATTGACAATTCCCAATTCCCTGAGGTCATCTAGACATCACCTGCTCAGAATGACATTTGCCTACTCAGAAATATGATTTCATTGACAGACAGTAATTATGGGTGGAATTAGAGTTATCTTCTGTATTTAGCTCATTTGTCATAAGTATTGTATTATCAATCAGACGTTTAGCACTCAGGTTAATCTTATGTTTCAATCTTGAACTATGATTTTCTTTATTTCAATTCCAAATCATTAATTAAGCCATAGGGTGGAATTCATTTATCCAAAGGTCTCCTTGTTTGATATTTTCAGTTTATAAATGTGGAAGCTGAGGCACTATGGGATTAAGGAATTCATGTAATGCCAACCAACCAGCCTTCTACAGTCATCATTTGTTGAACATCTTTTATATTTCAACAATAGGATGGCAATGGACAAAATGAAAATGAACAGTGAATGAATCAACAAGATAACTTTCAAGAATGATAAAAAGGATTTCTGATCAAGATAGCATGCCTAACATTGCCTCACTTCACAGGGAAGGAAAGGCAAGACCCTTAAGATTCAGGGTTTTTTTTTTTTTTGTTTGTTTTGTTTTGCTTTTTTGTGGGTTGCTGACTCTAGTAGGCTACCAGTGCGAGGATGTGGAGGAGCAAAATAGGGAATCTACTGATTCCCAAGCTCTAGGATAGCCCACCAGTTCCCCAATTCCCTCAAGCAGCCGCCCAAGCTGCAGGTCCCAACGGGACGTCCCACCTGCACTAACCACAGGCCAAGTGGACCTAAGTAGCAGGCTAAGACCTCTGGCTCAGGCTTTTCCACCATTGCACAGAGCTCCACTAGCACGATTGCTGCTCACAGCCTTTCTGAGCCCCAAGCAGAACTCTGGTCCTACTCCGCAGTCCTGCTCCCAAGCAGGGATCTAGGCCAGCAGGACAGTGTCCCCACCCTAGGTTTTCTGAGCACCATGGGTGACCCCTGTTCCACTCTGTGGTCCCTCCCCCAAGCAGGGATCCAGGCCAGCTGGCCAGTGTCCTTGCCATAGTCCTTCTGAGCCCAGTGTGGGACCACAAGTCCCAATACATAGTCCCACCCTGGAACAGGGAACCAGGCCAGCAGTCCAGTGTCCCTGCCCTAGCCTTTCTGACCCTACAGGCAGTACCTGCTGTTGACTCCTCCCACCCACTAACAGGGACTTAGGCCAATAGGCCAGTGTCCCCGCCCTAGCCTTTCTGAGCCCTGCATGCGAGATCTCTGGTACCCGCCACTGACTCTTCCCACCCAGTAACAGGGACCCAAGCCCATAGACCACTGTCTCTTCCCTAGCCTTTCTGAGCCCTGCATCCACTGTTGCTGTTGACCCCTCCCACCCCCAAACATGGACCAGGCCCCCACCCTAGCCTCTCTGAAATCCTTAGGCAATCACCCTTACACTCACTGCTGCCCCTCCTCCCCAGGCCAGCAGGCTAGCGTCCCACACTCTAGGCTTTCTGTACCATTGGGATGGGCAGAAAATAGCAAAAAAGGAATAGCATGAAAAATCAGATGCAAGTAAATCCAGCTAGAGTGCCCAATCCCACAATGGATGTCACTAATGAAAACATAGAAGAGTCAATAGGATCAGAACCCCAAAATGAAGAGACAAGCTATGCAACCCTGGCCAAGCAAATAGCAGAACTTGCAGAAACTCAACAAAGAGCTAATTTGTATGAATGGTGTCCTTGCTAGATTAGACCTCGTAGAAAAGAAATAGGAAGGGTTCAAAAGACAGTTAAATGATCTGAAAGAGAGAAAAAAAGAGGACCTCAATAACCAACTGGCTAAGTTCAATGGAGACATTAAAATGTGCAGGGATGAACTCCAACAAGCATTAAGAAAATCAGAAAATGATGTGAAAAGGGAACTCCACAGAGGGATGAAAACTATAAATAAAAAAGCAGTACAAAATACTAACCAAATTGTACAAGCTCAAAACTCTATACAAGCTCTCAAGAATAGAGTCAGCCAAGTGGAGGATAGAAACTCAGAACTGGAAGACAAAACAAAAGAATCATGGGTATACCAGAAGGGGAAGAAATTCAGAAGCATGGAAAACATATTCAACAAAATTATCTAAGAAACATTTCCCACTCTCTCAAAAGAAAGTCCCATCAAGACAGAAGAAGCTAGCAGAACTCCAAACAGACTGGACCAAAGGAGAAATTCTCCAAGACGTATTATCATTAAGACTCTAAACATCAAGCACAAAGAGAAAGTCCTAAGAGCAGTTAGGGAGGAAAAACACATTACCTATAAAGAAACCCCATCAGAATTACTTCAGATTTCTCAATGGAAACCCTAAAATCCAGAAGAGCCTGGAATGGAACACTGAAAACTATAAGAACTTATGGCTTCCAACCCAAACTACTCTATCCAGCAAAAGTATCCTTCATAATAGATGGCAAAAGAAAAACTTTCCATGATAAAAGTCAGCTATACAACTATGTGAGCACAAAGTCAAAACTACAAAAAGTACTTCAGGGAGTTCTATACACAGAAAAATTAAATAACCAACCTCAAGTGCTCATGAGAAGTAGATCGCAATAACCAAGCCACGAGAAGGCACAAAAACTACAAAGACCATGAAAATACTAAACTGCATAAACCACCACAATATGGCAGGTATTAAATCAAACCTCACAGTTATTACCCTTAATATTAATTCCCTTAATTCACCCATCAAGAGACATATGATAACAGGGTGGATCATAAAATTAGACCCCTAGACCCCTAAATGTGCTGTCTTCAAGAAACCCACCTCACCACTAAAGACAGACATCTCTTCAAGTTGAAAGGGTGGAAAATGGTATTCCAAGCAAATGGAAACAAGAAACAAGCAAGTGTAGCTATATTTATATCAGATAAAATAGAAATCAAACTAAAAGTATTCAAAAATGATGAAGGCCACTTCTTGCTCATCAAGGGAACAACCCAGCAAGAGGATATCACAATCATCAATCTTTATGCACCAAATACAGGTGCACCACAATTCATAAAACAAAATATACTGTACACAATGAAGGCAGTCCTAAGGGGAAAATTCATTGTGCAAAATGCCTTCATAACAAAGATAGATCCCAAATCACTAACCTATCCATCCATGTAGAGGCACTGGAAAAACAAGAGGTATCCAACCCAAAAAGCTCCAGACAGAAAGAAATAATAGAGACTAGACCAGAAATTAATGAATTGGAAACTAAAAAGACAATTAAGAAAATTGATCAAATAGCTGGTTCATGGAAAAAATAAAATTGATAAACCCCTGGCCAATTTGATCAAGTGGGAAAAAAAACAACAACTCAAGTTAACAAAATTAGAAATGAAAAAGGAGAGATCACAACAGACATAAGTGAAATTGGGAGAATCATCAGGACTTACTTCAAAACCCTCTACTCAACAAAACTGGATACTATGGAGGAAATGGATAAATTCCTGGACACATACCACCTGCCAAAGCTAAACTCAAAGCAGATTAATCTCCTAAAGAAACCTATCACAACCATCAAGATTGAAAGGGTAATCAAAAGCCTCCCTAAAAAGAAGAGTCCAGGCCCCGGTTCGAGGCTCAATTCCCCAGGACCCAAGTAAGGCAGATGCACAAGGGGGCCACACGCATCTGGAGTTCGTTTGCAGTGGCTGGAGGCCCTGGCATTCCCATTCCCTCTCTCTCTATCTGCCTCTTTCTCTCTCAGTCTGTCTGTCACTCTCAAATAAATAAATAAAAATATACAAAAAAAAATTAAAAAAAAAAAAAAAAAGAAGAGTCCAGGGCTGGAGAGATGGCTTAGCAGTTAAGGTGCCTGCCTGCTAAGCCTAACACCGGTTCCAATCTCCAGGTCCCACGTTTAGCCAGATGCAAAGTGACGCAAGGGCACAATGCTGCCATTGACCACAAGGGGGCTCACACATCTGGATTTTGTTCACAGCAGCTGAGAGACTGCTGGCACGCCCGTCTCTATCTGTCTCCCTCTCCCTTTCCCTCTCTGTCTGTCTCTCTCTGTGTCTCTCTCCAAAAATAAATAAAATAATAAAAATAATAATTAAAAAAAGAAGAGTCCAGAACCAGATGGCATCTCGGCTGAATTCTACCATACCTTTATGGAAGAACTGAAACCATTTTTTCTCAAATTGTGCCACACAATAAGAGAATAGGGAAAGCTCCCCAACTCCTTCTATGAAGCTAGTATCAGCCTAATCGCAAAACCAGGCAGAGATACCACAAGGAAAGAAAAGTACAGGCCTATTTCCTTGATGAACTTAGTTGCAAATCCTGAACAAAATCCTCACAAACCGAATTCAATAGCACATCAAAAGCATTATCCACCTGGATCAGGTAGGCTTCATCCCAGGAATTCAGGGATGTTTCTGATAAGGAAATCTGTCAATGAAAATAAAACACATAAATGAGCTTAAACACAAAACCACCTGATCATTTCAATAGATGCAGAAAAGGACTTTGACAAAATACAACATCATTTCATGATCAAAACATTGGAGAGACTAACCATGGTTGGTCTATATCTCAACATAATAAAGGTTATAAATAAAGAGCTGAAAGCCCAAATAATACTGAATGGGGTGAGGCTGAAGGAATTCCCATTGAGATCAGGAACAAGACAGGGGTGTCCACTCTCACCTCTGCTCTTCAACATAGTACTAGAAGTACTATCTCAAGCAATAAGAGAAGAGAAAGTAATAAAAGGGATAGAAATTGGACAAGAAGAAGTTAAGTTAGGCCTATTTGCAGATGACATGATGCTATACATAATTGACCTGGGAAGCTCCATCTCTAAACTCTAAAAAGTGTTTAACTCTTTCAGTAAAGTAGCAGGATACAAAGTCAATGCACAAAAATCAGTAGCCTTTCTACATGCAAAAAGACAAAGATACACAGAAAGAAATAAGCAACATTGTCTCATTTTCAATAGCATCAATAAAATAAAATACCTTGGAATAACATCAACCAAGGAGGTGAAAGGCCTTTACAATTAAAACATGAAAACACTCAAGAAAGAAATTGAGGAGGACTTGAGAAAATTGAAAGACCTCTAATGATTCTGGATAGGGAGAATTAATATTGTGAAAATGATAATCTTATCCAAAGCAATGTATAGATTTAATGCAATACCAATAAAAATCCCAACACCTTTCTTCATAGAGATAGAAAAAATGATCTCAAAATTCATATGGAATGGCAGAAGCCTCGGATGTCCAAGCATATCCTTGGCAAAAGAAATACCTCTGGAGATATCACCATACCTGATCTTAAGCTGTACTACAAATCAATAGTAATAAAAACAACATGGTACTGGCAGAAAAACAGGATGATAGACCCAATGGAACAGAATTGAAGATCCTGACTTTGGGTCAAGTAACTACAGCTACTTGATATTTGACAAAGGCCCCAACTGGAAAAAAGACAGGATCTTTAAACAATGGTGCTGGAAATACTGGATAACCATATGCAGGGAAATGAAACTTGATCCACACATTTCTCCAAATGGATCAAAGACCTCAATAAAAGCCCAGAAACACTGCTACTACTGGAAGAAAAATAGGAGGAACTTTCCATGATATAGGAGTGGGAAAAGACTTCCTGAACAAAACTCCAGTAGCTCAGGAAATTAAACAATCACTCAACCATTAGGATCTCATGAAGCTGAAAAGCTTTTTCACCAACAAACACATTAAGTAGACCCAATAGATTACCTACATAATGGGAGAAAATTTTTGCACATTGCTCATTTTACACATTGGACAGAGACCTAATTTCTAAAATCTACAAAGAACGCAGAAACCTAAACAATAAAAAATCAAACAACCCACTCACAAAATGGGGCAGAGAACTGCACAGGGAGTTCTCAGAGGAAAACCAAATGGCAAACACACACTTAAGAAAATGCTCAACATCTATAATCATCAGGGAAATGCAAATTAAAACATCTATGTGATTCCACCTTACCCCAGTAAGGACAGCAAAAATTAAAAAATCTAATGACAACAAATGCTGGAGAGGCTGTGGAGAAATAGGAACTGTAGTCACTGTTGGTGGGAATGTAAGCTGGTACAACCACTATTTAAAGCAATATGGAGACTCCTAAGAAGGATGACTATAGTGGCAGCAACAGGCCCAGTTATCCCATTACTGGGCATTTACCCCCAAAGCTCCAAGCCTCAGTTCAGAAATATTTGCTCAACCATGTTTATAGCTGCTCAATTCAAATAGCTAAGATCTGGAACCCACCCAGATGTCCATCATGAGATGAATGGATAATTAAGATGTGGTACATCTACACAATGGAATTCTACACAGCAGTAGGAAAAATGACACAAAAGAATTTAAAGAAAAATGGTCAAGCTTGGAACAGAAAATTCTTTTTTAACATATTTTTATTAATTATGTATATAGTATATATACAGCCATGATGGGACCATCGTTAGCTTTCTTCCTGTCCTCCCCCCCATGGGTTATGTGGGTCTTGACTTATGTGGGTAGCCATCAGTTATGTGGGAGAGACAGTGGCTCTGTGTATAATGACCCAAGTCATGGCTCTAACAATCTTTCTGCCCCCACTTCTGTGAGTTTCCCTGAGCTATGTAGGGTTCATTTTAAGTCTATTTCAGTGACGAGGTTTTTGTGAGTCTCTGTGTCTCTGAATATCTGATTTGGTAGGGGTTGAGAGTTCTTTGTGTCTATCTCCTTTGCCCTTGTGCTGGTACCAGGTTCACCAATAAAGCAGCACTCTTGCTCATTTCCCTTATAACTCAATGGCTTAATCTGGTGCCATGATGTGGTGAGATGGGCTGATTCTCTACTCAGGATATGCATCCATCTGCAAGAGAGAAGCAGATTCCCAATGGAGAGTAAGGTCAGTGCAAGATACATGGATAACCATTATTATTATAGAGAGAATTTAATAGGTGTAAGCTCTCCCACTATTTGTGGGAGCTTGATATTGGAGAGCAGGCTTGTTTTTGGATATGGTTCTGACTTCTTTCCCATTTCCAGGTAAGGGTTCCATTCCACTGAGCAGATCCGTTACCAAATCTAGAGCACTTGGTAACCCACCATGGCTCTGTGCCACTACTGCACTTGTGTAAGCATCACATCAGGTTGTTTGCTGCTGAGTAGCTTAGACCACTAGTTGCTTAGACAGATGTTGGTCATTTTCCCCCAGTCACTTACTTACTGCCTTCTGGCACTAGACAAGCTAACTGTCTGGGGACTGACTCTCTTCCAGATTCCATCCAGGTCTCTCCATGTTCCATCTGAACAGCATATGATGTCTTCAGCAGTAGGGTCTTACATTAACCTTTGGTGAGTCATCAGGACTCTGACAGAAATCTGTCTTCTTTTGGGAAACCTTGTTGGTCTCACTGATCAACACCTCCTTGTGGATGTTAACCAGTTGCTGGTATTGGGAGTTACAGGTCAGTGCCAAGGGAAAAGAAGGAAAAAAAATAGGTAATATGAAAGAGAGAGAAGAGAGAGAAGAGGGAGTGATAGAGAGAGAAACAGGAGAATATTAAAGTTAGTCTTCATCCTACCCTCTCCCAGCCCCCATGATTCAGGTTTTCTCTCCAAGCATCTGATACAGTTTCAACCTTTTAGTATGTCCTTCAGGATATAGGATTTTATGGATCCATTTCCATTTAGGTCCAGTTTTTTTTGGTCCCCTGCACACTCACCCTTTCCCTGCCCTCCCATCCAACCATCCCTATTGTTCAGTCCTCAAGAAGTATGGTAGGTGTGTCAGCATCTTGAGAAAATACAAATTAGGACCCACAGATGAGTGAGACAATGCAATGCTTATCTTTCTGTGATTGGGTGAGTTTGCTAAGAATGATCTGCTCTAAGTTTGGCTATTTTTCTTCAAATTGTTTTGTGTCAGTTTTCCTAACTGCTGTGTGGAGTTCCATTGTGTAGCTATACCACATCTTAGTTATCCATTCATCTAATGATGGACATATGGGTTGATTCCAGCTCTTAGCTATTATGAATTGAGCAGCTATACATATGGTTGAGCAAGTATCTCTGAACTCAGGCTTGAAGCATTTAGGGTAAATTCCCAGTAAGGGGATAACTGTGTCTGTTGGTACCTCTATAGTAATCCTTTTTAGGAGTCTCCATATTGATTTCCATAGTGGTTGTACCAGCTTACATTCCCACCAACAGTGAATGAGGGTTCCTATTTCTCAAAAACTTCACCAGCATTTGTTGTCATTAGATTTTTTAATTTTTGCTGTCCTTACTGGGGTAAGGTGGAATCTCATAGATCTTTTAATTTACATTTCTCTGATCATTAGGGATGTTGAACATTTTCTTAAGTGTGTGCTTGCCATTTGTATTTTTTCCTCTGTGAACTCCCTGTGCAGTTCTCTGCCCCATTTTGTGAGTGGGTTGTTTGATTTTTTTATTGTTTAGGTTTTTGAGTTCTTTGTAGAATTTAGAAATTGGACCTCTGTCCAATGTGTAGATGGCAGAAATTTTCTCCCATTCTGTGGTACTGTACTGGCTCAGCGAATTGTAGGTTTGTCAGTGAAAAAGCTTTTCAGCTTCATGAGATCCCAATGGTTGAATGATTGTTTAATTTCCTGAGCTACTGGGATTTCTTCAGGACATCTTTACTCACTCCTATATCATGGAAAGTGCCTCCTAATTATTCTTCCAGTAGTAGCAGTGTTTCTGGGATTATATTGAGGTCTTTGATCAAGTTGGACTTGATTTTTGTGCATTTAGGGTAAATTTTGTGCATTTAGGGAAATGTGTGGATTGAGTTTCATTCTCCTGCATATGGTTATCCAATTTGTCCAGCATCATTTGTGAAAGATGTTGTCTTTTTTTTTTTTTCCAGTCTACATTGATGGGGCTTTGTCAAATATCAAGTAGCTATAGTTACTTGCCCCAAAGTCTGGATCCTCAATTCTGTTCCATTGGTCTATCATCCTGTTTTTAATGTCAGTACCATATTGTTTTTATTACTGTGGCTTTGTAGAATAGCTTAAGATCAGGTGTGGTGATGCCTCCAGAGGTATTTCTTTTGCTGAGGATATGCTTGGATATCCGAGGCCTTCTGCCATTCCATATGAATTTTGAGATCATTTTTTCTATCTCTGTGAAGAAAGAAGTTGGGATTTTTATTGGTATTTCATTAAATCTGTATATTGTTTTTTGGTAAGTTTGCCAGTTTCCCAATGTTAATTCTCCCTATCCAGGAGCATTGGAGGTCTTTCCATTTTCTCAATTCCTCCTCAGTTTCTTTTCTGTTTTTCTGTTTTTTTTTTTAATTATTAGTTTTTTATTGACAACTTCTATACTTACATACAAAAAAAAAAAAAAACATGGTATTTCCCTCCCCTCCCCATTCCACTTTAGAACTGCAATCTCCATCATATACCCTCCCTCTCTCCATTAGTCTCTCCTTTAATTTGATGTCACCATCTTTTTCTTCTATTTTGAGGGTCTTGTGGAGGTATTGCTAGGCATTGCAAGGTCATGGATATTGAGGCCAATTTCTGTCTGGGTGGTTGCATTGTAAGAAGTCATACCCTTCCTTTGGCTCTTCCATTCTATCCGCCCCCTCTTCCACAATGGTCTCTGAGCCTTGGAGGGTGTGACAGAGGTGTTTCAGTGCTGGGCACTCCTCCATCCCTTCTTCTCAGGACTATGTTGCCTTTTGGGTCATTCCAGTGGTTATCGCCATCTGAAAAGAGAAGCTTCTCTAACCAGAAGTGAGAATAGCATTAATATGTGAATATGAACATTAAGTGTAGTATAGTAATAATATATAATAATATATACATTTAGTCAGACAAGAGCAGGCTTTATACCTGTAAGGCTCATGACCTCACCTACCATAGACTTTTGCTTAGGTTTTTCAGTACCAGGTATGTATTCCCTCCCATAGAGAGGGCCTTCAGTCCAATATGGAGTAGTTGGTTTCTCCAAGAGTAGACATGCCACTATTGCACCCGTTCAGTCATTGGGCCTGTCTGGCCAAACTTGAATATTCAGAGTCCACTGTTTTCATGGCTGATGACTTCTGTCTCCCATACGCTGCATGCAGTGCAGCTTTTTCCAGCTTTCAGTTGGCTGGTCTACAGGGAAAAGGTTTTCTGCTCAGCACCAGCTTGCTTTCTCAGTGACCTTGCCTCTCAGGCAAGAGATGTCTTCAGCAATAGGGTCTTACTATCTGTTTCTTAAAGGAAACCAAGGGCTTTGGCAAAAGCCTTTAATGTTTTGGAGGCTACTGGGACCTCCTTGGCCAACAACTCACTGGAAGGTATCCCATCCCAGGTACTGAAAATTTTCTAGTAACAGTCTACAGCTTCTAGATATGCCATTATGCAAAAAATAATTTTACATAAGTCTTATTTACAATATCTTGAATTTAGATTGACCCTCCCCCTGCCCTTCTTTTATGCATCTCTTCCCATGGCCTCGCTTAGGCCATTCCCCTCCCTGTTTATTGTAAAGGTCTTTCACCTACTTGGTTAATGTTATTCCAAGGTATTTTATTATTTTTTTGAAGCTATTGAAAATGAGACAATGTTGCTCATTTCTTTCTGTGTATCTTTGTCTTTTGCATAGAGAAAGGCTACTGATTTTTGTGAGTTGATTTTGTATCCGGCTACTTTACTGAAGGAATTAATCACTTTTAAGAGTTTAGAGATGGAGGTTCCCAGGTCACTTATGTATAGAATCATGTTGTCTGCAAATAGGCCTAACTTAACTTCTTCCTTTCCAATTTCTATCCCTTTTATTACTTTCTCTTGTTTTATTGCTTGAGATAGTACTTCTAGTTCTATGTTGAAGAGCAGAGGTGAGAGTGGACACCCCTGTCTTGTTCCTGATCTCAATGGGAATTCCTTCAGCCTCTCCCCATTCAGTATTATTTGGGATTTAGGATCTTTATTCATAGCCTTTATTATGTTGAGATATAGATCATCCGTGTCTAGATTTTCCAGTGTTTTGATCATGAAATGATGTTGTATTTTGTCAAAGTCCTTTTCTGCATCTATTGAAATGATCATGTGGCTTTTGTGTTTAAGCTCATTTATGTGGTGTATTACATTGACAGATTTCCTTATGTTGAACCATCCCTGTGCTCCTTGGATGAAGCCTACTCGATCCAGGTGGATAATGCTTTTGATGTCCTGTTGAATTCTGTTTTCAAGGATTTTGTTCAGGATCTTGGCATCTAAGTTCATCAGGGAAATAGGCCTGTAGTTTTCTTTTCTTGTGGCATCTCTGCCTGGTTTTGGTATTAGGGTGTTAGTTTCATAGAATGAGTTGGGTAGCTTTCCTTGTTCCCTGATTGTGTGGCACAATTTGAGAAAAATTGGTTTCATTTCTTTCATGAAGGTTTGATAGAATTCAGCTGAGAAGCCATCTGGTTCTTGACTCTTCTTTTTAGGGAGGTTTTTGATTACCCTTTCAATCTTGATGGTTGTGATTGCTTGGGTCCCTGGTCATGGGTGTGAGGAGTCGGCGGAGGAACAGGAGGTCATGCACATGGGTCTCAGGAAGGGTATGGTAGAGACATTGGCTTGCTTGCCTGGGTCCCTTCTCAGGGGTGGGGCCACAGAATGGGACATGCAAGGGGCTCAGAAAGACTAGAGCAGGGGCACTGGCCTGCTGGGCTGTATCCCTGCCCAGGAGTGGGCACAAAATATAGCTTATTTAAGAATGTCACATCTGACCATCCTTCAAATTTAACATATAATTTACCCTGACAAGGATGGTGAAATTAGCCCTTTCTATGCAAGCCTATATACCAGCCTTATTTGGCAGTTACTGACCTGGTGTAATCCCAGTTACCTTTTGGGATGGCTTTGGTCTCAGCTATGCTCCAAGGCCACTTGGGTCCCTCTTTGCTGTTCTGTGGGCTCCGGTAGGCCAGCTGGGTCAGTGGGTCGCTGCTCTGATTGTGCTGGGTGCTGTGTAGGTGATCTCCCTTCCCCAGGTCTCTGGTGCTTGCTGGCACTTGTGCTGGCAGTGGGGGAGGGGAGGATTTGGATGGAGGCTGAAGTCCGCCCTCTGGTCCTCATGACCATCTTCCTCACAAGATGTTCCATTGGTCTGTGCCATCCTGCTTCCACATTTCTTGAGTTTGCGAGGAGGGCAGGGTGAGTGAAAAATCCCCTCACCAGTTTTTTTCCCATGCCTTAGGCTGAGGCTGCTGGTTGCGGTAGCATAAAGCCTACCACCACTGCTGGAGGTGCTTTTGCCTGTTTCTGTGGGCTCTAGATGGTCTGGATCTCTCTTACTTCTCTGCTGTGGTTGATAATTTACTATACACATCACTTTTTAGTAGAAGAGTATATTGCTGTTTTGTCATTTTTTTTTTCTTTTTCTTCTCTAGGCTGTTTTGGTATGGTTCCTACACAACCATCTTATCCAGAACCTCAGAAGAGATCATTCTTAGTGAGCTCACCCAATCACAGAGAGATAAGCGTCGCATGGTCTTGCTCATCTGTGGCTCCTAATATGTATTTTACTGAGATTCTGACACACCTAATAAACATCTTAAGGCCTGGACAATAAGGATAGTGGGGTAGGAGGGCAGGGCAAGAGTGGGGAGGTACAAGAACTGGACCCAAATGAAACTGGTACCATAAACTCCTATATCCTGAATGACATACTAAAAGGTTGAACCAGCATCAGGTGCTTAGAAAGAACACCTGAATCACAGGGGCCTGGAGAGGACATGATGAAGACTGACCTCAATATTCTACTGTTTCTCTCCCTATCACTCCCTCTTCTCTCTCTTCTATCTTTCTCTTTCATATTACCTATATTTTTTCTCCCTTCTTTTCCCTTGGCACTGACCTGTAACTCCCAGTACCAGCATGTGGTTAACATCCACAAGGAAGTGTTGATCAGTGAGACCTACAAAGTTTCCCAAAAGAAGACAGATTTCTGTCAGAGTATTTGATGACCCACCAAAGGTTATTGGTAAGACCCTACTTCTGAAGACACCATATGCTGTTGGGTTGGAACATAGAGTGACTTGACTGGAATCTGGAAGAGAGTCAGTCCACACATAGTTAGCTTATCTACTGCCAGAAGGTGCTACATAAGTGACTGGGGGAAAATGACCAACGTCTGTCTAAAGAACTCGTGGCCTAAGCTACTCAGCAGCAAACAACCTAATGTGATGCTCATAGAAGTGCAGTAGTGGCACACAGCCATGGTGGGTTACCAACTGCTTCAGATGTGGCTAACGGATCCACTCAGTGGAATGGAACCCATACCTGGAAATGGGAAAGAAGTCAGAACTATATCCAAAAATGAGCATGCTCTCTCCAATATCAAGCTCCCACCAACAATGGAATACAAGAGGGCCTAAACCCATTAAATTCTCTCTAAAATAATAATGGTTATCCATATTTCTTGCACTGACCTCACTCTCTGTTGGAGAATCTGCTTATCTCTTTCTGATGGACACAGAACCTGAGGAGAAAATCAGCCCATCACACCTCAAGAGGGCACCAGCTGAAGCCATAGAGTTATGGTGGAAATGAGCAAGAGTGCCGCTTTATCAGTGAACCTGGTACCAACACAAGGGCAAAGGAGATAGAACAAAGAACACTCAACCCCTACCAAATCAGGTATCCAGCAAAACAGAGACTTCCAAAACCTTGTCACTGAAATAGACCTAAAATGAACCCAACATGGCTCAAGGAAATTTGTGGGAGAGGGGGCAGAAAGATTGTTAGAGCCATGAGTTGGGTCATTATTCACAGAGTCATTACCTCTCCTGCATAACTGATGGCTACCCACGTAAGGAAAGGCCCACATAACCCATGGGGGAGGACAGGGAGAAGGCTAACGATGGTACCATCATGGCTGTATATATACTATATACATAACTAATAAAAAAAGAATGAAAAAAGCCTATCTGGGTGGAGAGATGCAAAATAATTAGAGAGTGAAAAAGGATTGTTATATAGGGCTGATCAGAGGACTTGAATGAAGACAGGAGGGGATCATGCAGATTTTGGAGAAAGAAGATGCAAAGACTAAGTTCTGTGGTCCATATAAGATTACCTGTCCAAGAGTATTAAGAATGTTTTCAGTCTGAAGTGTGGGAAAGAACTGCAGAGTTGGGATTTTATACCAAGATATGGGGAAATCTGTTGAAATTTTGAAGTAATGAGAGTCACAGGATCTAATTTACATTGTACAATTAATTATAGATACACAAAAGAAATATATTCCAGTTGGGAGAGCATTTCATTATTAGCAGAATGAGCATTTTAGTTTGGTCTTTTGGGCTCCTAATCCATTCTCTGTCCATCTTCCCTGGATAGCTTCTTGCTATCCAGTTTGGTTTACCTTGCATCCTAAAATATCTACTTGCAAATATATCTCCTACAGGTTCTGCATTTTATTTCACAGATAACCCTAGTAAAAGGAAAGGAGACCTGACTTTCTCAGGGTGCATAGTCTGGTAGAATCAGAGCCAGGAAAGGCCTCCAAAGAAGGCCAACTTCGTCTGCCACTATAAAACTTCCCCTGTAAGCTTCCATGAATACCCTTCTTCCATAACTGTGCCTAGTTTCAAAGTTCATCTCAGTGACCTGAAGCTGTTTACTACACAGGGGCTATAGTAACTCAGAACTCATTTTAAGGAAAATACCAAGGGTTTCAATGGCTTGTGAAACAGAAAGGTCTAAGAGGTTGAACTGGCATCAGGCAGAGCTAGATCCTGATGTTCCATGCAATCAGGATGCAGGCCTTTTCTCCTTCCCTACTACTACATTTTTAGCACCAGATGTGCTCTTTTATGACATTTTAAAAAATATTGTGGCCATTCAGCCTGCAGAACAGTAAAATAAAGTGTATGGTCCTCAATAATACCAATAATCTTTGGAACATCTCTGATCTACATGGCTCATGCCATGTACTCATTATTGGTATAATCCATGTGGCCATGGTGTTATAAGGTATGGATTGGCCAGATCTGACCCTCCAGCCTATACCTGGTTCACAAACCCAGATTTGGAGTAAATGCTAACAACTGTCCAACATGCTTACACCTGTTTCACAAGCCTACTCCTAGGGCTTTGGCATGGGGAAGGACTGAACAGGTAGAGAACCTAATGTACAGTATAAAGTGATAGAGGAGGGGTGGGCTCAATGAAAATAAGATGCTAGACAAAGAAGGGGTTCTAGAAAAAAAGTAGAAAAATGAATGAACACCCCCTATATGTTTTGCTTGTCTAATCCACATCCAGCCTTTCCTAAATACTTGCTATCCAGAGTGACCTGTGCCCCAGCAGCACCTGCAGCACTGAGGAGCACCTTATCAATTTTGAATCTCAGCTTGTCTCAGATCCAATGAACCAGCAATTACATTTTTAAAAGATCCTTCTGAGAGCTACATGAGCATCAAAATTTGCAAATCTCTGACCTGAACTTCATCAATCACTGCTTGTCAATGAACATGCATAGCTCAGGTCAAACAATGACAGCAGTTTGAGAATGAGAACTTGCTCTTGGAATCCAGATTGGTACAAAGATCAACACTTCTAAGCTGGTCACTCTTTGCTTTCTGTCCTTTTTATATAGTTGCCCAATCAGAAAAGTGAGAGAGACTTGGGCTAGAAAATCTCTGAAATGTTAGTCAGTTTCTGACCCTTCAAAGTTCTAGATCTCCTAATAATGATATGGGACCTTAACTTTTCAACTGTCAAAGAGGAAAGGTGAACTCAGAGATTCAGTGCAGAATCCAAGGAAGATCTAATTTTGCAACAGTGATTTTAGCAACCATAAAACTATTAGAAGAACCTGGAATACACCCTGTTATTCTGTCAGGAGAAGGCTGCACTGCACATGTAGGATCCTGGATTAAATGTTGGTTCTGTCAGGAGGAGCCTTCATTGCACATGTAGAATCCTGGATTAGATGCTGCTTCTGTCAGGAGGAGCTGTACTGCACATTTAGGATCCTGGATTGGACACTGGTTCTGTCAGGAGGAGGCTGCACTGCACATATAGGATCTGGATTAGACACAGGTTCTGTCATGAGGAGTTGGACTGCACATATAGGATCTTGGATGAGAAGCTCATTCTGTCAGGAGGAGCTGTACTGCACATGTAGGATCCTGGACTAGAAGCTGGTTCTGTTAGGTGGAGCTGAACTGCACTTGTGGGTTCCTGCATTAGACTCTGGTTTGGTCAAGAGGAGCTGCACTGCACATGTAGGATCCTGGATGAGAAGCTGGTTGTGACAGGTGGAGCTATACTGCACATGTAGGATCCTGGATGAGAATCTGGTTCTATTGGGAGGAGGCTGCACTGCACATGTAGGATCCTGGATGAGAAGATGGTTCTGACAGAAGGAGCTGTACTGAACATGTAGGATCCTGGATTAAATGCTGGTTCTGTCAGGAGGAGCTATATTGCGCATGTAGCATCCTGGATTAGACACTGGTTCTGTCAGGAGGAGCCGTACTGCACATGTAGAATCCTAAATTAGAAACTGGTTCTGTCAGGAAGAGGCTGCACTGCACATGTAGGATTCTGGATTAGATGCTGGTTATTTCAGAAGGAGCTGTATTGCACATGTAGGATCCTGGATTAGAAGCTGGTTCTTTCAGGTGGAGCTGAACTGCACATGTAGAATCTGGGATTAGAAGCGGGTTCTCACAGGTGGAGCTGTATTGCACATACACAATCCTGGATTATAAGCTGGTTCTGTCAGGAGGAGCTGTACTGCACATGTAGGATCCTGAATTAGAAGCTGGTTGTGTCAGGAGGAGGCTGCACTGCACATGTAGGATCCTGCATTAGAAGCTGGTTCTGTCAGGAGGAGCTCTACTGCACATATCAAATCCTGGATTAGAACCTGGTTCTGTCAGGAGGAACTGCACTGCACATGTAGGATCCTGGATGAGAAGCTGGTTCTGTCACTAGGAGCTGTACTGCACATGTAGGATCCTGGATTACATGCTGGTTCTATCAGGTGGAGACTGCACTGCACATGTAGAATCCTGGATTAGAACCTGGTTCTGTCAGGTGGAGCTGTACTGCACATGTAGGATCTTGGATTAGACACTGGTTCTGTCAGGAGGAGGCTGCACTGCACATGTAGGATCCTGGATTACATGCTGGTTCTATCAGGTGGAGACTGCACTGCACATGTAGAATCCTGGATTAGAACCTGGTTCTGTCAGGTGGAGCTGTACTGCACATGTAGGATCCTGTATGAGAAGCTGGTTTTGACAGGTGAAACTATACTGCACATGTAGGATCCTGCATTAGACACTGGTTCTGTCAGGAGGAGGCTGCACTGCACATGTAGGATCTTGGATTAGACACTGGTTCTGTCAGGAGGAGGCTGCACTGCACATGTAGGATCTTGGATTAGACACTGGTTCTGTCAGGAGGAGGCTGCACTGCACATGTAGGATCTTGGATTAGATGCTGGTTCTGTCAGGAGGAGGCTGCACTTCACATGTATTATCCTGGATGAAAAGCTGGTTCTGTCAGGAAGAGCCTTCACTGCACATGTAGGATCCTGCATTAGACACTGGTTCTGTCAGGAGGAGGCTGCATTGCACATGTATGGTTCTAGATGAAAAGCTGGTTCTGTAGGGAGGACCTGTACTACACATGTAGAATCCTGGATTAGACACTGGTTCTGTCAGGAGGAGCTGTACTGCACTTGTAGAATCTTGGATTAGACATTGGTTCTGTCAGGAAGAGCTGCACTGCACATGTAGAATCCTGGATGAGAAGCTGGTTCTGTCTAGCAGAGCTGTACTGCACATGTAGAATCCTGGATTAGACTGGTTCTGTCAGGAGGAGCTGTACTGCACATGTAGAATCCTGGATTAGACTGGTTCTGTCAGGGAGAGCTGCACTGCACATGTAGAATCCTGGATGAGAAGCTGGTTCTGTCTAGTGGAGTTGTACTGCACATGTAGAATCCTGGATTAGACACTGGTTCTGTCAGGAGGAGCTTCTCTGCACCTGTAGGATCCTGGATTAGACACATTCTGTCAGGAGAAGCTTCACTGCACATATAGGATCCTGGATTAGAAACTGGTTCTATCAAGAGGAGGATGCATTGAACATGTTGAATCCTGGATTAGATTATGGTTCTATCAGGAGGAGCTTCCCTGTACATATAGGATCCTGGATTAGAAACTTGTTCTATCAAGAGGAGGATGCATTGAACATGTTGTATCCTGGATTAGATGCTGGTTGTGTCAGAAAGAGGCTGCACTGCACATGTAGGATCCTGAATGAGAAGCTAGCTTTGTCAGGAGGCTCTGTACTGCACATGTAGGATCCTGGATTAGATGCTGGTTCTGTCAGGAAGAGGCTGCACTGCACATATAAGATCCTGGATTAGACACTGGTTTTCTCAGGAGGAGCTGCAGTGCACATGTAGAATCCTGGATTAGAAACTGGTTCTGTAAGGAGGAGGCTGCACTGCACATGTAGGATCCTGGATTCGATGCTGGTTCTGTCAGGAGGAGGCTGCACTGCACATGTGGGATCCTGGATTAGATGCTGGTTCTTTCAGAAGGAGCTGTACTGCATATGTAGAATCCTCGATTTGAAGCTGGTCTGTCAGGAGGAGCTTCACTCCACATATAGGATCCTGGATTAGACACTGGTTCTGTCAGGAGAAGCTTCTCTGCATCTGTAGGATCCTGGATTAAACGCTGGTTCTGTCAGAAGGAGCTGTACTGCACATGTAGGATCCTGAATTAGAAGGTGGTTGTGTCAGAAAGAGGCTGCACTGCATATGTAGGATCCTGGATTACATTCTTGTTCTGTCAGGAGGAGACTGCACTGCACATGTAGGATCCTGAATGAGAAGCTAGTTTTGTCAGAAGGAGCTGTACTGCACATGTAGAATCCTCGATTTGATGCTGGTTCTGTCAGGAGGAGCTTCACTCCACATATAGGATCCTGGATTAGACACTGGTTCTGTCAGGAGGAGCTTCTCTGCACCTGTAGGATCCTGGATTAGACACGTTCTGTCAGGAGAAGCTTCACTGCACATACAGGATCCTGGATTAGACACTGGTTCTGTCAGGAGGAGCTGTACTGCACATGTAGGATCCTGGATTAGACACTTGTTCTGTCTGGATGTTCTGTACTGCTCACTTAGGATCCTGGATTAGATGCTGGTTCTATCATGTCGAGGCTGCACTGCACATGTAGGATCCTGGATTAGATGCTGGTTCTGTCAGGAGGAGATCTACGGCACATGTAGGATCCTGGATTAGACACTCGTTCTGTCAGGAGGAGATGCACTGCACATGTAAAATCCTGGATTACAAACTGGTTCTGTCAGGAGGAGCTGTACTGCATATGTAGAATCCTTGATTAGAAGCTGGTCCTGTCGGGTGGAGATATACTGCCCATATAGGATCCTGCATTAGACCCTGGTTCTGTCAGGAGGAGGATGCACTGAACATGTAGGATCCTGGATTAGATGCTGGTTCTGTCAGGAGGAGCTGCACTGCACATGTAGGATCTGGATGAGAAGCTGGATCTGTCAGGAGGAGCTGTACTGCATATGTAGGATCCTGGATTATATGTTGGTTCTGTCAGGAGGAGGCTGCACTGCACATGTAGAATCCTGGATGAGAAGCTGGTTCTGTCTAGTGGAGCTGTACTGCACATGTAGGATCCTAGATTAGAGACTGGTTCTGTCAGAAGGAGCTGTACTGCACATGTAGGATCCTGAATTAGAAGCTGGTTGTGTCAGAAAGAGGCTGCACTGCACATGTAGGATCCTGAATGAGAAGCTAGCTTTGTCAGGAGGCTCTGTACTGCACATGTAGGATCCTGGATTAGATGCTGGTTCTGTCAGGAGGAGGCTGCACTGCACATGTGGGATCCTAGATGAGTAGCTGTTTCTGTCAGGAGGAGCTGCACTGCACATGGAGAATTCTGGATTAGATGTTGGTTCTGATGATAGGAGCTGAACTACACATGTAGTGTCCTGGATTAGAACTGGTTCTTTCAGGAGTAGGCTGCATTGCACATGTATTATCCTGGATGAGAAGCTGGTTCTGTCAGGAGGAGCTGTACTGCACAGATAGAATCGTGGATTAGAAACTGGTTCCGTCAGGAGGAGGCTGCACTACACATGTAGCATTCTGGATTAGATGCTGGTTCTTTTAGGAGGAGCTGTACTGCACATGTAAAATCCTCGATTAGATGCTAGTTCTGTCAGGAGGAGCTGTACTGCACATGTAGGATCCTGGATTAGACACTGGTTCTGTCAGGAGGAGCTTCACTGCACATGTAGAATCCTGAATTAGAAGCTGGTTCTGTCAGGAGGAGCTTCACTGCACATGTAGGGTCCTGGATTAGATGCTGGTTCTGTCAGGAGGAGGCTACACTGCACTGGTAGAATCCTAGATTAGAATCTGGTTCTCAGGAGGAGCTGCAATGCATATGTAAGATCCTGGATTAGACACTGTGGCTCTACCAAGAGGAGCTGTGTGGCATGTCCAAGTTCCTGGATTAGACTCTGGTTCTGTCAGGAGCTTCACTGCACATGTAGGACCATGATAGACTCTCTGGTTCTAAGAAATTTTCAGAAACCCAGAAAAGAAAAAAATGGCTCAACTCTGCTGTATGAACCAACGTTCTCTCCCAGGGGAAAGCTAGGTAAAAATTATGCATTAACAACTTGTGTTTGTGGGCTCTTGGAAGTAGAGAGGCTTTAAAATGTTAAAGCTTTCCTCTCTTCAATCTGTTAATTGCTCTTCAGAATACAAAAGAAATTAAACAACAACCCCTGCAATTAAATAATAGCAGCTACCACTTCCTGTGGTAATGAGAAAGATAGCTCTCCTGTAATTAATCCTGAGCCCCAGAAGCTACTTTCACCCCTTGGAAATCGCTCTCAGCCATTCTCTTTTCAATGGAATGGTGAGGATTTCTAGTTGCCTTTTATGTACAGTGTGTTATTAATACCCCAAATACCTCCTTGTAAAACATTAATTGCCAGCCTGCCAGCTTGCACCTGATTCTGAATACCTGGCCTGTTGAAACTAAATCCATCAGCATGCTCTGCTGGGTAACTGACCCACAGATGAAGTTCTAGTGGAATTCATGACAAATATGCTGTGCACTCTTCATCCCATACAGAAGATATGTCAATACGGCTATCACCTTCAAGAAAAAAAAACACATTATACAACTAAAGGCAGACAAAAACACAGAACCAGGGCCCTGACTCACGTGTGGGAGCCTCTTGTTTGTAAGCAAACATCCTGGGGAACAAATTAAAGAGATAACGACTTTGGGAAAGCTTAGCTAGATGTAGAAGTGTAGAAGGGCCACTGCCTTGGCTGGAAGAAGCTTAGGGGAAAACAGGCAAGGGAACCATAGATAGTGCTTCTTGCCCAGCAGAGGAAAAACAGGGGCTCTGTTAACCATGACTCCTAAGGGCTCTGGGACTATTCCTCAATGAACAAACCTAGTTCTGACCTGCAACAGCATTTATAAATTGTGACCTTCGGCTCTTGAACTCCAACTAGTATCCCTCACTATAAGCACCCTCTCCTCAACCTAAGCATCTAGGGCTTTTTCAATTTACTCTTGCATTTCTCTGACAGCAGAAACATTGCACATCCTAAACACACAATTGACACAGCCATTGAGTAGATAACTTTTTATGAAAAGACATACTTTCAAAGCTGTAGGCCAAGTTTAGGAAAACCATCAAAGGAAAGACAGTACTCCAATCCAGTATTTATAGGAGCATTTGCAATCCCAGATTTGAGAAAGGAAGGTGCTATAGCATGTGGAGAGGGTAGAGAAGAAGGTGATCACTGGCCAGGATTTTGGCCTAAGAAGGAGGCATGAAAACCAACAAGATGGAGCCAGAGTACCCCACACTATACTTTGATTCAGCCCCTACTATCTGATATTCTGATACTTTCTATTAGAAAATATTTTTTTAAAACCTTGAATAATAGATGTGACAGGTATTTACAACAAAACTATGGTCAGCATTCCAGGATGAAGGACCTGATATGAAAGGGATTCAAATTTGGGAAGGTCCAGAGGAAGATAGCTGCTTTCCATATTTGTGAATGTTGCATCCATGGATTCAACCAATTGCAGATCCAAACTATTTTTAAACAATTGTTCATGAACTGAACATTTATAGGCCTTTACCTCTTATCACTACTTAAAAATGCAGTATAATAACTAGTTAATAACATTATTTGCATTGCTAATAATATGGAGATGAAGAGCACAAGAGAATGTGCATAGCTTATAAAACACTGAACTATTCAGGACCTGCAGATTGTGCAGAGGTCTTGGAACCAACCTCTTCAAGAATACTTGGGATGATTGGATACTCTACACAGATGACTAGGGTTTACCTGAAACCTACCAAGCCCCAAACTGAACTCTACCAGCTCCCAAAGTTTCTCTTTCCCAGTTCTGCCCATCAGCCCCCACTAGAGAGCACAAAGTTCAATCCCAGGGGCTGCTCTTAGTCCTCTGCCTTTTCTTCACACTCAATTAATATCCTCAGCAATGCCTGCAGTGCAGCTTCCAGGGTCCAACCTCACCTTACTCAAGCTCTCCTGCTTCCACTCTGGACCAGGCCTGGCTCCTCCCTTGATAGACTGCAGTTGTCTCCAAGATGTTCTCCTCCATATGCACCTTCTCTTCAAAAATCCATTGCTAACACTTAGAACAAATTCCAAGTCCCTTGCTCATGTCATAGTCCTTGACTATTTTCTCATCACTGTTTCTTCTAATTATGGTATTGTCTACCCACTTCCAGCTAGATGGCCTCCACTCCCCTTTTAAGTAATTAATACTTATTTATGATGGGCGTACTAGCTCTTCGTTGTGCTCACAAAGTCTCTTTGGAATCACATCACTTCTTTCCACCTATGGATGTCAAATAAAATTCTTCCTTCTCAGAAATACAGTGAGACCTTGTCATTTAAGGTTTTTACTGAAATCATTTACTATCATGACACTATAATTATATCATTATATATTCTTTCATTTATTTGCTTATTTACTTATTTTGTCTTATGTTTACTTTAACATTCTAATTCTTATTGTGATATAAAGCCTACAAGGTAAATAGATGTGTCCCTCTTTTGTCTAGAAAATAATAAAGATGCATTGATATTTATGAATGAATATTTTGGAGCAGTTGACATGAGTGGCTATATGGTTTCAAAAATATCCACAATAATGTGAAAAAGAGACAAAGGAAGCATTTTGACTTGAAGGTATTAATAAATGAATTAAATCTGGGATCTGGCATTTATAAGGTCTGGGAGACTATGAGGGAAATTGCCATGTTTTCATGTCTCTCCTTTTTTTATCTATTAAATGCAGATCATAATTCTATGTATTTCACAGGATTTTAAGATATTTAATTAGAAATGCTTATAAAATGTTCAGCAAATTCATACCAAAGAGGTTAGACCCTACCCATATTAGTTGCAATTTTATTTGAAATAAATTATTGGTGTTGTCAAATATAAAGTAGCTGTAGTTACTTGACCCTGATGCTACTACTGGAACTAAAAATAGGAGGAACTTTCCATGATATAGGAGTGGGAAAAGACTTCCTGAACAAAACCCCAGTAGCTCAAGAAATTGAACAATCACTCAACCATTGGACCTCATGAAGCTGAAAAGTTTTTTTCACTAACAAACATACAATAAGCAGAGCTAACAGATTACCCATAGAATGGGAGAAATTTTTTTTGCCAGCTATACAACTGACAGAGGCCTAAATTCTAGAATCTACAAAGAACTCAAGAACCTAAACAATAAAAAGTCAAACAACCCACTCACAAAATGGCCCAGAGAACTGTCTAGGGAGTTCTCAGAGTAAGAAATACAAATGGCAAACACACACTTAAGAAAATGTTCGTCATGAACGCTGAACTCTTGCCCTTCCCCTGCGTTGTTCTATGGTTTCAGCTGGGGCCCTGGTGAGGTGTGGTTAGCTGATCCTCCCTTCAGGTTCGTTGTCCACCTGAAAAAAGATAAGCAAATTCTCCAACGGAGAGAAAAGTTAGTACTAGGTAGAAGGGATGACCATCTATGTTTTGGAGGGAATTTTGTATGCGTTGGCTCTCTTCTAGCCCACATTTGGTGGTATCTTGCTCTTGGAGACTGAGCTTATTTTTTGTACCTGGTTTTGACTTATTTCCCAGTTCCAGCAATGAGTTGCATTCCACTGAGTGGATCTGTTAGCCAAATCAAGAGCAGTTGGTTACCTAATCATAAGGGAAGTGCAAATTAAAACAACTATGAGATTCTACCTTACCCCAGTAAGGATAGCTAACATTAAAAAAACTAATAAAAACAAATGCTGGTGAGGCTGTGGAGAAATAGGAACCCTCTTTCACTGTTGGTGGTAATGTAAGATGGTACAAACATTAGAGAAAGCAATATGGAGACTCCTAAAAAGGATGACTATAGAGTGACCAACAGACCCAGTTATTCCCTTACTAGGCATTTACCCTAAAAGCTGCAAGCCTCAGATCAGAGAGATTTGCTCAGCCATGTTTATAGCTGCTCAATTCATAATAGCTAAGAGCTGGAATCAACCCAGATGTCCATCATTAGATGAATGGATAACCAAGATGTGGTATATCTACACAATGGAATTCTACACAGCAGTAAGGAAAAATGACACAATGATATTTGAAAGAAAATGGTCGAACTCAGAACAGATCATTCTCAGCAAGCTCACCCAATCACAGAAAGATAATCATCGCATGGTCTCACTTATCTGTGGCTCCTAACCTGAATCTTCCTGAGATGCTGACATACCTAATAAGCAATAGGGAGGGTGCGACAAGAGGGGAGAGTAAGGGGGGGACACAAATCAGGACCCAAATAGAAATGGTACCATGAAATTCTATATCATGAAAGACAGACTAAAAGGTTGAAGCTTCAGCAGCTTCTTATAGAGGGAACACCTGAACCACAGGACCCTGGAGAGGACATCATGAAGATTAACCTTAATCTTCTCCTGTTTCTCTCTCTCTCCCTCTTCTCTCTCTGTTCTCTTTCTCTTTTATGTTACCTATCTTTTTCTTACTTCTTCCTTGGCACTGACCTGTAACTCCCAGTACCAGCATGTGGTTAACTTTCACAATGAGCTGTTGATCAGAGAGACCTACAAAATTTCCCAAAAGAAGTCAGAATTCTGTCAGAGTACTTAATGACCCACCAGAGGTTAATGGTAAGAGCCTACTGCCTAAGACACCATATGTTATTGGTACCTAACACGAAGTGACCTGGCTGGAATCTTGAAGAGTCAGTCCCCAGACAGTTAGCTTGTCTAGTGCCAGAAAGTGCTACATGAGTGACTGGGGGAAAATGACCAACATCTTTCCAAGCAACTCATAATGTAAGCTACTCAGCAGCAAACAACCTGACATGATGCTCAAACAAGTGCAATAGTGGCATACAGCCATCATGGGTAACCAACTGTTCTTGATTTGGCTAACAAATCCATTCATAGCTAGAACTGAGAAACAAGTCAAAACCATGTCCAAAAAATGAGCCCGTTCTCCAATATCAAGCTCCCACAAATTGTGGGCTACAAGAGAGCCCACACATATAAAATTATCTCTAAACTAATAATGGTTATCTCATCTATCTGGTGCTGACTTCTCTCTCCATTGGAGAATTTGCTTCTCTTTTTCAGATGGAAAATATAGAAAAATATAGAAGGAAAAAAGTAATAATGCCCCAAGAATTCCAATTACTTGGCAACTGTACTCCATTTAAAATTACAGATATTTCAGTCTGTAGAAAAAGTATCAGCTACAGAAGAAAGTCTTGTTGCAGATGAACAAATGAGTGGATGAATGAACAATATATCGTAGAACGGAAAGTGTAGTAGAATGGAAAGTCTTGCTACATAAGCCAAATTAATCTGTTTAACTTACAATGTATGTATTGATCACCAGCAAATATGCTGGTCATAGTAGCAGGAAATTGGAGGACATCAACAACACAGAACACATGTACTATGAAGCTTATATTGAGAAAGAGTAATTCAGAAAAAAAGAAATAGGGCCTGCTAAACGGTTTTGATTTTATATATTTCTCACACAGGCCTCATTGAGAAGGTTACCTTTAAGGAAAAATGTGTAGGAATTTTAAGGTGTAAGCCAAACCAGCACCTGAAAGACACTATTACTGATGCATACAGAGTATGTCCAAAGGTCCTGAGGTGAGAGTACATCCTATGTTTAAGGGAGAAACGGAGCTCGATTAGCTGAGGATGAAGAGGATAGTGGGCTGTGATAGAGATAGAGAACAGACAAGTCATGGTGGCCAGCTATGTTGGTTTGTAAGAACTATCAAATAAGACTTTGGTTTCTAATGTGCGTAACAAATAAATTGTTCCTAGAACCCACTGGTAGAACAATTGAAGTTAGCTGGAGGACTCACATGACATGGATGAGAGTGAATTGAAGGTTACAAATATTGAAGCAGAGACACCCCCCATTAGTATGATGGAGGTCAGGATGGAAACAAAGACAATAGTATAACAAGCAGTCATGTACTGAATGTGCTGGAAGATGAGATACAGTCATGAAATTGAAATGTCTGAAAAGATGTCAAGTTAACATGCCAACATAGGCATAGTCACTTTCAAGAGCTCTTGTGCAGGTGATATACCCATGAACACTTTTTCTTTCAAAGATGTCCTCTTTGGATCGTGATTGTTTAAGAATGTTACTTTTCCAGTCACCCTGACTTTGGCATTTTGTTATGGCATATATAGAGTGTTTCTCCATTTCACAGAGCTCACCTTGCAGGGTACAGCTCTTTGTCTGGCACTATAGGACTATGAGGTCACTCAGGAACTATCATAAGAAAAGGCAGGTGACTGATTTTCAAAAAGTTCCCTAAAATATCACTATAGCTTAAAAAATTACCAAGAATTTTTCATAAATAAAAATATATCAAAGGGAAAAATAATCCTTCACATAATATGTCCATTGGGGTATTTTCTTATTCACTCTGAGAACAAGAAGTTGATGAAGGTGTTGAACTAAGACAGGGAGGTTGTCTCAAGTTGGATGGATTATGCATCGACTGTGCTCAATGATAATGGCTGCTGGGGGTTATGAGAAATACAGCACCCAACACTTCTGAGGATCCCATGCTTAGGATGCACACAACTCTGTTGACAGTCTCCTTTCTCTTGTTTTTTTTCCTTTTTATTCCCTTGTATTTATTTGTTGACTTTTAGTTTCTTGAAATTTTGTGACAGTATCCATGTCTGTCTATGGGTTGTGTTGTGACTGATGGATGGTACATCTTCCAGAACTACAGTTCATGAAAAATAATTTGTGCAAAAACTGTCAAATAAACATGTTTCTCAAAAAATTTATATAACATAGCACAATGATATTATATGATAGCTAACATGATATTACATAATATTATATAACATATAACAGAATTTTCTCTCTTGACTAACTATTCCTCAACAGAACATCACCATTTACCAAGAGAAAGAATCAGATAATCTTCTGAAGTATATAATAATGGGGTCGGCATGGGCTGCAGGAATAATTGATATCATTTCTATAGTCTGTAGTCATGTCCTCAGCACTTGATATGTGACAAAGAGATTTCATGTCTCACATTAGTACTTCCAGTGGTGTCAATACCACACTGATCTGAAAGTGAGCCCAAGATGGTAATGAAATCCAGAGCAAATAAGAGTTTCTAAGGAATATTTGGCATTGAAAATTACATATGTTGAATTCTTTTAAAGGAATGTCAAACATAGAAAGCTACTAGTTTGAGTAACACAGCCCAAGACAGTTTAATTTTAAAATTCTTCTGCCCTTTGCAGACTCTTACCACTGAACTTTTACTAATCAACTTTATATAGACATTGGTGTTCAGGAAATTTGTCTTTTTTGCCTCATACAGTACATACTAATGTATCCAAGTCTTACTGTTATTTCCAATTTTGAATCTCACTTCATGAAATCCTTCACAAGTAATAGTAATCTTTATTCCTCTTACCTATTTGTAGGATCTTCATTCTGCATATATCTTAGTATTATACATATCCCGTAGTGTTCTGTAGCATTCATGGTTGGATTTATTAAATACATGGGAGGCAGAGGAAACAGATCAGTTGGTAAAGTGCTTGCTTTGCAAGCATGAGGACCTGAGTTCAATCACCATTCCCACACAAAATACCAGGTGGAGTGTCTGCCTGTACTCCCAGCATTGGGAAGGCAGAGACAAGAGGAACTTGGTGGTTAGCCAAATTGGTGAACACCAGACAAATAAGAAGAGACCTTGTTTCAAAAAAGGTGGATGGGCCTGGAGAGATGGCTTAGTGGTTAAGGTGCCTGCCTCCTAAGCCTAAGAATGTTGGTTCCAATCTCCAGCGGTTCCAATGTCCAGGTGCCACGTTTAGCCAGACGCAAAGTGACTCAAGGACGCAATGCCGCACTTGACCACAAGGGGGTGCATGCATTTGGATTTCGTTTGCAGCAGCTGAGACGCTGCTGGCGTGCCCATCTCTGTCTTCCTCTCCCTCTCTTTCTCTCTGTCTCTCTCTGTGTCTCTCTCCAAAAAAAAAAAAAAAAAGGTGGATGGTACCTGCGTAACTCCACCTAAGGTTTCCTGTAGCCTCTGAGTGCATATCTATTCACACACACATGTGCATCCCCCAAATAACAAGCATGTTAATACACACATATAAAAATAAATAAATGGATGAAAAAGGAAATAAATTAGAGCCTATGGAACTAATGAAAACTCAGAAATAATCTCAGCTCCCTCATCTAAATACTGTATATATTATTACTCTTACAAATGTACATACATCATACAGAGAGAGAGAGAGAGACAGAGAGAGAGAGAAATAAGGTCAATAATCAGAATAAGTGGCTCTATAAAATTAAAAATTTCTGCACAGAAAATAGTTAATTGAATGAATCAGACAGCCTGTAGGATGTGAGAAAATCATTGCTAAATATATCTGACAACAACATAAATACTGAGAAGTGAGTGGGAGAGAGGCTCAAGAGCCTCCAGCTTCCATTAGGAGGGATGTAATGGTTAATAGATAGTCAGGAATGAGAAGCCATTTGCTTCAGTGGTGTAACCACTGGTGGAAGATGTGGGTGGAGACAGTGTTCAGAGTTGGAGAGAGACACTGTATTTCATCTTCCATGGTAGAATATTAGGAGATAATATCAAAAGCCAAAAAAGAAATCATACTGGGTGTGTTCTGCTATAATACATAAGTTGAGTGAGAACTGCTTTTATATGAGTGTTCGTGTGTATTATATTGTGTGTGAATGAATTTTTTAGTGGTTGTTTTGAAGTGATCAGAGAGGCAAGCTTCTCAACATTAGAGTGGAAAGCAAAAGCAACATCTGATCACTTGGAAAAAGGAAAAAAGTGAAAAATTTTAGGAAAATACCTTCCTTTGGAGAAAATTTTAGTATCTGTAAGAAATATTAAAATTTTCAACTAAAGGTGTGGGGAACACTGAGGAGGACTTAATGAGGAATCTGCAAAGATGTCTCAGTGCCAGGAGATGACTGACAATGAAGTTTATTGCATGATAAATATGTTTAATTTTGATGTAACTCTAGTCTCTATTAGAAGCAGATGCCTCAGGTGCTAAAAGTTTGAAGATGAGACAACATGCACCAGAGTATTAGACTGCAAAAAGCATATGAGAGTTTCATTTCCAGGTGAAGATAACATAGATTTATTTGTGTGACTTTCTGTTAGACTTGTTATTGTTTTAATTGATGTTCCACAATTCCAAGTTCTATAACTTTTGAATGGTTGGCTCTCAAATCTAGTTTTCTCATAAATCTGTTATCATAGACATCAATTGCCAGAAAACTAAGCTTTTGGGTAATACATTTGACATTAAAACAGATATACCTATGATTAGAAATATACAGAGAAATGCCAAAATAAAGAGCTAAAATAAGAGAACTTATTGCTTTGTAGAACCACAGTTGAGGGCAGAGAGGTTTGAGGACAAGACAAAAATTCTCCCCTAGTAGTGTGCTAGCATAACTGATAAAAATGAACTTTTAAAAGTGTATCAACATTTTTAATGAAAAGACCAAGAAAGTTATATGCCTAGAAATATATCAAGGTTAAAAAGGGCAGGAATCCTTATTATTACATGTCATTCAGAAACAGGCAACACATCACTGTAGATTATAGCTCTTAAAGCAAAACAGAGTCAACAAAATAGTGAAGCAATTGAACACTAATGTGGCATTTGTAAGCTTTCTTTCTAAGGTGGAGAGGATTTGGCCTTGAAGCAAGTAGAGACTATGGAACAGTGACCTAGCCATAAAGACATGTCTCTCAAATGGCTTTTCCCAAAATTGGTTTGGGGACTATAGAGGAGAAAAATACTTCTCTGAGATAGTTTTGTCATGGTTCTGTTCTTGTGCATGTATGAACATTAAGTTCATATGATCCAACAAGTTAATAAAAGTTTGGTCCCATTCTGTTGATGTCCTAGCATCTGACAAGATCAGACATAAGGCAAATCCCTGATACCTGGAGGATGAAATGCTAAGAGACACACACCTGGCAAAGAAAGGCAGTCCTGGTTGATCTCACTTATATGTAAACTCTAAAAAACAAAGTACCTACATAAAAGTTGAATAAGTAAAAGCATAGAATAAAATGGTGACTAAAGGGCTGAAGAAATTGCTTAGCTGTTAAGGCCCTTGCCTGCAGATCCTACGGGCCCAGGTTTTATTCCTCAGTACCCAGGTAAAGCCAGATGCACAAAGTGGTCCATGCATTTGGAGTTCATTTGCAGTGGCTAGAGGCCCTAACACACCATTTTCTCTCTTCTTTCTAGCTGCTTCTCTCTCCCTATCTCTCTCATACACACACAAATAAATAAAATAAAATAATGAAAATAAAAATGTAAAACTGGTGACTAAAAGGAGTCGGGTAAGAGATACAGATTGAAGATACAAATTGTAATTAAGTACTATGAATAATTTCAGAAATCTATTATACTACATGGTAACTGGTTAATAAGATGAGAATGGACATTGAAAATTACTCAAAGTAGTTTTTAGATGTTTTTATACATACACAGTGACTATGTGAGATAGTGGAAATAATCGTTTTTAACTGTAATTGTAATTATTCCACAGTGTATATGCATATTAGAATATATTATATGCCTTAAATATATACAATGAAAAAGGAAAAAAGGGGCTGGAGAGATGGCTTAGCAATTAAGGCACATGCCTGTGAAGCCTAAGGACCCCAGTTCAATTCTCCAGGACCCACATAAGCCATATGCAGATGGTGGCGCATGTGTCTGGAGTTTGTCTGCAGTGGCTAGAGGCCCTGGAACACCCATTCTCACAAACACCCATTCTCACTCTCTCTCTCCCTCTCTCTGTCTCAAATAAAGAAAAGTAAAATCTTAAAAAAAATAAAAAATGAAAAAAAGGCAAAAGGAATAGAAAGTCTAAGGAAAAAGAAAATTACACTTTCTTCTATCTTCTTTTTCCTCTAACACCCGCAATGGCAGAGCCCAACAATTTGCAGTAGGCAAAATGGAAATGTGAGTTGCTAAGTGTCCATTAAAGCAGAATAAAGAGGATAGGTTTAATATTGAAAGAAACCCATTCATGCATGTGTATATGTAATTAAGTCACATATGACAACCATAATAACACAATGATTCCACTAGTATGATAGTATTTATTACGTACAAATAAAGATGTTCTTATCTTCTTCCCAAAATGAGGCAAAAATTCTTAACAGTAACTGTGCTCATCTTTGGAAGATAATTCCATTCTCTGTGACTAATGTTGTAAGTTACTTAACAAGTGATAAATTTTATATTCACTACAACATACATATGAGAATAACTTATTCTCAAGAGAATGAAGAAAAAACCTCAAACTGTGCATGTATATATGCATGTGTATACAAAGTTAGGTAGGGATTTTGCTATGTGTATTTGAGTCTCATTATTATGTTTATGAATTTGTTTGGGTGTAGTCTTCCACTAACCTTACCTCATGACCATGGATATACAAAGAGGAGCCATAGACAACTACCTATGGCTCTAGATATAGCTCTGTGGACCCCCTTTCCATAGCAGCAACTGTACTTTCCCTTGACAAATGAGATCATTCATGAGTAGGATAATAACTGATTCCCTGGCCTGTCTCATAAGCCATACTGAAACCAGTTGAGATAACACAGAAATCCCATGTGCCAGGTAAATGTTAGCTTCGACCCTCAAATTTTCATTTAGATAGTATATTTTACTATTAGTTACTGCAATTTTTTAAGAGGACCTTATAAGTATTCCTCATCCTTGCCTGAATTTGGGCAGTGTGGAAAGTAATAATTTGAAAAGATTCAAAGTGACCTGTTTAAAATTGACAGAAAGGGCTGGAGAAATGGCTTAGTGGTTAACATGTTTGCCTGCGAAGCCAAAGGATCCCAGTTCAATTCTCCAGAACCCACATCAGCCAGATGCACAAGGGGCACATGCATCTGGAGTTAGTTTGCAGTGGCTAGAGGCCCTGGTGTGCTCATTCTCTCTCTGTCTGCCTCTCTTCTATCTCTCGCTCTGCTTGCAAATAAATAAATAAATAAATAAATAAATAAATAAATAAATAAATAAATATAAATAGATAAAATTGACAGATAAATATATTCTTTTAAAAATATGTGTTATTATTATTATTAATATTATTATTAGGATGTTTCATATGGATACATCATATGTTGGCACCCTCTTTTCTCTGGTCCCTGCCCCCCTTTCTGTTGGAGACAATCCTCAGTGGGGTTGCAGGTATTCCCCATGGGGTTGTGGTTTATGCATTGTGGGAGCAGTAGTCAGTTATTTTGGGGGAGAGGGAATGCCTCTGAGCATGATTGCTCAACCTGTGACTCTTACAATATTTCTGCCCCCTCTTCTGCAAAATTCCCTGAGCCATGGTGGGTGAGTTTTAGGTCTACTTTAGTGATGAGCTCTTAGGAGTCTCTGGATCACTGCTTTGGTAGGTGTTGAGTATCCTCAGGATCTGTCTCCTTGACCCTGGTGCTGATTATCAGGAACAGCATAGAAGCAGCACTGTTAATTGTCTCCCTAATTCCTCTGTGGATTCAGCTGTGGCTTTGCTGAAGTGTGAAGGATAGTTTATCTCCTCTGGTCTAGCTACCTTCTGAAAAAGAAGAACAGATTCTCCAATGGAGAGTGAAGTCAGCATAGTTTAAATGGGATAAGCATTATTAGGGAGAATTTGATGTATGTAGCCCCTCTTTTGGTGAGAGCTTGACACTGGAGAGTATAATCTTTGTCTCCATAGGATTCTGATCTGGTTCCCAATTCCAGATATGGGTTCCTTTACACTGAGTAGATCTCTTAGCCAATCAAACAGCTATTGGTTACCCAGTGAGGCTGTGTGCCACTTTTACACTGAGGTTTATATCATGTCAGGGTGTTTGCTTCTGAGTACCTTAGACCTCTGGTTGCTCAGAACTTTGCTGGCCATTTTCCCCCAGTAGCTCATGTAGTGCTTTCCAGCACTAGACAGGCTAACTTTCTGAGGACTGGCATTCTTCTGAATTCCAGCCAGGTCTCTCTGTGCTCTGTGTCAGCAGTATATGGTGTCTTCAGCAATAGGGTCTTAGCTTTTGCCTCAGGCAGGTAATCATGTGCTTTGACAGAAAGCTGTCTTGATGTGGGGAACTCATAGGTCTGCTCCAACAACAGCTCAGTGTGGGTAGCAACCAATCTCTGGTACTGGGAGTTTCAAGTCAAAGACAGAAAAAACAAAGAATTTTCTTTTAAGCTTAGGCTTCATTCCACCCTCACCAGAGCCCTATTTTTCAGATGCTGCCCTTTACTCCTTTTTAAGGTTATATATTTTCAAGGATAAAGGTATCAGCTCATTTTGGATTTAATTTTGTGTTTGTTTTCCCCCTTCTTTTCTTCCTCCCCTTACCCTAAACCCTGTCATCCCTATTGTCTGGGCCTTGAATTGACTATCATGTATGACAGCAACTCAAGTAGGTCCAGATTAGGAACCACAGATAAATGACAATATGTGGTGTTTGTCTTTCTATGATTGTGTGAGTTCACTGAGTATGATTTGCTCCAAGTCTGTCCATTTTTTTCTACAAATTTCAGTGTATCATTTTTTTTTATTACTGCCGAGTAGGATTTCATTGTGTAAATATACCACAACTTCATTATCCATTCATCCAATGATGGGCATCTGGGTTGATTCCAGTTATTAGCTATTATGAATTGAGAAGCTGTTAACATGGTTGAGCAAATGTCTCTGTATTGATGCATGGAGCACTTAGGATAAATGCCCAGTAAGAGAGTAACTGGGTCTGTTGGTAGCACTATGTTCATCCTTTTCAGGAATCTCAAATTGATTTCCATAGTGGTTGTACAAGTTTACATTCCCACGAACAGTGGATGAGGGTTCCTCTTTCTCCACATCCCTGCCAACATTTGTCATTGTTAGATTTTTTTTTTTTTAATGATTGCCATTCTTACAAGAGTAAGATGGAATCTCATGGTTGTTTTAATTTGCATTACCCTAATAGTTAGGTATTTTGAACATTTTCTTAAGTGTGTGTTAGCTATTTGTAATTCTTCCTCTGAGAACTCCCTATTCAGTCAGAGAAATGCATTCACAACTACCATAACAGCTCCATAAATGATATTTAAAGGAATACTCTAAACATAGGAGGAAGAAAGTTTCAAACATGAGAACACAGGAAAGAATCGATTTCATGAAGTGATGGCTGAACAATAAAGAACTAGGAAAGAACCTATTGTTTACAACACAATAAACCAGCATATCCTGAAATGTATCATACAGAAGGTAAAGAAGAAATAACAATGCAAATAATAAATAAACAACCAACAGTATTTCTGGACTCAGTAAACATCTCTTGCTAAAATCCTCAAATGTGAATCACCTCAACTAACCAATAAAGGGATATAGACTGACAGTATTAAAAAGTAGATCCAGGGTTGGAGAGATAGCTCAGCACTTAAGGCACTTGTCTGGAAAACCTAATGACCTGAATTCCATTTCCCAGTATCAATGTAAAGCCAGATACACAAAAGGGGTACATGCATTTGGAGTTTATTTGCAGTGGCTGGAGGTTATGGTGGTCCATTATCTCAGCCTCTCTCTATCTCTCTCTCTCTCTCTCTCTCTCTCTCTTTGCTTGCATGCTTGCAAATAAATAAATAAGAATATTTTGTTTTAAAAAATAGTAGATGTTGTGAGACCTTACCTCAAAAAACCAAATATATATATATATATATATATATGGTAGATGTCTAGTGCTAGAAGGGGTAAGGAAGGGAAAGAGGGAAGGAGCAAAATACACAAAACTAATGATGATATTAATCAGTACCATAAAAATCTACCTCAAACACTTCGAATCAACAAAATTAGAAATGAAAAAAGAGAGATCACAACAGATATGAGTGAAATAGGAAGAGTTATAGGACTTATTTCAAAAACCTCTACTCCATAAAACAGGAGAATATGGAAGAAATGGATTAATTCCTAGACACATACCACCTACCAAAGCTAAGCCCAGAGCAGATTAATTTCCTAAACAAACCCATCACACCCTTCAAGATTGAAGAGGTAATCAAACACCTCCCCCAAAAGAAGAGTCCAGAACCAGACAGTTTCTCAGTGGAATTCTACCAAACCTTCATGGAAGAACTGAAACCAATACTTCTCAAATTGTGCCACACAATCGGAGAACAGGGAGAGATCCCCAACTCGTTCTATGAAGCTAGTATCACCCTAATTCCAAAACCAGGCAGGGATGCCACAAGAAAGGAAAATTATAGGCCCATTTCTCTGATGAACATAGACGCAAAGATCCTGAACAAAATTCTTGCAAACCGAATTCAACAGTACATCAAAAGCATTATCCACCTTGATCAAGTAGGCTTCATCCCTGGAAAGCAGGGGTGGTTCAACATACAGAAATCTGTCAATGTAATACACCACATAAACAAGCTGAAATGCAAAAACCACATGATCATTTCGATAGATGCAGAAAAGGCCTTTGACAAAATACAACATCACTTTATGATCAAAACATTGGAGAGAATAGGCATAGACTGCCCATATCTCAACATAATAAAGGCTATATATAAAGCCCCTAAAGCTCAAATAATTCTTAATGGGGAGAGACTGAAGGAATTCCCATTGAGGTCAGGAACAAGGCAGGGGTGTCCACTCTCACCTCTGCTCTTCAACATAGTGCTAGAAGTATTAGGTCAAGCAATAAGACAGGAGAAATAAAGGGATAGAAATTGGAAAGGAAGAAGTTAAGTTAGCCCTATTTGCAGATGACATGATTCTATACATAAGTGACCCGAGAACTTCCATCTCAAAACTCTTAAAGATGATTAGTGCCTTCAGTAAAGTAGCAGGATATAAAATCAATGCAGAGAAATCAGTAGCCTTTCTGTAATCAAAGGACAAAGAGACAGAAAAAGAAATAACTAACATTGTCCCATTTTCAATTGCAACAAAGAAAATAAAATACCTTGGAATAACATTGACTAAGGAAGTGAAAGACCTATACAATGAAAACATAAAAACTCTCAAAAAAGAAATTGAGGAGGTCCTACTAAAAGGGAAAGAACTCCCTCCCATGCTCCTGGATTGGTAGAAATAACATTGTGAAAATGGCAATTTTACCAAAAGCACTTTATAGATTGAATGCAATGCCAATAAAAATCCCAACTTCCTTCTTCAATGAGATAGAAAAAAAAAACTATCTCAAAATTCATATGGAAAGGCAGAAGGCCTTGGATATCCAAACTCATCCTCAGCCAAAGAAATACCTCTGGAGGCATCACCATACCTGATCTAAAGCTATACTACAAAGCCATTGTAATAAAAACAACATAGTACTGGCCTAAAAACAGGAATATAGACCAATGGAACAGAACTGAAGATCCAGATTTGGGGGCAAGTAAATACAGCTACTTGATATTTGACAAAGGCCCTACCAACACAGAATGGAGAAAAGACAGCATCTTCAACAAATGGTGATGGACAAACTGGACAACAATATGTAGGAAAATGAAACTCGACCCTCAAATCTCTCCATGCATAAAAATTAAGTCCAAGTGGATCAAAGACCTTAATATAAGACCAGAAACTCTGCTACTACTGGAAGAAAAAACAGGAGGAACCTTCTGCAAGATAGGAGTGGGAAAAGATTTCCTGAACAAAACCCCAGCAGCTCAGGAAATTAAACAATCACTCAACCATTGGGATCTCATGAAGCTGAAAAGCTTTTTCACTGACAAACATACTATAACCAAAGCCAGCAGATTACCCACAGAATGGGCGAAAATTTTCACCAGCTATACAACTGACAGAGGCCTAATTTCTAGGATCTACAAAGAACTCTAAAACCTAAACAATAAATCAACCAACAACCCACTCACAAAGTGGGGCAGAGAACTGCACAGGGAGTTCTCAGAGGAAGAAATACAAATAGCAAACGCACATTTAAGAAAATGTTCAACATCCCTAATCATCAGGGAAATGCAAATTAAAACAACTATGAGATTCCACCTTACCCCAGTGAGGATGGCTAACATTAAAAAAAAAAAAAAAAAAAAAAAATGAAAACAAATGCTGGTGAGGCTGTAGAGAAATAGGAACAAGTTTTCACTGCTGGTGGGAATGTAAAATGGTTCAACCATTATGGACAGCTATATGGAGACTCCTGAAAAGGATGACCATAGACCTACCAATGGATCCAGTTATTCCCTTATTGGGCATTTACCCTAAAGGCTCCAAGCCTCAGATCAGAGACATTTGCTCAACCATGTTTATAGCTGCTCAATTAATAATAGCAAAAAGCTGGAATCAACCCAGGTGTCCATCACTAGATGAATGAATAACAAAGATGTGTTATATCTATACTATAGAATTCTATGTAGCAGTAAGGAAAGATGAAATAAGGAAATTTGAAAAAAAATGGTCAAACATGGAACAGATCATCCTCAGTGAGCTCACCCAGGGACAAAAAGATAATTGTCGCATGGCCTCCTTTATCTGTCGCTCCTAAATTGAACTCACGTGACATGCGGCCAAACCTAATAAACACTCTGAGGCCCAGACAAGAGGGAGGGTGGGATGGAGGGAGGGTAAGGGTGGGAGGGAATGAGAGGGTGGGAGGGAGGACAAGGGGGGGTACAAATTGGGACCCCAAAGGAAAAGATACTATAAAACCCTTTACTCTGAACAACAGGCTAAAACATTGATCCTTCAGCAGGCCTGCAGAGGGAACACCCGAACCACAGGAATCTGGAGAGAGCATCATGAAGGCTAACCCTAATCTTGTCCTGCTTCTCTGTCTCCTCCCTCTCTCTCTCTCTCCCTCTCCTCTCAATACTCATTTTCTCTTTTATATTATCTATCTTTTTCTTCCCTCACCTTCCTAGGTGCAGACTTATAACTCCCAGTGCCAGCACGGGGTTAACTTCCACAATGAGCTGTTGATCCGAGACACCTACAAGGTTTCCCAAAAAAGACAGACTTCTCTGTCAGAGTTCTTGGTGACCCACTAAAGGGTAATGGTAAGACCCTACTGTCGAAGACAGCATACATGTGTGAGACCAAACACAGAGAGATCTGGCCAGAATCTGGAAGAGGGTCAAACCCCAGACAGTTAGCTAGTCTAGTACCAGAGGGTGCTACATGAGCAACTGGGGGAAAATGTCCTACATTGGTCCAAGCAACTTGCAGACTAAGATACCCAGTAGGTAACAACCTGACATAATGCTCATACAAGTGCAGTAGTGGCAAACAGCCATGATAGGTAATCAACTGCTCTTGATTTGGCTAATAGATCCACTCAGTGGAATGGAACACATTGCTGGAATTGGGAAACAAGTCAAAACCAGATATACAAAATGAGCTCAGGCTTCAAGATCAAGATACCACCAAAGGTGGGCTAGAAGAGAGCCGACGCATATAAAATTCCCTCCAAAACATATATGGTCATCCCTTCTACCTACTACTAACTTCTCTCTCCGTTGGAGCATTTGCTTATCTTTTTCCAGATGGACAACGAGCCTGATGGGAGGATCAGCTAATCGCACCTCACCAGGGCCCCAGCTGAAACCATAGAACAATGCAGAGGAAGGGCAAGAATATAGCATTCATGGCGATCACGACACCAGAAAAATGCTGAAGGAGATAAACACAGAGAACATACAACTTCAACTAAGCCAGATATCCAGAGACACAGAGGCTCCCAAAAACCTCATCACTGAAGCAGAACTAAAATGACCCCAATGTGGCTCAGGGAAACTCGCAGAAGAGGGGGCTGAAAGACTGTTAGAGTCACAAGTTGAGGCATTAAGCACAGAGACTGGGGCCTACCTCCCAGAACTCTTGACTAACCCCACAATGCACGACCCACATTCCCCATTGATGAAGGTCCCTTTGGAAGAGGGAGGACAGGGAGGAGGATAATGGAACCAATACTATGAATGTAAAATCAGAATAATATAAATAAATTAAATTAAATTAAAAAAAAAGAAAACAGAACCAACTGTCTATCAAGAGATGACTTACCTCCACCTCATCTACCCAGGCCCAGAAGTTATTACAGGGGAAGTGGTGACACCAATACTGCTCTCATGGCTAGCTTGAAAACCAGTTACAGGTAAATGACAACAGACACTGTGGTCACTAAAACCTCATCAAAACAGACATCCAGAGTTTACAGAGAAAACAACACTAAATCAGATCTCTATTTGCCCACCAAGATTTACAGAGTATCATGGAAGAGGGGGTGGAAGCATTGTAAGAGCTCAGGGTGAGTGGGAATAGCCTGAGACACCATGTTTCCCCATCCCTGCAAGACTAACTGATGCATCCTGGTCTCCACAATGAATATTAATAAATCCACTGAAGAACTTCTTTATTTTCTAATTAAGATATTACTCAAAGAAAGAGAGACAGATAGAGAAATTGGGGACGGGCGGAGATTGGCAGAAGCACCTTCATGGAAGAAAAAAGCTTTACCTTGAAACCATATGCTCTTGTTGGTAAATCCCAGTTCAAAAAATTGGGTTGTCCATCACAGATGTTTGTCAGGCAAGCCCATGAGGTCCCAAACAATGAAGGCCATTATCAGCGCATTTTAAAAATTTTATTATTATTTTTATTGACTTTTAATCTTACATACCAAAAAAACCCCACCTGATATTTCCCTCCCCTCCCCCATTCCACTTTAGAACTCAGGTCTCCATCATATCCCCTCCCTTTCTCCATTAGTCTCTCTCCTAATTTGATGACATCATCTTTCTCTTCTATTTTGAGGGTCTTGCAAAGGTATTGCTAGGCACTGCAAGATCATGGATATTGAGGCCAATTTCTGTCTGGGCAGCTGCATTGTAAGAGGTCATATCCTTCCTTTGGCTCTTCCATTCTATCCGCCACCTCTTCTGCAATGGTCCCTGAGCCACTGGAGGATATGACAGAGGTGTTTCAGTGCTAGGCACTCCTCCATCCCTTCTTCTCAGCACTATGTTGCCTTTTGTGTCATCCCAGTGGTCATCACCATCTGAAAAGTGAAGCTTCTCTAGCCAGAAGTGAGAGTAGCGTTAATATGTGAACATGAACATTTAGTGTAGTGTCCCCAGGGCAGCTTGGTGGGAATAATATATACATTTAGTCAGACATGAGCAGGCTTATACCCCCAAGGCTCATGACCTCACCTACCATAGACTTTTACTTAGGTTTTTCAGTACCGGGTATGTATTCCCTCCCGTAGAGAGGGCCTTCAGTCCAATTATGGAGCAGTTGGTTACCCCAAGAGTAGACACGCCACTGTTGCACCCGTTCAGTCATTGGGCCTGTCTGGCCAAGCTTGAATATTCAGCATCCACTATTTTCACTGTTGATGGCTTCTGTCTCCCATACGCTGCGTGCAGTGCAGCTTTTTCCAGCTTTCAGTTGGCTGGTCTACAGGGAGAAGGTTTCCTGCTCAGCACCAGCTTGCTTTCTCAGTGTCCTTGCCTCTCAGGCATGAGATGTCTTCAGCAATAGGGTCTTACTATCTATTTCTCTAGGGAAACCAAGGGCTTTGGCAAAAGCCTTAATGTTTTGGAGGCTAACAGGACCTCCTTGGCCAACAACTCACTGGAAGGTATTCCATCCCAGGTTCTGAAAATTTTCTAGTAACAGTCTACATCTTCTAGACGTGCCCTTATTCAAGAAAGTAATTTTACATATGTCTTATTGATAATATCTTGAGTTTAGATTATCCCTCCCCCTGCCCTTTTTGTATGCATTCTCTTCCCATGGCCTCGCTTAGGCCATTCCCCTCCCTGTACTCAGTTCTTCTACTTACATATGTGTATTACCATACACTTAAGTCCTTCCCTTTCTTCCCTCCCTTATAGCCTTTTACCCGCTTACTGGTTTCTGGTACCTATTTTTGGTTCCAGTTCATACACAAGTCTATACATTGGTAGCTAGGATCCACATATGAGAGAGAACATGTGACGATTGGCTTTCTGAGCCTGGGTTACCTCACTAAGTATAATCCTTTCCAGATCCATCCATTTCCCTGCAAATTTCATAATTTCATTTTTCTTTACTGCTGAATAGAACTCCATTGTGTAAATGTACCACATCTTTATTATCCACTCATCTGTGGAGGGACATCTAGGCTGCTTCCATTTCCTAGCTATTGTGAATAGAGCAGCAATAAACATGGTTTTGCAAGTATCTCTAAGGTAGTGAGAAGAGTTCTCTGGATATATGCCTAGGAGTGCTATACTGGATCATATGGTAAATCTATTTCTAGCTGTCTCAAGAACCTCCACACTGATTTCCACAGTGGCTGGACCAGCTTACATTCCCACCAACAGTGTAGAAGTGTTCCTGTTTTTCCGCATCCACGCCAACACTTACTGTCATTTGTTTTCTTGATGGCAGCCATTCTGACAGGAGTGAAATGGAATCTCAGAGTGGTTTTAATTTGCATTTCTCTGATGGCTAAGGATGTAGAACATTTTTTTAGATGTTTATATGCCATCTGTATTTCATCTTCCATGAATTCTCTATTTATTTCCGTAGCCCATTTTTTAACTGGGTTGTTTGAATTCTTGTTATTCTGTTTTTTGAGTTCTTTGTATATTCTGGATATTAATCCTCTGTCAGATGTATAACTGGCAAAGATTTTCTCCCATTCTGTAGGTTGTCTTTTTGCACTATTCACAGTGTCCTTTGCTGTACAAAAGCTTTGTAATTTCATAAGGTCCCAGTGGTTGATTAGTGGTTTTATTCTCTGAGCAATTGGAGTTATATTCAGAAAGTCCTTGCCTATTCCAATATGTTAAAGAGTTTCCCCTACTTTTTCCTCTACCAGTTTCAGAGTTTCAGGTCTGATATTAAGGTCCCTGATCCATTTGGACTTGACTCTTGTGCAAGGAGAGAGGCAAGGATCTATGTTTATCCTTTTACAAACCCATGTCCAATTTTCCCAGCACCACTTGTTAAAGAGGCTATCTTTTCTCCAATGAGTATTTTTGGCGTTTTTCTCAAAAATCAGGTAGCTGTAGCTGCCTGGATTAATATTTCTGTCTTCTATTCTGTTCCATTGATCTACTTGTCTGTCCTTGTGCCCGTACCCTTCTGTTTTTGTTACTATGGCTTTGTAGTATAACTTAAAATCGGGTATGGTTATACCACCTGCCTGATTTTTGTTACGCAAAATTGTTTTGGCTATTCGAGGTTTTTTGTGTTTCCAGATGAATTTCAGTATTGTTTTTTTCTATTTCTGTGAAGAATGCTATTGGGATTTTAATGGGGATCGCATTAAATGTGTAGATTGCTTTTGGTAAGATTGACATTTTCACTATATTGATTCTTCCAATCCAGGAGCATGGAATGTCTTTCCATTTCCTTGTGTCTTCTGCAATTTATCGCTCGAGTTTTTTATAGTTCTCATTGTAGAGATCCTTCACTTCCTTGGTTAAGTTTATTCCAAGGTATTTTATTTTTTTTTGAGGCAATTGTGAATGGGAGAGATTCCTGATTTCATCTTCTGCATGTTTGTTGTTAGTGTATAGAAAAGCTACTGATTTCTGTGTGTTTATTTTGTATCCTGCTCCATTGCTAAAAGTGTTTCTCAGCTCTAATAATTTGCTGGTAGAGTCTTTAGGGTCTGTTATGTGTAGAATCATATCATCTGCAAATAATGATAATTTGACCTCTTCCTTTCTGATTTGTATCCCCTTTATGAGTGTCTCTTGCCTTATTGCTATGGCTAAGACTTCCAATACTATATTAAATAATAGTGGGGAAAGTGGACACCCTTGTCTTGTTCCTGAATTTAGAGGAAAAGCTTCAAGTTTTTCCCCATTAAGTATTATGTTGGCTGTAGGTTTGTCATAAATAGCTTTTATTATGTTGAGATATGTTCCTTCTATTCCAAGTTTCTGTAGTACTTTCACTATGAAGGGGTGTTGGATTTTGTCAAATGCCTTTTCTGCATCTATTGAGATGACCATGTGATTTTTGTCCTTCAGACCATTTATATGGTGTATTACATTTATGGATTTGCGTATGTTGAACCATCCCTGCATCTCTGGGATAAAGCCTACTTGGTCAGGGTGAATAATCTTTCTGATATATTCTTGTATTCTGTTTGCCAGTATTTTGTTGAGAATTTTTGCATCTATGTTCATGAGGGAGATTGGTCTATAGTTTTCTTTTTTTTGATCTGTCTTTTTCCGGTTTGAGTATCAGGGTGATGCTGGCTTCATAGAAAGATTTCAGTAGAATTCCTTCCTCTTCTATTTTATGGAAAAGTTTGAGAAGCATTGGTTTTAGATCTTCCAGGAATGCCTGGTAAAATTCAGTAGTGAATCCATCTGGGCCTGGGCTTTTTTTAATTGGGAGACTTTTTATGACTGCTTGGATCTCTGTGGTTGTTATAGGTCTATTTAAATGGTTTATCTCATCTTGATTTAATTTTGGTAGGTCATATAAATCAAGGAAATCATCCATTTCTTTCAGGTTTTCAAACTTAGAGGCATATATATTCTTAAAGTATGTCCATATGATTTTCTGAATTTCTTTAGTATCTGTTGTGATGTTGCCTTTTTCATCTCTAATTTTATCAATTTTTGTCTCTTCTCTCTTTCTTTTGGTCAGATTTGCTAAGGGTTTGTCAATCTTGTTAATCCTTTCAAAGAACCAACTCTTTGTTTCATTGATTTTTTTGATTGTTTTTTTTTGGTTTCCATTTCATTAATTTCTGCCCTAACCTTTATTATTTCTTCCCGTCTACTGATTTTTGGTTTGCCTTGTTCTTCTCTTTCCAAGGCCTTAAGGTGAAGCATTAAATTGTTTAGTTGTGAACTCTCTAGTTTCTTAATATAGGCACTTAGAGCTATAAATTTCCCTCGTAGGACTGCCTTCATTGTGTCCCAAAGGTTTTGGTATGTTGTATTCTCATCATCATTTGATTCTATGATTTTCTTGATTTCCTTTTTAATTTCTTCAATGACCCATACATCATTCAGTAATGTACTGTTTAGTCTCCATGAATTTCTGTATGCTCTGTAGTTTTTCTTGTTGTTGATTTGCAGTTTAATACCATTGTGGTCAGATAGCATACAAGGGATTATTTCAATTTTCCTGTATTTGTTGAGATTTGATTTGTGTCCTATCATATGGTCTATTTTAGAGAATGACCCATGTGCCGCTGACAAGAATATATATTCTGCAGTATTTGGATGGAATGTTCTGTATATATCTTTTAGGTCCATTTGTTCCATGATATCATTTAATGCAGATGTCTCTCTGTTTATTTTTGGTTGGGTAGACCTATCAAGTGATGAGAGCGGGGTATTGAAGTCACCCACTATTGTGTTAGGTGTTATCTCTGACCGATAGTGTTTGTTTGATGTAATTGGGGGCCCCCGTGTTGGGAGCATAAACATTTAGGAATGTGATATCCTCCTGTTGGAGTGTTCCTTTAATAAGTATAAAGTGACCTGCTTTATCTCTCCTCACTAATGTTGGTTTCAAGTCTATCCTGTCAGAAATTAGGATGGCAACCCCTGCTTGTTTTCTAGGTCCATTTGCTTGATATATCTTTTTCCAACCTTTCACTCTAAGAATGTTTCTATCTTTTAATCAGATGTGAGTTTCCTGAAGGCAACAGATGGTAGGATCCTGCTTTTTAATCAAGTCTGCAAGTCTATGTCTTTTGATTGGGGCATTGAGGCCATTGATATTAAGAGTTATTATTGAAAGATATGTATTTGATCTGTCCATTTTTCTTGTTTTGTAGTTCTTCCTGGTTTTCGTTTTACTCACTTGTTCTAACTGTTGAGTATGATTTCTTTTTTCCTATTTCCTGCTGTGTGTGTTTTGCTTTTTCTTCAGCATGAATGATTCCTGCAAGTATTTTCTGTAGAGCTGGCTTAGTTGTCATAAATTCCTTTAGCCTGTCTTTGTTGTGGAATGTCCTTATTTCTCCATCAATTTGGATAGAAAGCTTTGCAAGATAAAGTAATCTTGGTTGACAGTTTTTATCTTTCAGAACTTGGAATACATCACTCCAGGCCCTCCTGGCTTTTAGGGTTTGTGTTGAGTAACCTGCTGTGACCCTGATGGGTTTCCCCTTAAATGTCATTTGCTTTTTCTCTCTAACTGCTTTCAGTATATTTTCTTTGGTTTGCGTATGTAGTAGTTTAATTATAACATGGCGAGGAGAGGATCTTTCTAGGCTTTGTCTGTTTGGTGTTCTAAATGCTTCTTGTATGTGCATTGGCATTTCTTTCCCAATTTGGGGAAAATTTTCTTCTATGATTTTATGGAAAACACCTACTAAGCCTCTGGATTGAAATTCTTCCCCTTCTGCTAAACCTTGAATTCTTATGTTTGATCATTTCATAGTGTTTTGCATGTCTTGGAGTTCCCATTCATACCTTTCTATTAGCTTGTCTTTCTCTTTGTTGGACTGTGATAGATCTGCCACCTGGTCTTCTAGTTTAGATATTCTGTCCTCTCCTTCATCCATTCTACTAGTGAGACTTTCCACAGAGTTTTTTATTTTACTGACTGTGTTCCTCAGGGTTAAGATTTCAGCCTGGTTTTTCTTCAGTAGTTCTATTTCCTTGTTCATGTCCTCTAATGACCTTTTTATTTCATTAAACTGTTTCTCGGTAATCTCCTTCAACAGTTTGTTTTCTTCTCTAATTCCTTTGTTTTCTTCTCGGATTGCTTTCATTTCTTTTTTCATTTCTTTGAGCATAGATATCATCATTCCCTTGAAATCTTTGTCAGGAATTTCATCTAAAACAGTCTCATTGTTGGACCTTTCTGATGGATTTGCAATTTTTGGTGGGATTGCATTGTATTGATTTTTTGTGTTTCTTGTATTATAATGTAGTGACTTTTGCATCCTGGATTGCTTTGATGCTTAGGTTTCCTATTTATCTTCAGTGTTCTTAGGTGTTGTGATCCACCTTTATATAATTTCAGGATATGAGTTTAAGGTGTCAAGTGTAGCACTTGTATCTAAGTAGAAGTACTCCTAGCTGTTGAGTTTGCTTGTTAAGCAAGTATTGTAGTGGACTGGTGGAACAATTTAGAGGCAAGTTCTAACCTTCAACAGAGCAAAATACACATTCAATTGACATGAACACAGAGTACACAAGTGTGAGAATTGAGACAACCAGTCCTATAGGGTCAAAATCCCTAAGGGCATGTGATGGTCCACGCCCTTAGCCCTGTCAGCTTGGGAATCAGACCCTGTCCTCAATAATAACTGAAGCAAAAGATAAAGGCCCTTTAAATCTATAAGTAGTACAGATAGCAATATTCAACCCCTCATATTCAGCTTATTTGAACATGGTAAAGCCACCCACAAATATGTAATACATACCCTGCCTTGACCTGGAAAGAGTGGTTAGCACTTCCAATGCAGGCCTTTGTTATCTTTTGGTGTGGCTTTTAAACTCACCAATGCTGGGTGCCCACCTCGTTCCCTGAGCTGTGGACCTTGGGTCAGGTAAGCTGGGGCCGGTGTTGACGATGTGGTTCAAATTTGCCACTGGTTGTGGTTCGATTCTACCAATTCCCTGGGGAACTGATGATTGGGTGATGGGCGAGTTCAGGAAGCCTGCTGCAACTCACAGTGTGTGTCTCTTTCAGTAGCTCCGCAGATTTTTCTTTGATTTCTGGGCTCTGTGAGGAGACTGATGAGGGTGAAAAGTCCCTCTTTTTTGTCTGTTTGTTCGGGCGACATTTGCAGTGGAAGCTCAGCGGGGCTTAGCTGATCTGGTTGGCAGCTTTGGACTGAGGGTTGGAGTCTTGGCACTGATCCGTTGGGGAGCCGTGAAGTGGAGCTGCTGGGGTGCCCTCGGGGTGAAGCGAAGCCGCTGGGAGCCCATGGATGGGAGTCCGCAGCTGGTGATCCCGCGGCTGCGGAGCCCTCAGATGGGGAGCCCGCGGCAGCATGGGGCCGTTGGGGAGTGAGCTGCCAGGGGCCACACTCTCCACAGTGGGTTTTTGGCTGTCTTTTGCTTTTCCGCTATTTCCTGGAGAAAATATTCTGCTCTCTTCCTCAGATGAGTGTAGTTTTTCTTGATTCCCTCCCTTATCCGGTTTGGCGTGGGTCCTATGCTGCCATCTTACCCAGAACCTCATCAGTGCATTTTTTTATCCACTGGAACTAAATGGTAAGATTCTATTGCTGAACATACTACAGGCTATGGTTGTAGGACATTGATAGATCATACTAGAACTGAAATGAAGGACAGCTCCTTGACTACTATCTCTCATAGTGCTGGAAAATGTTACCTAAATTTCTGGGAGATAAAGGTCATCTAGCACACACAAGCAGTGAATTCTTCAAGCTACAAAATCAACCGTCCAGGCAAGATGAACTCAATAGTGCACTTGGGGCACATTAAGTTATGAGGTTAATCAGCTGCTCATATTGGATATGATGTCTGCTCAGTAGGAAGAAATTTATTTCTGGTTCTGAGAACCAGGACAGAAGCCCATGGTTTGGAAGGTCATAGACCCTAGAGGGAAGCTTTCACTGTTCTTTGGCTAAATGGAGAGATTATAGCCACTAAAAGTCTTCCAAATGTGTATATTTATCCCACTTGATCAATGCTGCTCTCACCCTTTGTTAGAAAATCTTACAATGGTGGAAAATACCATGGATACCCAAGTTCCATCATGACAATAAAGAAAGCTGACTGTATGGCAAGAGACAAGTCATCTCTATCATATCTGCCAGGGCACAGGAAACATCACAGAGGAAGTGGTGGATTATTGACGCTGAGGAGACTCAAAACTCATCAAAGCATAAAATATGAGGCTGCTAAGAACTCAACACTAAAGAAGACTTATATTATGCCCTCTCATGGCTCAGAGGACATTGCTGAAAATGGGTCAAAAGGAATGCAAGAGCCTATGGTGGTTTGACTCAAAAGTCCCCCATAAACTCATATGTTTGGAATTCTTTATTTTTAGCTTAAGGTAATTTGGGAGGTGAAACCTTGTTGGGAGAGATGTATTTTGGTAGGTGGGTTTAGGGGTATTATAATCATCTCCCCTTTTCTAGAGTTTGGCTCACTCTCCTGCTGCTGTTGTGCACCTTCTATTGGCCATTAGGTGATGTCCAGCCTGTGTTTCCCCTGACATCATGAATCTTCCCTTGAAGACTATAAGCCAAAGAAAAAAATTAAAAATTAAAAAACCCTTTCCTCCCATCAGCTTTTGATTGTATGCTTTGTCTCTAGCAATGTGAAAGTGACTGCAACATTAGAGTGCTGTAAGAGACTTGACTGTATGGCTTTTGGCTTTTGGAACTGATTTGCAGAAGGAACGTAGAAGGATTTGAACCTTGGCCGAAGAGACACTTAGAAGTGCTCTACACAGAGTTTTATGGAGCATTCTGGATAGAGATGAAAGATGTGTACTATGAAGTTTGATTTATGAGAGCAAGAAAATCTTTGTCCAGACTGGGCTAGAAGTAGTTTGTGTGAGAGACTTACTGTATTCTTCCTTATCCTGAGAATTTGTACTGGGTTGCTTTGCATAGAAACGGGCTAGTGTGAGATGAAGGATATGCACAGAAACAATTGAAAGTTTCATGCTGGAGAAAATACCCGATCAGCAGCAATTGTTTGAGATATTATTGCAATTGAGATTTGGGTAATTGCTCCACATTGGGATAGCAGCAAGGAAAGAGAGGATCACTGGATTTGCAACATGGTTTGGTTTTTGGAAATGGCCACTAGTTGATGTGAGGCAGGGTTTCCTGTGTGGAGGCCCAATGGAGCCATGGGGTTGAACATGGGTTGCAGCGGAGACCCCAGGAGATGCCATGACTACGGGATGGCTGCCAAAGAGAGCTGCTGGCTCAGGATTGATTTTCACTGGATAAAAATGTGGGACATTGGACTATAAGATTTGATGTGTGCTCTGTTTGTTTTAGATTTTGCATTGGTTCAATCTTTTACATTGTTGGGATTTACTTTGTGGTAGTATGTCCTTTTGATTTTATAGATATTTACAGTTAAGGAACCTTATACTACGGGGATGTTAGAAGAGTACTGAGAATGATAAAAGCTATGGGAACTTTTAAAGTTGTACTGAATGTGTTGCATTTTACATCATGGATGGTCATCGATTTATGGTGTTCAAAGGCAGAATGTGGTAGTTTGAATCAGTGTTCCCTGTAACTTTATGTGTTTTGAATGCTTGATCTGCATCTGATGGAAATTTGAGAGAAGGACTCTTTTGGAGAAGGTGTATTTTTTGGGGGGTGCCATTAGGGATGTTATGCCAGCTCCCCTTTGATAGAGTTAAGGTTACTCTCTTTCTGTTGTTGTGCACTTCATGCTGGAAAGGAGGTGATATCCAGCCTCTTCTTTTTTTTTATTTTTTATTTTTGGAGAGAGACACAGAGAAAGACAGACAGAGGAGAGGAAGACAGATAGAAGAATGGGCACACCAGCAGCCTCTCAGCTGCTGTGAATGAACTCCAGATGTGTGTGCCCCCTTGTGGGCAAGTGCAGCATTGAGCCCTTGTGTCACTTTGCATCTGGCCAGACGTGGGACCTGGAGATGGAACCGGGTTCTTAGGTTTAGCAGGAAGGCACCTTAACCTCTAAGCCATCTCTCCAGCCCCCAGCCTCTTCTCTATAATCTTTATCCTGCCAACATTGAGCTTTCTCTTGAGACTATAAACCAAGATAAACAACTTTACTCCTATCAGCTGCTTTTGGAAAGGTGCTTTGTGCCAGCAACATAAATGTAAGTACAACAGAGTTACATGGTTGGAAGGTATATTAGGGTTCTCTAGAGGAACAGAACTGATAGAATGAATTGTATTAAAAGGGAATTTATTGGATTAGCTTACAATAGTCCAACAATAGTAGGTTGCAGGCCCGAGAGTCAAGGAACCCGGTAGCTGCTCAGTCCACGAGGCTGGATGCCTCAGCAGCCTCGATCCAGCACTGAAGGCCTGAATGTGTCCTGGAAAGATGCTGCTCTTCAGGCCACCCTGGTCTTCAGTGCACACTGGAAATCAGCAAGCACCAAGCAGCAAGCACCAAGCAGAGAAAAGCGAGCAGCACCAGCAGCCAGGTGGGAGGAGAGGATGCCTTTCTTCCCAGAGCCTCTTTTTATAAACCAGCCCCCTCCTCCAAGAGGGGCCCCCATTCTGGAGAAATGATCTCCCTGGGGGAAGAATTCTTCCTTTAGTTAATCCTTCCTAGAGGCAAACTCAGACACACACTTATGAGGAATGTCTGTGGATTCCTAAACAAATCAAGTTGACACAAACTTAACCATCACAAGTCCACTCCTTGTCAACTTGACACCAAACCATATCTCCTTACATCATACTTAATTTCCAAATGAAGACAGTAACAAGGTCTTAATTCTGTCTAACATGATATAACTATCTCTTGTACAACCATAAACGCACAATCGTTTCCCCCCAACACAAAGCAAGTTCCTTGAGGAATGCTTAGTTTCTAATATAATAAGTCAAATATAAATTAAACAGTGGTTAACTAGCGATATGATCTTAATCAGTATTAATTTCCTAATAGAGAAATAGAGGAAGAACAAAAACACCTTAATATTGGTGTAGATATGTACAAACACTCTTAACAAGGTAAGACAGAAACATGGCAATTACAGTTCATGTTTTTGTAACTGGTCCCATGGCTTTAGCTGGTATTTGTTAAGCCTTCTTCTACTACCCATTCTGTGTTTCCTCCACCTTCAGCAAGCACCTCAGCAGGTCTTGGTTCTTTGCCTGGAGGGGTGACCCATACTTTCATTCTTGAAGGATCTGGACCATTTATCACACTGCCTTGATTAAGCAGTTGCAGTTGTGTATTGACTTTGATAACAGGTCATAGTAACACCAAGATACTCCCTAGAGTGTTGGGGTCCCTCCTAGGGCCAGCCCAGGTGGGACAGCAGGGTCTCTGCCAAATTGGGCATGAGAGGCGCAGTCACAACACAGACTCTGGGAGTTGGGTGAAAGCAGTCAGAGGGACAGCGGCTGAAAACTCGTTTATTAAAGGAAGTGTAGGGGGTTTTAAGGGGTTTGGCTGGCCAATCATTGTATGGGGTGGTCCCATTCTTGTGACCAATGACAGCCTGTCTCTGGGCAGATCATCTCATAGCAGGTTTCTTGTGAGCATGGGACTGTAGCTGTTGTCACGCCAGGCCTGCACAGGATGCCACGTCCACAGAAGCCACTTCCTGGTTTCTTCTGGCATGCTGTCTGACTAGGGCCAGACCTGCATTGTGCCATACATATCCTCCTTTTTGTTTTTATTATTGTCAACCCTGGGAGGCATGGTTCTTTGCCAAGCCATTGTTGACCCCAGGCCCCAAGGCATCATCACATGCAATGTTGCCTATCTTAGGTTGTCCCATCTCATGGAGTCTTACCCATTATTGACTACCCACCATCCTGGTGAGAAAACCCAAGGGCTGTGGCTGTTGCCTAGGAGGCATGGGAGGGCCAAGTGGTGGTGGCTCTGTGGCATGCGAACGGTCCCAGAGAGTGAGAATTAACTATAGAACCTGAAAAAGACTGGGGTAGGACAGGTTGCTGGGTGACTGTTGTGAGCTCACCCTTAGTGTCATAATTAATGGCATTGAGTGTCCTTAATGGTAGCAGATAAATGTAATCAAAGGAGTTGGAAAGGAATTTATGGCTGGTTGGAGGGTAGCATTACCATAAGAGGCATTAATAAGCAAAAAGGCAAAGGTGTGGCTAAGGAGAAGTACGTGCTTGAAGGGGGAGGAATACAGCAAAATAGAGTAGCTAAGATAAAACCTAGGAAAAGCATGGGAATCTAGGCCCACCGCACCAAACAAGTATGGCCTAAGAAGAATTGTCCAAAAATGGTTTCGGGGACCTGGTAGTAGAGAGAAAAGGAGATAAAAGGAGAAAAAGGGAGGATAAGTTTACAGTCCTGTATCTGGCCTGAGGGGTTTGGCATCATCCTCTTCATCAAGGTCAATCACTGAGTCAGTGGCTGGATGGATGTTTCTGGCAGGGATCTAGATTGGGACCTGTGAAGTTTCTGGAACTACACAAGCATACCCTCGGCCCTGTGTTAAAAGAAGGTGGGGTCCCTTCCAGATATCAGTAAGAGGATCCTTCCAGTGGACTAAGGGTAAGGGCATTGTGGTTGGTTGGGATCTTCAATGTTTGTAGGCTGGGGAGAGTCCTGCCTCATCAAAGGTGAGAAAATTGAGGGTGAAGAGAACTTCCACCAGGGCCAAGTAGAGATCCTTGTGTCATATAGTGGACTTTTGCTGTATAATTAGTTCCTTTAGGGTCCAGTTAGTTCTCTCCATGATGGCTTGTCCTTGTGGGTTGTAGGGCATCCCAAGGGAGTGTTTTATTCCCCAAGATTCCATGAAGGCTGTGAATTGGGCAGATGTGTATGCAGGGCCATTATCAGTTTTAATTGACCAGGGTATACCCATGACCAACATGGTGGTTTTTGTCACCTTCGTGACGCCTTCTCCCCTGAGAGAGGAATAGCAAAAGCAAGCTTAGAGTAAGTGTCCACAATGACGTGAACATAATTTGAGGTTACCAAAGGATGGTATGTGGATAATATCCATCTGCCAGATAGAATTTGGGGTAAGGCCTCTAGGATTGACTCCTTGAAGCTGTAGGGGGCCCAAGGAAGCTAGGGAGGCATATGCCTTACAGGTATGTGTTAAATGTTTGCATTGGCTATGTGAGAGCTCAGGGTATAGGGTTCTTAGGTTAGTGGGGGATAAATGGAACCTTTGGTGTAAACATCTAGCTTTTTCTAAAGGTGGCAAGGAGGATACAGCAATAAATTTGTCTACCTATGAATTTCCATCAGCAATAAGTGTGCGAGTGTACATGCTCAATAAACCAAGGGTATCATCTGTTTTCCATCTATAATTGTAAGGCGAATGGCAATGTCTATGGGATGATGAGAGGGCCTGGGATTGGATAAGGGCAGTACCTTTGTCATTTGGACTGCATAACTGCTGTCAGAGAAGATGTTGATGGGCTCTTGTTGGCAGAGCTCTAAGACTCTGATGATGGCATATAGTTCTCCTAGATGGACTGAATGGGGGTTAGGGAACTTAATGGCCTAGTCTGGTCAATTGGTTCTCATAATAATTAGCCCATAAGTATGTTTATTGGCATCTGGAAAGGTCAAGGCTGCTAAGAGTATTGGCTGACCAGAAGGCCTGGAGAAATAGTCTTTATGGGCAAAGCCTTTAGGGATTGAAATAATTTGTGCACGGGGAGGTGATTATCTATAACGTTGGGGAATCCCACCATTAGGATGTGGAAAAGGGGGTCCTCCCTAAAAAGAGGTTGAAGTTCCAACATGGGGATGGGCAGAATTCTTTTGGAGGGCTCCGTATTATAGATTCTGTTAGTGTAGGTACATGCCTTAATTGCTATGAGGAGCATTGCTTGTAGGATGGTGGTGAGTTTATGGGCCTGTGCCCATGAGGGGTGTACACAGTAAAGGGGTGATTGGTTTTGCCAAATGACTCCCAAAGGCACCCCTACCATCCTAAGGATCACATTTTGGATTGGAGTAGATGGGTTATATCTTGTGAGGGTCATTGAAAAGAGGTAGTGGGATAGTTTATGTAACAAATTTTTGAAGTGATCATTTAAAGGAATTTTCCTTGAAGGGTCATCAGTAACTCTAAGGAGGTCATAAAGTGGTAAGAGTTCACTAGGAGGGGTGTGAAAGAAAGGTTTGAGCCAGTCAATTTGGCCACAGAGTTTTTGGAGATCATTGAGGGAATAATGGTCCTTTATTAGAAGGTGAGGGGTAAGTGGTTGTATAGTAGTAGAAATTTTGTACACTAAAAATCCAAAATGAGGCACAGTTTGGATTTTTTCATTCACTATGGAAAACCCAAGTTTTTTGAGGTCCTCAATGAGTAGTTTAAGAAGGTCCAAAAGGGTAGTTCTTGAGGTATATGCAATCAAAATATCATCCATGTAATGAACAAGAAGGCATTTAGATTGTATTCTTGCTGTGGCAGAGGATATAAACATTTGGCAAATAGAAGGACTGCTTTTCATGCCCTGGGGGAGAACTTGCCATTGATCTTTTAGCTGGGATAGAATGGTTACCTCTCAGACAGTAAAGGCAAAATAGGGCCTGTCCTCTGCCACTAAAGGGATAGAGAAAAAGCAATCTTTAATATCTAAGATAACTATATGATGGTTATTAGGGAGTGTTCCAGGGTGGGGATGCCAGTCTGAAATGAGCCCATTTTTTACATATGTTTATTAATCTGGCGAAGGTCTTGGAGCAGTCTATGTTTACCAGTTTTCTTTTTAATGACAAAGATGGGGAATTATGGGGGCTAATAGAGGGCTCAATATGGCCAAGAACAAGTTGTTTTTGAATTAGGGATTTGAGAATAGTCAATTTACGTTCTAGTATAGGCAACTGTTTGACCCAAATGGGTTCGATCTTATGGGAGTGGTAGGGGATTGGACAGTGGCCTCTAGAATTGGGGGTGGTGATTAGTGGTGGGTGGTTTGGTGAGGTTGGGTTGCCCTGAAAGGCCAATGGTATCATGGGTGATAACATCATCATAAAAGGCCTGGTCATCCATTGTTATGACAACACCCATGTCAGTAAGGAGGTCTCTGCCCCAAAGGGTATTGGGGACTTAGCCACCAAGGGGAGAAATTCCCCTGAGTTGCCATCATAATCTTTCCATATAACTGGTCTTCTAACCTGTCTAGTAGTCTGTTGTCCCCCAACACCCTTAATATTGGGACCATCTTTATAAGCCCAATTGGGCATGAAGAGTGCATCATTGGCAGAGATAATAGTAGCATCTGCACCTGTGTCTACTATGCCCTTGAATTCAACATCGTCCAAAAGGACAGAGATGCGGGGTGAATGGTCTTAAACGGGCAGGGTCCACCTAATGTGTGGGGGGTTCCCTCTTACTTGTGCCCCTGGGGGAATTTAAAAGTGGGGAATTTCTGCAATCCTTGGCCCAATGATATCCCCTTTGACATTTAGGGCGGGGGGTTTGGGCCTTAAAACAGGCTTAGTTGTCTTTGGACAGGTCCTCTGAAGGTGTCATGGTTGGCCACAGCCTCAGCAGAGGGGTAGTTGTTGGGTAGGCTTTTGACCCATGTTCAGGGTTTGTATTGAGGAGGCCAGGGCCTTGAAGAGGGCAGACATGGGATTGATATCTTTGGTACAATCCATTTTTGGAGATCCTCATTGCACAAGGCAGCAATAGCATTACATGCCACCGTGGTTGCTCCCTACCATGCCAGTTGCTTAACTAACGCATCCCTGGCAGGGCCAGGGGGAGTGCGTCGTTCCACAGACTCTGTCACACTACAGAGGAAATCCGTGAAGCCTTTGGATGGGCCCTGGACCAGATTACAAAAATAGGTATCCATCTTCTGTGGGAGGCAGGCCTTAAGGCCCTGGAGGGATAAAGATTTTACTTGGTCAAAGTAGGCATGTATGCCCACTGTGGCTTGTGATACAGTGTCTGTATAAGGTCCTGTGCCAAGGAGCATGTCCAGGGTAATTGGAATCCCAAATGCAAGATTTGGGTGGGCCTTGGATTCAGCCAGGACATTATAGACAGCTTTCCATTGGTGGAATTCAGGGGGGAGAAGGATCACCTTGAGGAGCGAGTACCACTCATAGTACGTCTGAAGGTGGATGGCCCATTGTAAAAGGACTTGTTCAAAGTCAGAGGAGTCAATGCCAGATTCCTGGGCCACCTTGCGGATGAGGGCCAGATCAGAGAGGGGGGTGGGGTACCAGGGCCTGGCGGTTTGCCAGTTCCTCCCAGCAGGTAGAATGGAAGAAAGAGCCGATTCAGTGGCTTTTCTTGAGGCTGAGTGGGAAGATGGGTGTTGGAGGCTCAGACCCTCCCCCCCAAACACCAGAGAGAAAAACACACTGAGCCGGGAGTCTTGTTGAGGCAGGAACTCATCTTATTGTAATGAGAAGGTGTATATATAGTTTTGAGAAAGAGGGTGTGTCTCAGGATGGGAAAAAGGTGTAAGGGCCAATATTATTTCACCATGTCAGCAGTAGCTGGGTGGAGGCAGTTTCGGCTTAGGCCTTGCTGAGTCACTCTTAAGCAGAAGTAGGCCAAAGACAGGTCACTAAACTCTAGTCAAGCTCAGGAAGTTCCACTAGGCCTCACACCTGGGCCTCTTAAGAGGAAGTAGGCCAAAGACAGGTCGCTAAACTCTAGTCAGGCTCAGAAAGTTCCACTAGGTCTCACACCTGGGCCTCTTAGGGCCCAACAGCGGTTGTGTCCAGCCCTATGTTAACTGGGAATGCGGTGAAGGGGCATGTCAGGGAACTGGCAGTCATGTGGGTGTGTCCAGGACTGAGAAGGCCGAGGTCCTTGCAAGGGTAAAGAGGAAGAGGGGTGGTTGTGCATATAGCTGCCATAGGCAGTGATTGGGTGGCAGTCTTTTATCATTGAAGGGTTTGTCTTCCTCTTCATCATCATAAGAGGGGGCAAGATTTGAAGAGCCAGTTTTGGTTCCTCCTCATAGCATTCATTTTGGGCAGAAATGACTTCCTCCACTGAGGAGCCGTTAAGGCCGGCAATTATAGCAAGGAGGATAGGAAAGAATGGGGCATGGGGGTGTGCGCCCTTTGTATACCTCGTGTTTCGCCATGAGGAAGAGAACCCAGGACCAAATGAAGTGTCCCAGATGTTCTCCGGACTAATCCATGGGGCTAAAACAAGTTTCATCCCAAAAGCTATGGAGGTCCTTTTGTTTCACTTTTAAGTCATTTTGCAGGAGGAGGGCCTTTGGAGCCTGCAATTGCAGCATTCTCTGATGGGGAGGGAGGTTGCCCATTATGGTGTTGTGGTGTTTGGGTGGTGGGGGGGCTAGGCTGGGACACTCCTGAATCAAGGAGACTGAGAAAATAATAACTCGGATCAAAAATGATAGCCCAAAGGATAATCATGGAAACCACAACTCCTAATGCTAGGGCCAGCTTAGACATATGGATAGAATGTTTAGGACCCACGTGTCTTATGCTTAGTGGGGGACTTCTGTGGGTCATTACTCCATGGCCGTATGCCCACACGGTGACTCTGGGGAAGCTCAGCCTCACCTTGGTTCCGAAATTGGGTGGGTCAGACCCTTATGTGATTTCGCCAGGATGAACCAATAGTGGAGGTGCCAACAAGGGCTTCAGGACCATGCTGCGATGTGTGCCTTCCTGCTGGGGAAAAGGACAAAAAAAGGAAAAGGGAGGAAGAGGGGGCTGCCCACTCACCCTTGGGCAGCCATCAGCACACAGAACAGCAAGGGGCTTACTCACCAAAGATCAAGAAGGGGGTGTCTTGCCAATGCTGGGAGGGGCTGGTCACCAACGATCAAGGAGGGGGTGTCTCACCAATGGTGAGGGGGCAGAGGGTCCCTGTTCAGGTACCAGATGTTGGGGTCCCTCCTAGGTCCAGCCCAGGAGGAACGGCAGAGTATCTGCAGAATTGGGCGTGAGAGGCGCAGAGTCATGACACAGACTCCAGTAGTTGGGTGAAAGCAGGCAGAGGGCAAGCTGCTGCAAACTCATTTATTCAAGGAAGTTTAGGGGGTTTTAAGGGGTTTGGCTGGCCAATCATTGTATGGAGTGGTCCTCTTTTATGATCAATGAAAGTCTGTCTCTGGGCAGATCATCTCGTAGCAGGTTTCTCGAGAGCATGGGACTGTAGCTGTTGTCATGCCAGGCCTGTGCAGGATGCCATGTCCACAGTAGCCACTTCCTAGTTTCTTCTGGCATGCAGTTTGACTAGGGCTAGACCTGCATTGTGCCATACACTAGAGAATCTCCTGCATTCCAGACATAGTCTTCCTTACCTCCATTGTGGAGGATCAGTCCAATTTATCCCTGGTAGTCCAGATCAATCAACCCTGATAACACTGTAACTCCTTTCTCAGCCTGTGTACTCAAGGGCATGAGGATCCAAATGTGACCAGGGGGAAATCTTAGCTTCCAGTTCAATGGAATGTTCTTTGTGCCTCCTGGGGAAAGCACTCTCCCCTGTAGAACCAAGAAGTCTAGGCAAGCAGAGCACAAGATTTGGGAATAGGAAGCAAAAAATTGGCTAATGGGTTACTTGGGGTGATGGTACGTGGTACTATTCCCATTTCCACCCCTTGATTCCTGGACCTGTGAATCCAGGCTACAGAGGAAACAGCACCTTATATAGGAAACTGATTCAGAGCATATACAACCTGATGGAGGACACTCCCCCAGCCCTCCAAGCTATTGCCACCTAGTTGGCACTGTAGCTGTTTCTCTAAAAGGCCAGTCCACTGCTCTATCAAGCCAGCTGATTCAGGGTGGTGGGGCACATGGTAAAAAAAAAAGTGAATTCCATGATCCTGAGCCCACTGCTATACTTCCTTGGCTGTGAAGTGAGTTCCTTGGTCAGAACCAATGCTGTGTGGAATACCATGATGGTGGATAAGGCATTCTGTAAGCCCACAGATGGTAGTTTTGGCAGAAGTATTACATGCAGGAAAAGAAAATGCATACCCAGAATAAGTGTCTATTCCAGTAAGGAAAAACTCTGCCCTTTCCATGATGGAAGAGGTCCAACATAGTCAACTTGCCACCAAGTTGCTGGCTGGTCAACCCGAGGAATGCTACCATATCAGGGGCTCAGAGTTGGTCTCCGCTGCTGGAAGATTTGGCACTCAGCAGCAGCCATAGCCAGCTCAGCCTTAGTTAGTGGAAGTCCATGTTGTTGGGCCCATGCATAACCTGCATCCCTGCCACCATGGCCACTTTGTTCATGGGCCCATCAGGCAATGACAGGGGTAGCTGAGAAAAGAGGTTGACCGCTATCTACACAATGGGTCATGTTATCTACTTTTCTATTGAAGTCATCCTGTGATGAAGTCACCTTCTGATGAGCATTGACATGGGACACAAGTATTTTTATATCCTTTGCCCATTCAGAAAGCTCTATCCACATACATCTTCCCCAAATGTCCTTCTCACCAATTTTCCAATCATGCTCCTTCCAAGTCCTGGACTATCCTGTCAAACCATTGGCCACAGCCCATGAATCAGTGGATAAACACACATCTGGCCATTTTTCCTTCGAAGCAAAATGTGCAACCATGTGTACTGCCCGTAGTTCCATCCGTTGTGAAGACTTCTTTTCACCACAGTCCTTCAGAGTTGTCCCAGAAAGGGGCTGTAATGCTGCAGCTGTCCACTTCTGGGAGGTGCCTGCATAATGTGCTGAATCATCTGTAAACCATACCCTAGTCTTCTCCTCTTCAGTCAATTTATCATAGGGGACACCCCATGATGCCACAGGTGCATGCTTGGGGACAGAAGACATTGAAACAGGAGTACCAACCATAGGCATTTGGGCAACCTCCTCATGTAACTTACTTGTGCCTTCAGGACTTGCTTGAGACTGATCACGGATATACCATTTCCACTTGATGATAGACTGCTGCTGTGCACGTCCAACTTTATGGCCTGGTGGGTCAGATAACACCCAGCTCATAATGGGCAACTTAGGTGGCATAATAACTTGATGGCCCTTTGTCAAGTGTTTAATTTCTACTAAGGCCCAATAGCAGGCCAAGAGCTGTCTCTCAAAGGGATAATAATTGTCTGCAGATGATGGCAGGACCTTGCTCCAGAATCCCATGGGCCTCTGCTGTTATTCATCTATGGGGGCCTCCCAAATGGCATCCCTATCTTCCACTGACACCTCAAGTATTATTGGATCTGCTGGATCATTTGGCCCAAGTGGCAGAGCAGCCTGCACAGCAGCCTGGACCTGTTGAAGAGCCTTCTCTTGTTCTGGGCCCCACTGAAATCTAGTAGCTTTCTGAGTCACTTGGTATATGGTACAGAGTAATACACCCAAGTGAGGAATGTGCTGTCTCCAAAATCCAAATAGGCACACTAGATGTTGTGCTTCCTTCTTAGTCATAGGCGGGACCAGGTGTAACAACTTATCCTTCACCTTAGAGGGCATATCCCTGCATGCCCCACACCACTGAACTCTTATAAATTTCATGGAGGTGGAAGGTCCTTGAATTTTGGATGGATTTATTTCTCATCCCCTGATGCACATATGCTGTACCAGCAACTCCAGAGTGGCTACCACCTCCTGCTCATTTGATCTAATCAGAATAATGTCATCAATATAATGGACCAATGTAACACCTTGTGGAAGGCACAGCAATCAAGATCCCTGTGAACTAAGCTATGACACAGGGCTGGAGAGTTAATATAAACTTGAGGTAACACAGTAAACGTGTACTGCTGACCTTGCCAGCTGGAGGCAAATTGTTTCTGGTGGTCCTTATTGACAGGTATGGAGAAGCAGGCATTAGCAAGATCAATAGTTGCATACCAGGTACCAGGAAATGTGTTAATCTGCTCAAGTAAAGAAACCACATCTGGTACAGCAGCTGCAATTGGAGTTACCACCTAATTAAGTTTCTGATAATCCACTGTCATTCTCCAGGATCCATCTGTCTTCTGAACCAGCCAAATAGGAGAGTTAAAGGGCAATGTGTTGGGAGCCACTACCCCTGCATCCTCCAAGTCTGTACAGTGGCATTAATTTCTGCAGTTCCTCCAGGGATGCGATACTGTTTCTAGTTCACTATTTTCCCTGGTAGAGGGAGCTCCAATGGCTTCCATTTGGCCTTTCCAACCATAATAGCCCTCACCCCACAAGTCAAGGAACCAATGTGGGGGTTCTGCCAACTCCTAAGTATATCTATCCCAATTATGCATTCTGGGACTGGGGAAATAACCACAGGATGAGTTCAGGGACCCACTGGACCTACTGTCAGTATAACATTTGCCATAACTCCATTGATCACCTGGCCCCCATAAGCACCTACTTTAGCTGGAGGGCCACAATGCTGTTTGGGGTCTCCTTGAATCAATGTCAATTCAGAGCCAGTGTCCAGTAAGCCCTAAAAGGTTTGATTTTTCCTGTTCCCCTGTGTACAGTGACCATAGCAAAAGGCCACAGGTCCTTGTGAGGAAGGAAAGGACTAAGCTTAATATTGAAACTTTTGGGGATTATGGTAGGGTGTTTTCTCAAAGGGACCTGGCAACCCTCAGGGGTTCAGGATCTGTAAACTTGCTCAAGTCTGGAAACTGGTCAAGAGGCCTTGATTCTCCATTGCTGTAATTCAAAGTGGTCTTTTGGTCCTTTGCTCTGGAACTTTTCTGCTTATACAGATAAAGCAGGAACTTAGTAGGCTTTTTATCTATTTCACTTCTGGGAGCACCATTATTAATCGGCCAGTACCAAAGGTCTACACGAGTCATACTGTTATGAACATTGTTTTGCCTGCGCTGTCCATTGCAGGAAATATGCTCACCTTGCCTTTGGTGATTCAGTGCTGATACTTGGCCCTTGTTACCCTGAGATCCAGTTAGACCCATCGCATCTAAGTCACCTAATGCAGCAAAAGTGGCTCCCACTATGATGTCTTCTTTCCATAATAGACCAATGATTGGGCACTTTAAGAATGCTGGGGCTCCCCTCACAAATATGTTTCTTATAGTCTTAGTGAATGAAGGGCACATCTTCTGGATGCTCCCATTGTGCACTTAAAGATGAGTTTACATGGCAAATCAACTCCAACATTCCAAGTTCTCTGAGCCTTTTAATCCTTTCATCAACATTAAGCTAAGGGATATCAGGCAGCTCGAGCTCATTCACGGTAGGCCATCTTTGGATCCATACTTCAGCCAATCAAACAAATAAACTCTTGGAACACCTTGCAACTGCATGAGCTGCAGTGTTAACTCTAAAATTCTGCTCAGTGGGCACATTTCAATAAATTCAGCCTGACCTAATTTTATATTCCTTCTGACATCATTCCACACCCTTAAAATCCATTCCCACACATATTCCCCATGCTTCTGCCTGTACAAATTAGAAAGATCCTCAAGTTCTTTAGGGTTGTGCCTCACTTCCTCTTGAGTCACACTTTCTAACTCACCTTTAGAGGCATGCCTAGCCTTAGGCCTTGTTATAGGCCTAGAGGCAAAGATGGGTGGGCACTGAGAAGCATAAGTACCTCCTGCAGGGAGGGTCATTGCTGCTTCCTCAGACAAAGAAGGAGTGATTCCCTCAGGCAAGGGTGGAGAGGACAATACTTTAGGGTGTGGGGGTGGTAATACAACTGCCACTAAAGGAGGGGAAGCCACATTCTCATGCAAAACAACTTCTTCATAATCTGAGAGTTCAATGTCCCCAAATTCTTCATATTCTTTCCATACATCCCATCCCAAGTCATGGGATCCCACTCTTTTCCAATAAGTGCCCTCACTTTAACTTCTGATAGCTTGTGAGGCTGGGAATTGATCTTATTCTGCAAGTTACCCAATCTTACAATGAGAGCTTGAGTTTGCTTATCTGCAATTTGAGCCCTGTTCTGGCTAGAGAGGAGATTCTCCTCCAGGGAACCCTTAAAAACCTTCACATCATGTATGTGGGTCTTAAGCTTGGAAATTTCCTTTCTGAACTTCTGCTTTTCTCCCAACAGTATATCTAGAGATGCCAGAAGAAACCATCCAGCATCATCATTTGTCTTACTTTTCCACAAATATTCAAATCTTCTAGATACAGAGTCACTAAATTCCTTGCTCTTCATAAGATATGATTCAGGATCACCAAATACATCTATCTCATGGAGTTCTTTAAATAGTGCACACCATGGATTATTAGTGCCCTCCTTCTTACCAGTTAAAGTGCTCTCCTTATTACCAGTAGAGCCTTTAGTGGCACTGAAGTTGGAGAACCAATTCCATAGAGCACCAAGCCCACTAGGGAAATCCATCCTTACAATTCTGTTTCTCTAGAACCACTCCTGGTACCAAAATCTGTATTAGTCTGGGTTCTCTAGAGGAACAGAACTGATAGAATGAATTTTATTAAAAGGGAACTTATTGGATTAGCTTACAACAGTCCAGCAATAGTCGGTTGCAGGCCCGAGAGTCAAGGAACCTGGTAGCTGCTCAGTCCACGAGGCTAAGTGCCTCAGCAGTCCAGATCTGGCACTGAAGGCCTGAAGGTGTCCTGGAGAGATGCTGCTGTTCAGGCCACTCTGGTCTTCAGTCCACACTGGAGAGCAGCAACCACCAAGCAGAGAACAGTGAGCAGCACTGGCAGCCAGGTGGGAGGAGAGGATGCCTTTCTTCCCAGAGCTTCTTTTTATAAACCAGCCCCTCCTCCAAGAGGGGCTGACCACTCTGGAGTAAAGGCTCATCCTGGGGGGAGGATTCTTCCTCTAGTTAATCCTTCCTAGAGGCAACCTGAGACACACTTATGAGGAATGTCTGTGGATACCTAAACAAATCAAGTTGACACAAACTTAATCATCACAAAAGGCATACTGTGAGTCACTGTCCTCCCCACTTAAACCAATATTGCATTCAGGATTGTACAGTGATTACTGATAACCCTACTTATAATGGCCTTTGTTGGAATAGGGGTAGGAAAAAGGGGACATAAGAGCATCACATTATGGGAATGTGATAAAATTGCAATATTTACATATATTAAATTTGTGGTAGTTTGAATAGATGGCCCCCAATATATTCTGTGTTTTATTAGTTTATAGTTTGCATCTGAAGCCACCTTGCTGGAGGCAGTGTCACTGGGCGGATCTTAAGGTGTGGTGGTGGGTTTAGGATTTCAACCTAAAGATATGCACAGTGTGCCTAGCTGGAGTTCCTGAAGTGTGCTGTGTGGCTTTTGTTTGTGGCTTTTGCTCTCTCTGTGTTTGTTCTTATAAGAGCAGACCAGCCTCTTCTGCCATTATGGAATTTCCCCTGGATCTGTAAGCTTCAATAAATAAATCCTTTCCTCTATAACTTTGCCTGGTCTGGAAGTTTATCTCAGTGAACCTGAAGCTGTCTGCTACAAAAGTGGTACCAGGAGTGGGTAAAGATGTACCTGACCATGTGGATGTTCATCTTTTGGAGTGGTAAGCCAAGTTTTGTGGACTATTCTGATGAGAGTTTGAGAATACTAAGTGCAGACAGTATTGAACTTTGAGGCTTGGCTTATGAGCTTTCTATGGGGGAGGAAAGACTGCAGAGGACTTTGTTGGAACTGGGCTAGTGACATAAGGGATAGCTGCATTCTGCTTCCCAGGCCCAGAGACTTTGATCAAGGTTAAATTTGTAATGGACTGAAGTGCTTGGCTAAAGATATTGGACTGAGAGACTTAAGATTTTAAGTTGGAAAACCTCAAGCAAGTTAAAATTAGAGGTACTGAGACTGGTTTTAGGTTACTGGAGCTGCTATTGTCAACACATTAGCAATCTTAGTGAAAGTGGCCCAAGTGCTTTACATTAAAACAATGGAGAGGATGCCTGAGAAAAGACTGTTAGAAATGAAAACTCTCTTGGAAAGAGTGTTGACTGGAGAAAGAACCTGCTTTTCAAGGCTATGATTTATTTCATCCCTGAATTAAGAATACAGATGTGTTCTGCACACCTGATATTAGTTTTGGAAACATGAAAAATGCATGGAGTGGTCATGAATTGCCCACGGTTCCAGGAGCCGCTGCTGAGATGCGGCATGAGGCAGGGCATGAAGACCCTCAGGAATAGGCTAGAAGAGCCTTTGGAAGATGGACCATGGTTTGCATGGAGACCTGAAGATGTTTTGGATATACCAGGACTGTGCAAGGGCTACCATATAGTGCAGTGTTGGCCTGGGATGGAAGTTTTCCCTGGCTACTCTGCCCCACTGGAGGGGCAGAATTGGAAAACCTGGAGACTGTCAGTCTCAGGTTATATTGAACTTGAACTGTAGAAGTTTGATGATTGCTGATGGTGGCTGAGTTTTCATTGTTCTAGGTTCTCCTTGCTATGCCTTATACCAGTTAAAAATGTTTACTCTGTGCCTTTACATGTTGAAAGTATTTAACTTGTTTGATTTTACAGGATTAACTATCTTAAGTTGGTCAAGACTGTGGGGACCTTTGAAACTGGACTAAATATAATTTACAATGTGTGATAGTTATAAATCTATTGGGGGCCAGGGGTGGAATGTGGTAGTTTGAATAGATGTCCCCCAACATATTCAGTGTTTTATTAGTCTATAGTTTGCATCTAAAGCCACCTTGCTGGAGGCAGTGTTACTGTGCGGATCTTAAGGTGTGGTGGTGGGTTTAGGGTTTCAACCTAAAGATATGCAGAGTGTGCCTAGCTGGAGTTCCTGAAGTGTGCTGGGTGGCTTTTGTTTGTGGCTTTTGCTCTCTCTGTGTTTGGTCTTGTAAGAACAGGCCAGCCTCTTCTGCCATTATGGAATTTCCCCTGGATCTGTAAGCTTCAATAAATAAATCCCTTCCTCCATAACTTTGCCTGGTCTGGAAGTTCATCTCAGCAAATCTGAAGCTGTCTGCTACAAAATTTCTCAATTAAAAAAGAGATGAAGGATGGAGAGATGGATTAGCAGTTAAGGTACTTGCCCATGAAGCCTAAGGACCCAGGTTTACTTCCCCAGTACCCACATAAGTTGATGCATAAGGGAGAGCAAGTGTCTGAAGTTAGTTTGCAGTGGTTAGAGGCCCTGGAGTGCCCATTCTCTTTTTCTCTTCCTTTCTGTCTCTCTCTTTCTCAAATTAATAAAATAAAATATTAAACGAAACCTTCTCTCTTGCAAAAAAAGAGATGAGCTGAAAGAAGAGGGAGGGAGGAGCATAAGGATATATGTGATACTAAAAATAAATAAAAAAAAATTTAAAAATGTCACTCCAAATTTCTGTTGTCTCCAAGAAAAACTCTTTGCTGTTAAATATATTCTCAGCTAAGACTCTAATCAAAAACAACACTGGGCTGGAGAGATGGCTTGGCTGTTAAGGTGCTTGTCTGCGAAGCCTAAGGATCCAGGTTCGATTCTCCAGGTCCCATGTAAGCCAGATGCACAAGGTGGCACATGCATCTAGAGTTCATCGTTTGCAGTGGCTAGAGGCCCTGGTGCCCCCATCCTTTCTCTCTCTGCCTCAAACAAATAAATAAAATAAAATAAAAAACAACATGTCAAGTGGGCAGAAGCTGAAAACATCCTCTTACAGCCTTTCTGATGAAATAGATTTCAAAGCAGAGTTAGTCAGAAGAGAAAAAGAAGCCATTACACAGAAATAAAAGAAATGCAGGCTGGAGAGATGGCTTAGTGTTTAAGGTGCCTGCTTCCTAAGCCTAAGAATGCCCCATTGGATTCTGCAGGTCCCATGTTTAACCAGACACAAAAGGTGACTCAAGGGCTCGATGTCGCACTTGCCCACAAGGGTGTGTACGTGTCTGGAGTTGTTCACAGCAGCTGAAAGGCCACTGGCACACCCATTCTCTATCTCTCTGCCTCTTCCTCTCTCTCTTTCTGTCTCTCTTCAAAAAAAAAAAAAAAAAAAAGGAAAAACGTCATCAAGAATATGTGACAATATATGATATAGATCAAATGGAAAACTGGATTTCCATATGTAGAGAAATCCTTTTCTCCCATCCTGCAGAAAAATCAGGTCAGGATGGAACAAAGACCTCATTGTAAGCCCTTAAACTTTAAAACTTCTAAACAGGAATCCAATAGCATAGGGAACAATTTCAAGAATTGAGAAGTGGGATTACTTAAAATTAAGAACCTTCTGCACAACAAAGTAACGATTTCCAGGCTGAAGGGACAGCCTACAGAATGGGAAAAGGAACTTTGCCAGTTATATATTGGGCAAGAAATTCATATGCAGAATATATGAATAATTATAAAATTATGCATTGAAGATTATCCCATTAATAAATGGGCTAATGAATTGAATAGCCAGTTCCCAAAAATATATACAATTGGCCAATAGTATGTGAAAAGGGGGTGGAAAGTTTGTAAGGGCCAAAGGTCAGGAGGGCATACCCAGATGCATCCTTCCCCAATGATTGGCTTCTGCTATTACAACACATAACCCACTACTCCATGGGGAATACCAGCAACCCCACTTAGGTGGGCCCTCAGTGGATTGGGGGCAGCAATTAGGGAAAATGATGGTACCTACACAGGATGTATCCATACAAAGTATATCCTTAATTTTAAAAAAAAGAAAAAAAAGTGTTCTTAACATCCTTAATTACCTGGGAAATGCAAATTAAATCTGCTTTGAGATTCTATCTCTCCCCAGTCAAAATCGCTATTATCAAGGAAAGAAATGCTGATGATTGTGCAGGGACAGAGGCACATTTATTCACTGATGGCAGTGGGAAGGCAAACTTTTGCAGCTATGCAAATAACTAGGAATGTTCCTGAAAACAAAACAAAACAAAACTGAAAATAACTACCATATGAGCCAGATATATCATTATTGGGTATATACCTGACCATAGTAATACCATATGACCCAGATATATCAACCACTCTTGGGTACATGCCTGACCACAGATATATTTGCACATCTGTATTTATAGCTACACCATTCACTCTAGCCAAGAAATGCAACCAGCTTACATGCCCATTTACAGATGAATAGAGAAAGAAAATGTGGCACATATACACAATAGAATGTTATGCAAACATAAAGAAAAGTTAAATCATGACATTTGAGGAAAATGGATGCAATGGAAAATCATTATGTTAAGCAGCATATGCCTGACATTGACAAACAATTATTGTATGTCTTTCATATGTGGAACCTGGATTTAAAATTACATATATTTGTATTTATAAAAGAAAAAGAAAAATGAAGACATTATTTCCTTTATAAACTGATGGATTCCAATGTAAATTAAAGCTCCAAGGATAAGAAAATCTCACCTCTGTCCTGGGTAGAACTTGGGCAGAGCATTCCTAGCCCATTTTTCCAAATTAAGCAATGAGGTACTTCAATTATGACTGCTCCTTCATCCCCCAAGAGAATGGGAGAGATGTCATGTTTCATTAGAGGGATTCTTTTCACAGGGATGGTAAAGAGGCAGCTTACCATTTTCTAGCCGTTATGAGAATGATATTGTATGGTTTATATTGTGAGTATGTGATTTAATCAGCTACACTATACATGCATACATATATACATACATACATACATACATACATACATACATACATACATATAAACATACATTTATACATACATACATAAAAGATGCATGATTTAATCATACCACACTATACATACATACATACAAACATACATACATAAAAGATGCTTGATTTAATTATACCACACTATACATATATCACTATATATATTTATATGGTGCCTCATGAATACATACACTTATTATTTGTCAAAATAATAACAAAATGACACAAAATAACAACAAAGAAGAAATATATGTATATACTTATATATTTACTTACATTATATATTATACACACACATAATCATATATCAGAATGGGCCACATCTGATCACTAAGTGTCCATATGACCTGTTTGTTTCTGTTTTGCAGCCAGGAGGGACATGAGAAGCTCTCATTAAAGATGAAGATGTCATAGCTCACATACTCCTGAGGATAGACTCATATCATATGGGAGTTTTAGAACACTTCAGGACTGCTTGATCCAAAGTCAGGTGGACTGTCATCCAATATTGTTTTCTGAAAATTTCACATGTTACACATAAATGATATATTAGGATAAAACATAATTCTTGGGAGAATTAAGATTTAATATAGCTTTAATTACTATTTTTGTTATTTTGTAGAAGAATATATATACATATATTCAGTTATATGCATATATATATATAGTTTCAATGTATGTGTCAATTCCCAGAAAGAATTGGGCTAGTGTACATTAGAAATAAATCAAACACATTATTAGGATGTTCTTTCTTTTTAAGTCCCCAATTCCCTATATTTCTGTCAGGTGTAACAGTGCTTTTTATTTCAGCACTGAATACACAATGACACTTCTTAGAAATCCTAGACCAAAGTGAACACTATCTCCCCAGCTATAATTTCTGAAAACAATCTCTCATTCTCAAATTTCCCCTCCCTTCCTCTCATCTCAGGGGCCGCCCATCCTGTTTTCCCAGGATACAAGGTTGGAAAACTGCCTTCTCTTCACACAATTGGAGGCCCTGTTTTTAGTGGCAATTGTGCTGTGCTCTCTCAAGGCAGCCATCTGTTCACCTTGGCAAATGTGAGTGTCCCATTACCTGTCAAGGCTTCTAAGTTGGTTCCTTTATTGAACTAGAATCTGAACCTTTTGATTTTTGTTGGTGCCAGAATCTCCTTCTGGGCAAGAGAAGTGATTTCACATGATCCTTTGGCCCCTCGGGAGAAATTTGATCATAGTAATGACATTTAGTCACTTTCTGTCCCTATCAAGGAGCAACTCATTCCTCATCAGGTTTATAGTGAGTGAATTATAAGTTACAGAACATTAACACCATTTCTCAATGATTTACTGCTACCCAAATAGTACAGAGGGTAAGACAATCAAGGAGAAAAGTTGACAAAAATTCTGCCAAAAAGGCTCATTATTTGCAAGCTAAATTAACTTTCCCACAGACTACTAATGCCAGGTTAGTCAGCAGATCACACTTGCCTTCTTGGACTTGATTCGGTTACCTTATTGAAATAAGAAACTAGAGGTAATTACAAACCTTCTGGTGACCCTAGTCATTATAAATCTAATTATTATCTTTTCTCCTCCAAATTAATAAAACATGTTATAGAGTAACTAAGTCACATTTTTATATATTCAGTTCAAATTTCAGGGTTTACAGTCATGTTCATTTTGAATAATCTGTAGGGTATTATCTATATTATGTTAACTTCTGGGCATGCCTTTGAGGGAATTCTTGATTAGGTTAATTGAAGTGAAAAGACCCACTTGACCTGTCAGAGGCATGGTTCCATGGAATAGGGTTTGGACCAGATAAAACAGAGAAAAAGGTCGCTGAACACTAGCATTCATTGCTTTCTGCTGCATCCTAATTGCAGACAAAATGTGATTAGCTCCATCAATCCCTGCCACCATGCTTTCCTGGCTATGATGAATTGACAGAAACCTTGACTACAGGTAGACATAAACCTTTCCTCTCTTACATTATTTCTTGTCAGATATTTGGTCATAACACTGAGAAAGTAACTACTATATATGTGAAGAAATGTACAATTAAATCCTTTGAAACTAGAATTCCTGGATGAAACCCAAGAGGGGAAGGGCCATGTGTGAGTGTAGACAATAGTTTCTTTATATATATTTGAAAACAGAGAGAGAAGGAAAGAGAAAGAGAGAGGAGGGGCTGGAGAGATTGCTTAGAGGTTAAGGTGTTTGCCTGCAAAGCCAAAGGATCCCAGTTCGATTCCCCAGGATCCACGTAAGCCAGATGCACAAGGGTGCACATGCATCTGGAGTTTGTTTGCAGTGGCTGGAGGCCCTGGTGCGCCCATTCTTTCTCTCTTTCTCTCTGTCTCTCCCTCCCTCTTTCTCTGCCAAATAAATAAATAAATGGATTAAAATAAAATAGAAAGAGAGAGAGAGAGAATATGAATGGGCATGCCAGGACCTCCAGCCACTGCAAACAAACTTCAGACACATGTGTCACCTTGTGCATCTGGATTTACGTGGGTCCTGAGGAGTCAAACCTGGGTCCTTAGGCTTTGCAAGCAAGTGCCTTCTCCACTGAGTCATCTCTCCAGCCCTGATGATGGTTTCTTTGTGACTACTACAGCACAAGTAAAAAACTAAAAGTAGGCAAGATGGGTGGCATTGAACTCATGCAGAGCAAATGAAATGATCAGGCTATCTATGGGATGGAGAAAATGTCTGCAAATTATGTATCTGGTGAGGGACGAATCTCCAAAATATATAAGAAAATTTTACAACTCAACAGTAATGATAAATTATTTTGTTTATCTCTCTGAAGGCAAAGGTTAAGCAGGAAGATGTTGATGTGGAGAGGAAGAACTAGAGAAACAACAAGCTTGAGTATCCCATTATGGAGTCAGAAATCATTCCAGCTTTCCCTGATGACAAAGTGCAGAGCCATTTGTCCTGCAATTATGTAAGGTCTCTCTCTCTTTCTCTCTCACACACACACCAGATTTTGTTTTAAGTATAAGGATGTGTAAACATATCTTAGAACTCTAACTGCTGCTGTACCCTACAACCCCTAGGGAGATAGATCTAACAAAAGTCCCTGTACCAGTTCCAGTTGTGAGGCTAACACAGGAACAGTAGTCATAAAGATATTACGTAAGACTTCTGGTGTTTTATTGGCACACAGAGCATTTGGATGGCATCAGTGTTTCACAGTAAGAAAAAAAAAAAAAAACTGGATAAAGTATAACCCATCTTAAATCCATCAGATAATTGAGATAGTAAGGAAAACCTCCACCCTAAAACTAGAGGTGCAGGAAATATGAAGAATTATGGCTTAAGATAAGCAGAGGTACTACAGAAGTTTGGTAAGAACCTTTTATTCTTTTTTTTTCTTGTTTGTGACAATCCAGGTGGGCCTCAAATTTGCAATTATCTTCCATTATTTTTCCAAGTGCTATGATCTGTTGGGCATTGCTAAACATGGGCTGAGACTGTGAGGAACCTGGCCTGGGCTGTTGGACATGGCAGGGGACCTTGGGCTGTGGGGGTTGCAGCTGGCCTTATCCTCGGGAACCCACTGTGGTGACAGACACTGGCCCTCCCTGCCCATGGACAAGGTTGTATTGTGCTCTATATATGCCCAGAGTGGGCAGAATTGGAGGGCCCTCCCCTCTCTACCCCAAAAGCACCTGACCATTCTATAATCAGGCTTTGTTCCCCCCACCACCACAGTCCCTGACCTTGTGGCTAGCTGGCAAAGAGACCCTTATAAACAGTCTCCCTGAAACTGTAGCCATACAATATGTGGCTGAAGTCACGTAGCTTTTCCCACCACTTCTGTTATCTCCCTTGCAGCTTCTCCCTCATGACTTCTGCCTTCCAACAAAATTAGATAGCAACCCATAAACCTATGTATCCAATCACCTTATAGTCTGTATGTGCCTTCTCAACCTTTCTCAAATGTTTATAAACCAATTCCCCTTTCGAATAAATGAGGGTGTACTATCCAGATGGCCTCCTGGGTGGTTCATTTCCCATTGCACTCACCTGCTCCAGGTCCCTGCTTCCCCCCAACTCCTCCATCTCCCAGGATGTCGGTGGCCAATGACCCCAGGGGACATGAGGACCCACAATGATCATCACAGGAAGCAAAAGCTTTTAAACTGCAACTGACAATGGCTAGAGGTTGAGCATATACCAGCTTGCGAGAGAGAAAAACTGGGGAAGATCCTAGGTTTAGAGGAATCCTGTACTGTCCTGAATCTTACCAGGAGTGACCATATCAGATAAATGGTTCAACCACTATGGACAGCTATATGGAGACTCCTGAAAAGGATGACCATAGACCTACCAATGGATCCAGTTATTCCCTTATTGGGCATTTACCCTAAAGGCTCCAAGCCTCAGATCAGAGACATTTGCTCAACCATGTTTATAGCTGCTCAGTTCATAATAGCAAAGAGCTGGAATCAACCCAGGTGTCCATCACTAGATGAATGGATAACAAAGATGTGGTATATCTATACTATGGAATTCTATGTAGCAGTAAGGAAAGATGAAATAAGGAAATTTGAAAAAACATGGTCAAACATGGAACAGATCATCCTCAGTGAGCTCACCCAAGCACAAAAAGATAATCGTCACATGGTCTCGTTTATCTGTTGCTCCTAACCTGAATCCACATGACATGCGGCCAAACCTAATAAACACTCTGCGGACGAGACAAGAGGGAGGGTGGGATGGAGGGAGGGTAAGGGTGGGAGGGAATGAGAGGGTGGGAGGGAAGACAAGGGGGAGATACAAGTTGGGACCCAAAAGGAAAAAATACTATTAAACCCTTTACTCTGAACAACAGGCTAAAACATTGATCCTTCAGCAGGCCCACAGAGGGAACACCCGAACCATAGGAACCTGGAGAGAATATCATGAAGACCAACCTTAATCTTGTCCTGCTTCTCTTTCTCTTCTCTCTCTCTCACTCTCTCTCCCTCCCTCTCCTCTCTATACTCACTTTCTCTTTTATATTATCTATCTTTTTCCTCCCTCACCTTCCTAGGTGCAGACATAACTCCCAGGGCCAGCACAGGGTTGACTTCCACAATGAGCTGTTGATCTGAAAGACCTACAAGGTCTCCCAAAAAAGACAGACTTCTGTCAGAGTTCTTGGTGACCCACCAAAGGTTAATGGTAAGACCCTACTGTCGAAGACAGCATATGTGTGTGAGACCAAACACAGAGAGACCTGGCCAGAATCTGGAAGAAGGTCAGTCCCCAGACAGTTAGCTAGTATAGTACCAGAGGGTGCTACACGAGCAACTGGGGGAAAATGTCCAACATTGGTCCAAACAACTTGCAGTCTAAGATTTTGAATGTTAACACTGAAGACAAATTCCATCATGTTTCCAGCACAGGAAGAGAAGTGCATAATTTTTACCCTTACTCTCTATGGGAGGATGTTATTTGAATATTTGTGAAGGTCACACCCCTTGGGATACAGGCTTACTACAGGACTGAGACTTAATCACGGGACTCAGTATTTTCTCCACTTTACCACCACACACATAGGCTTCCCAAATTATAGGGGGTTATCATATAATTTAAATCATGGATACCTAACTTCCTCTGAAACATGTACAAAATTTAGCTACTACTTCTTTCTTATACCATGATGTTGGAGCTAGACCATACCCTCTTGTCACATACTTTTCCTACTCAGTATCTTCCTACTACAATTGCTTGTGGCCATCCACACTCAGGGAGAGTGGAGATTCTGGGGAGTCAATGCCTTTGGAAGGCACCTTCTGTCCTTGGCAAATGGAAAATTTTATACAAGTATCCTGGTTGTCTTGTTTTTCACATGGCCAATCCTGAGGGATGTTCCCTGTTGCTTCTAGAAGGTTTCCTGTGGGATTTAGCCCAGATGACTCATGCTAGGCTGACTGGGCATGAATGGCTCCTAGTAGCTTCCTTCCCTTCACCCTCTTAGTTTCCTCTGTGCTTCCAAATTCACTTCCCAGTTGCCAATTGAACTGACTGAACTCAAATCTCTGCCTCAACTCAAGCTTATGAGGGAACATAACAAAAATATGAAAAGCAATAATGGTAGAGTGTTTGAAAAAGAGTTCAGTGGACATTCTAGTTGGAAATGGGAGCACGTTTAGGTGGGTGTAGAACTACAATAAGTGAATGAGTGTAATGACCCTCTGCAAGCTGTTCATCAGTATGTTACTCACCTTATTTTGGTCTACTCTGGCATTCTGAGCAATTAACCAGTCTGATTGGGCTGCTTTTTGAGAATCTCATAAGCTGGAAGTTTAGCAACACCACACATTATTTCTCACAGTTTTGGAGGCAGTAAGTCTGAGATCAAGATGTCAGCATTCTTAGTGTGTGGTGGAGGCTGCTCCCTTTCTCAGTGGCATCTTATGCATGCTATGTCTTCACATGGGTAGAAATGAGGAAGCTTTCTAGGTTCTTCTAATCCTTTTATTAGTACCCTGCCCAAAAGACACCACCACTCCCCAAAGACCTCACCTCCAAATGCTATCACATTGCAGAGATAGATTTTAAACAAATGAATTCTGGGGTGGGGCATGAAGATTCAGACCACAGCAGCCAAAATATATTTTCCTTTATCTTAGAAAGGAATGGGTTATGGATTGAATGTTTGTATCTCCTCCAGATTCATGTTAAAACCCTAACCTCCCAGTGACTGTATTTGGAAGTGAGCTCTAGAAGGAAGCAAAGTTAAAAGAGTGGGGTCGAAATGTAACAGGATTAATGTTCTTATAAGAAGAGACACAACAGAGTTTGATATCTCTCTGAGCCCAGACAACAAGGAAAGGTCATGTAAGACATAGTGAAAAGGTAATCACCCACAACCCACAAACAGACCCCTCACTGAAAACAGAATTGGTCAGGACTGTGATCCTGGACTTCAAAATCTGTGGAATGTGTTATGACACTTTGAGCAGAATCATGACAAGACATAGGCAGATGTTGTAAATAGCCCCTCATTTTATGCTTATTTTCAAAAAAGTTGCAGGTGCTTTGTTGCAAGCTTGAGGCAAAGAAAAAGAAAAGGAGAAACTGTTAAATGGACTTCTGTTTTTGTTCCTTTTCCTTTTGGGGCGATAAGTTTGTGTGATTTGTCTGTGTGTGCATGTGTATTATATGTATATTGGGTGCACATGCAGCTCTCCAGAGGTCAACATTGGGTATTTTCTACTACTTCTCCACATTATTTTGTATGAAAAAAAGTCAATTAACAAATCAGGAACACACCACTTCAGCTAGACAAGCTAAACAGCATGCCCCAAGCATCCTCTTTCTCAGCCACCTCAAAACTTGGATTGCAGGCATGCACCACCATTTTACATGAATACTGAGTATATGAAATCAGGTCCTTGCACAATCTAATCCACTGAACATCTCCCTGCCCCCCTTATGCTTTCTTTAACCTTGAGAAGGCAGCATAGCAAGTAGATGCTGAATGCATCACAACAATGGACTTAGAGCATTCCTCTTCTTTTCAGGCTACAGCAGAATGGCTTTTTTTCACTCTTTCTGTAAAGACATTGGTGGCTGGAGGCAGGCAAGCACAGGAAAGGAGAAAGCACCATAGAATAAACATGTTATAACCCAAACTTATTAGTCAAACTATAGGACAATGCAAACAATGCCCCTTGCAACTGACCCATACTCCCTGAAAACTCCTATTAAAAGAAGCCCCAGATCACTTCCTGAAGCCCTAAAGCACCTCCATTTGAGTGGCCTACTGCTCCTTTGACAGTGTATTAAAAAGTTTACTATGTTTTGTTCTTAATAAGGGTATTTCTGCATAACTGCTTTTGTGCACCTTTCTTCAATTCTGTGGGTACCACATCAAGAACCTTGAAACACCCAGAGACTACTAGTACCAGGTTGACACATAGGGATGCTAGCAGTATTCATTACTAAAGCCCTGATGCACATTTTATAAGAAAAAGCAATCTTACAGATTAATTCGAAGCTTTCAAAGGAATATGACTACCAACAATAAAGATTAAAAATAAACTTTTCTTCAAGCCCATGAGGAGGGCTTAAGTGACATACATAGCACCATTGAAAGGGAAAATCAATAACTACAGTAATATTTTTGACTGAGATTGTGTAGTAAAGCATATAACTTCTCTATTTGCAATTGATACTGACTTAAATCAATGTGTGGAGTGTTCTAGGAGAATCAGAGGGAGCCAAGAGTGACAAGGAAAGAAATGGAGTGGACTTTGCTTTAACAGATAGAGTATTTCTCAGCATTTGAGTAGCTTTGGAGAGATGCTCTGCAATCAACCCCACTTAATGGTTGCTGTCTGGACTATGTTACCACACCAGTTGTCCTGTATATGGATCTGGCACATTTGTTTCATTCCAACTTGGAAAGAACATGGATGACATCATTCTCCAAATTGGATGGAATGCCTGCACAAAAAATAACTCTCAGCCAGGCGTGGTGGCGCACACCTTTAATCCCAGCACTTGGGAGGCAGACGTAGGAGGATCGCCCAGAGTTCGAGGCCACCCTGAGACTACATAGTGAATTCCAGGTCAGCCTGAGCCAGAGTGAGACCCTACCTCGAAAAACCAAAAAAAAAAAAAAAAAAAAAAAAAAAAAAACTCACAGGTGAGCATGTCACTGTTGTTGTTTTCAAAGGTACGTTCTCACTCTAGCTCAGACCTTGAAGTCACAGTGACCCTCCCACATCTGCCTCCTAAGTGCTGGGATTAAAGGAGTGTGCCAACATGTCAGGTCCTCTTAAAGATGCCCTAGGGAAGAGCTGGTAAAGGGAAAAGAAGGCCTATCTTCTTCACAGTGAGAAGCCCCAGGTACTACTCAGGTGCTGAATGATTCACTAGCACACTTGACTCTGATGATTGGAGGTCAAGCTGCCAACATGAGGTGAATGAAACCACCCAGCCCATGGAGCTGCTGCCTTCACTGTGGTACTCCCATAATCCTCGACTTCAGGGTGCAACTGGTTGATGAAATCCTAAGTGTTCCTGTTGTTGCCTACACTAAAGTCAAAGTCAGGTGGAATCAGTGGGAGGAGAATCTATGGTTAAACCTTAAGATAAGCCCTGGTATTTCAGCCACTTAGGTGGTAAAGGTGAAGTCAGAGATGAGGAAGTCTTTAAGAGAATTAAGTAAATCCAGCAGATGCAGACTAGGTGGAAGCATAACAATGGTAATAAAAATAACTTAGCTTCTTTTATGTAAATAAAGCAATAAAATATATTCATACTGTACCTTCTATAACCAGAAAAATTATTTTGAAATCTTATACATTTTTCCATCTAATTCCTAGGATAAGTTTATATAAGAACTATTCTGAGAAGAGGCAATAAAGGCATGGTAGAGGTAAATGCTGGCCCAAAGGGATTCATCTTGTCAGTGGAGAGGCAGGCTCTGTCTTTGGGGTTCTCAGTTTTACAATGAGTTGTGTTGCCTTACCTAACTTTTATGTCATTCTCATATCTCTCTGACTGCCATTCATTTTGTAGGATTGTTTCATTTGCCTAGGCATTCTCCCAACAACTACGTTTGGCAAGTTTTGTGGATACATAGCACAGGTCTAGAACCAGAGTATGGCAAGAGGAAACCCATGACTTCCAAACCCTTTTATGGCCATGGCAGGTTCTAAGTGTACATCCCAGGTATGTGATAGCTAATTTTACGGGTCACTCGACCACTGTGCCCTAATGTTGGATCAAATACTTTTCTGGGTATTTCTGGAAATGTTTTTGGATAAGATTTACATAAAAATCTCTACGACACTTACTAAAGCAAATTGTTGTCCATAACGTGGGTAAGTCTTATCTAGTTAGCTAAAACCCAAGTAAAACAAAAGACTGACCTAGAACAAAAGGTTGAGGCTAGAATGAAATTTAAATCAGTTATGGTGGCAAACACCTACAATCCCAACACTTCAGAGGTGGAGGCAGAAGGATCAGGAGTTCAAGATCATCCTTAGCTCTACAGTGAGTTCACTGTCAGCTAGTACTACACAAGACTCTGTCTCAAAACACATTTTTAAAAAGAGAAAATATAAAAAAAGCCCAAGTTCTATTAACTGATCACCTTTAGACTTGAATAGCATTTATTCTCTGAATTTTTAGTGTACTAGCTTACCATGCCAATTTTGATTTTTTTTTTTACAGAGAACTAGTTTCAATATAATATGGTATTTGTGTATTAAAGAGCCAACAGAGGGCTTCATAGCATTTGATATTGAAGTAGAATCAAATGGGCAGAGACATGGCCAATGCAGATTTTCACTTTCTCCTAAGAGCATTCATTGTAACAGTTCTCCATCTCAAGCACAGTCTGAAGTCTTGATGCTTATCACATGGCCTCTCACTGGATGGTGCATTGCAGAAAATGGTCAGAAAATGAAGATGCTTATGAGGTAAAGATGCTTTATGCCAAGAACTCTTTTACATCTTGAATGTTACCAGGAACCCTTCTTGCATCTAGAAGCTCAGACCCATACCTGCCACTCACCCCTTATGGACCTCTAGGCCCCACTAGCAGCAACTATGTGAGGAGCCCTGAAGTCTGGATAGGCAAACAGCCAATCAGATCATTTTTAGTAAGTCAAGAAACATTAATTAATATCTTTCCACCCCTGAGCATGCAAGTAACCCTAAATTAGCTCAATGAGTAAAAGGAGGCATGAAAGTAAGGAGGAGAATGAATGTGGATAAAGAAGGGCATTAGTTGGAGAGGAGGGGATAAGAGAAGGTAATTGAAAGGAAATAAGATCAAAATATATTATATACATATATGATAATATCAAATGAGAAACTAAAAATTCCTTTCTTCTGTTTTTTTGGAGGCTATTGGGATCCCCCTTCAGCAGATGCTTGACAGCAGCAAAAAGGTGGCAAATTGTCACCCTTGTCTCTACCCTCTGGCATTATCTGACTGGGCTGGGGGAATACAGTAAGGGGACATTTCTGACAATACAAATAAACAGGAAAATTTCTTCATATGCCTGTATTTCCAGGTAATCATGCCAATTATGTCCCTTGAAGGCATTTAAATCACTTGTTTTTAAATCTTTACATGTAAATTGTCCTGTGAGAATGACATATATCCATGTGATATCTCCCTCCCCATTACCATTATTTCCGTGGGTACCTGTCTTGCAGAACTAATAATTACCATGCAATTAAATATAAAAGCAATCAACGCAGGAAGATGCCTTCTATAATTTTCTGCAATCTTGCCTGGGCTCTCCACATCATTTCATTGTTTGGTAACTCAAGCCCAGGTAGCAAAACATTCAATTATGAGCAGTCCCCATATTGAAGGAGTACTTGGATGCAAAACAAAATCAAACAATTAAGGGCTGCCTCCAAGATGGGGGATCACCAGGTGGAAAAATATGCACATTGACCTGAGGTCTGATGGGGATGTTAATGATGGCAATCTGGCCGAGGATCCTTGGACAAGATACAGGATAGCTCTTTGCTGCAGCTCTCTCTGGTTTAATACTAAAACATTCATTTAGGTGAGAAATGCTATATTTCCAGAATAGGTTAGCGTGGCAAATATAATTCTGAAGGCAACACTAGTCATTTTGTAAAAGAAGCAGCCAGGAGCTATTTATCAAAGTTTGCCAACTACTTCAGGAATATTGCTCCTAATTATCACAATAATCATGCCAGCAGGTCTATTGTTCTCATTACAAATTTGCAAAGTAAATATTCAGAAAATATATTAGAAACTTATCATGGTCAAGAGGAAAGATAAAGGAAAGGTGCAATTTAGGTTTCCCGAAGAAGTGCATACAAAATGGAGAAAGTCATAATCACTGCAATAGTCTGCAATTAAAAATCTGGTCTCAGTGGTGTATGTGTTTGGAATGCATTTACAGTAGCAAGAGACCTTGGTGCATCCATTTCCCCTCTTTCTTTTTCTGTCTTTCCTTACAAATAAATAAAATATTATTTTTTAAAAAATTGTCTTGACATAAATGGAAACAAACAGAACTGGACAGTCTTCCTATTTCACAGAAGATATATCACATATTCTGTGGGTTGGGGTTTTTGGTTTACAGGTACCAGGTGGGACTCCAATTCTAGAAAAGGCTTAGGAGAGCAGGACCCTGATAGTTTTAAGTTTTTTAAACTAGCCTGTGGATTAGAAGGAATTGAGAAACCTGGGGTCATCTTTCTGATTTGTCATCAGCAGGATGGATTCAAGAATCTCTGTCATGAAGTAGCAGAGCAGAATACTGGTTTCCTTTACTGTGGCCAGCCTGAGACTGAAAGGTTACAGTACACCATTCTTGTGAGGGAATGAAACTGAATTGACCCATAACTGGAAAATGATCCGGAGTGCCTGGAACTACAAAGTGCTGGTGACAATTGTAGGAGAAATTCTAACTGCCAACATCAGAGCCATTAAGCGCCAAGGCCAAGTCAGGATTCAGAATGAAAGCATTAAAGTGAGCCAGGAACAGGGTGAAAACAGGTCAGAAAACAGGCCTGTTCACAAAATCTCAGTTCATTCATTAGCTGGACAGATGAGTAGGGGTTGGATGGAATAGAATGGAATTAGACAGGTCCTTGGGCTGCCTTTAAAGCTTACGAATATTTATCTGCAAACCACAATGCCATTGGTTTATTCATGTGTTTCTTACTTTTATAATTTTCTTTCATTTATTCAACAAATGTTCTTGCATATCTACAGCATGCCAGAACTACTCTTGCTACTGAGGGTAGAACAAAGAACCAAGTAGCCAAGTTCTCTCTTCTTGATGCCCTTATGGTATCTCAGCAATGAAATCCAGCAATAGCATACTGTGATACATTAAGTGACCTTAAAAGAAAGCTGTGAAGTTGCTTAGGAACTGAATGACAGTTATTTTTGTGCAATGGTGAGAAATGGCCTCTCGTTTTCCTTGATTTTATTTTGAAAATATATACCACCTAGACTCAGTTATTATTCATATTTCTGCTGAAGCACTTCAAATGAGGCTGCAGCTATCAATACATTTTTCCTAAGTATTTTAGTATTTATCTTATAAAAGGAAAATATTTCTACATACCTCAATATCATTATTATAGCCAAAATATAAAATTTATTTAATTATATCAGATAGTGATAGATTTTAGGCTTTATGGGCCGAGATGCAAAGTTTAGAACATTATAAGTACCTAAAAAGCAAAAGGAAAAATAAATTACTGCAAGTTTACATTGATGAAGTTAAAATATAATTGAGTACATTTTAGTGATACATTTTTTTCCATAAGTGAGAATAAGAGAAATGAGGGGTAGGACCTGAGGGATAACATTTACTTAACTGAGTTTCAAAGTTTATGTTCTCATAAAATCAGTTCCAAATGCTTATGAGTTACTATTGATCTATGGTATGGTTATATGTTTTGCATAGTTCAAATGACTTTATAGTTACATATGCCACATATCGATATCAGCTCATGATCATATGCTCAGTCCATTCATTTTATGGAAGTCACTTAGAGAATGTTATTAAACTATTTGCTCTACTTGCTTTTTAATATATCATTACTTTACAGATTAATTGTTTTTAATTGAAGGTTAGTTGGGTGAGCCTGAATTATAATTTAAATAAATTTTACATATCAAAATTTCCTTTCCATTTGCAGTGTGGTCTGAAACATTGCAAGAAGTAAGTTTGAGCTCAGAAACTCCAACTGTGGTAAATTTTTGTAAGACTAGAAATCTTGTGTCAGGTTTAATTTATGATAGCAGGATAAGTCATACAGCTGGTTAACATTACTTGTCATTCAAATAATACTAGCTGTCATTGAAATAACTTTACTCAGTATAATTTATGTACATGTCTTTTCCATTTGTACTTGTATATTGAATTCATTCTAGGTATTATTAAGGCCACAGCAAAGTATAATTTCTAAATCCATTCTACTATTCCCTATCCACTCCCTCTGATACCCTTCTTCCCACCACCTATCAGTAGCTACACCATCAGAGAGAATTACTCCCCTTACACCAGTAATCACTAGCTGCTAATATATCCTCAGGGAAGAGTGGGGCATCATGAGCCCATCTCCCATCTCTGACAGAGTGTTAACTGGACCTACCTTATCTTATGCAGGTTTTGTACAGGTAAAACAGCTTCTGGGGGTTGATGAGTACAATGGCCTTATTATACCTGGATGACTGAGTTCCACAGGATGCCTCCCCATTCTCCAGCTTTAACATTCTTTGTGGCCCCCTCTTCTCTGATGTTCCCTGAGATTTGGAGGAGGTCATATAAATGACTTATATGGGACTAAACCCTCAACAGGGACTTATTTTAACACTTTCACCAGATATGAGTTTCTGCATTAATTGCCACCTTGTACAAAAAAAAATGTTTCTGACCAAGGTTAAGAGTGAAATTTTATATTAAGAAAAATTTTAACATTGACCTTGAGTTTCCAACAAATATACTAAAACTTAAGTCATTGACTCTATGTGATCAAAAAATGCAAGACATTCCCATTCTGTTGACAAAAATCACACACAGAACTGACAAGAGATGGCTAAGTCAGTAAGAGCATGTGAAGATCCCTGTTGACATGTCTGGATCAGTAGCATGTGACAAGTTCAGATATGCTTCATAAAGTACCTATTGATAAATGATGTAATGAACAGCCATCCTATATTTTTGCATGTTTAATAAGCTTGTCCAAGAAGACCTTTTATTTTTCCTCACTTGTACTTCTAGCATGATCAGATGCAACAAACAACAACTTCCATTTCAAGTGATGCAGAATTAGCACTTGTACTCCCTCTTTGGACATATTCTTACAAGTTGCTGATCTAAAATATATATTTATTTACTTATTTATTGGACAGAGAGAGGGAGGGAGGGAGAGGAACAGAGATAGAATGGGCATGCCAGAGCCTCCAGCCACTGCAAACAAACTCCAGATGCATGTACCACCTTGTACATCTGGCTTACATGGATACCAGAGAATAGAACCTGGGTCCTTAAGCTTCACAGGCCGGTGCCTTAATCACTAAGCCATCTTTCCAGCCCACAACTTGCTTTTGAACACAGAAGAATTACAGACTTGGGATGGAGAGATAGCTTAGTGGTTAAAGCACTTAACAGCAAAGCCAAAGGATCCAGGTTTGATTCTCCAGTACCCATGTAAGCCAGATGCACAAGGTGGCACATGCTCCAGGAATTAGTTTGCAGTCCTAGAAGCACTGGTGCCCCCATTCTCTCCCTCTCTCTCTTTCTTTCTCTCTCAAACAAATAAATTAATAAATAAAATGTAAAAAAGATACAGACTCTTTCTTGACCACTTAAAATCCATTCTGGATGATTCAAGTGATGACTTATGAACAATCCTAGCAGCACTTATAGACAAATTGAGGGCCAAAGAAAATTTCCTGAAAGTACTTGCAGAGCTTTTAAACTGGCTGTTAATGTTCCATCCACATTAAAACTTCTCTATCTACCTCTATCTACTATTTTCAGCAAAAGCCTATAACCTAAAGTTGATTTTTCTCAAGTTATTAATTTTAATATTCAATTACTAAGACAAAAAACAACTGGATGAGTGATAAACTTCATGGTCCTGGAGGTCTAAGGTCAACAGATAGCATCTTGTGATGCCTTTTTGCTAGCAGTGTTGTGAGGAATAGTTATTGGTAGTATACCAGGAGCATATGAGTGTGTATTATGGTATCATTCCACAACTCCAGCCCATCTTTTTATGGAACTACCAGGATTCAATAATAGGGTTCTGATAGCCTTTTAAAAAACTTTTTATTTTTTATTATTTTTGGAGAGAGACACACAGAGAGAGACAGAGAGAGAGAGAGAGAGAGAGAGAGGAAGACAGAGATGGGCACACCAGCAGTGTCTCAGCTACTGCGAACGAAATCCAGATGTGTGCACCCCCTTGTGGTCAAGTGCAGCATTGCACCCTTGAGTCACTTTACATCTGGCTAAAAGTGGGACCTGGAGATTGGAACTGCTGGAGATTGGAACCAGTGTTCTTAGGCTTAGGAGGCAGGTGCCTTAACCCCTAAGCCATCTCTCCAGCCCCCTGATAGCCTTTGTGATCCTAATAATCTCTCAAACAGTTTACCTCTAAAACCCAAAGTTTCATTGTTTCTACCCTGTTAATAGCTCATAGTGATAATTAGGGAATTAAACTTCAGCATAAATTTTGGAAGGGGCAACTCATATTTAAGCCATAGCATCTACATAGCTATTTATGGTCACTGCCCTTATTTGGCACAAGCTGAGCTCATCACCAAAATGTAAAGAGTGCCTACCATGTCCCATTGACTTTGTCAGGCATTTAGGAAGTGATAGCAAATAAAAGAAGCATAAATGCCTAGTGAAACCTGCAATTAAAGAGTGGTCAGAATCTTACATGTGGAAAGTGGTACCTTCTGTGCTTGTAATAATGACACTTGGCATTGGCTGAGTGTTGATTTGAATGTAAAATGAATCCTACAGCCTCATGTATTTGACATTAAGCATCATACTTGATCTCAAGCTGGTGGAGTTTTTGGGAAGTGGAGCCTTATTGGAGGAGGTTTGTTGCTTGAGGGTGGGTCTTTGGATTTTATAATACAGCCCCCAGCCCCTGTCAGAGCTAGCTATCTTAGTTCATCTTCTCTACTACCACCCTGTTGATATGTGATGATGTGCGGTAGCTACATGCTTGTGCCTTGCTTTCCCTACCATGACTAAACTTCTCCTTGAGACTGTAGGCCAACATAAACCCTTCCCTTCCATAAGCTGTGTATAGTTTTGCGTGTCGTTCCAACAGAAAGAAAGTTGGTGCAAAGAAGTGAGCCATTGTTATAATAAGCCTGATCATGTGGTTTTTGGTCTTTGAAACTGGTTTCCTGGAGGAATGTGGAAGGAATTGGCACTTTGGACTACAGAAGTACACCTTAATGGGCCATTCTGGTGAGAGTTGAAAGACCACAGTGTAGCAAGAACTGTGGATTGTGAAGATTTGGCTTATGAGGGTTCAAGAGTGTGGGGAGAGGATTTTGTTGAGAACTTGGTTAGAAGTAGTTTGTGTGATGTCTGCGTTCTGAGAACTGGAACAGGTGAAATTTAGAAATTGACTTGCATGTTTTGTGGAATACAGAAGGATATGAAAGGTATGAACTTTAAAACCACATGATGTATTCATTTATTTTATTATTGGGTTACAAGAAGAGATAGAGAGAGAAACAGAGAGAATGGGTGCAACAGGGCTCCTGGCTGCTTACAAACTCCAGATGCATGTGCCACTTTGTGCATCTGGCTTTACATGGGTACTGGGGAATCAAACATAGGTTGTTAGGTTTAGCAGAAAAGAACCTTTATCAACAGAGCCATCTCTCAAGCCCCAGATATGAACTTTTGTACAGAAGGAAATATGAGCAAATAATAAGTTTCAGGTCTCAGAAACTGGGAGAACTTCAGTTGCAATTGTTAAAGAATTAACACCATTGAGGCTGGTCCAGCTTTTCTACACTGGAACAGTATGAGAAGTACTGATTCTTTTGAAAGGAGGATGCCTGAAGGAAGAATGCTGAAGAAGTTTCTTTCACCCTAAAATAGGCTTTTATCTGCCCCTTCCCAATTACCAAATTTGGCAGTATTGCCCACCTGGTACTAGTGAGGTATTTTGTCCCAGCAACAGTCTCTGAAGCCAAGTGTCTTGAGGAAATGAAGATTTTTACAGGACCTGAAGAATGCTTGGCTGCATTTCAGAAAACAAAGAGTAAATGGAGTGAGAAAAGCAATGCCCAGGTAGTAAAAGACTTTCATCTTATGGGGGCTAATGAGCTCATGATCAAATTTGCATTTTCAAAATTCATAGGCCTAGAGTAAGGTTTATGCTGGACATGAGAGATGTGATGTGATACCCAGTTCACTGAGCAAAAAAGATTGTATTCATCCAAGGGTTAAGAAGGAAGATGATTCAGCAAGGACTGTCAAAGTGGGTTTAGTGGCTTTGCTGAGCCCTGTGATGGTTCATGAGTTACTGGATATGAGAGGCTTTGATGGATGTGAGTGACTTAGATCAGCATGTAAATTGAGTTCTAAAGGGCTCAATGAATAAAAAGGGAATGACAGAAAGAAACAGCAGACTAAGAGCCTATCTGGTTACTTGAAATAAAAATGTGATACATTTTGTGTCAGGTTTAAAAATCCTGGGGGAAAAATGTCAAGAAATCAAACTCAGGCTGGAGAGATGGCTTAGCGGTTAAGGCACTTGCCTGTGAAGCCTAAGGACCCATATTTTACTCTCCAGATCCCATGTAAGCCAAATGCACAAAGATGAGGAGAGTGCAAGGTCTCACAAGACCACTAGGTGGCAAAAGCATCTGGCGTTTGATTGCAGTGGCTGAGACCCTGGTACGCCAATTTCTCTCTCTCTAAAATAAAATATTAAAAAGAAAAAGTCAAAATCAGTGTTGGTAAACCTCTGGAAGTCTTCTTAGCCTGAGCAACAGCTCACCAAAGAGGCAGAAGGAGTTGTAAGTGAGAGAACAAAACAGGAGAAAAAGACCAGTTAAGAAAGAATTACAATAACTCAGATACCAGGTGAAGGTTATTTGCACTATCTTCATTCACTGTAGCCATTGTAAGTGTATATAGAGCCTACACGCTTAAAAGTAAACAAATTCATTGTCTCTCCTGACCGTATTATTTTCTTTTAGCAGGCCTGAATTCATCTTCCATGAAGACATGTGTGCCATTTCTTCTGTGCTTCTTCTGGTGCTGGTCCCACAGTGACCAGTGACTTTTCAGAATGATCCTTTGTGGTCCTCACCAGCCACAACATGAAAACTTAGTGGACAGTGGTTTATAGAGAATTTAGAACCTTTTCTTAGTCTAAGTTCCTCTCTCATTTATAGCATGATGTTAGAGACAGTGTTTCCCTGGACTTCAGCTGCCTTACATGCAAAGTTATAACTACATTTTAGCAAAGATTGAATGATTACTTTGATCCAGGCATTATTATAAGTCATATCTTTTTTTTTTTTTTTTTTTTTTTTTTTTTTTGGTTTTGCAAGGTAGGGTCTCACTCTGGCTCAGGCTGACCTGGAATTCACTATGTAGTCTCAGGGTGGCCTCGAACTCTCGGCGATCCTCCTATCGCTGCCTCCCGAGTGCTGGGATTAAAGGCATGCGCTACCATGCCCAGCTTTTTATGTCATATCTTGTTAAATTTTCTCAGCAATCTCTAGAAGTAGATATAATCTTTCCCTCATATTCCAACAAATGAAACAGAGGCAAAGAACGATTTGAACTTAGGCACTGTCACATAGCCAGTAAATGGCGGCAGTCTATGTAAATCTTGGTAGGGAAGAAGTGAGCTGGTTTTGATCTCTGAAGATCACCTTCTCCTCTGGCATTTAGTACCACAGTGATGTTAACAGTGGGAAAGCAGATCATGGGAAGATGGAGGTCCTCTGGCTAAGGATAGAACAGAATATATAACTTCAGGACCATTGATTACAAGGACAATTGTACTAGCAATGAATAAAGGATGGTTTCACATGCCATCATGCTGCTAATGCTGAGAACCAAGGTATGCACTACACTCATCCAAACATCCAAAGCATATGCTTTGATATCTGATTATGGAGCCAGTCCACCTGCAGGCCTCAGTGATGGAATCCAGCAACACACCAGCATGAGATGAACACACCCCCAAAGGCAAGCACTTTCGTAATGATTGATACCACAATCAAACTGAGGAGTGAAATCAAACATAAAATACACAGTAACCAATTTGATGCTTTTAGGGATGTAAAGCCCTTCTAGGAATCTGTCTGACATTTCAAGCTGGTGCAGAGGAAAATAGATACTGTGGTGGCTGGCTTTTCATGAGTTTTCATCCTTGCTGTTAGCCTAAACCTTGATAAAATGGAATCATTCCAGGTTAATTAGTGTTAAGGTACATGGAGGTCCCTGTGAAAGACAGGTAAAGTGCACAGTGGGGCAGGACATTTTAAAGGCCTCCAGTTGCTAATTGAAGGTATGAGACATCCATGGATTCAGTGACAGGGGACAGGAAGCAGTGGCAATGGAGTTGGCCATTTTCTACCTCTCAGCCATTGGATTTCTTAAAGCCATCACACACACACACACACACACACACACACACACACACACACACACACACACCCCTACCTGTCACATAAAGCTATTTGCAATCACTGAGTAATGATTTCCTCCACAGGGGATATTTTTTGCACAAAGTAAAATGATTTTTGCCTGAGGGAACACCCTTTTCTTCTAATTTGTTGGTTTTATGAGGAAATGGAATAACTTGTAAAGGTACATGCTCATAGCAGAGTCTCAGAAACATCCTATGCAAGGATGGAAGGCAGGAAAGCACATTGTGAGCAGCCACTATTCTTACACTGTACATTATGTCATTGAAACCTAACAACTTCACTAGCTGACAGTCCTGCTATTATTCTCATCTCACAAATGAGGATCCCATATTTAGAAAGTATAAATGTTTGAACAAAATCAACACAATAGGAAGGCTAATTTCTTTTTTAATTTTTTTAAAAATTGTTTTATTATCATTTATTTATTAGAGACAGAGAGAAGAAAAGAAAGAGAGGGAGAGTGACAATGGGTGCACCAGGGCCTCTAGCCACTGCAAAAGAACTCCAGACCTGTGTTGTACCCCCTTGTGCATCTGGCTTATGTGGGACCTGGAGAATTGAACTGGGGTCCTTTGGCTTCACAGGCATGTGCCTTAACTGCTAAGCCATCTCTCCAGCCCAGGAAGGCTAATTTCTAACTGTAGTTTGACCCCAAGCATAACTTGTTTCACAGTATGATACTATGTCCCACTGAGATTTGCCAAGGGAAAGCTTTCTTCTGCCATTTCTTTAGATCTACATTGTCTGTTTTCTATTTAAACATGAATTATTCCTGACTCAGGTTTACAAGTCAGCATTCATTCCCAGATGGAGCCAGAGGGATTATTGTTTCATTCAAAGTGAAGTCATAGTGAAGGCCTGAATGTGACTTAGAAGTAAAGGCTTCAGTGGAGGGCATTTCAATTAGAGGATGGAAAGATGGGGCAGAAAAGGGCATAAACCTTATGGATGGGTGGGGATATTTTCCTGTTTTCATTAATATTTGCTTGGTATATTTTTGGAAAAATATTGTCCCAAACAATTGAGTGGTATAACCTCAGAATTCTTGCCAAACAAAGTCCATAACTTCCCTTGGACAGGAATTGAGATTACTTTTTGGCAGAGAAAATCGTATACTTGCTTCTCAAGTAATGCTGATTAGTGGAACCATACTTCCACATCTCTGTGGCCCACATATGCACTAGGCCTCAGGCTGATCTGTTTGTTATGAAGCAAAAATGGATTAAAAGCAGAAATCTTTGTATGATAATATTTATGTTGGTGGAAGATCAGGGGACTGGGCCTTTAGCACTTATCTACCTCCTTCCTCTAAGGAAACAGTCTCAATGTTGGCTCAGGCAGAGAAGCCACTTTGGAGGATTCCTCCCTCCAACACAATGCCATGTTTTTGACAAAAAAGTCTTTGATTATAATTGTGTGCTAAGCAAATTTCCTTTAGTTAGGACAATGGAAGCTGGTAGTCCCACAATCTATGACCTTAATGGGTTTTCATTTGTCCAGTATAAAATTAAGTATCACCTCTGGTCTTTATGAGGGCACAGGACATGTGCATCACTATATCCTTCTACCTAATCAACTTTACAGGACAATGTACAGCTTAAAATTATTGTATGAGGGATGAGGAGATAGATCTGGAACCATGGTGCTTGCTTTGTAAGTGTGAGGACTTGGGTTCTATACCCAAAACCCATGTAAAAATGCCAGACTTGGTAGCATATGCTGGCAGTTACAGCACTGGAAAGACTTGAGACAAGTAGATCCTAAGATCATTTTCCAGTCATTCTAGTCTAATTGGCCTACTCCAGGCCAATGAGCAAACCTATCTCAAAAAAAAAAAAAAAAAAAAAAAACAGTATCTGAGAGAAATAACACTCAGGCTGTCCTTCACATGTATGCACACACATGTGCACCCCAAAATAATCTTGCACAGGTGTATTCACACACATTTGCAAAGATATTGTTTGACTAAATGTATACAGATATTAGTATATTTTTAGTGATCGATCCTAACCTGTTAAAAAAAAAAGACAGAAAAAGAAGCCAGAGGTAGTGATACCTACATGTTATCCCCACAACTGAGAGAATGAGGTAGGAAGATCAAGAGTTCTAGGCCAGCCTGGGCTACATAGTGAGAAGCTGTCTAAAAGGAGAAAATAAGAGCAGTTGAAGAGACTATAAAGTACATTTAGCACCAAATGTGTGTTGAAACTTGTGAAAGGGCTCTTACATGTGTTGTTTCAAGGGATTAGTATGCTTAAGTTTATAAAGAAGCTCACTCCATATAGTACCTAATCTATATATATGGTAATTTTTAAAGTCTCCGAATGAAAAGAAAGTATGATCTGGAACATCTGGATGAAGGATATATGGTTCTATTTAGATGTATATTTGGGTTTCAAGATGGACTTATAAATAGACTAGAATGCAAAGAAGCCACAAAATCAGAGGAACAAGTTCTAATAAGGTGTTGGAGAGATAGAAAGAGAATTTAAGATTGTGTTTGAGGTTGCCTGGGAAAAAAATAAGCCACGGATAGTCCTGTGATAATAGACAAAATCTTTCGACCACATCCTCACATTCATGTTAGAGTCTGAGACAATTTATTCTGTTTGGTGCTTACAAATCTTCACACTTTTCATTCACTCATTCACTAAATATAAGCACTCACTAAATGTATTTCCCATATTGTAGTTACCTTTGTATTACTGGGACAAAACATAGGAGTAGCTAATGGGAGGAAAGGGTTTATATTTGTTTTTGCTCTTGAGGTAAAGCTTCACAATGGCAGAGCACAAGGAAAGACTGGGTATCACTCCTTGAGGCAATAGGTAGAAGACAGCAACAATGGAGGGAGTGAGCAAGGAGCAGGTGGCTATTACACCCCAAATGCAGTTCCCTGGAACACACCTCCTCCAGTTAGGATCCCCCTCCCAAATTGCCACCAGCTGGTGACAAAACATTTAAAGCACATGAGTTTATGGGAATATTTGATTCCATCATCACAACCCTATACTGAACTCAAGAGATTCAGGGCTGCCCAATCCATGGTCCTTCTCTGCAAGGAAAATGATGAGGCAATGAATAATTGGTAGTTTCACTCTTGCAGCCTCCGCATGCCTCAGGATGGAAAGGAGCTCCTCTGCAGGACATGGGCATGTCTCTCTTCCCTCGGCCTTTCCATCCCATAGACTAGAGCTGACTCCTCAAACTTTATCTCTTGGCCTATCTTTGAGTCATTTTGATTGTCCTGTTTTCCTTTGTGTCACACCCAAGCTTCCTAAATCATGTGTGTGGCATCCAGCACACCCACAGTAACAGCACTAATTGCAGGCTTTGAAAGGAAGCTTTCTTTGATCCCTGAAGATAAACCAATTGCATGACATAGTTTTCTCCTGGTTCAGCAACTTTCAATTTCCTGTTTTTTTCATGAAGCCGTATCAGTATCTGTCTAGCAGGCAAGGAGCCATATTTTTCTGATTCCACCATGCCATCTGGCTTCTTGCCATCCTCCATTCCAACCCCACCTCCCTCTTCTCAGCTGGGCAGTTGAGGTTTCTTCCCCTGCTGTGTCTGGCATGTGTCTCCCACACTGAGACCTTCACAGGAGCCCTTCCCAATCCCTCACTCTTTGGAGGTCAGAATCTGGATCACTAGAACACTTCCAAACTGTGTTCTTCTAAGTCTAACCTCTAATATTGCCCATACATCATTACCAAATTGCTGTAAATCTACATTTCTCTGGTGCCTACTTGGTGTGGCATTTAAGGCTTTTTATCCTGTTATCCTTTCTCCTCAAGTAACTGTCATTCTTTTCCTATTAAAGAAGAGAAAATCCTGGAGAAAATGGGTACAATGCAATCATCATACACTTGGAGGAAGAAATTTCCTTTTCACACTGGCCTGGGCAATAACTACAAATGTGACAACGTGCAAGTGAGTTAAACTCATGGAATCATGATATTTTAATTATTTTTCTAAAGTGTATGTGTGTGTGTGTGTGTGTGTGTGAGAGAGAGAGAGAGAGAGAGAGAGAGAGAGAGAGATTGTGTGTGCTTGTTTATGTGTGTGAAGGAAGGCACATGTGTGCCAGGTGGTCAGTGGGCAACTTTGGGATGTGAGTCCTTATATTCCACCTCATCTGAGGCAGTGACTCATTTTCTTGTTCTTCACTGCTACCTTTGCAAAGCTAGCTTGTCCTGGAGTTTCTGAAAAGATTTCCTTTCTCCACCTCCCATCTCACTGATGGTATGCTGGGATACAGAAGCCTGCCATGGCTTCTGGATTTTACATGGAGGCTGGGAATCTGAACTCAGGTGCCCAGGCTCGAGCAGCAAGCACCTGCCTAAGGAATAATCTTTTCAGCCCCAAATCTTAAGCAGAGTTCAGCAAACTATGGCCTGTAGGCACTTCACTCAATGCCTGGTTTGCAAATTCAGTGTTTTGGGAATAGAGCTATGTGCACTAATCTCCATATTGTCCTCAGCTTCCTGTGACATCCTGTGACATCAGTGGTGAATGGTTGTGACAGAGGGTTTCCATTCCACAAAGCTTAAAGTATGGACTATCTAGTCCTTTACCAAAAACATTTACCAACTCCTGATCTACAGAATGATACCCAGCATTTGTCTTAACATTTTACATGATTCTAAGTAATTATAATTGTATATTTTAAGATATCATGTATGCACTGTATGCATGAAAATTAAACTGTTTTATCTTTTGCACATAAGTATTTCCATGCTATGGGAGCTCAGATGGCTCACTTCATCTTTTGGAATCTCAGTTTCTTCATTTTTTAAAGTAATTCTGGCACTAACTTTTTCAGGCTTCAGTGCGATTTAAGGGTTAAAAACTGCATGCAACACTCTCACTTCATCTCTGGCATATAGTCGTTGTTGGGTAAAGCATTTCCTGTCCTGCTATGAATCTCTGAGTAACTTAATTATAATCAATAGTTGCAGAAGACACACCACATCTTTTCTATTTATCACTTCAACATAAATATTGCATGTCAAACTTGACTTTGACATCCACATAAATATATCTCACACCTTTACATTTGTCCTGCCTTTCTCTTTCCATGACTCTTTTTTCCTGGCCTGAAGTAGAAGAATGTGATCTGATTATACAGTCAAAGGTTCTGGGAAGGGTTAGGTTGCTTGGAAGGGGGCGGGAGCTGCTCTAAGGTATGTGTGAAGATGCATCGATTGGATCAAAGCTTATGAAAAGAAATACCAACACAGCACCTTACCACCTCATTGCTTCTTGTGCACTTCTGGAACAAACTTTTCTGTGATTTGTTTAATACAGAATCTTCATCTCCAAAAGGCAGCACCAGTTACATTTTTCTCAATGTTTGTGAGGTGGTCATACTTTCTAATTGCCACTCATCACTGGGACTTGGTGGGGAATGTAGTCTTGGTATGTAGAATGTGAACTACCTCCAACAAGCAAAGGTACTGGCTACTTTTGCATTCTCTAACTGTAACACCTAACAGAAACAATTTAAAAGAAGAATTATTTTGGCTCCTGCCTTCAAAAGATTGCAGTCCATCATAGCAAAGAGAGCATGGCAGAACAGCTTTGTTCATGTCAGTGGAAACATTTGTAGGAGGCTGTTCACATCACAGCAGGTAAGGACAAAGAGAATAAGACATTCTCATGTAACTATCCACACAGTGAGACAGGTAGTTGGCAGATATAACATGTCCTCAAGGAACTGTCCTCGGAGGGAGACAGGAAACCAATAGGTATAACACATCCTTACAAAACTGCCCCCAGTGACCTACCCTCTACTGCTATGCCTAACTCCTAAAGTTTCTAGAAATTCCAAAAATAATTCTGCCAGGTATGGAATAAGTATCTGAAATATGAGCCTGTGGCAGATATTTCTCATTCAAAACATAACATTTAACCCCTGACCACTAGAGCATCATAGTCATCTCTGGAGGAAGAATGCACAAAGATCAACTTTAGGAGTCGCCATAGTCATAACAGTTGCAACACTGTTCAAAATTCCAAGTCCAGAGACTTTATTGAAATTGGGAGAGTGACCCTGAAAAACTAAAAGCAAATTCTGCACTTCCAATATACAATGGATTACAGCAACATTTCAATTCCAAAAGAGAGGATTGGAGATATACAAGGAGGAATGGGAACAAAGCAGGGCTGAAACTAGTCAAAGTATACATCAAACCCTGTAGCTTCATGTCCAGGAAGGATTAACTAAAGGAGGAAGTCCTTCCTCCAGGTGAGCCCTTTCCCCAGAGGGGGCAGCTCTTCTTGGAGAGGAGGCTTTATCATCAAAAGAAGCTCTGGAAAGAAAATTATCCCTTCCTCCCATCTGGCTGCCATGCTGCTTGCTGCTTTCCAGTGTGGGCTGAATACCAGCAGCTCTCCAGGAAGCCTCCAGGCATTCAGTGCTGAATTGGGACTGCTGAAGCAGCCAGCTCCATGGACTGAGCAGCTACTGGGTTCCTTGACTCTCAAGCCTGCAAACTGGTATTGTTGGATTGCCCTAAACTAATCCAATAAGCTCCCTTTTATTAAAATTCATTTTGTTCCTCTAACAAACCCTAACTAATAAAGATTGTGGTAATAGGAGTGGTTCTAGAGAAACAGAATTGTAAGAATAGATTTTTCTAGTGAGCTTGGTGCTATCTGGAGTTAGTTCTCCAACTTCACTGCGACTGAAGGCTCTACTGTTAATAAGGAGAGCACTATTACTGGTAATAAGGAGAGTGCTAATAGTCCACACTGTTAACTATTTAAAGAACTTCTTGAGTATTTGTATATATAGATGTATTTGGTGATCCTGAGTCATATCTTATGAAGAATGAGAAATCTGGTGACTCTGTATCTAAAACCTAAGAATATTTGTGGAAAAGTAAGATGAATGATGATGCTGGATGGTTACTTCTAGTATCTCTAGATAAACTATGAAGGGAAAAGCAGAAGCTCAGAAAGGAAATTTCCAAGCTTAAGATCCATATACATGATCTGAAGGTTTCTAAGTGTGCCCTGGAGAAGAGTTTCCTCTCTAGCCAGAAGAAGGCTCACATTGCAGAAAACCAAACCCAACCTCTCATTGTAAGATTGGCTAACTTGCAACACAAGCTCAAATCCCAGCCTCACAGGATATCACAAGTTAAACTGAGGGCACTGATTGGAAAAAAGTGGGATCCTGTGACTTGAGATGGTGATGTGTGGGAAGACCCTGAAGAATCTGGGGATACTGAACTCTCAGATTCTGAAGAAGTTGTTGTTTTTATGAGAATGTAACCTCCCTTAACAGCAATTGAATCCCCACCTCCATACCCTGAAGCCTTGCCCTCTCCACCCTTCCTGAAGGAGTTAATCCTTCTTTGTCTGAGAAACTAGCAATGACCTTCCCTGCAGGAGGTGCTAATATTCCTCAGTGCCCACCCATCTTTGCCACTAGACCTATAACCAGGCATAAGGATAGGAAGGTCACTAAAGGTGACATAGAAAGTGTTACACAAAGGAGGTGAAGTACACCCCTAAAGAACTACAGGAGATTTTGTACTTGTACAGGCAAGAGCATGGGGAATATGTGTGGGAATGGATTTTAAGGGTGTGGGATGATGGAGGAAAGAATATAAGATTAGATCAGGCTGGATTCATTGAAATGACCCCCAGCTGCCTGATATCTCTTGGCTTAATGTTGATGAAGGGATTAAAAGGCTCAGAGATCTTGGAATGCTGGAGTGGATTTGCCATGTAAACTCATCTTTGTCCCCACAATGGGAGTGTCCTTCACTAAGATTATAAGAAACAGATTTGTGAAGGGAGCCCCAGCATACTTAAAGTTAACTGTAGCTGCCATAATAAGTAAAGAAGACATCATGGTGGGAGCCACAATTGTTGCATTAGATGACTTAGATGCAATGGGTCTAACTGGATCTTGGATTAACAAGACCAGGTGGCAGCACTGAATCACCAAAGGTGAGGTGAGTATGTTTACCATAATGGACAACATAGGTAAAACAATACTCATAACAGTATGATTCATGTAGATGTTTGGTACTGGCTGATTCAACCTGGTGTTCCCAGAAGTGAAATAGATAAGAAGGCTTACTAAGTTCCTGCTTGATCTGTGTAAGCAGAAAAATTCCAGAGCAGAGGAACAAAAGGCCACTTTAAATTATACCAACAGAGAATCAAGGCCTCTTAACTAGTTTCCAGATTTGAGCCAGTTAACAAATCCTGAGCCCTTCAATTGAAGGGGTGGCAGGGTCCCCTCAAGGAAGGACCCTCCCAAAAGCCCCAAAAGTTTCAATATTAAGCTTAGTCCTATTCTTCCTCAGAGGGTCCTGTGGCCTTTTGCTAGAGTGATGGAAAAGGAAATAGTCAGACATTTTGGGGCTTAATGGACACTGGCTCTGAATTGACATTGATTCCAGGACACCCCAAACATCATTGTGGTCCTCCAGTTAAAGTAGATGCTTAGACTGACAGTGGGTCCAGTTGGTCCCCAAACTCATTCTGTGGTTATTTTCCCAGTCCCAGAATGCATAATTGAGATAGATATACTAGGAGTTGACAGAACCCCCACATTGGTTCCCTGACTTGTGGACTGAGGGATAGTATGGTCAGAAAGACCAAATGGAAACCATTGGAGCTCCCTCCACCAGGGAAAATAGTGAACAAAAACAGTATCACATCCCTGGAGTGATTGCAGAAATTAATGCCACTATAAAGGACTTGAAGGATGCAGGGGTGATGCTTCCCACCATGTCTCTCTTTAACTCTCCTACTTGGACTATTGAGAGAAGAAACAGATAGATCCTGGAGAATGACAGTGGAAACTTAAGAGGTGACTCCAATTACTATGTTGTTGTACTAGATGTGGTGATTTTTTACTTGAGCAAATTAACACATCTCCTGGTACCTGGTATGCAGCTATTAATCTTATGAATGCTTTGTTCTTCGTACCAATTCATAAAGACCACCAGAATAAATTTGCTTTCAGCTGGCAAGGTCAGAAGTACACTTTTACTATTTTACCTCAAGGTTATATTATCTTTCCAGCCCTGTCATAGCTTAGTTTGGAGGGATCTTGATCACCTGTCACATCCACAAGTTGTCACATTGGCCCATTATATCAATGACATTTTGCTGATTGGATCAAATGCACAGGAGGTGGCAACCACTTTGGAGTTGCTGGTACAGCATATGGGAAACAAATCCATTCAAAATTCAAGTACCTTACATCTCAGTGAAATTTCTAGGAGTTCAGTGGTGTGGGACATGAAGGATATCCCTTCTAAGGTGAGATAAGCTGTTGCACCTGGCTCCTCCTACCACTAAGAAAGAAGCACAATGTCTAGTAGGCCTATTTGGATTTTGGAGACAGCACATTCCTCACTTGGGTGTGTTATTCCATCCCATATACCAAGTGACTAGGAAAGCTGCTACTGTTCAGTGGGGCCCAGAATAAGAGAAGGCTCTTCAACAAGTCCAGGCTGCTGTGCAGGCTGCTCTGCCCCTTGGACAACATGATCCAGCAGATCCAATGGTACTTGAGATGTCAGTGGCAGATAGGGATGCCATTTGGAGCCCTTGGCAGGGCCCCATAGGCGAATCATAGCAGAAACCCTAGGTATTTTGGAGCAAGGCCCTGCTGTCATCTGCAGAAAATTATTCTTCCTTTGAGAGACAACTCATGGCCTACTATTTGGCCTTAGTAGAAACTGAACTCTTGACCATGGGCCATCAAGTTACCATGTGACCTGAGCTGCCCATTGTGATCTGGGTGTTATCTGACCCACCAGGTTATAATGTTGGATGTGCATAGCAGCAGTCCATCATCAAGTAGAAGTGGTATATCCATGATAGGGCTCAAGCTGGCCCTTGAAGGCACAAGTAAATTATGTGAGGAAGTTGCCCAAATGCCTATGGTTGCTCCCCCTGTTACAATGCCTTCTGTCCCCAAGCATGAACCTATGGCATCATTGACTATGCCCTATGATCAATTGACTGAGGAGGAGAGAACAAGGGCATGGTTTTCCGATGGTTCCACATGTTATATGGGTACTCAGAAGTGGACAGCTGCAGCATCAACACCCCTTTCTGGGACAACTCGGAAGGACAGTGGTGAAGGGAAGTCTTCACAATGGGTGGAACATTGGACAGTCTACATGGTTGTTCATATTGCTTGGAAAGAAAAATGGCCAAATGTGTGGTTATCCACTGATTCATGGGCTTTGGACAATGGTTTGGCTGGATGGTCCAAGACTTGGAAGGAGCACAATTGGAAAACTGGTGAAAAGGACATTTGGGGAAGGTGTATGTGGATAGAGGTCTCTGAATGGGCAAAGGATATAAAGATACTTGCGTCCCATGTTAATGCTCATCAGAAGGTGACCTCATCAGAAGATGACTTTAGTAATCAAGTAGATAAGCTGACTTGTTCTGTGGATAATGGTCAACCTCTTTCCTCAGCCACCCATGTCATTGCCCAATGGGCCCATGAACAAAGTGGCCATGGTAGCAGGGATGAAGATTATGCATGGGCCCAACCATATGGACTTCCACTGGCTAAGGCTGACCTGGCTGTGGCTGCTGCTAAATGCCAAATCTGCCAGCATCAGAGACCAACTCTGAGCCCCTAATGTGGTAGCATTCCTCAGGGTGACCAGCCTGAAACTTGGTGGCAGGTTGACTACATTGGACCACTTCCATCATGTAAAGGGCATCATTTTTTCCTGCTAGAATAAACAGTTATACTGGGTATGGATTTGTTTTGCTTTCATGTAGTGATTATGCCACAACTACCATCTGTGGGCTTACAGAATGCTTCATCCACCATCATGGTATTCCACACAGCATTGCTTCTGACCAAGGAACTCACTTCACAGCCAAGGAATGTGACAGTGGGCTCATGATCATGTAATTCACTAGTCTCACCATGTGCCCCACCACTCTGAAGCAGCTGGCTTGATAGAATGGTAATAGCCTTTACAAAAAACAGTTACAGCACCAACTAGGTGGCAATAGCTTGGAGGCCTGGGGAAATGTCCTCCAGTAGGCTGCATATGCCCTGAATCAGTGTCCTATATGTGGTGCTGTTTCTCCTACAGCCCAGATTCATAGGTACAGGAATTAAGGGGTGAAAATGGGATTGGTACTTCTTACCATCACCCCAAGTGACCCATTAGCCAAATTTTTGCTTCCTGTTCCCAAAACCTTGTGGTCTGCTGGCTTAGAGGTCTTGGTTCAAGATGGGGGACTGATTTTTCCAGGAGGCACAAAAAACATGCCATTGAACTGGAAGCAAAGACTTCCCCCTTGCCACTTTGGGCTCCTGATGCCATTCAGTGAGCATGCTGCAAAAGAACTTACAGTGTTAGCAGGGGTAATTGATCCAGACTACCAGGGGGAAAATGGACTGTTCCTCTACAGTGGAGGTAAGGAAGACTATGTCTGGAGTGTACGAGATCCTATAGGGCAACTCTTGGTGTTACTATGCCCTGTTATCAAAGCCATGGACAACTGCAACAACCCAATCAAGGCAGTGTGATAAATGGACCAGATTCTTCAGGAATGAAGGTATGGATTACCATTCCAGGTAAAGAAACAAGACCTGCTGAGGTGTTTGCTGAAGGTGGAAGAAATACAGAATGGGTAGTAGAAAATGGTAGTTACAAATACCAGCTAAAGCCATGTGAAAAGTTAAAAAATAAGGAGTGTAATTTCCATGAGTGTTTCTGTCCTACCTTGTTAAGAGTGTTTGTACATATCTACAAATGCGGGCTGGAGAGATGGCTTGGCGGTTAAGGCTCCTGCCTCCTAAGCCTAAGAACGCTGGCTCCAATCTCCAGCGATTCCAATCTCCAGGTCCCACATTTAGCCAGATGCAGTGACTCAAGGGCACAGTGCTGCACTTGACCACAAGGGGGTGCACGCATCTGGATTTCGTTTGCAGCAGCTGAGACACTGCTGGTGTGCCCATCTCTATCTCTCTTCCTCTCCACCCCCCCTCTGTCTCTCTCCCAAAAAAATAGTAAGGTGCTTTTGTTCTTCTTCTATTTCTCTATTAGGTAATTAATAATGATTAAGATCATATTGCTAGTTAACCATTGTTGATTTTATATTTGACCTATTATATTAGAGACTAAGCATTCCTCAAGGAACCTTGCTTTGTTTTGGGGGAGTGGGAGATTGTGCATTTTCAGTTGTATGTGGGATAGTTATATCATGTTAGGCAGAATAATGACCTTATTACTGTCTTCATATTTTAATTAAGTACGATATAAGGAGATATGGTTTGTTGTCAAGCTAACAAGGGGTGGACTTTTAATGGTTAAGTTTTGTGTCAACTTGATCTGTTTAGGAATCCACAGACATTCCTCATAAGTGAGTCTCTGAGGTTGCTTCCAGGAAGGATTATCTGAAGGAGGAAGCCCTTCCCCAAGAGTGTGCAGCCCCTTTTGGAGGGGGGACTTTATCTAAGGAAGCTCTGGGAAGAAAAGTATCCCATCCTCCTACCTGTCTGCCCTGCTGCTTGCTGCTTTCCTTAGTTGGCTGAAGACCAGCGTGGACTGAAGACCCATGTGGACTGAAGACCAGCAGCTCTCCAGGAAGCCTAGAGTGGGACTGCTAAGGCAACCAGGTTCCTTGACTGTTAAGCCTGCAAACTGCCGTTGTTGGACTGCCATAAGCTAATTGAATAAATTCCATTTTAATACAATTCATTCTGTTGCTCCTCTAGAAAACCCTGACTAATATACAATCCTTTTAACAAGCATAGCTTCTGTCTTCAACATTAAACATCCTTTTGTCTGGTAACAGGACCACTCCAGTGAAGCAGAATTTCTAGGACCATTGTTCTGTGATGGAAGCTCTTCTGGCTTAATTCTCCATTGCAGTTCAAGGGAGGAGAGCTTCATTCTGACTCACAGTGTGGGAGACAATCCATTAGCCAGGGAAAGCATGGTGACAAGATCAGCTCATGGCCATGCTGGTGGGAGTTTTTCCACATCAGGGAATATTAGGAAGCAGAGAAAGCCACAGACACTCAGCTGGCTTTTTCCTTTTTCTCTTTTTATTCAGTATCTTAATAAATAAAATATATAAAATTTTTATTAGGTGGTAACTCCAAAAGGCCTATAAAACTCTGACCACAGACCTTATAACTGGGGAGCGAAGCTGGCTATCGCCTCTCCCCTGAGAGCTGACAAAGGACTCTTGTGTTGTTTAGCAGCCACCAGCAGCCACAGGGCTTAGGGCCAGGAAGTTGGCTGCTGCCTGAATTCCCATCTGGCCTCAGCGGGGTGCTGTCTTCTCATAATCAGGGCTTCATCTTCCATACTGAATTCTGCCTGCAAGGTGATGGCTGCTCAGGCTTTCATACCAGGGGTTCTGAATTAGTCTTCCACCTGACACCCAGGCTTTGTTTGGAAGCTGGCAGAGCCTCCTTAACCCAGCTGGAGGGATGGAGTCTTAGCTTTAGAAACATGAAAAGAAACCTATCCATTTTCAAGGTGAGAGGGCATAACTTTGCTGTATTCTGACCCTCATCTGCCCATGCACTTTGTGGGGAAGAGTAAAGAACAGAACAGGAACAAGGGAGTGTGATCACAGAACTGGGGTGGCATATAAATGGGACCTTCAAGTGCATGTCAGTTTTCTGAATCTTTCAGATTAGTAATATGTGCTCCCTAGTTTCCAAAGGGAAATACCACACATTGAGAAAACATGTGGCTTCAATTTGAAACCAGAGAAAAGCTGTGAAGATGTGTGAAATGGCTTCAAAGAGCAAAGCAAATTTGGAGTTGTTAAGAATGTAGGTCTCACTTCACACAGTGTGGGGCATGTGAGATAGAAGCAAAGGAGGCTTTAGTCAATAACAGTAACAACCAGAATCATAAATGCAATAACAGAAATTAAATTGGTAGTGACTTACTTTGTGAGATGCCTTCTGTGGGCTTCCAGAAGTGACGTGGTTGTATCTTCACCTTAACACTAGAAGTTGGGACTAAGCAAACTTCCATAGGACAGAACAGAAAGTAAACTGATCAAGGTCATACCGCCAGAACACAAAGCCAAGGTAGCTAGCCTGCATACCCCTATTGTAGGCACCATATGACAAGAGACAAAAGACATAGCCCTATGGAGAGCCCTTCAAGAATTTCATTAGATTCTCTGGGCCAGTAAGTTACTCTTTTCCATTGTTTTAATCCTGTTCATGATACCTGAGTATTTTATAAGTGATGAAGTGTATTGGTCTCATGATTGGGATAGGGTGTTAAATAGCTTGGTGCTGGGGCTCTGTTGAGACCCTCTGGCTCTGCTGCAATATGTCAGAGAAGCCAGAAAGGATCTGGCCACTACTGTAGAGGCACCAGGTTTTGAGTGGTGCCAGGCCCATGTACACCAACCAACTTGATCTCTTGGGAAAACTTGGGACTTCCTACAGGAGTAATGTTGTGTAGTAGATTCCTCTAAATGTAACTATTCTTTCCTGAAGAAAGGAAGGAGAAACTGTGGGAGAGGGGGTGGAGTAAGGGAGTTCCAGAAACTCAGGAAGCCAAGAAGTCTGGGAAAGGGTTGCAAGACCCTAACATAAGGCTATATAAATGGGAAAAAAAGTGCTTGGAGGAGTAAGACTCTCCAATGGAGCTGCCTGCAAGTGGTGCAGTGGGTTCCAAAGAGGCAGCATCCATGAGGCCTCACTTATGCTGAGGTTGGCTCTCTGGTGATGCAGCTGCCGTTGAGTAGAAGCAGCTATGATGAGGTTGTTATCCAGAACAGGATGAGACTTCTTGTGGTGTGGCAGCATCTGAGTCATCTATTGCTCTCACAATCATCCTATCACACTGTTTTGTAAGTAACCTCAATACCCTCATTGGTTCACCAGCTGGTTTTGGCATAATCATCCTTTGCTCTGTTATTTGTGCCCTATCTTGGGAGAAGGTGTGTGTTCAAGTCACTCCAGGGGAAAGGTTTCTTGTGACAACCAAGAATCAGGAAGTGTTTCTGATAAAAAAGCATAAATCCCTCTGAAAGATATGGTCACCTTCCACTGAGCCTCAGATCATAAAAGTCCCCCACACACCGTGTTACCATACTAAAAATTATAGCTGCATTGCATGAACTTTTGGGGACAACTCCTCAAATTATGCTACCAGTTATCTCTCAGACACACAGAATTCTCAGAAGTGAAAACATTTTCTTCCCCCTTTCTCACAGCTGAACAAAGAGAAGTTTCCAAAATGTTAGCATTTACCCAGAGCTCTAGAGAAAAGTGATAGCATGAAGTAGAAGTTCAAGGATCATGCTTTCTACCCTGACCTATGTGTTCTTAAAACTGTCACTGTCCATAGCATGCAGTGCTGTCCATTTACAGTACCTGTCATTCCCATGAGTTCTTGTCCATAGACAACATTTGTGTAATCCAGCACCATGATGAAAAGATACTATTTTTCAGAGATTCATGAAAACAGCACAATGAGAGACAAGCAAGGACACAGTCAACATGATCTAGGTAGCTAAGTATTTGTAATAATATGTACTTTTTACATTTTTCTTTCTAAGAAAATGAGTCAGACTCTATGGATCCTGTAGCAGAACTAAAATTTCAGGAAGTCCAGATTTTCTCTGGTAAAGGTCAGCCTTTGGAAGAATCCCAGACAAATTAATTGGCTATATTTTGTGTGTTTAGGCCTTTGTCATTTTGAATTGGGATATTGTGCATGTACATAGAAAGAAAACTACAATAAAGTTCTCCTTTCCACCATCTGCCCTAGCTAAAAACAAGCGTCAATAATTTGTCCAGTTACTTTCTTTTCTTAAATATTTTTATATTTTATTTATATTTGAGAGAGAGTGGGGGAGGACAGAGAGAGAGGCAGAGAGAGAGAGAGAGAGAAAGAGAGAGAGAGAAAGAATGGACATGCCAGGGCATTCAGCTGTGGCAAACAAACTCCAGAAGCATGTGCCACCTTGTACATTTGGCTTACATGGGTCCTGGGGAATTGAGCCTGGATCCTTTAGCTTTGCAGGTTAGTGCCTTAATGCCTAAGCCATCCCTTTATCCCTCCAGTTACTTTCAATATGTGAATAGACTTTTCTTGTTCAGGGTACAAAGTTGATATTGCAATAGTAATAAACTAATAACAATAGAGAAATTGAGCTATCTAAATGTATTAATTCTCTGAATTTTCACATCAGTGCTCTCAGGTATATGCTATTGTTACAAAGATCATACTTGTTGTCATAATCCAGAGAAATTTTCTACATTGGGGACATTACATACTATCTGGAAATAGTTTGTTTACTACATTCAACTCAGGTAGGGGTAAGAAGAAGCTATTAGACAGTTCTCAACAAGATCCCCAAATGTATACATTGCCAACATTGTGAAACCTCACAATAGCCTGCAGAAGAAATAGAAAATAAGAGTAACACAAATGACAATGTGAAACTTAAACCAGTATCAAAATTGTCTCCTGAACTTTCTATCCTCTCAATAAAAGAATTGATAAGCTGTTATAGAAAAGTCTTACCAGGGCTAGCTTACTCTATGAGTTTAGTATAATGTTTATCCCTAAATTGCATAAAAGCATTTCATGAAGGAAAATAATTGTAAGACCCTCAAATTAATGAAGTATTATGTGAGGCCCTTATACACATAACAATTCACATCCAGTAAGAAGAAATGAATATAACCTGAATTAATATAGTTTATCCCAAAAATTCAAGGATGGCTAAATATCAATAAATATATGTAAGTAGATGAACAGATTACTGGGGTGAGGAGGGGAGAAACAGCTTAAGTGAGATCAGGGGAAGAGATTGAGTAAAAGATGTGTGGGGAGACAGTTAATCAAAATTCAGGATATTGTGAATAAAAGCCATATGATAACTTATTATTTTTTTTTTTGGATAATGGCACAGCCACAAGCTGTATACTGTTACTGGGAAATTTTCAGTGTCAGGGATGGGATACCTTCTAGTAAGTTGTGGGACAGGGAGGTCCCTGATGCCTCTAAAACATTATAGGCTATTTCCAAGGCTCTTGGTTTCACACCAGGAATAGATGGTAAGACCCTATTGCTGAAGTCTATGCCTGGGCTGCAAGGTCACCGAGAAGTCAAACTGGGGCTGAGCTGAAAACTTCTTTACTGTAGACCAACTGAAGTAATCTGGAAAAGGCTGCACTGCGTGCAGCCCTATGGGAGACAGAAGTCACCAGCAGTGAAAACAGTGGACACTGAAAGCCTCAAGTTTGGCCTCCCAGGTCAAATGACCAAACAGGTGCAATAGTGGCCTTTCTGCAATGGGGGAAACCAACTGCTCTCTAATTGGACTGGAAGTTTGCTCTATGGGAGGGAATACATACCTGGTACTTAAAACCAGGTGGGGGAGGTCATGAGCCTTATCAGTGTAACATAGGGTCTTGTCAGGCTAAATGAATACATTATGCTCACCCAACTGCTCTGTAAGCACTTTACTTAACATTCATACCCATATATTAATGTTGCTCTCATTTTTGGCTAGAGAAGCTTCTCTTTTCAGATGGCAGTGACCTCTGGGATGACCCAGAAGGTACCATAGTGCTGAGAAGAAGTGATAGAGGACTGTTCAGCACTGAAACATATCTATGATATCTTCCAAGTATCAGGGTCCATTGTGGAAGAGGTGGCTGAAAGAATGTAAGAGTCAAAAGATAGGTAGGACTGCTCACAATGCAATCATCCAGACAGAAATTAGCCTTGATATCCATGACCTTGCACTACCTTCATAATAAGAGGAAAACATGATGACATTAAAGTAAAAGAGAGACTAATGGAGAGAAGAAGGAGATATGATTGAGTATGGATTTATGAAGGGAAAAGTGGGGTAGGGAAGGGAATTATCATGGTTTATTTGTAAGTAGGGATGCTGTCAATAAAAACAAAAGAAAAAAAAAAAGGCCAGTCTGTTGGACTTGCCTCAAAAATATTTTTAAAGAAAAGAATAAAAAAGAAATTAGATAATAAATATACAATCTAAATAGATGTACAGAAGCATGAAAAATTATTATCTTGAAAACTACAGGGTTTTCTTTTTTTTTTTTTTTGCAATATTAGGAATATAAAAAAATTCCCTGACTTGGCATCTATTAAAAATCTTTTATAAAGAGTGGAAATAATAGTGAAATTTATATACACTGATATTAATGAAACATGAAAGCTAACAACCACCTTTTATATTAAGTGTTGGAACTTTTCTCTAAAACCAAAAAAAAAAAAAGAGAGAATATATATGAATTCTGAATGATAAAATTGGAAGTTATGGGATTATATGCAAAAAATCATGCAAAAGTAAACATAAACTATTAAAAGCAAATTGAATGTTGGGTTACCATACATAGAATAGCAGTTAATATCATTGTTTTACTTGTATAAACTAATTAGAAGTTAAGATAAAAAATAACACATTTGGTAAAAATAACAAATTATAAGAGCCTCAGTAACTAAGTTATCAAAAAAAAAAAAAATGAATAGGGCTGGAGGGATGGCTAACAGTTGAGGCATTTGCCTGCAAAGCCAAAGGACCCAAGTTTGATTTCCCAGGACTCATGTAAGCCAGATGCACAAGGTGACACATGAATCTGGAGTTTGTTTGCAGTGGCTGGAGGCCCTGGTGTGCCCATTCTCTCTCTCTCTCTTTCTCTCTCAAACAAACAAATAAATATAGCTTTAAAAAAATACATAGTGTCTTTATAGAAAAGTTTAAAAACTTCATTGAATGATGTTGAGGACATCATTGAATGGAGAGACTTAAAATTTTCATGCTTATGTAGATTTAATGTCACATTAATTCTTCCAAATTATTTATAAATCCATTATAAATTCAACCAAGTTTTTAACTTAACTATTAGTTAACTTATCATTGCTATCACTTGCATTGCTATCACTAACACAGGGCCAAAGAGCCCATTGTAAGCTTAAAGCAAATGGAGAGAAGAAATGCCTGAGGAAATAGAAGATTTTCAAATATATGATATTTAAATTGATATTATCAGACAAATAGACGGTTTGGTGACACAGAGTGTCATTTGCTTCCTACCACACTTTTCTCAAACATTATATGTCATGACACTCCATCATCCCCAATTCCTCTCATTTTCTTTGTTATGTAACCTCCTCCAAGAAGTATTTTCTGACTGACTTAACAGCCCTGAGTGATTTCAGTCTACATGCACACACACACAAAAAGTTGGCTCCAGAAGTTTATCTTCCTTTACTATTCTATCTTCTTCCTGGAGGAATTCATTGCCGATTCTCCTAGTTTGAAATAAATGTCCCCTTCTTAGCAGAGCCAAAGTGTTTCACACTCAAATACCCTAATGCTGTCCTGTGTGTTGAGTTCCAAGGATATGCAGATTTGACCTATTCTGCTGAGAAATCAGGGGTAGCATTTTGGTTCAGACCTGGGTAAACAAAATATTTAAGCATTCAAGGATCTGCTCAAGTATTTAGTTCCTTGTAGATTATCTGAGAATTCCATGTTGTCCTGAAATGGCTTGACCAAATGACTACTAGAATTTTCTACCAGCTATAGAGTTATCAGATTGATTCTGGAGGAACAAAATAAGTTAGGCTATTTTACAACCCTAAATTTAGAGAGTGTGTTATTCATTTTCCCACTGGTCATATCAATCCTCTAGCCAGGGCAATGTAAAAAGAATAGAAATTAGGTTTGGCTTATGGTTTGAGCCCAAGGAGATGGACCCACATCTGAATATAGTCCTCTTGCTGGCAGATTCCAGAAACATGGCAAGAGATAGGGAGTACACATGTACTTCTCACTGCTCTCTGTGCTTATTATAAACTCACCCGGATTAAATCATGCTGTTCCATCCTAATGGTCTTACCTAATAATATCCCAAAGGCCCCATGTCTAAGCACTATAGATAAGTTCTCCCTTTATATCTTCACAATGGGAATTAACTATCAATACAAGAGACCTTGCAAAAAAACTCAGTCCTTATTAAAGCCACAGATACATCCACCATGTGAAGCTTGTCCCTGGAACTCCTTTTGAACCAGGGTATGGGTAGACTTGCCTCTGTGGTCCCTCTGTTGGTGTCATACTAGGTGTAGTACTCAGTTTCCATGATTCTGGGATGGACATCCCAACCAGACAGTTTATGGGAAGAAGGGATTTATTTAAGATTACAGGTCCATGGGAAGTTCCATTAATGGTGGAAGAAGCTTTCTCCATTTCACAGATCCAAGCAAAAATTAAAAACCATCACCAGCCATCAAAACTAAAAAGCAATACACAGGAACCCCACCAGAGTTCACATTATTCTCCACACCTCTGGGCTAGAATCAGATCTGTCCCTGACACCATAGGGCTGGACTCCAGGATCCACCCCCAGTAAGAACTCTTCCATCCAGGTGGCTAGAGACCCGAGTTACAAGCTTAATAAAACACCTGAGTCTATGGGGGACATACATTCAAACTATCATGTTCTGCCCCTGGCCACCACCAGACTCATGACCATCGCACATGGCAAATTGTATTTGGTTCAAATTCAATGGTTTCTTTACCAATGTTAAGACTGTTCCTTTACTGCAAATCCTGTAATATCAAAGCAAGTTACATACTTCTAACATATAATGGCAGACAGTAAGCATTTCCAGTGCTATAAGGCATAACAAGGAGATATAGGATCAATGTAAAATCAATAACCATCTGTAAACATCAAACATCTACAGTTCAAGTCCAGTATTCATAACCAGTGATGATAGTTTCTGGAATATCCAATTCCACCCCCCTAGCTGGGCTGAGTATCCAGGGGAAAACTTGTATCCTGAGCCAGTAGTACTCCACTGTAGCCTTTGCACAGTCGTGGTACAGGCAAAACATCTTCAGGTCTCTATTGTAAACCATAGTCCATCTTACAATGCCTTCATTGGCCTCTAATAAAGGAACATCATAATGCTTTGCAGTTCACATTTCAGTAGTGGCTCTTGGAACCTTGGGTAGTTTATGGCCCATGTTTGTGCATTTTTTGTGCTTCCCAAAAAACAATACCAAATATGCAGCTTCACAACCATTTTGTTAATCAGGGAAGGAAATAAATCATGCCCTTGAAGAGCAGTTCTATTCCTTCAAGTCATCTTCTTTCAAAAGAGTTTGCATTCCTACTCATTTAGTTTCCCCTGGGTAGACATCAAGTCAGGTATCTTCCCATTGTTTCAATGTAAAGGACCTTTAATGATGTAATCTGCTTGATAATTGTAGCTTCAGTAACCTAAAAACAATCCATGGGCCAGTAACTTTAAATTTCCTTGAGTTTTTCCAACCTTAAATTCTACATCTTTCAGTTCTATATCTTCTGTCAAGTATACTAGTACATTACTTTCAAATTCAAACTTGGTCAGGCTCTCTGGGCATAGGCAGTACAATGCAGCCAGACCAGTTCCCAAAACGTTTTCTGCTGTCTTTCCTTCCCCTTTGAAAGTTCATGAGCCGATAAACTTAGCATTTCAAACTCTCACTAGCATAGCCCATAAATTTTAGCTTACTGAACTGTGAGCCTTCTGAAGTCACAAGTATCAAGTCCTTACACCTTCCTCCCATGGTACACAAGTTCCAAAATACCAAAATCCACATGTTCAGATTCATCTTTGTTCAGATTCATTTCAGCAAGACACCACTTCTGTGGTAGAAAACTCTGTAGTAGTCAGTTCTACAATGTTTGGATGTACATCCAAACCAGATACAGTTAATGGGAAGAAGGGATTTATTTCAAGCATACATATTCAGAGGACATTCCATCAATAGTGGAAGAAGCTGACTTCCTTTCATAGATCCAAGCAGAGAGAAAAAACATCACCAGCCAGCAAAACTAAAAAGCAGCAGACAGGATCCCCACCTCACATTACACTCCACACCTCTGGGCTGCAATCAGGTCTGCTCCCCCATGACACCTTAGGGCTGGACTTCAGGATCCACCCCCAGTCACAACTCCTCCAGCCAGGCAGCTAGAGACACAAGTTATAAGCTTAATAAAACGCCTGAGTCTATGCATCCATACATTAAAAAAAAACACCAAGATTATGCATAATGGCTGTGATGGTGTTTATTTTCTCAGCTTCAGTGACTGGTATGCCTAGCATGCAATATCCACTCGAGAAATATGGAAGCCTGTTCCTGGCAGGACTATAGTTTTACCAACCATGCTCCTCATACCCTGCCACCAGACACTCCTGGCTCTCACACATCACTTTAACATCTCAGAATATTAACATAATGTTTTTCCCTTCAACCGTCCCAGTATGTTTCATCCAACCCTGCTACAAATTGAAGTTAGGAATTTCTTTATTATATTTCTTCTGGGCTTAGTCATAAATATGGTGCTAATCAAAATAAAACAGTTACCTCCTATCTTAGGTGGCCTAATTTTGAAATTATAGTCCCAGGGTCCCTGATGGAGCATGTAGTGTCAACCTTTTTCTCCTGCTGTTCCTCAGAGGCTATTACACTAATAAGCTTTATTATCTGTTCTGTAACCATCAGCCATTATACAGCTCAGTGGCCATTGCAGAAGAAAAACATAATGATGGGAGAGCAAGGTAAACTTAATAAAGCATTCTTTGTTCTCTGGAAATATGCAGGATAATGGGCAATTTATTCTTGTTTATGGACCACATAAAGTGTTTGATGTGATCCACATCCTGTCTTCGATGCTGACAGCTACATGCTAGAGAGGAAACATTTCCCAATGGGAGGCAGGTTTGGAACTGGTGTCTGGGAGGCCAAGTCTGAACAAGGCAGGGATTTTACACAAATGGTGTCCTATATGGAGTTCCCAGAACCTTTTACCCCACCCTGTGAGGCATGAGTGTGAACACTCCTCTGTATAAAAAGCAAAACAATTATGTCAGTTACTTTTACATTGCTATGAACAAGGACCTGATGGGAAGCAAATCAAAGAAGAAAAGAATTGATTTTCAGCTTGCAGTTTCCAGAGGAAGTTTCATGGTGAAGAATGCAAGGAGGAGTGGGCAACTGTTTATTATATCCTAACAGACCAGGAGGTAGAGATAGAACAGGATGTGGGGTCAGGCTTTATCACCTCAAAGACTGATCACTACTGACCTAATTCCTCCATGTAGACTCCATTTCCTAAAGGTTCCACAACCTTCCCAAACAGTACCACAATCTGGGGATCAGTCACAAGAGCCTATAGGAGACATTTCAAATTCAAACCATAAAGGAGGTTCAGCTGTCCAAAAGGGAGTCATTGATAGCCAAGAAAGGGCAAGACTTGGTGACAAAAGTGCTGTCTGCTTTTTACCCATTTTGCTTTATATATTCAAGTCATGACACTCCATCATCACCCAACCTTCTCACCTTTCTCCAGTGCACAGCTATGGCACCTTCCTCTGGAAACCACCTTTGACTCTCCTAAGAGTCCTAAGTGATACAGTCTGCACAAAACAAGTTAGCTCCAGAAGTTAATCTTCCTTTACCTATCTGTCCTCTTCCTGTAAGAATTCATCACTGATTTTTCTAGTTGGTGATAAGTGACCCTTCTTAGAAGATCCACAGTGTTTCACATACAGTTCCAGTAAGGCCATCTTGTGATTTGAATTAAGGATGTACAGAATTGACCTTCTTCCCTGCTAATGTTGCAGAAATTCTCTAGATAGATCACTCCAATGCCAGTATGAATGAAAGTAGAGAAGTGTATTTACCCAGGGGCAAAAGAGCTTGAGATAGCTCTCCAAAGAAGCTCTGGATTTGAGCTAAGATTTATTTCCATTTTATAGTTTTCATGGCTGAGGGGGAGTATAGGTGAACAAACATTATGTGGCAATTTGCATATCAATCATTTTTATAGGTAGGCCACCCTAACAATGAATTTCATTTTACTTTATATTTAACCTAAATTGTTTTTCCTTCTTATTGTACCTCTGGGCCCTTTCTGGACAGTTCTCTCTTTGGGATTTTTACATCTGTTGACAAGGTAAGTTTCACTCCTCAGCAATTAACTAGTACATTAACTCAGTGAATCAGTTCAACATTTAGTTTCTTTTCTACTACATTCCATCTGCTTTATAATCATATACCTTATGATTTTGCATATGATGGTTGGTATTCCTGGCCAATTTTAATTGTTTTTATACTAGATTGGATGCACCTGGACAAAGCATTTAGAACAAAGAGGTTTAACATAACTCCCAGCATAATTATTATGAGAGGCCCTATTAAAGGAGCTATATAGGGTCCCCATGTAGTTCACATAGGGTGCAAGCCCAAGCTCTGGGGTACATCAACTGTAAGACCCCCTGAGTCTTGAGTAAGCATGACATTGAGGTCCAAGCATGTTTCAGTTGTTGAGAACACAGACACTGTTACCATTAACTCTTGTATTTTAATTATCTGGAGTAGGAACTCATTCATGATTATTGTTCTTGGAAATATGAATGTCAACACAAAATAATTATTATAATAAAATAAAGCCAAAGAAAGAGAGCCAAGAGACCCTTCTCTATACAAGAAAAGTTAGCAGGAGTGACTGACTAATCCTATTGTGAGGAGGAGGGACATTCATGTGGTTAAAGGGAGGGAATTGTACCACCTTACTCAAAAAGAAACAGACATTCCTGTGGAAGGTAGAGAATATAATACAAGGCAATAGTAAAGGCATAGAAGACATAGAAGTCTTTTGGAGCCAAAGTTTCCCATGAGGTTCTCAAATGAGCTGATCAGTCCAGCAAATGGAAGGCATTAGCATCCTTACCATGTGTCTGATTATCTCTGACTTATAGAATTTAATAGGGCTCATGTTGCTAGAAAAAGCAGATAATTTTTTTAACCAGGCATAGCAAACATGAGTAGGACTGGTGGATATATATATATATATATATGGCATATCATGTTGAATTCCTCAGGCTTCTGTCATGAATGGACCTGTCAGCTTTCAGCATTGTAGATCGAGCAGGGTCATAATCTTTTTGGCAGAGGCAGGTGTCCTCCAGAGCTTGACCATGAGAGGATTCTGGGTTCCTGGTGACCTGTTAGCTGTTACTATTGGCTGAGGACACTGTGTCTTCTTGACTCTGTATGATGAGTTTATATAGCTTGGCTGATGGGTGTGGGCTCAACTTCCCAAGGGTATGTGGGTCTGCTTGTGTTACAAATTTTAAGGGAGCATCATTAGTGGCAGGAGAATCTGGCTTACATCTAAATCTAAGCAAAGAAACACCATCAAAAAAGCTAGCACCACCAACATTATAAACAGTCAGAACTCAAAATTGTTTTCACAATTTAGCACTAGGCTCTAGATTTGCCTCAGATGTACCTTGGGGCTTGGCTCTGAGATCTGGCCTTAGTGATATACCTCCTTTTCCTAAGACATATCAAGGAGAGATTGGACTAAATCAAATCAATAACTATCAAGTAAACATAATCAGTGAGAACAATTTTTGGAGCTTTGATTTAAAGGCAAACAGTGGCTGACTAATCAGAGCCAAGCAGAGGCAGAAGACAAGAGTTAATGTTAAAGTTTAGTACTATAAGTCAGCATCAGGCAGGGGAGTCTACTAGTCTGAACTTTGTTCATATTGTAATATCTTGTAGTTATATTCTCATACTGGGTATTTAAGACCATTTAGGCAGTCAAAATTAACTATGTATTATGTTTTAGAGATCATATGTGGATCTGTAGAAGAGAAGTTTAGGGACCTATGAGGAGTTCTTTGACTGTCAGCATTGTCATCTGCTACGATTAGTCAAGGTCATGCTGATCAAGTGGCACTCCCTCTTTTGGGAAACCTGAGGACTGATTTCCTCTGATGTGACTCTCCTGTTGCAGATACACTGACTTAGAGTCCATCTCCAGGTCTCTGTGTCCTCCCTAATCAAGAAGACAGGTAACTTAGCAGAGGCTAGAAGGTAGCAATGCCCCATCATCTCCTGTAGCCTTCGGATCTTGGAGCAGGAGCCAAAATATTGGTTATCCTTTTAGCTCCAATGTTTCCAATTGACTTTGGTTTTTACATATGGTTATTGATCCCTCAGAGAGATTATATACAAGTGATTAGCAAAACAGATATAGTTAAAGATGAGCAGAAAATATCTGATTAGCAAAGCAGATCTGATCAGAGAATGACACAATACTTTAAAATCATCCTGATTAGCATTTAAGTTTAGTTGTTGGGTGACAGTGTAAGCTATATCTGGAACATAGAAAACATACACATTTTATCTTTTAAGTATCTGTCAGTACAGGCCGAACATGTTAGCATCCCTGGAAACAATATTTTACCCACAACTTTAAATCAATTGATTTGATCTAGAAATTGTATGTCAGGAAAAGACAAGACAGTCTAAAAATTTGGCATCTGTGTTTGAATACAAGTTTGGCTAGTCTGTAAACCTATGTAGGTACCAATTACCCCCAAACTGGAAGCAGAACAGCAGAGTTTAAAATCAGGTTTTTTTTTTTTTTTTTTTTTTAGAGCAGGGAGTATGTCTTAAGTATCAATATATCTATAAGCTATAAACTTAAGATACCAGAAATGAGACAATTGCATAAGTAAAACATTGGCGGAGACTGATTATACACAGCTTAAGAATAAAGACAAACCTGGACATTGTTGAGCTAAGCTAGGATGATTTTAACATACATTAGAGACATTATTACAGACATAAAGTAATTTCTTAATCAAGTACCTTTAACAATTGAACCATTTTAAGCAAACATAAAGCATTATATATGACTTTTAGAATATATGACACCTACACAAACTATAGTAACATTGTTTGTATATCGCAGTTTTTCTAAGAACAAAACTACAATGATAGATCACCTTTTATATGACTTAGACAATAATCTCAGTAATAATCACCCAGTATAACAGCATGGACAAGACAGGACCCATCTTAAGGTCATAGTGTTTTCTATAGATATAATAATCTTATAAGAGAATTAAGTACTAAAAGATTGAAAAATAGAGGAACATAAATAATTTGGTTGAGCACTTTAAAGTGAGCTTTTTACAATCTTACAACTGTTATAATTCCTAGATTAATATTAGTGAATTAAAGTTTTAAATTTACAACCTGAATGTCATAACATCCTATAACCAGCCAGGGCCATCCTTTGTTAGTCTGATATAAGCTCTAGAATAATAGTCATCTTATATTTCAAGTAGTTTGTAATCTGGTCAAGCACTTTAAGACTTAGTTAATCAACTTTGTCTTTAAGCCTTCTAAGTTTACTAATACATTCATCTGCATACTTTTGTTTTATAATCTGTGTAACCATTCTGTAACAATCTTTTCATCAAACATTTAACATCCAACATTTAAAGTTTCTTCTTCAGTTTATCCTTTTATCTACTATACCTCATTATAATTACAAGCAAAACTTTTATGTCCTAATCACAAGACCTTTTAATTTGATCATTTAAGTTTTTTTCTATTGTCCTCAGAAGGATCTTTGAAATAACCTTTTATAAAAGAGTAGACCAGCCTTGACTTACATTATTTACCCAGAATATACATATAAATTTTATCACTGGTTGATTTTTGGAATCTCTTTTTATCAGTTTTCTGAAACACATTTTTAAAAAAATGAAAGCAGATTAGAACACTATTAGAAATTTTAGAAATTTTCTGAGAAACTCATATTGAATACTTTTGAATATAAACACAAATCTTGGGGCTGTTTTCTGTAGCAGTTCCATTTTAGCACAGGGAGATAAAGTAAACTTAAAATAGTTACAAATTTCTTATAAGAAATCCCCATCTCTCTGCATCAATTTGGGACTCACCCATCATCATGTTGGGGCCAGGACTCTGAGATTCCTTGTGCCTGTAGAACCCCCGGCTCAGCAAGGAAGGGAGACCAAGAAAGGAGAGCCATCAGGGACTTTCCTGGGGGCTAGCACAAACCCAGAGAAGTTTGTGCCTTTTCTCCCTGTCCAACAATGAGACTTGTGTAGCAAGTTCCCCCTCCTATTCCAGGGCTGCCTGGCCATCATGAAGATTAAGCCCTTTAAAGGAAGCACTAAGTGACACATTGCAATTGAAGGTGCCTGCTCATGTGCAGTCCTACATTTTGTCCATGCCTTGTAGAGCTGCCCCAATGCAGCATGTGAGCGCAAGATAAATTAGTTTCTCTAGATTTTTTGCATTTGCCTGGGACTGGCCCAGGATTTAGCTGTCCCTTATTGACCTTTTGCCCCAGGGGAACACAGCATGACAGCATAACCCTTCTTAGTTAAGTGTACAGGGGCTTTTTCTCCTCTTCTGGTTGGTATGTGATAGGGTTTAGGGCTTGAGTGTCTTTCATTTGCATATGTTTAGCTCAGAGGCCTTTACAAAACTTTGCAGATAGACTTTTATCTTGGCTTGTCTTTTTCCATCTTTAACCCCTTTTTAGTGCTAGGCCCTAATTCCCCTGTAGCCCAGATGGCACTATTTCCTTTATCCCCCCCTTTTGTGGCCTTGGGTTTAGCCATTTTTAAGTTTGGCTGGCCAGTACCTCATTACTGGAGTGTGTGTTAGGAGGCCACTCTGTGTGTGTGTGTTGGGGAGTGGGGGTGGGGCAGAGGTGATCTCTGGCCTTGAAGCTTCTGGTCTGACTCTAGCTGAGCTGTTTTTGTTTGTTTGTTCATTTGTTTGTTTTAATTTTAAGGAGAGTTTTGGATTTCTCTAAGGGCTACAGGGCAGCTCCCTGATCTTGCCATATTATAACTTTTAAAAGTAGGAGAATCTTGCATTTTTCCCTGTCTATAATCTTAGTTACTTTCAGTGTTTCCTCTGGGAGCCATTCAAAATTAAAAGCTGGCCATCCCAATTCACAGAGGCCTTTATCTTTCCTGATGTCATCTTAATATTATAATTTCCTGAATATTCCCTTTTGAAATATGGTTTAATTTTAATTTTTTTATTTTTAATTTATTTTTGGAGAGAGAGAGAGACAGAGAGAGATAGAGAGGGAGAGGGAGACAGAGATGGGTGTGCCAGCAGTCTCTCAGCTGCTGTGAATGAAATCCAGATGCGTGCGCCCCCTTGTGGTCAAGTGCGGCATTGCGCCCTTGTGTCACTTTGCATCTGGCTAAACATGGGACCTGGAGATTGGAACCGCTGGAGATTGGAACCAGCGTTCTTAGGCTTAGGAGGCAGGTGCCTTAGCTGCTAAGCCATCTCTCTAGCCCGGTTTATTTTTGATCATGTAGTCTGGAACAGTGGGCTTGGTGGAGGACTTCCCCACAATGAATTTCCCACTGTGTTGGTGCTGCAGAGCAAATACAAAGACAAAGCTTTCCTGAGCCTGCACTGCTCAGGACAGAAATCATTCTCTAGCCTTAGGGCTGTGAGCCACATACATAACCATACACACATATTCATATCCAGTGTACTTTTCATACAGACTCCAGATGGCCATCTCCCCCTCACACATTTATTCATTCATTCAGTTAGAGTTTAAACAATTTTTCCTTGTTTAATCACACAATAATCCTGATCTGGCTAGTTACTGAGACCAGAATAACTTCAGTCCTGATCTAGGTAGCTACTGAGATCAGAACAACTTTGGTCCTGACTGGAACAAGTTTGGTCCTGATGGAAGGAGGGCCATCACTTCAGAACTGCCTCAAGGTTTGGAACTCCTTCTGCAAGGATCAATCCATGGCAGCTCCTCCAGACCTCAAAATCACTTTGAGTATAATTCAGACCTGAATAGTCACAGTCCCAACTTTAAATTCTAAGTTCCATTTTCCATGGAGAGTTCTTACTTGGTAAAGATATCTGGCTCAGTCTTATCTCATTCCACTCAGGAACTCCAGTCCAGAGTTTCACAGTCTCCTTGGGCCACCTATAAGGGGGCCTCACAATCATGTTTTCCAGGAACTTTGCCAGGCTAGGATATGCAGGACCAGCTGTTCTTCCTGACCAACCGTGGTCATGGTAAAGGAAAATCTTGCTGGGACCTCCAGAGATATTGCAGAAATTCCCCAAAAGAAAGATCACGCCAAAGCCAGCATGAGTGAAAGTAGAGGAATTTATTTACCCAGGGGCCAAAGAGCTTGATAAAGCTCTCAAAGAAGTCCTGATCTTGAGCTGAGAGTTTATTTTCATTTCATAGTTTTCATAGCTGAGGGGAAGGGTAAGTGAGCAAATAAGATGTGGCAATATGCATATCAATTATTTCTATAGTCAAGCAAACCTAACAATGAACTCCATTTTACTTTTTTTTTAGCTTAAACTGTCTTCCCTTCTTATCATCCCTCTGGGCCCTTTCTGGACAGTTATCTCTTTGGGAATTTTCCATTTGCTGACAAGATAAGTTTAGCTCCTCAGCAATTAATTCTTACAGTGAGTGAATGAATCAGTTCAATTTTTAATTTCCTTTTTACCACACTAAGAAGTCGGGAGTAACATTTTGGTTTAGAGCAAGGAGTCTGTCTTTTTCTACTATAGCATATCTAGGCAATATCAAATCCATATTTTTAGTTTCCAAAGGGCAAAATGTGCCTAGTAATAATGAGGTAACACCCTGAAGTAGAGTGTGTAAACATCTACATTTGTCATTGAGGTATAATGTGTCTTACTTAATTTACAAACTATTTATTTAACAAATATTCTACTACTCTGTACCAGTATCTGTTCTAAGAATTTTTGGGCTATTAGCTCATTTAATTTTCCTTATAGTCCTGTGAAAGGAGTACTCATCCTCATTCTGCACATAAGTAAATGGAAGCATAGAAAGGGTAAGTAACCAGGGGGCCTGGAGAGATGGCTTATCAGTTAAGGCACTTGCCTGTAAAGCCAAGGGACCCAAATTTGATTCCCCAGTACTCATGTAAGCCAGATGCACAAGGTGGCACATGCATCTGGGGTTCATTTGCACTGTCTATAGGCCATGGAACACCAATTTTCTATCTTTGCCTCTCTCTCTCTCTCTCTCTCTCTCTCAGATAAAAAAATAAAATATTTTTAAAGGAAGGGTGAGTAACCTACCCAAAGTCATTTAGCCTTTGTTGTGCAAATAGGGATTGTCATTCAAACCCAAGTACAAATCAACAAATGTGGTATACTATATTAATAGATTTAAAGATAGAAATCATGTGCTCATCTCAATATATGTAGAAAAGCATTTGATAAAGTTATAAACACCTTCATGCCAAGAATTCTGGAGAAACAAGGGGAAGATGGAGCAAAGCCATATACAGTAGCTCTTCAATAACATTGATGGAATTATGGATCACAGTGTTGAAAAAATTGTATATTTATACTGTACAATGTTTAACAAATAATCCACAATAGACTCAAATTGGCCATATGGCCCTAGGTACACAGCATTTTTATTGAAAAGTAAAGGAATGTTTATTGAACATCTTCTTTGTACCTAAAAGTTAAATCATGGTGCTTAGTATATTAACATCTACAGCAAAATAAAATTATTATCACCATATTACAGATGAATAAACAAGATTTAGAAAGCCCAGTAGATATGCTAGTGGTCCCATAGTCAGTCAAAGGCAGAACTGTAGCTTGAGCTTGAGAGACTCTAACTTGAAGGTCTGGTGCATAGCATTTCATACAGAGAATTCCTTCCTCACATGTAATAGTCACAGATACTGAATCTTTGACAATGCTATCTGCAAAACAGTCCATGGTGTCACTGAATACTTGGTGTGACAAGTAACTACATACTTATGAAAGCATATTTTGGAATAGAATAGTTTTTTCCCATTTTTATGTTATTCTACCAATTTACTATGGTTAGTGTTATTTTGTAGTGCTTTGCAGTTTTTGAGACCCTGTTAAATTTTCCTGCCTTTTCTCCCACTTTTCATTTTGCTGAGAGACAGTTTTTGGTTTGCAAGAAAGGTAGTGTTGCAGTCAAGTTATCATTGCAGGCAGAAAACACTCAACTAGCAGTAGATTGTGCAGGAGGGGGGAAGGTTTATTTTGGCTTACAGGCTCAAGGGGAAGCTCCATGATAGGAGGGTAAAACAAAGGCATGAGCAGAATTTGGACATCACCTCTTAGCCAACATCAGGTGGACAAGAGCAACAGAAGAGTGTGCCAAATACTGGCAAGAGGAAGACAGTTATAATGCCCACGAGCCCTTCCTCAACAATACACTGCCTCCAGGAGAGTTTAATTTATAAATTGCCTTCAGCTGGGGACCTAGTATTCAGCCAACTAAGTTTATGGGGGACACCTGAATCAAACCACTACATTTCTCTCCTGGCCCCCATAAATTGATAACCATCTATGATGTAAAATGCAATGCATTCAGTCCACTTTAAAAGTCACCCCCTTTTTTGTTTTGTTTTGTTTTTTGAGGTAGGGTCTCACTCTAGCCCAGACTGATCTGGAACTTACTATTTAGTCTCAGGGTGGCCTTAAACTCATGGAAATCCTTCTACCTCTGTCTCCTGAGTGCTAGGATTAAAGGCGTGCACCACCACATCCAGCCCCCATAATATTTAATCAATCACAATGATTTTCAAACATTCCCATAGTCCAAGGTCTTTTAACTGAGTCATAATAACAAAGAAACAAAAAAAAAATCCATAGTGGCACAAAATAAACATTCACACTGCAAAAATGGCCTTGGGTATAGCAAATAAATATGCAACCAATACAAGATTTAAAACAACCAGGGAACACATCAGACTCCAAGTCCAGTGACTCTAGCCAGTGACAAGTCCAAGTCCATTAATCCTATTTGGTTAAGCAACAAATCTCTGGAGTTCCAATTCTGCCTCTCCAGCTAGGCTGCTCACAGTCCTAGAAAACTTAATTTGGAGCCAGCAGCTCTCCTTAGCAGCTATATTGTGGTCCTGGCATCTCTACTGGGTCTCCACTGCAACTCATAGCTCCATCTTGTCTCAAGGTAGGCAATCCAGCAAACCTGCTTCAGACTGCCCATAGCCATTTCCCAAATACAAAAACATGTGAAAATTTAATGACCCTCTTTACTGCATTTTTTAATACTCCCTAATATCAGGTGGGCTACCAATTTGCTAATCCAGGGGGCAATAAAGCAGATTTTGAAGAACAGGACACTCCTTCAGCATTCAGGCCCCTTCCAAAGAGTCTGCATTCTTCCTGTTTTCTCAATGCAGATCAGCAGACCCAATTCCAATGGTTGTAATCTCTCATACAATTGTAGTTGAACAGGAAAAGTTTCAGCCCAAAGATTTCATTTTTTCTGTGCCATATCACTCTGCTCACACCAGTCCATTTCTACCCAAGGCAACCCTGCACAAGTTCTCAGGACACAGGCAGGTAGAATGCAGCAAGACTCTCACAGAAACTGCTTCTATCCCAGTCCTCACACGCCAATCCTCACAGTCCATATTTCTTACTGCATTCAGGTCTTTCACCTCTGACCAGAATAGTCCATCAAGCTGTACTTACAGCACTGCAAGGCAATTATTAGGCCAAAATTTCAAATCCTTCCACATTTGTCCTGCAAAGCAGTTCCAAAATGTCAAAGCCACCCACATTCAAGTTTCAAGCAGTAATGGCACCACTTCTTGGTATGAACTTTACTGTTGCAGTCAGGTTTGCATTGCTGGCAGAAAACACCTGACCAAGAGCAGCTTGTGGGGGAAAAAAAAAACTTTATTTTGGCTTACAGACTCAAGGGGAAGCTCTATGATGGCAGGGGAAAATGATGGCATGAGCAGAGGGTGGATATCACCTCCTGGCCAAAGTCAGATGGATGCTGGGCATGGTGGCACACACCTTTAATCCCAGTACTAGGGAGGCAAAGGTAGGAGGACTGCTGTGAGTTAGAGGCCAGCCTAAGCCTACATAGTTAATTCCAGGTCAGCCTGGGCTAGAGTGAGACTTTACCTTAAAAAAAAAAAATTAGGTGGACAATAGCAACAAGAGAGTGTGCCAAACACTGGCAAGAGGAAGCTGGTTATAACACCCATAAGCCCTCCCCCAACATTACACTGCATCCAGGAGGTTTTGATTTCCAAATTGCCATCAGCTGGGGACTTAGTATTCAGAACATCTAAGTTTATGGGGGACACCTGAATCAAACCAGCAAAGGTATTATGTAGTTTTCTTCCATCCTAAGTTGCAAAAAGCCTATATTCATCCATGCATGGCCTCATCCTTCATGAGTAGACCTCCTTCCCTGCTCTGTTCATAATTGGAGAGCGAAGTCCCTTTCTTGCCTTGGCTAGGAATAATCCAGGAGACATCTCTTCCTCTTTCTTCCCATTTTCCTTCTTTTGCCAGCTAAGTATTTTAAGCTGATCAAAGATAGTTTATTCAAGTGTCAAATGTATTTTCAGGGGTGCTAACTCTAGGATTCCCAATGGTCATACACACAATATATGTATAAATTATGGATAATCAGAGGTTGGTGGTTGCCTTTCACTAACACTGTGACAATTATAAATGTTCCAAGTTCAAGTTTTCATAGGCTTCAAGGAAAGTGAGACATGTGCCTGTCCTCACTGAAAATCCTGCCCTGAAATTATAGCAATGCCAGTCACTATTACATGAACAATACCACATACACAGCATCAAGTAGAAATATCTAGTAAAAATATTACACTGGATTCTGAAAATTCCTTTTCTCTTTTTCTCCACAAGTAATTTCCATGTACCTGTCACCTCTCAGGGCTTACTATTAATTATTCTAAATTAGAAGCCTTAAGAATGCTAGTCTTATGCCATAATAAATATAAAAATGTCTTTGAACATAGTGCTTTCTTTAGTCAAAATTAAATGATTTAAAAGCTTTATGAAAATTATACTCCACATCAAGGTCATAAACAAGTACCACCTCCCACCCCAGGAAACATGCAGTCACATCTGGACACATCTCAATATATTGCAAAAGTCAGAATTATCTAGAAATAAATTAGTTTACTGTCTCAATTGCTAAGCATCAAATGCCTTTTAAAAAAGCTTTCTCCCCAAAAGTATGACTCTAGTAGCTACAAATTGCATATCTAATGAAATAAGTGCAATTCTTTTGTAGGTATAAGTAGATAGTTCTCAGAAACTGTCAAAGTCCAAATCTTTCAGCTCCACTAGGAATAAATTCTCAAAATAAATGTAGCTATGTCAAGTTTTGGTTCTAGAATGGCTATTATCAATATCTCTATTAGGTTATGTCTTGGAAATCCAAGATGCAGGCACACTATGGGTATCATGTTTTAAGTGTGATTGCATAGTCATGTTTCCTATTGCCTCCATCTACCAACCCAACCACATATCTACTATCCATACTTAACCACAAATATACCCATTTGCCCATCCATACTTGTCTACCCAGCCATCATCCAAGTTATATCCTGAGACTCTGAAAGATAGGTTAGACTCCACTTGTGCCTTATTCTATTGGAAGAAAGCTCTTGAAATATACCTGATTTTTTTTTACTAGAAAATTGAAATAATGTTAGTTTTTCAACTATCCTCATATTTTCTTTGATGAAATTACTCAGAGCCAGGCCTCCTTTACAAATGTCCACAATATCCGGAATGTCCATCTAACATTTCTCTTATCTATGTTGTATGTTCTACCACACATAGTCTGCATCAGTCAGGAACCTTTCTAATTACAAGGAAAACAATGCCTAAAAGTATTGCTTTAAACTGTATGTCCATTTGGTTTATAATAGTTAAGAGCTGGAATCAACCCAGATGTCCATCATTAGATTAATGGACATCTACACTATAGAATTCTACACAGCAGTAAGGAAAAAAGACACAATGAAATTTGAAGAAAAATGGTCGAACATGGAACAGATCATTCTCAGTGAGCTCACCCAATCACAGAAAGATAATCATCACATGGTCTTACTCATTTGTGGCTCCTAACCTGAATCTGCCTGAGATGCTGTCATACATAATAAGCACCTTGAGGATCAGACAATAGGGAGGGTGGTATAGGAGGGGAAGGTAAGGGTAGAGGGAAGGTAAGGGTGGAGGAGGGCAAAGGTGGAGGGACACAAATAGTGACCCAAATAGAAATGGTACCATAAAATCCTATATCCTGAATGACAGGCTAAAACATTGATCCTTCAGCAGGTCCATAGAGGGAACACCTGAACCACAGGGCCCTGGAGAGGACATCATGAAGACTAACCTGAATCTTTTCTTGTTTCATTCTTTCTTTCTCTCCCTCCCTCTCTCTCTCTCTCCCCCTCCCTTTCCTTTCTATGCTCTCTTTCTCCATAACTGTTGGCTACCCCCATAATGCATGACCCCCATTCCCCAATGAAGCGGATCCCTTCAGAGGGGGAGATCAGGGAAAAGACTACTGAAGGCACCAACATGAATGTAAAATTAAAATGAATTTAAAAATGGAGGAATTTAAGCTCTTCATTAGACAATCATCAGAAAATTGCCATTAAGAATTTAAAGTTTCTGAATCTCCCAAGTGTTTAATTTTATTACTTTGATTTCATTCACATGTCAGTTTTGTAAGGTTCCTGAAAGACAAAAGACCACATATAACCACTCTGAGGCAGGTAAAGAGCTTTACATTGGAGGCCTGAGCTGCTGGGCTGACTCTTGGGAGGGAGAGAGGGAACATAAGTCTAGATAATTTGGGTTTTTATAGAGTTTTTTTTTTTTTTTCCTTTGGTAGGGGGATACAGAGAACAAAGCAAAAACTTCAAGGCAAAGCAGGGACCAAATGGAGAAGGTAATTAATCAGGGGTACAGCAACCAAACAGAGGAGGTAAACAGTCAGAGAATAAGTTGCCATCAGAAGAGGAGCCAGGTTGTCTCTAAAATAAGATTGGCTGGAAAACTGTGGCTGAGGGCCTTTTTAGGTCAGGGGAGTAAGGGTTAGGCAATATAAACATCTAAAGTTGCATCAATCAGGCTGCTATTGTTTTCTTCCTTAATCTTGACTCAGTCTTGGGACTCTTGTCCTTCCCAACATTCCAGCATTTTTTTTTTTTTTTTTTTTTTTTTTTTTTGCAAGGTAAGGTCTCACTCTGGTCCAGGCTGACCTGGAATTAACTATGTAGTCTCAGGGTGGCCTTGAACTCTCAGTGATCCTCCTACCTCTGCCTCCCGAGTGCTGGGATTAAAGGCATGCGCCACCATGCCCGGCCATTCCAGCATTTTGTTAAGGGTAAGGGGTGTGGTTGTGTCTCATTACTGCTTTTTGTTGTGATGGGGCACTGTCAAATGTTTCAGAGGATGCTGGTGTCAGTGGCTGGCAAGTCTCCTTAGAACAGGTGACAGAGAGTTAAGTGTGAGGAGGCTAAAAGTTAGTACTGAGTGGAAGAGGGATAGGTTAATAAAAGTTGGTTGAATGAGTGATGTATGAGATTATGTACCTGGTTTTGGATGTATTTCCAAAGACAGGGGGCTATCAAAAGTAAAATAAAAAATCCCTATTAACTGTCCAAGTAATGGTAAAAGCCAAGGCCAAATAGTTCCAAAGATACCCCATAGTCCTAAGGACAGTAGGGCACCAGGCCAGAGTTTGGAGCTTTTAAATTTCTAATTCTACTTTACCTGATTGGTTTATATACAGCAACATTCCTTGTTCAGAGGCGACAGTTTCTTCCCTTCTTGGCTATGATGACATTGACGACTCAATGGTTCTGAAGCACTACTGATGCCAATGAGGTGAGCTGCTGCTATACCAGGTGAAGGGCCATAGCAGAGTCCTTAATGGCTGTACCCAGTTCTGTGAAAAGCTGTTGATAAGAGATTAGGCTGTGTCCCAGCCCATCTGCAGCCAGTTTTGTAGCTGTTACAGCAAAGCAAGGCTTATTCCTATTAGCATAGTTAAATGAACTGCTCTCCTGTTGTGATAATTGGGGTGTGGAGATGAAAGAAGGATAGTTTATCCTCCATATAGAGGGTGAGGTTAGGTAGCAAGGTGACAGGGTCATGTGTGATTTTTTGTGAGAGATGCAAATGTACAGGGCAGAATGACACCAGAAGTAAATCTATTCTGGTAGGGTGATTGTTAGAGATAGATTGTTTTTGAATGTCCCTGGCCAGCATTTAGAAGTGTCCTTATGCCAGCAGTCAACAATGCCTGAAGGGGAGAGAGGAACAGAAAAGGAAGAGATGGGTTTCTGGGGACAAGTGGAACTGAAAATGGAGGTGACATTGAGTAGGAGTATTGCAGTAATGAGGTTGTTGAAGAAAGGCACAAAGAAAGCAGGCGGTATGGCTTGTTGAATTGAACTTGTTGCGCAGGGAGAGTGAGGAATTTAGGATAGACATCCAAGGTGGGGTGGAAAGGGAAAGGTCACAGAGGTTATGTTAAAGATCATCATGAGCCTGTTGTATAACTTGGACTGCATGTATGATGGAATTTTGGGCCATCATTGGTGCTGTTTGGAGTGACCTGAAAATCTTTATTTTTTTCTCCACAGAAAACTGTGTCAAATGTGTCTACTGTGTAGGCCACTCCTTTTGTTCTGTTTGCTCATTTTTTGTTCCAGGGATCATTAATTGTACAAATAATGATTCTCCTTCATTGTTGGAATTGTCATGGAGTGATGTCATAGACTCACCTAGTGTGATGTACACAACTCCATCAGGCACACCCTTGCCATTGGGTACCTTTCCTGTACACAGGGTTAGTCTGGTCCTGAACCAGGCAAAGAAATTTGGGCCATGATGGGTAAAGCTTACAGGAGTTAAAAACACACCTAAGGGGCTGGAGAGATGGGTTAGTGGTTAAGCACTTGCCTGTGAAGCCTATGGACCCTGGATCAAGGTTGGATTTTCTAGGACCCACATAAACCAGATGCACAAGGTGTCACATGCATCTGGAGTTCATTTGCAGTGGCTGGAGGCCCTGGCATGCCCATTCTCTCTAATTATTTGCCTTTTTCTGTCTGTCTGCCTGTTGCTCATAAATAAATAAATAAATAAATAAATAAATAAATAAATAAATAAATAAATAAAATCAAGACTATTTAAAGAAAACACACAACCAATTGAATGATGACTGGGTCATTGAAAAAATCATAAAAGAAATCAACAAATTCATAGAATCAATTGATGCTGAGAATACAACATACTAAAACCTTTGGGACACAATGAAGAAATTTCCTAAGAGGGAAATTTATAGCTCCAAGTTCCTATATTAAGAAATTAGAGAGTTCACAAGTAAACAATTTAGTGCTTCACCTTAAGGTCTTGGAAAAAGAAAAACAAGGCAAACCAAAAATCAGTAGATGGGAAGAAATAATAAAGGTTAGGGCAGAAATTAATGAAATAGAAACCAAAAACACAATCCAAAGAATCAACGAAACAAAGAGTTGGCTTTTTGAAAGGATAAACAAGATTGATAAACTCTTAGAAAATCTGACCAGAAGAAAGAGTGAGGAGACAAAAAATTAATAAAATTAAAGATGAAAAAAGCACCATAACTATAACAGATATCAAAGAAATTCAGAAGATCATGAGGATATTCTTTAAGAATATATATGCCTCTATGTTGGAAAATCTGAATGAAATGGATGATTTCCTTGATTTATATGACCTACCTAAATTAAATCAAGATGAAATAAACCATTTAAATAGACCTATAACAAGCAGTTATAAAAAGTCTCCCAACTAAAATAAGTCCAGGCCCAGATGGATTCACTGGTGAATTTTACTAGACCCTCATGGAAGAATTAACACCACCGTTTCTCAAACTTTTGCATACAATAGAAAAAGGAAGAAGTTCTACTGAACTGCTTCTATGAAGCCAGAATCATCCTGATATCAAACTGGGCAAAGACAGAGCAAAAGAAGAAAATTACAGACCAATCACCCTCATGAACATAGATGCAAAAATGCTCAACAAAATATTGGAAAATAGAATCCAAGACTATATCAGAAAGATTATTCACCTTGCCCAAGTAGACTTTATTGCAGAGATTCAGAGATGGTTCAACATAGGCAAATCCATAAATGTAATACACCATATAAATGGTCAGAAGGACAAAATCACATGATCATCTCAATAGATGCAGAAAATGCATTTGACAAAATCCAACACCCCTTCATGGTGAAAGTATTACAGAAACTGGGAATAGAAGGAACTTATCTCAACATAATAAAATTATTTATGACAAACCTACAGCCAACATAATACTAAATTGGGTAAAACTTGAAGCTTTTCTGCTAAATTCAGGAACAAGACAAGGGTGTCCACCATCCCCATTTTTATTTAATATAGTACTGGAAGTCTTAGTTTTAGCAATAAGGCAAGGGACACTCATAAAAGGGATACAAATTGGAAAGGAAGAGATCAAATTATCATTATTTGCAGATGATTTGATTCTATACATAAAAGACCCTAAAGACTCTACCAGCAAACTGTTGAAGATGACTTTTGTGGTCTAGGGTTAGTTGTTGTGAGGTGGGAATAAGGAGGAAACCAAAGTACTTAACTTGGGTTACAGAGACTTGCGCATCAATGGTGGAAACTCTGTAACCCCTGGAGCCTAGAAAGTTGAGGTTTGTTTATGTGTTATCTGGGTTCTGGAAGAGAGGTTGACCAGAAAAGGTCAACAACATACTGTAAAAGTATGCGAGGTGGCAGATAGAGGGATAAGAGGTCAGTTGATAGAGCTTGGTCAAGTAGGAGAGAGCTGTCTCTAAACTCTTCAGGGAGGACAGTTCAGGTTAGTTGAGCTGCAGTGTGGGTTTCAGGGTCTTCCCTTAGGGTCAAAGGATGGAAAATGGTAATTCAAGGAAATGGGCCTAGGAAACAAGCAGGGGTTGCTATCCTAATATCTGATAGGACAGACTTCAAACCAACATTAGTGAAGAAAAATAAAGAAGGTCACTTTATACTCATTAAAGGAATACTCCAAAAGGAGGGCATTAAAATCATAAATGTATGTGTACCTAACATGGGGGATCCCAATTTCATCAAACAAACATTACTAGACTTAAGGTCACAGATAACACCAAATAAAATTGTAGTGGGTGACTTCAATACCCCATTCTCGTCCATTGACAGGTCATCCCAGCCAAAATAGAGAGACATCTGGATTATATGATGTCATGGAACAAACAAACCTAACAGATATCTTCAGAACATCCCATCCAAATACTGCAGAATATACATTTTTTTCTCAGCAGCACATGGAACAATCTCCAAAATAGACTGTATATTAGGACGCAAAGCAAATCTTTACAAATACAGGAAAATTGAAATTACCCTTTCTACTCTATCTGACCACAATGGGATTAATTTACAAATCAGCAACAAGAAAAACTACAGAGCATTCAGAAATTCATGGAGAATAAACAGTACACTATTGAATGATGAATGGGTCACTGAAGAAATCAAAAGGGTAATCAAATAATTCATAGAATCAAATGATTATGAGAATACAACATACCAAAACCTTTGGGAAACAATGAAGGCAATCTTAAGAGGAAATTTATAGCTCTAAGTGCCTATATCAGAGGAGTGTCCAGCACTGAAACAGCTCTATCACACCCTCCAAGGCTCAGGATCCATTGCAGAAGAGGTGGCAGAAAGAATATAAGAGCCAATGGAAGGGTACCACTGCTTACAATGCAACTGTCCACACAGAAATTGGCCTTGATATCCATGACCTTGCAGTGCCTAGCAATACCTTCACAAGCCCCTCATAAAAGGAGAAAGAGACAATGCCATCAAAGACAGACTAATGGAGAGAGGGAGGGGATATGATGGAGAGTGCAGTTGTGAAGGGGAAAGTGGGTGAGGGGAGGGAATTATCATGGTTTATTGTCTGTAAGTACAGAAGTTGTCAATAAAAAAAAATTCAAACAAAAGAGTGGGAAGGGGAAAGTTAGGAATTTTTTAAGTTTTTATTTTTATTTATTTACTTATTAGAGACAGAGAAAGGAAGAGAAAGAGAGAGAGAGAATGGGTGAACCAGGGCCTCTAGCCACTGCAAATGGACTCCAGGCACATGTGCCACCATGCACCATGGGTACTGGGGAATTGAACCTTGAACTGGGGTCCTTGGGCGTCACAGGCAAGTGTTTAACCACTAACAATCTCACCAGCCAAAAAGTTAGGAATTTTGATGAGAAAGGGAGCTGAGTTAAGTATGAAGGTGGTGGATGAGTGAAGAGTTTTTGCATGAGGTCTCAGCGCAGATGTGGCCTAGGGCAAGAAGATATTAGAAAAGAGTGGGAAAGTGATGTGTTCCCAACATTGCAGGATAGAGGGGCAGTAACATGAGAATGGGGTTGGCCACCTACACCCACCACAGAGATCTGTGAGGGAAAAGACTGGCGAGAGTAGGATGGCAGGACTCACCACATGGCCTTCCTGCCACCTGGTCTGTTACCCTTGGCAGTTCCATTGTGATGTGGACAGTCTTGTCAGGAACCAAGGTCCCAGGGCACCATCAGTATTCTGCTACTAGACCAGGGAGATCATTGAGCACCTCTTGTGAGGGCCAAAGGGAAGGGGATGACCTACCTTGGTAAGTCAGGGAGGGGCAGTCAACCTTCCAGTGTCCCCAGAGTCTGCAGGGAGGGCAGTGTCATGGTGATGGGCATGGGTTTGCACAACCTCTTACCCAGTTTCTGATGGTACCACACATAAATCAAGTTCCTGGTGGGGATTGTTGAGATCCTGATGTGGAGGAGCCCTAAGAGCTGCAGCCAGGAGCTGGTATTTTTTTTCCTCTGGGCAGCCTATCAGTCTGTTCCTGGTCCTCTCTACTGTTAAAAACCTTAAAGGCCATTTCAAGCAGATCTCTCTGGAGTGTTTGAGAGCCCTTTTCAAAGCATTTGAGGTTTTTTTTTTTTTGGTTTTTTTTAATGTCAGGGGCAGATTGAGAAAGCAAGTGAGTGTTAAGAATCAAATTGCCTTCCTGGGAAGTGGGATTGAGGTGGGTATATTGAGTAAGTATTATTAATCCTGTGAATTCTTCCAGGTTTTCATCAGGCGTTTGAATTATTGAGAGGAGTTTATTAAAGTTAACAACTTTATGGAAGGTCTTCTAGAGGCCTGGCAAGAGGCAAATAACCATCTGGTTCCATGCCACCCTCCCTATGGAAGGGGGTATGGGTCTTGAGCAGTAGGGGCAGGGACTTGGTAGTCCCAGTTTGAGTCTTCCCTGGCAATTGCCACAGTGCTGACTGGATAGGTAGGGCCAGTTAGATGGATAGCATCAGTGTGGGCCTGGGCAGCCACACAGGTGCACTCCCATTCAGCTGGAGTGAGAGTAGTAGGTAAGACAACATAGAGATAATGGCAGGTAAAGTCATACGCCTGAGTAAGGTAGCAAAATTCCTTAGTATAGTGGGCAGGGTCAAAAGGAAAAGAACCGAAGTGCACTTCAATTTGAGACAGGTCAAATGAAAAAAAATGGGACATGGATGGTCCCAAAGCTGCTAAACCAAGCTGAAAGGGCTTAGTAGACCAGAGAGAAAGAAAGCCCCAAGGTGTTAAGAGTGTGTCTTTCTCCAGACCTGGGAAGCCCAGATATTGGTGACAGGTGTGCCCTGGCATATCAGTATGGTTTAAATGAGAGAGAGAGAGAGAGAGAGAGAGAGAGAATAGAGAGAGAGAGAATATCTCTGAGAGCAGGCCAACCTGTGAGGGACACTTACAGAGGAAGGGAGGAAGAGGGAAGGTTTAGATGAAAGTGAGATAGAGAAAGAGAGGGATGGAGTATGCCTCTGAGAGCAAGCCATCCCATGAGGGACACTTACTAAGGAGGAAATGATGAGGGAAAGGGAAGAAGTAAAGTCAAATAATGGTGAGGGAGGAAGCCTGCATCTGGAAGATGGTCCAAGGCCACAGGGTCAGTGGAAGCTTGACCACCTGGTCAGGGGAAAGGAGGTCTGGCCACCCCAGAGGGTAACTGGGAGCCTCCTATCCTAGTCATAGCACCAGGTGTAAGGTTTGTGAAAAACCAAAGGCCACTCTGAGGCAGGACAAAGACTTTATTGGGGCTGCCTGTCTATCTCATGGGAGAGAGAGAGAGAGAATACTCAGTATAAGTCTAAATAGTTTGGGTTTTTATAGATTTTTTTTTTTCCCTTTGGGAAGGGATACAGAGAACAAAGGACTGAAGAATTCAAGGCAGAGCAGGGAACAAAGGGAGGAGCTACTTACTCAAGGTAACAGAGACCAAATGGAGGAGGCAATCAATCAGAGAGTGAGTTGCTATCAGATGAGGAGCCAGATTGTCTCTAAAATAAGATTGTCAGGAAAACTGTGGCCTGAGGGCATTGTTAGGTCAGGGGAATAAGTGTTTGGCAATGTAAACATCTAAAGTTGCGTGAATCAAGCTATTATCATTCTCTTCCTTCATCTCAACATTATCCTAGGACTCTTGTCCTACCTAACAAATTTATCTTATTACTGCATGATGGGCCACAAGTTTCACCTATCATCCACAGCCAAAACATGAAGCAGAGAAAAGTGTGATGCTAGACTGTCTTTTTAGGGAGGATTTTTAAATTAGTTATGTAGATAGTGTGTCATGCTGGTACCATTGTTAGTCTCCTCCCTGTCCTCCCCCCTCTGAAGGGACCCTCCTTTTTGGGGAGTGTGGGCCATGCATTGTGGCAGTAGCCATCAGTTATGGGGAAGACTAAATGTCTCTGTGCATAATGTCCCAACTTGTGGCTCTAACAATCCCCCGCCCCTTCCGTGAATTTCCATGACCCATATTGTGATTGTTTTAGGTCTACTTCATTGATGAGGTCTAGGGAGCCTCTGTGTCTCTGGATACCTGGTTTGGTAGGAGTTGAGTGTTCTCTGTGTCTATCTCCTTCACCCTTGTGTTCATACCAGGTTCACCAAGAAAGCAGCACTCTTGCTTATTTCCGCCATTATTCTATGGTTTTAGCTGGGGCCCTGGTGAGGTGTGATGGGGTGATTATCTCCTCAGGTTCTGCTTTCATCTGAAAAGGAGAGGCAAATTATCCAATGGAGAGAGAGTTCAGTACCAGATAAATGGGATAACCATTATTATTTTAGAGAGAATTTCATAGGTGTAGGCCCTCTTGTAGCCCGTGATTGGTGGGAGCTTGATATTGGAGAGCAGGCTGGTTTTTCCAATATGGTTCTGACTCATTTCCCAGTTTCAGCTATGGGCTCTGTTCAACTAAGCAGATCTGTTAGCCAAACCAAGAGCACTTGGTTAGCCAACATGGTTGTGTGTCACTATTGCCCTTATATGAGCATCACTTCAGGTTGTTTGCTGCTGAGAAACTTAGATCACTCATTGCTTGGATAGCTGTTGGTCACTTTCCCTCCAGTTGCTCATGTAGCACATTCTGGAACCAGACTTTGGGTCAAGTAACTACAGTTCCCTGATATTTGACAAAGGCCCTAACAATGTAGACTGGTAAAAAGACAGCATCTTCAACAAATGGTGTTGGACAAATGGGATAACCATATGCAGGAAAATAAAACTCAATCCATACATCTTGCCATGCACAAACATCAAATCCAAATGGATCAAAGACTTCAATATAAGACCAGAAACTCTGCTACTACTGGAAGAAAAAATAGGAGGAACTTCCCATGATATAGGAGTGGGAAAACACTTCCTGAACAAAACCCCAGTAACTCAGGAAATTAAACAATAACTCAACCATTGGGATCTCATGAAGCTGAAAAGTTTTTTCACAGACAAACATATAATAAGCAGAGCCAATAGATTACCCACAGAATGGGAGAAAATTTTTACTGGCTATAAAACTGACAGAGGCCTAATTTCTAGAATTTATAAAGAACTCCAAAACATAAACAATAAAATGTCAAACAACCCATTCATAAAATGGGGCACAGAACTGTACAGGGAATTCTCAGAGTAAGAAATACAAATGGGGGAGCTGGACAGATGGCTCAGAATGCAAGGCATTTACCTATAAAGCCTAATAACCTGAGTTCCCAAGTTCAATTCCTACATAAAGCCAGATGCACAAAGTGGCACATGCATCTGGAGCCCATTTGCAGCAGCTGGAGGCCCTGGCTTGCCACTTCTCTCTGCCTCTCTTCTATCTCTCTCTGCTTGCAAATAAATAAATTAAAATATTTTAAAAAAAAAGTAACACAAATGGCAAACACACACTTAAGAAAATGTTCAACATCCCTAATTATCAGAGAAATGCAAATTAAAACAACTATGATATTCCACCTTACTCCAATAATGGTGGCAAACATTAAAAAACTAATGACAACAAATGCTGGCAAGGTTGTGGAGAAACAGGAACCCTCATTTACTGTTGGTGGGAACGGAAGATAGTACAACCACTATGGAAAGCAATATGGAAACTCCTATAAAGGTTGACTATAGAGTTAGCAATAGACCCAGTTATTCCCTTACTGGGTATTTACCCTAAAAGATCCATGCCTCAGATCAGATAGTTTTGCTCAACTCTGTTTATAGCTGATTAATTCATAATAGCTAAGAACTGGAATCAAACCAGATGTCCATCCTTAGATGAATGGATAGCCAAGATGTGGTATACTTACATGATGGAATTCTACACAGCAGTAAGGATAAATGATACAATGAAATTTGAAGAAAAATGATTGAACAGATCATTCTCAGTGAAATCACCCAATCACAGAAAGATAATCATTGCATGGTCTCACTCATCTTTGGTTCCTAACCTGAATCTGCCTGATATGCTGACACACCTAATAAGGACATACAATAAGGACCGGACAATAGGAAGTGTGGGGAGGGAGGGAAAGCTGAGGGTGGAGGGACACAAAACTTGACCTAAATGGCACCATAACATCCTATATTCTGTAAGACAGACTAAAAGTTTGAACCCTCATTAAGTCCTTTAGCGGCAACACCTGGTTCACAGGGCCCTGGAGAGGGTAAGATAAAGACCAACCTTAAGCTTCTCCTGCTTCCCTCTCTCTCTACCTCTTTTCTCTATTCTCTCATTCTCTTCTATATTACTTATCTTTTTCTTCCTTCTTTTCCCTTGGCACTGGCCTGTAACTCCCAGTACCAGCATTCAGTTAACATCCACAATGAGCTGTTGACAGATAGACCTACAGGGTTTCCCAAAAGAAGACAGATTTATGTCAGAGTACTTGATGACCCATCAAAGGTTAATGGTAAGACCCTACCGCCAAACACAGCATATGCTGTTGGTACGGAACATGGAATGACATGGCTGGAATCTGGAAGAGAGTCAGTCCCCTAGACTGTCTTTTTATTCCACTATTTTTATTAAGAACCACAAGCTCAGCTCCACACTTTGATTTGTTCCATAAGCTTACTTGGATGAAGACAGAAAAGTGATGAATTAGCTATGGCTGGAAATAATCCTGACCAAGAAAAGTAGTTACAGAAGAAGGCAGGATGATTGCTGTATGATGACAAACCATGCCATTTGGTGGCAAATGCCTTACAAGTAGAAAAGAAAAGCGTGTACATTTTGTTCCCCCTTTCCTAAAAAGAACCCAATGCAGCTTTGCTGAATGGATGGAGAAATAGACTTGAATGGACAAATAAGTGAGGGCATGAGTCTATTTTGATTTCATTCTCATTGGCATCTGTATTAACTACATTGCTGAGACAAAATACCTGACTGATCAGTTTAAGAGATGAAAGGTTTACTTCAGTTTATAGTTGTAGGCTACAGTCCACCATGGCTGAGAAAGCATTGTGACAGGATCTTGACTTCATCTAATATTCTTCCTGAGTATGGGAATGTGTTCTAATTTCCTCCTTTGGTTGAGGACACCAATTAGGTTAGATTGTGGTCCATGCAACTCGTTTCATTTTAATGCAAAGCAAAGATCTCTGAAAAGATCCTATCTCCAAATAAGGTACAGGTGTTAGAACCTTAGAAATTCAATTTAAGGAGCCCACAATTTATCCTATAACAACTTTACTGATGTAGGATTGAGGAAGGCAAGGGCTACTTGAGAGACCCAAGTTTGTGAATCAGGTGAGTGATGCAATGGGTGACCTGAGACACCAGCTATTCTACCCCACCAGCTATATACATGCCCTGGGACAACCTTTTCTGTGTTTCACTCTCTTCTGAAGTACACGTGATCTCTAAAAAAATCACCCTACTTCTTATTGTGAGAATTCAATGAGACAATGCAAGAATTCTTAAAACACTGCCTGCCACTGAGGAAAAGGTACATTTTTTCCATTTTCTATTATTGACCAAATGTACACAATCATCATTTACTTTTCAATTTATTTTATATAATTGTTTGTCAAAAATATTCAGGAAGTTGTTGCAGTCAGGTTCACATTGCTGGCAAAAAACACCTGGCCAAGAGCAGCTTGTGGGGAAAAAAAGGTTTATTTTGGCTTATGGACTCAAGAGGAAGCTCCATGCTGGCACAGCAATGATGACATGAGCAGAAGATGGACATCACCTCCTGGCCAACATCAAATGGTCAAAAGCAGCAGGAGAGGGTGCCAAACACTGGCAAGAAGAAGCAGACTATAACACCCATAAACCTGCTCCAAACAATACACTGCTTCCAGGAGGGTTTAATTCCCAAATTGTCATCAGCTCAGAACATGGCATTCAGAATACCTAAGTTTATGGGGGACACCTGAATCAAACCACTACAGAGAATTCAAATTTTTTTTTCCATTTTTTCTTTATTCATTAATTATAGACATACTTATATGGCTACCTTATGAATGGGTACCAGTCTTGCCCTCATTCCTTCTCCTCTTACTCTGCAGGCCCTTCTAGTGGGGATTCAGGAATTCCCCATGGGTTTGTGGGTAGTGGGTTGTGGAAGCAAAAGTCAGTTGTTAGGGCAAGACAATGCCTCTGTGGATGATATGCCAACATGTGGCTCTTACAATCTTTCCATCCTTTCTTCACAAAAATTTCCTAAGCCATGTTTGATGTGTTTTAAGTCTACTTCAGTGATGAGCTCTTAGGAGCCTCTGGTTCTCTGCTTTGGTATGTGTTGAATATCCTCAGCATCTGTCTCCTTCACCGTGGGGCTGATTGTCAGGCTTACCATGGAAGCTGAATTCTTGCTTATCTCCCCATTTCCTTTCTGGTTTCAGCTGGGGATTGGCTGGATGAGAGGAGTTGTTTATCTCCTTTGGGTCTCACTACCTTCTGAAGAAAAAAAAATCAACAGATTCTCCAATGTAGAGTGGAGTCAGCACAGGTTAAATGGAATAAGCCTTATTCGTTTAGGGATAATTTGATGGATGTAGCTCCTCTTTTAGCCAAAGACTAGTGGGTACTTGACATTAGAGAGCATAATCTTTGTCTCCATAGGGTTCTGACATAGTTCCTCTTTCCAGATCTGGGTTCTTTTCCACTGAGTGGATCTCTTAGTCAATCAGAAAGCTATTGATTACCCACCAATGTTGTGTGCCACCATGGCACTTGTGTGTACACTTCTTAGGGTGTTTGCTTCTGAGTAGCTTAGACCCCAGGGGGCTTGGACCATTGTTGGCCACTTTTCCATTAATAGCTCACGTAGCCTTTTCCCAGACTTAACAGGCTAACTGTCTGGGGACTGGCTCCCTTCTGGCTTCTGGTCAGGTCAGTCTGTGTTCTGTGCCAAAAGCATTTGATGTCTTCAGTAATAGTATCTTACCTTTTACCTCAGGCAGGTAATCAAGTGCTTTGACCAAAGCCTCTCTTGTTTTGGGGACCATGTAGGCCTCTGCAATCAACAATTCATTGTGGGTAGCAACCACATTCTGGTACTGAGAGTTACAGGACAGAGCCAAAAAAATTTTAAGTGAAGTCATCATCTCAACCTCTCTATGTCTCTACATTTCAGGTGCTACCCCCGTGCTCCTGTTAAGTGTTCAATGTTTTAGTCTATCTTCAGGGATATTGGTTTCTAAGGTACCACTTCCTTTTTGGTTTAGTTTTGTGTTTCCACCCCCCACTTTCTACTTCCCCTCCCTCTAAGTCCTTCCATCACTAGTGTCTGGGCTTTGAGTTGCCTATCAGGTATGTCAGTAACTCCAGCTGATCCAGGTTAGGAATCACAAATGAGTGAAACCATGTGGCAGTTGTCTTTCTGTGATTGAGAGTTTGCTGAGTATGATATGTTCCAAGTCCATCCATTTTTCTACAAATTTCATTGTATCATTTTTTTACTGATGAATGGAATTACATTGTGTAAATATACCACAAATTCATTATCCATTTATCCAAAGATGGGCACTTGAGTTGATTCCAGTTCTTAGCTATTATGAATTGGGAAGCTATCAACATGGTTGATCAAATATCTCTGTAGTGAAGCATGGAGCATTTAAGGTAAAGGGCCAGTAAGGGAATAAGTGGGTCTGTTGTCAGCTCTATATTCATCTTTTTCAGGAATCTCCATATTGATTTCATAGTGGTTGTATAAGCTTACAATCTCACCAACAATGAATGAGGGTTCCTCTTTCACCCTCTTTCACCACATCCTTTCCAACATTTGTTGTCATTTAATTTTTAATGATTGCCCTCCTTACTGGAGTTGGGTGGAATCTCATAGTTGTTTTAATTTGTATTTCCCTGGTGGTTAGGCATGATGAAAATTTTCTTAAATATGTGTTAGCCATTACATATATTTCTCTGAGAACTCCCTATTCAGTTCTATTTCCCATTTTTTTCAGTGTGTTATTTATTTTTTTGTTTAGTTTTTTGAGTTCTTTGTAGATTCTAGATATTAGGTCTCTGTCAATGGTACAGATGGAAAATTTTTTCTCCCATTTTGTAGGTAATCCACTGGCTCTGATTAGGTGCAAAAGCATTTTAACTTCATGACATCCCATTGGTTGAGTAATTGTTTAATTCCCAGTACTATATTAAATAAAAGTGAGGAAATTGGACACCCTTATTTTGTTCCTGAATTTAGTGGAAAAGCTTCAAGTTTTTCTCCATTTAGTATTATGTTGGCTGTAGGTTTGTCATAAGTAGCTTTTATTATATTGAGATATGTTCCTTCTATTCCAGTTTCTGTAATACTTTTACCTTGAAGGGATGTTGGATTTTATCAAATGCCTTTTTTACATCTGTTGAGATGTTCATGTGATTTTTGACCTTTTGACCATTTATATGGTGTATTACATTTATTGATTTGCCTATTTGGACCATCTTTGCATATCTGGGATAAAGCCTACTTGATCAGGGTGAATCATCTTTCTGATATATTCTTGGATTCTGTTTGCCAATATTTTGTTGAGAATTTTTGCATCTATGATTTTTTTTGTTGTTGTTCTGTCTTTGTCCAGTTTTGGTATCAGGGTGATCCTGGCTTCATAGAAGGTGTTCAGTAGAATTCCTTACTTTTTTATTTTATGGAAAAGTTTGAAAAGCAGTGGTATTAGTTCTTCCATGGATGTCTGGTAAAATTCACCAGTGAATCCATCTGGGCCTGGACTGTTTTTAGTTAGGAGACTTTTTATAACTGCTTGGATCTCCACACTTGTTATAGGTTTATTTAAATGGTTTATCTCATCTTGATTTAATTTTTGTAGGTCATATGAATCAGGGAATTCATCCTTTTCATTCAGATTTTCAAACTTAAAGGCATATATTCTTAAAGTATGTCCATATAATTTCTGAATTTCTTTGGTATCTGTTGTAATGGTGCCTTGTTCATCTCTAATTTTATTAGTCTTTGTCTCTTCTCTCTTCTGGTCAGATTTGCTAAGGGTTTATCAATCTTGTTTATCCTTTCAAAGAACCAATTCTTTGTTACATTAATTCTTTGGATTGTGTTTTTGGTTTCTATTTCATTAATTTCTTCCCTAATCTTTATTATTTCTTCCCATCTACTGATTTTTGGTTGGCCTTGTTCTTTTCTTTTAAAGGCCTTAAGGCGAAGATTTAAATTTTTAAATTGTGAACTCTCTAATTTCTTTTCCCTTTTTTTTTGGGGGGGGAGGGTTTGAGGTAGGGTTTCACTCTATCCCAGGCTGACCTGGAATTCACTCTGTAGGACTGCCTTCATTGTGTCCCAAAGGTTTTGGTATGTTGTATTCTCATCATTATTTGATTCTATGAATTTATTGATTTCCTTTTTAATTTCTTCAATAATCCATTCATCATTCATTGTGTACTGTTTAGACCCCATGAATTTCTGTATGTCCTGTAGTTTTTCTTGTTGCTGATTTGCAGTTTAATCCCATTGTGGTCAGACAGGGTATTTTTTTTTTTTTTTTTTTTAAGTAGGGTGTCTCTTTAGCTCAGGCTGACCTGGAATTCACTCTGTAGTCTCAGAGTGGCCTTGATCTCATGGTGATCCTTCCATGTCTGCCTCCCAAGTGCTGGGATTAAAGGCGTGCACCACCACATCTGGTCCCATATTTCTATAAGCAGGGAATGGAGGATTCAGAACACCTTAGTTTATGAGGGATACCCGAATCAAACTACCCCAGGTTGTTTTATGGGGTTTCATGTTTTCTTGTACTTTGTCCTTTTATGAGCCTGCTCTAGTTTTTGCTAATATGATGTGGTTCTTGTTGGCTCTTGATATTGGTTGTTTGGCTCTTCTGTGTGTGAGAATCCCTTAGACATTTTTTGTAGGTTTGGCTTTGTGTTCATATAATCATAGAGGTGGCTTTTACCATGGCAAGTTTTTCTTTCACCATTGATTATGAGGGATACTATCATTGTGTTCAGTAGTTTGTGTTGGAATCCACAGTTGCTTATACTTTGAAGTGTTCCATTCCAGCAGGCCCTTCTGTCTTTCAGGGTTTTTATTGAGAAATCTGAGGTAATTCTGGTGGTGTTGACTTTGTCTGTAATGTGTTGTTTCTCTCTTGCTGCTTTTTGTACTCTCTCTTTGTTTTTGTTGTTTAGAGTTTTAATGATGTGTCTTGGAGAGTTTCTTCTTTTGTCCACCTGTTTGGAGTTCTGTTAGTTTGTTGTATTTTGATGGGAATCTCTTTTGATAGGGTGGTAAAGTTTTCTTTGATAATTTTGTTGAGCAAGGTCTTCATACTTTTGGTCTGAATTTTTTCTCATCTGGTATACCTATGATCCAAATTTTAAGAATTTTAGGGTATCCCAAATTTCCCTCATTTTCTGTTCACAAATTATTTTTTAACTTGGTAAAGATTTGGACTCCCAAACTGTTTCTTCTATTTTGTCTTTCAGCTCTGAGGTTCTGTCCTCCACATGATTAGCAATGTTCTTGTAGGTTTCTAGAGAGGTTTTCACTAGTTCAGTTTGGTATATATTTCCTACTGCCTTTTCTGTATAGTATCCATACCTTTGTCCAGTTCCAATTTTGGGTCATTTTTTGATTTTCTTAATGCTTCTTGGACTTCATTCTTGTATTTACTTGTGTCGTTACTAAGCTTAACCAGCTGCTTATTGAAATTCTTTTTTTCCTTACTTTTAGTCCACTTAACTCTCTTTTTGGTCTCTCCGTTTTTTTTTTTTTCTATTAAGTCAAGCATAGTGAAGACAGCTGTGTGGATTTCATTTATGTGATTATTGGTTTTTTGTTGATTTCTGGCCAGCTCTGTCCTTTTCTTGGTCAGGATCACACATCATTATCTTCATTTTTGGATTCTATTCCTGTTGTCCCCTCTATGCTTTCATTAGAGACTTCTATTGTGGGATTAGACAACCTTGTTGGAGCTCCCTCCATTTGATTTATTTGATGCATATACACAGTGAACATGGATTATAATCCCTCTCCACCATCCCTCTTTACCCCCTATATCCCTTCCACTGAACACATTTTTCTTCTTCTATTTTCATGTCATCATATTATGCATGTATTGTGTAGGTAGCATCTGCCACCATGAGGTTAGTGCAATGGCCATTGTGTGTTAGAAAGACAGCATTTCAAAACACTCTTCCCCATCATTTGGCTCTAACATTCTTTCTTCTACATCTTCCAAAGTAGTCCCTGAGCCTTGATGGGCATGATAAAGATATCTCATTTTATGCTTAACACTGTATTGTCACTTCTCAGCAATTTGATGAGTTTTGAGTCTCCCTGTAGTCATTACCATTTGAAAAGGAAAGCTCCTCTAAAGAAAAGTGAGAGCATCATTAATATATGGGCATAAACATAAATATTTAGAGGACAATTTAGTGGGCATAATATATCCATTTAGTTTCACAAGGTTTATGAACTCCCCAGGTATATCCAAACCAGAGGACAGCCCATTGGGTGCACACACATGTATGCACATGCATATTTCTTTTTGTTAAGAAGGCCTTTATCTTCTATTTTCAAAAGCTTAAGGACATTATGCTGTTATGTGACACTATTTATATTTAACAATTATTTTCAAATTTAATTAAGTAAATTAAGAAACAATAAAATCAATGAGAAATGCAGGCTATTGAACTGGACTGTAGAGGAGATGGTTCTGTGGTGTTGTTGGTGCATTTAAGTGATGTGACCAGGAAGTGCCAGAAATAGAATTTGATACCCCATGTAAGTTTAAAATGCACACTGCTGTTGTGCACAGTTGTGTTTTAAATGTGAAAAAGTCTCCTGAGTTTCACAGCACTAATTAGGAAGGTTGTGGAACCTGTAAGAGGCAGAGCTTTGCTAGAGGAACTGGGTCACTTGGAAAGGGCTTGAGGTGCTAAAGTTGCTCTGCAGAATCCTGTTCTCTCTCTCTCTACTCTCCTTCTTTCCCTCCATGCCTCCCTCCTTCTCTGTGCTTCCTGAATCTGTAGGCTTCCTACTCCTGCCTGCCATGCCTTTCCCTCCATGCTAAACTTCCTTTCAAAACTGTAAGATAATAGTAGGTAAGTCACTTGCCTGCCAAGCCTAAGAATCCAGGTTGGATTCCCCAGTAACCATGCAAGCCAGATGCTCAAGGTGGCACATGTGTCTGGAATTTGTTTGCAATGGCTTGAGGCACTGGAGTGCCCATTCTCTTCCCTCTATTTCTCAAATATATATATATATATATATATATATATATATATATATATATATATATAATGTTTAAACTGTAAGCTAAATAAACCCCTTTACTTCCATAAGTTGCTTCTGCTCATTTTGTTCAAGTAATGAGAATATAACTGATATAAGTAGTGTTTTCTACTATTGTACCACATCTAAATAATTTTCAATTTTTAGCAATTATGATCAAGGACATTGTGCTCTTCTTCAATACCTTGGGCTATATTCCATCTATGATGCCTGGTGTGTGTGCAAGGAGTGGGCTGAGTGAGGGGTTTCTTATGATTACACAGGTTTCAGAAGAAGCCTAGGTCCACTTCGTAGAGGCAAGACCTATAATGTAGTCTCAAGTAATTGATTTATGGTTTGAGAATATCACTTGTCAGCTCTAATCTTAGTTAGATTTCTATGCATGTTGACATTGGGGTAAAAACACACACACAGTACACGAGACAGCTTCTTGCAGCTTAGAGTTTCATGGCAACTTGAAATCACAGCTCACTGCTCTGTCTACACTTTGCAGGGTACAGGATATGACAGCAAACGGGCTTTTAGAGAAAATGAGGTGCAGCATTTTTCATTATTTCTGGTATTGCCACACTAACATCAACTGCTGTAAAAATGGGGTGGATTTTCCTGAGTGTTGCACAGTGATATGGAAGGCCATGTATTGTTGGCACAGGCAGGAAAGCATCAACTGAAGTATTTATTATGGCCCCAGCTGTCCTGGCTGACATAGAGATGCTGTGCAAATGGCTAGAAACAGACTCAACCTTTCTTTTGTGGCTTGAATGAATCGGAGCTGACAGTTATAAGCCTGACTTTGTGGGGAGTGGATATCAGGAGCAATGTGGCTTGCAGAGTGCACCCTCTTCCTTTCAATCTCAGTGCAGTCCAAGAGATAGCCAAGAGATAGTCAGATATCCTGTGGCCTTTATATACAATGAATATGGAAGGTACACATCCCTTAGTTTCTAAGTAGCAGACTGTAGGTCTCTACTTTTGTTCATCATGCTCCATCCAAATACCTTCTTTGCATGTCATACACTTTTAATTTTATGTAAACATGCATCTAAACTGCAAGTCTCAGGGAGGATTTCAAATCAGAAAGGTATCTTTCTGATTTCAAATCAGAAAGGTATTTATGAAGGACCTGAGCTTCCTTTGAAGTCCAGTACATTCCATTGGTTAACAGAGCTAGACCTACTGGCCAAGGGGCTGATTCCAAAGTGCTGTCTTTTCATTTGAATTTGGCATATTTTGGGTCTTCTTACATTTCCTTTTCCCTTGTGAGAGATCTTATTGGTACATTTTGGGTTGGTCTTGCCAAGCCTAAAGGTATTGATTGCCTGTTGAAACTCCCTTGGTGAGCTGGGGAAAATGGAGTTGTAATGTGAAAACAGAAAGGAAGAGAGTATAATGTTAGCTTGAATCTTCATTCATAAGAAATTGGCTTGACTTTTCCTGCTTTGGTAAATCAACATGGCCTCTCTTGCAACAAAGTCAGGGATAAACTTAAACCACACAGGTTTGCAAGCTCAAAGTGAAGCAGGGGAGAGAGTACCAAGTGTACAGCAAACAAATGCACCTTTGGGTAAAAGGTGTGAAACGCTGGGTCAATTAAAACTACATTCAGGGCTGGAGAGATGGCTTAGTGGTTAAGGCACATGCCTGTGAAGCCTAAGGACCCCAGTTCAATTCTCCAGGTCCCACGTAAGCCAGATGCACAAGGGGCACATGCATCTGGAGTTCGTTTGCAATGGCTAGAGGCCCTGGTGCGCCCAATCTCACTCTCTCCCTCTCTCTTTCCCTCTTTCTGTCTCAAATAAATAAATAAAATCTTTAAAGCTATATTCATAGAACATTGAGTATAGTAAAATGAAATTCACTATTTTTGTCATTCTCCATTGAAGTAAACTTACATAAAATAAAAATTGTCTTAATTCTTGGATTGGAGTGGAAACTCCAGGATTTGGGCAACACCAAAACTATAGGACAGCTGCCAAGGAAAGTTTCTGGCTCTGGGTGGATTCTTCCTGGAATGAAAGCATCACAGCTTGAGGGTCAGATTTCCCTAACCCCCCTTGGGAGTCCAGGGGATTTCACCACATGTTCCAAGTGCCAGACATGGAGCTACAGAGTTTATATTTCTCTGCTGACTTTTGATCTTGTATTGATCCAATCTTCCCTTGCTATGCCCCATTCCAACCTTATGAAGTTAATGTTTACTCTGCATTTATGTATTGGAAACTTGTGTTTTGATTATTATATATTTATATTTTATATAGATATTACTGTTGAGAGACTACATTGAATTTCAGATGAAACTTTTAACTTTTGAACAGTGTTTGGTAAAGTGTTTAAATGAGGATTAACAAAAACTATGGGGACTTTTAATGATGGACTGAATGCATTTTGCATCATGCGTTGTTTATGATTATATGGGGACCAGGAATAGAATGTGGAGGTTTAAACACCCCACATAACCTTATGCATTTGTAATTAAGTTTCATGCTTAATATCCAGCTGGTGGAAACTGAGACACAGAGCCTTGCTGAAAGAGGTGTGTAAATGGGTTTAGGTCTTGATATTTATTCATCTAGCGCCACTGGGTGATAATAGCCAGCTTATTCTTGCTGTTTTCTCCAAGCTGATATAACAATATATAATGCCAGCAGTCTGCTCTAACTATGCTTTTCCTGGCACAATGATGAAACATCTCCTTGAAATAGTAAACTGGAAATAAACCCTTTCCATAAGCTGCTTCTGGCTGAGTGTTTTGTCCCAGAAATAAGAAGGTCATTGCTGCAGAGTTATTGATAAGTGAGATAATCTCAAAGAAATTGAACTTAAAATGCATAGATAAAGACATGAAAAAGAGGAAACATAGTATCTAAAACCATTAATAGAATACTGAAGAGTAAACAAAATGAATTTATGGAAATAGAATAAAACATTATGGAAATACAGGAATGTTGAATACTGGGAACTTTGGACTTTAACTCACATTGGGACTTTCCCAGTTAATGAAATGTTTCATACCTTGATCTCATGGTGGTTGTATAGCTGCATGTGCTCATAAAATCCATCAGTTTGCATATATAATGTCTTTATTAAGTGTACATTATGCACTTATTTAGACAAAAATTATAATAAGAATGATAAAGTTCCTGGAAGACTAAGCATATGGGGAAGATAAAGCACTTGCTCTGGTCTCCTTCATCTCTGTTCCATGGCTTGCTCTATCCCTTATGGAGTAAGCAAACTCAGCTGATATAAACATTTGGAGGTTTCTGGTTGAGTCACAAATAATCTTACTGTCACCACACGGAAGGATGAGACAAAGAGAGAAGTTTGAGTGTTCTTACCAATCTGATGGGGACTATTGAGAGTGGTGTCTATGCATATGCAGGGAAAATGGTACATGAAAACTTCGTACTTTCCTCAAATGTCCTGTGGACCCAAAATGACTATTTTTTTAAGTGAGGTTATTTGCAAAAAAATATCTCAGGCATGGCAAAACCAAGAAGAAAAAAATGGCCAAGATAAGCTTAAGCAAAGGCTCTTGAATACCTCCACTCTGGGCCACACTTCTACCCTGGAAGAAGTGAATAGCAAGCCATACTGCAGTTTAATGACTTTAGGGGCTGGGAAGGATATGAAGACAGGCTGAGAGGCCATTGCATACATTGCACTGGATTCAAGTAGACTGTCTCTTGGCAATTGCCATAATTATGTAGCAGAGAAATCACCATGAAATTCAGAAACATATGATGATATATTCTTTTTTAAAATATTTAATTTACTGAGCCGGGTGTGGTGGCGCACGCCTTTAATTAATCCCAGCACTCAGGAGGCAGAGGTAGGAGGATCGCCGAGAGTTCAAGGCCATCCTGAGACTACATAGTTAATTCCAGGTCAGCCTGGACCAGAATGAGACCCTACCTTGCAAAACCAAAATATATATATTTCATTTATTTATGAGAGAGAGAGAGAAAGAGAGAGAGAGAAGAATGGGCCTGCCAGGTCCTCTAACTGCTGCAAATCAAACTTCAGATGCATGTGCCACCGTGTACATCTTGCTTACATAGGTTTTGGAGAATCAAACGTGGGTTCTTAGGCTTCACAGACAAGCACCTTAACTGTTAAGCCATCTCTCCAACCCATTATGATATATTCTTAATACCTCTGCAGGACTGATGTACTTTTGAATGAGGGCACTCAGTTTGTGTCTAAGATGTGCATTCACTCCAGATATGCTTCCTCTGACTGCCATCCTGCAGTCAGCTGCTTCCTGGGTCATGCTGTGCTCATGGGAAAGTCTGGGTAAGGATATCACATCCCCTACACTTACATTGGCTAAGGCACAACACTGCCAGCTGCACTGTCTTTGAAAGACAAAAATAAATGGCATAGTCATGTTAAAGGAGAAAAGGAAAGAGGCACTGGAGTAATTATACATACATAAAAGATTCTTATTTTATGTTTCACTATATGAGTATTAGCTTTTCAATAAAAGAAAGAAAATTAGCTGGAGGCTGGGCATGGTGGTTCATGCCTTTAGTATAAGCACTTGGGAGGCAGAGCTAGGAGGATCATTGTGAGTTTCAGGCCACCCTGAGACTGCATGGTGGAAAAAAAAAAAAGAAAGAAAGAAAGAAAGAAAGAAAGAAAGAAAGAAAGAAAGAAAGAAAGAAAGAAGAAAGAAAGGAGGGAAGAGAAAATAAATAAATAAGTAAATAAATAAATAAATAATAACTGGAAGGGGATGCTTCAGTCAGTAGTGTTTGCCTTAAAAGCATGAAGACCTGATTGTGATCTCCAAACTCCATGTAAAAATGAACACGGACTGGAGAGATGGCTTAGCAGTTAAGGCGTTTACCTATAAAGCCTAAGGACCCTGGTTTGAGTCTCCAGGTCCCATGTAAGCCAGATGCACATGGTGGTGCATGCATCTGCAGTTTGTTTGCAGTGGCTAGAGGCCCTGGAGTGCCCATTCTCACTCTCTCCCTGTCATAAATAAATAAATAAATAAATAAATTTTAAAAAATGACCAGTGTGGTGGTATATTCCTGCAGTCCTAGTGCTGGGAAGATAGATAGGAGACAGGCTGATCCCTGGGGCTTGCTCATTCTAGCTCAACTGTAAGTCTTGTCCTGCTCGCCCCACGTTGGGCGCCAGTTGCCGGGCTTTTTCCCTCCACCACCGGCAGGTAGAGCGGAAGAGAGAGAGAGAACGGCCAGCCGCTTCTTCTCGAGGCTGAGCGAGAAGGCGGGTGTTGGCGAAAACCCTCCCCCCAAAACACCGGGAGAAAAACACATTGAGTCGCGGAGACCGTCTAAGGCGGAACTCACTCCTTTATTGTCATGGGGAGGTATTTATACATTTTGAGGAAGGGGGCGGGAAGAGAGGATGAGAGAAAGGTATAAGGGCCAATATTATTTCACCACATCAGCAGCAGCTGGGCAGAGGCAGTAAGGGCCAATCAGCAGTAGCTGGGCGGAGGCAGTTTCAGCCTAGGTGCTGAGTCACTCCAAGGACAGGTTGCGAAACTCTACTCAGGCTCTGGAAGCTCAACCAGGCCTCACCGGGAGCCAAGTAAACTCTGGCTGGGCCCAGAACCACTAGGCCTCACACTGGGCAGGGCCCAACATTGTCCTGCTCACTTTTCCAGGTAAACATAACAAAACACATCAGGTGGGCAGCTGAACTGAGGATTTTTTTCTGGGGCTGGAGAGATAGCTTAATGGTTAAGACACTTGCCTGAAAAGCCTAAGGACCCAGGTTCAGTTCTCCAGGTCCCACGTAGGCCAGATGCCTGGGTGGCACAAATGTCTGGAGTTCATTTGCAGTGGCTAGAGACCCTGGGGTACCATTCCCTCTCTCTCTCTCTTTCTTTATCTCCCTAATAAATAAATTCAAAAAAAACTTAAAAAAAAATATATATATATATATATATATATATATTTTTTTCTGAGACTGCAAGTCTCAAGTTGCAGTGTCTGTATTGTTGCACTGTTCCATGGGTTTGAAGGTGGCATTTTTCAAACATGTGGAAGTCTTTGGTGCCTTTCTCTATTTTTGTCCTGATCTCTTTTTACTAGGTAGCAGTCACCTTGAATTAGAGCCACAGCTTACCTTTAAAGGCCCAATCTCTAAAATCTGTCACATTCTCAGGTCTTGAGGGTTGAGAGCAACATTGAATTAGGAGGGTACAATTCAGCCCATATTGCACCTAAAACATTCTCATTAGGAAAGCCATCACTCCCATGCACATTCCAAAGTATATTCTGATTTTGATGACTTTTTTTTTGTTGTTGTTGTTATTATTTTGAGGTAGGGTCTCATTCTGACCCAGGCTGACCTATCTCTGCCTCCCAAGTGCTGGGATTAAAGGTGTGCACCACCACTCCCAGCTCTTGTGATGACTGTTTCTTGAGAAGCACCATGGTGGCTTACAGATTCACAGGTTCATTCACTGCCACACAAATATGTCATCTTAAGTAAATCCTCAAGGCCACTAGCAAAATAGCCACCTTTATTTTTCCCATCTCATAGATGAGGTACATGGATATCAACTGCTTTGTGTATTATTATGCAACTGGCACTTGAAAATCGTTGGACTGCAAGTTGTTTTACTATCTCATGTATACTGTGCATAATGCCAAGAGGGAGAGAGAGAGAGAGAGAGAGAAGGAGGGAAGGAGAGAAAATGGGCATGTCAGGGCCTCTAGCCACTGCAAACAAACTTCAGATGTATGTGCCACCTTGTGTATCTGGCTTATGTGGGTATTGGGGAATTGATTTTGTGTCCTTAGGCTTCACAGGCAAGTACCTTAGCTGCTAAATCATATCTCTAGCCCTCCAAGAGGGATTTGTGTTTCTCTTTAGGAATGTCCTACAGAGATAAGAGTGGTCTGGACAAAGTAAATGTTGCACATTATAATAATAAAAGGAGAATAAAAAGAATATATTATAGTCTCTCCAGGAGAATGACTCCTCACAGTCTTATTAGCCTGGGAGATAGATACACGCCATTCCTTGCTGCCATGCTCCGTTCACACAGTGTCACATAAACTCACTTACTGGAAAAATGAGACCACTTTGTAGATAATCACACATGCTTCCATATTAGATAGAATGCTCTACAATCTCATATCCTACATATTAGATAGAATATTCTATAATCACACACACATCATATCATATAAACTACACTCACACATGCTTCATAGTAGATAGACTATTCTGTAATCAAGCATGCTTCATATTAGATTGAATATTCTATAATCACACATGTTTCATATTATATAGAATACAATCATACATGCTTTGTATTAGATAGAATAATATAATAACACATGTAATCACCCCCAGAACCCACAGGAGAGAAAGTTGGTGAGCATATAGGAGACATTAGTCTCCAATACAAGCATACATACATTTTCTTGACATAGTTACCTAACTTTTAAAAACATTCTCTTTTATTCTCTAACAATAGAATCATTTAAACAAAAATTCGTCTGTGTAATTTTTCAACAGAAATGATCAATGGAAACATTTTTACTATGGTTAGTTCACTACATAGATTTATTAATTAATTTATTTATTCAGAGACAGGGTCCTAAATTAGCCTCCAACTTGGTTTATACCCAAGGGTATCCTTGAACTGATCCTCTTGTTTCCTCATGTAAATGCTGGAATTATGGACATGTTCTACCACATCTGGTTTATGTTGTGCTGGGGATTGAACCCAGGGTTTGTTTATGCTAAACAAATACGTTACCAACTGAGCCCTCAGTGAAAGTTTTCTACAGGTAAATTTCCTGTCATTTTTCTTCTTCAAATTACTCTTCATTTTCTACTCCACTCTCTCTTCCTCCATGCTTCCCAAACTCATTCAGGTTCATATGGAGTATACACCTTCAAGATACATTAGGCAAGTTTTGGGTCAAACCTGTGTTACTGACCAGATTTTACTCAAAGCCTCTGTTTTATCATATTGACATGGAAGGAACAGAGTGCTACCACATGGCTATGTGCATAGTGAATAGAAAAGTTCACAAATAGCTCTTAGCACGGGTGTGTCTCCTAGTGAGCGTTCAGTCAGGACCAACATCAGCACCTCAACAATGATTGGTGCCTCTGCTTCCCTGGGATGCTTAGTCCTTTTCCTTCCCCAGTGCCTTCTGAATCATTTCACTCAACCTCCCAGCATTTCCTACAGCAATTATAGCTCAACGTTCTTATGTCATTTATTTCCTTTTGGTAGTTTTATAAAGTAGCAATTTGTTTTATTTCTTTTGTCTTAATCTAATGTTTCCTGTATAGTCAGACACTCCTCCTACCTATCTCTTTCACTATGCAGTATATGAATTCCAGTAAATCCTGATGGCAGTAATATTTGCTAAACCTCTTTGGTATCTGAAGAATAATACCAAATTCTAAATGACAATTCTACTTACTTGTTTCAGATTTTGGAAATTTTTCAGGAAAAGGGGATAAAGGATAAGATTTACCTTCACTCCTTAAAAGAATGAACCATAATTTCATGAAAGTGAGGTTCCAATATGTTGTGGTTTAAATGTAAAATGTCTCCCACAGGCTCATGTATTTCAACATTTGGCTCACAGATGGTGGCATTGTTTTGGAAGGTTGTGAAACTATTTGGGGTTGGAGGCTTGCTCAAGGAAGTGGGTTACAGAATGGAGGTGGGGCTTGAGGTTTTATATCTGATCCCTACTTTCTACTTCCTGCCTACCAGTGGAACAACCCAGGTTCCAACTCCTGCCACCATCACCATGCTTTCTGCACTGAGATGGAATGAATCCCCCTGAAACTGTAAACAAAATGTAACCATTTTCCTCTGTAAGTTGGTTCTGATTAGCTATTTTGTCTCAGCAACAAGAAAGTAACATACACAAGAAAATGGAAGCACTAAGGTCATAACAATTGTATTTTCCCTAAAGGCAAAATTTTACCTTCTACTTAAATTAAATGAATAAATAAATAGATGCAGTTTGTCTTGGATTTTATTTGACAACTTCTACAAAAGAACAAATACTTTCTGACCAACATGACTGCAGTTCAGACCCAGGACAGCAGGATGCAGGCACAAAGTACATAATGGGGTTTAGATGAGGCACTAATGATAGTTACAACAGAGCTGCTGGCTGTGCAGGGCAGAGCTTCTGTAGGAAGTTTAGTCACTGGCACAACAAATTATTTGACATCCATAAATGTAATAAACAATAATGTCACCCATATAAATAAAATGATCTTTCTTTCTTTCTTTCTTTCTTTCTTTCTTTCTTTCTTTCTTTCTTTCTTTCTTCTTTTTTCTTTCTTTCTTTTCTCAAATGATTCTCAAAGTACTAAGGGCAGGACAAAAGCAACTCAGCCAGCTAATTCCAGGTGCCCAGGAATTTATGCTCAAGCTCTTTAGAGCAGAAACTGATTGGCTGGTAACAGAAGAAAAATGCTGGATAATGGAGGGAGAAAAGAATATCAGAGACACAAGGAAATTTGTACTCAAAGTGGAGAGGAGGGCAATGGCATACAAGGAGGGAACTCAAGCATCTCAGGGATTTCACAGCTAAGCTGAAATGTCCAAGGTGGGCCAGGCCTTGTCTTGCAAGCTTGTTCAGACACTTGGGTTGTTCCCAGATACAACATGAATATCAAGCAGTTTACAGACTAATAAACCATAAAACTGATCACTGCTGGTTGATAATATTGTTTCATTGAATTTTCTTACTCATAAATTTCCCTCTATTCCCGTCAAATGCTCATATTTTTTTTGTTTAATTTACAAAAGGACTACTTTCCTATAGGAATCTCATCTACAAATACAGGCAATTTCTACCTTTTACTTCTTCTATATCTTTGATTATTTTGTTGGTGAGGATTTATAGTTCATGTTAGACTGATGTTCTTTCAAATTGTCTTTACTGTATTATATGTCCTATTTTATCTTTCTAAGATGAAATACACTTGTGTTCTCTTGATAGTCCCCTTATTATGATTGCTTAGGTGTCATTATTACTGCATGCTCACATACGAGTCTTCTTGGGCACCATCTATCATATATCTGATTTTCTGGCTGGTGTCACAGGACTGTACCATTCAGTAGACCTGATGAAATTCTTTATAATGTTTATTTTGTACCCATGTGTGTCATGTTTCTGTGTGTATGTGTGGGTAGGGCACTTTGGACAGTCATGTTCTTTTGTCAACTTAATCATACTAGGAATCCAGTGAGAGATGTGCCTCATGGGCAGGTCTGTACAGATGTTTCCAGGAAGGATTGATGGAGGGAGGAAGACCTTCCCTCATAGTGGGTGACAATTCAAATGGTGGAATTATATATATATAGAGAGAGCCCAGGGCCTTTTGCATGACTGCTCATGCTACTCATGGGGTTGTGCACGTACCTTGTTGCTGCTGTCCTCAGATAGTGGAGCTCAGCTTCACTGGCTTCCCAACATGCACTGAAGACCAGTGGAACTGCTGAGACATCCAGCCTCATAGATTGATCTGCTACAGAGTTTCTCTGACTTTCCATCCTACAGACAAACCCTTTTATAATACACATTCATTCTATTGATTCTATTCCTCTAGGGAATCCTGATTAATACAAGTTGGTATACCAACTTTTCAGGAAAGGTATTTATTTTCTAAGTTTTTGTCTTATCTTAAATGATTTTTGAAATTTTGCATATATAAGTTGTAACTTACATAAAAGATAAAGTTTTATGTAACATTCACCATTCCTTAAACTTGAATATTTCTTCCTTTTCTTCTTTGTTTACATTTTGTCTATCTTTCTCTTTTTGTCTGTCTTTCAATCTTTCATCTATCTAGTCTTAGATCTCTGTTTTAGAGAAGTATGAAATCATGAAACTGGTTCTTTCTCTTATTTATTTAATTTCATGCATTTGTCTGTATATTTTCTTTTAAATCAAAATTCAAAACTTTCTGAAGATTATATTTTAATATTTATTTCCTGGTACCATATACATTTTCTGATTTTTAGGTTCTATTCTCTCTTTAGTTCATGGATTTTTTTTCTCTACTATGTTTTTGAATATTGTTTTCATTTCATTTGCTGTGGTATATTTGTCAGAAAAACAAAGAAGAGAACTCTTCTCATATCAGAAGTAATTATTGTGGGTAATGATTGTGAAGTAGGGTAGACCTGTCTTTATAAAGTCTATCTGAACAAAACAGAACACACCTTATGTAGGGTTTGAGGAAAATGGGATTAAGGCTTACAGGATATGAGAGGGTGGGTGTCACTCATTTCTTGATGCTTTGGCTGTAGAGCAAGCTATTAGAATGTGGTTGGTGCTAATAGCTTGACTTTGAGAAAAACAGAATCTCCATTTCAAACAGAAATATATATATATAATAAACAAACACAAGTGAGGTCAAATATTAGTATGGCTTCAATTAGCATTGCTTTTCTTGCTATATTTCATTTCAGTGGTCCCAAGTGCATTTAGGGAAGAGTTGTCCAAAGATATTCCTCTGGACTAATCTTGACTAGAGTTGTCAGTGTTATTTATTTATTGAATTATTTATTGATTTTTATGATGCTGGAGGTAGAATACAAGGCCTTCCTCATGCTCTCTGAATGTCAACCCTACCAAGACCTTCCTTCCTCAGTAGGATGCCTCTATGTGGCCCCTTGTATCTGGCAGCACAGGCTATGAAGGGACTGCCTGGACAAAGGTTCCCAGAGGACTCTGTATTATCACTCTCAGCATGTGTCCTTCTCTGTGGATGCAGCTTTGGCTGGATTTGAGCTTGCCCCAACTAGCAATGTACTAGAATGTTGTGGTACAGCCAGATCTGTCTGTCAACAAGGGATATATTACATACTTAAGGACAGAAGTTTAAACAGTGAATATATAATGGTACAACTTTAGACACTACTTGGAGTAACTTCTTGGAGCTGCTTTCAGGAGTTTTTCAAATTTCTCAGATCCATTGATCTCTATTTATTATTAGATCATTCACCAGATAGGGGCTTGGGACCAATGAAATGAAATATAGCAAGAAAAGCAATGCTAATTGAAGCCATACTAATATTTGACCTCACTTGTGTTTGTTTTTGTGTTGTTTATGGCATATATATTTATATTTTTTACTGTTTATGATATATATATATATATATATATATATATATATATATATATATATATATTTATTTCTGTCTGAAGATATAATCTTTCAAAATATTTGTTATAATAGATCATTTTTTCTTTTCTGTACTTTTTTCCAAAAGGTTAGTATTTATTTTGTCTTTTATATAACTAGCTTTTTTCAATAAAAACTGTCTTGCACAATAATTAAAAATATTAAATTAAGTTAAATACTTAATAAAATTTTAAAATTAAATTACAATTACAATATAGAATTAAAATGTTAAACTTTTTGCACTGAGTGAAGCAAGTGAATGTATAAACTCTACTTGTGAAAAATTAAAATAAAATTATCAGTATTCATGATTATGGGTGTTAATTTAATAAAAATCCAATTTCATTTACTATAAAGTGCACATTTTTAAATATTTTATTTTTATTTATATATTTATTAGAGACAGAGAGAGAGTGAAAGAGAGAGAGGGAGAGTGAGTATGGGCACTCTAGGACCTCTAGCCACTGCAAATGAACTCCAGACACATACACCCCCTTGTGCATCTGGGTTATGTGGGACCTGGAGAGTTAAACAGGGATCCTTTTCCTTCGCAGGCAGGCACCTTAACAGCTAAGCCATTTCTCCAGCCCATAAAGTGTACTTTTTTTTTTTTTTTTTTTTTGGTGTTTTGAGGTGGGGTCTCACTCTGGCCCAGGCTGTCAGGGTGGCCTCGAACTCACAGTAATCCTCCTACCTCTGCCTCCCGAGTGCTGTGATTAAAGGCATGTGCCACCATGCCCGGCTAAAGTGAACATTTTTATTATGTCTTTGGAAGGGGTAATGAAAGAACTCACAGAAAACAAGAAACATTTTAATAGTGTCTAAAGTCTGAAGGAGGGCTTGTTATTAGCTTAATGGCAAGGAATAATTTAATGCAATAATGAATTAACACATAAATTAATGAACTGTAGGCATTAATTAATTAATTAATTGGATCACATATAATCTGAATCTTGAAGGAAGTGTGTGTCCCACCACTGATAGAAACATCAGGTCCATTTTCTAGTAAAACTTGGGGAAAGAGACACATAGCAGCTCTTGGTTTCATTCTAGCTGGTACCACATGGCCACATCTGAGTTGGAGGCCTGCTCTACTTTTAGCCCATGTCCCATCTACTCGGGGTGGATTCTGAACTTTCCCAGGCAAGCTTCGTCTATTTGCTGACTGGGAGTTTGAAGGAGTTTTCTGGCATTGTTCTGGGATATATTTTCTGCTCATTTCTTGATGCTGGGCTGATTGGAAATGGTGTAGAGTTTGCAGGAGGGCAAGAGACCTAACAGGGTCACCAATTACCCTACTTGCCCATGAGTGAGGTTCAAGTCCTATAAAGTTAAACCTTGGAAAATCTAGCTTGGTTCATAAAAAAGTTTGTTATTACACTAAATTCAACAATTTTTCACAAAGAATGATTTCTACCTATTCTCTCCATCCCTCCTCCATCTTTCTCTCTTTGTTCTTAATTTCTTTATTTTGTATTACCTTCACTTTCCCTTTCTTCTTCCTTCCTCTTTTATTCCTCCATTTTCCCTCTCATTTCTTTTTCTTTCTCCCTCTCTGTTCACTCTCTTCCTCTCCTTCTTCTCCCCTCCTCTCTTTCTTCCCTCCTTCCTTCCTTCCTTCTTTCCTTTTTACTTTCTTTCTTTTGCAGGGTGTCTGTAGCCTGAGCTGGCCTGGAACTCACTATGCAGCTGAGGATGGCCTTGATCTTCTCATCTGACTGCCTCCACCTTCCAAGTGCTGGGATTATAGGAGTGCCTCATCACCTACTATCATCACACTGGACCTCCCATATGGCTTTCTGATGCTCAATCTAAAGAATATATTTATAACATTTAATAGGAAAGAAGGCCGTGGTATCTGTGGTATTTTAAAACTGCAAAAGATGTAAAGCAAAATAATCAGAGACTTCAGAATATCAATAAATGGAACTAGTGTGTGATCAAGGGATCCCACTTCTGTGCATTTTTTTCAAATGATTTGAAATCAGAATCTTATTGAGATCAATGAACTTTTTTATTGTGTTTTGAAGCTTTATTTTTTTAAATCTTACTGCATTTTTATTTTATTTATTTTATTTATTATTATTATTATTTATGATAATTTATTATTTATTTATATTATTCTGAATTTACATTCATAATGGTGACTCCATTATCCTCCTCCCTGTCCTCTCTCTTCCAAAGGGACCCTCATCAATGGGGAATGTGGGTCATGCATTGTGGGGGTAGTCAAGAGTTATGGGGGTGCAATAGTGGCATGTCTACTCTTGGGGTAACCAACTGCTCCATAATTGGAGGGAGGGAATACATATCTGGTACTGAAAAACCTAAGCAAAAGTCTATGGCAGGTGAGGTCATGAACCTTAGGGGTATAAAGCCTGCTCTTGTCTGACTAAATGTATATATTATTCCCACCAAGCTGCCCTGGAGGCACTACACTTAATGTTCATGTTCACATATTAATTCTACTCTCACTTCTGGTTAGAGAAGCTTCTCTTTTCAGATGGTGATGACCACTGGGATCACCAAAAGGCAACATAGTGCTGAGAAGAAGGGATAGAGGAGTGCCCAGTACTGAAACACCTCTGTCACACCCTCCAAGGCTCAGGGACCATTGTGGAAGAGGGGGTGGATAGAATGGAAGAGCCAAAGGAAGGGTATGACTTCTTACAATGCAACTGCCCAGACAGAAATTGGCCTCGATATCCATGACCTTGCAGTGCCTAGCAATACCATCCCAAGACCCTCAAAATAGAAGAAAAAGATGATGACATCAAATTAAAAGAAAGACTAATGTAGAGAGGGAGGGGATATGATGGAGATTGGTGTTCTAAAGTGGAATGGGGGAGGGAAGGGGAGGGGAGGGAAATACCATATGTTTTTGTATGTAAACATAGAAGGTGTCAATAAAAAAAATAATTAAAAAAAAGAGTTATGTGGGATAGGCCAAGTCTCTGTGCATAATGCCCTAATTTGTGGCTCTAACATTCTTTCCACCCCTTCTTCTGTGAATTTCCCTGAGCCACATTGGGATCATTTTAGTTCTACTTCAGTGATGAGGTTTTGGGAGCCTCTGTGTCTCTGATTATCTGGCTTAGTAGGAGTTGGATGTTTTCTGTGTTTATCTCCTTCAGCCTCTCTCTGGTGTCATGATCACCAAGAACGCTGTATTCTTGCCCTTCCCCCGCATTACTCTATGGTTTCAGCTGGGGCCCTGGTGAGGTGTGATTGGCTGATCCTCCCTTCAGGTTCTTTGTCCATCTGAAAAAGATAAGCAAATTCTCCAATGGAGAGAGAAGTTAGCACTAGATAGATGGGATTGCCATAGATATTTTGAAGGGAATTTTATATGCATAGGCCCTCTTCTAGCCTACATTTGGTGGTAGCTTGATCTTGGAGACTGAGCTCATTTTTGTACATGGTTTTGACTTATTTCCCAGTTCCAGCAATGAGTTCCATTCCACTGAGTGGATCTATTAGCCAAATCAAGAGCAGTTGGTTACCCACCATGGCTGTGTGCCACTACTGCACTTGTTTGAGCATTATGTCAGGTTGTTTCCTACTGGGCATCTTAGACTGCAAGTTGTTTGGACAGATGTCGGCCATTATCCCCCAGTTGCTCGTGTATCACCCTCTGGCACTAGACTAGCTAACTTTCTGGGGACTGACCCTCTTCCAGATTCTGGCCAGGTCTCTCCATGTTGAGATCAATGAACTTTTATGCTCATTGCATCAGCATTCAAGACAGCTAAGGTATGAAACAACCCAAATGTTCCTATGTGGATGGAAGAATAAAGAATATAAAGTCTGCACAAAAAGAAGGAAATCAGCCACTGTACAATGTGGAGAACATCAAATTAAGTATAAACAAAGAAACAAAAGAAAAGAAAAATGATGCTGAAAGACAAGTACTGCATTATCTCACACTACTGTGGATCCAGCATAGTCAAAATCATGACTCAGGAACTAGAATGATGAGCTGGAGAGAAGAAAATAAATAGATGTTGGCCAAGGAGATCCATTGTACAGCATGAGGATTAAAGTTGGCAATCTCATAATTAAGCCTGAAACTTACACAATAAAATGATAACCACATGAGCCATGGGTGTGCAAATTAACTTCATTTAGAAAATGCTTTCGCAATGGATACATATGTCAAAACACTAATTTGGACATTTAAGATATACATTTACTCATTCCTCAATAAAATTTGAGAAATATTTTACAACTGGTAGACTGTTGGAAATTCCAGGACTTTTTCAACTTTTTGGAGACAAAGCATCCTCAGAAGATTTAACAAAGCTGATTGGATGCCTGAGCAACTGTTTTTACTTCACTTTTAAAACACTATAGAAGTCCCTTTCCTTGGCTAGGCAGACAGGGAGAAAGGAGCCCTTGGTAATGGGCAAGCGGGTAGTGACTCCACCTCCTCTTTCTTCCTGTCCTTGATGATTTTTTCCCTGCAAGTGGGCTGGATTGTCAAGCTTACTGGGACCTACTCAGTACTAGATTCACCTTGAACCAATCAGTGCATTTCACTGTCACTCAAACTGACCAATTGTACACTTGGGACTAGCCAGCTTTCCTATTCAATAAAAGTTCAGTTCCCATGGAAACTATTTTTTTGTTGTTGTTTTATTTCCAGCTTTTTTGTTTTTTTTTTTTGTTTTGTTTTTTTAAGAGGAGCCTGCTTTTTTTCTGCTTTCTTTTACCCTTACTCTGAAATAAACTTTATTTGTTTATAATACTACCCTGACTCTTAATTCCTTAATTGGCAGAGAAAACAAAGCCAGGACCCAGGTGTAACACTGAATAGCCTTGGCTTAATCTTATGACTGTACTAATGCAATATGCTATATTTTATTATTTTTTGCTAAAGTGTTTCACACACACCCCTCACTGCCAAAGAGAGAAATGAGAATATTGATGTTTTCTCTCTCTCATTTTATGGTAAAGATGTGGGTCTGAGAAGGAAAAGATTGGGAAGGATAAGGCAGACAGATCTCTGCTCACTTATTGCTTGCTTTGAAATCTCTATCATCTCCTCTTACTTTCAGCCCCAGCGTGCTTGGCATAGACTGTTTTGCACTCATTGGAATTGTGCAGTTCTGTTTCTTCACAGGATGCTTGCTTTTTGCTCAGACTGACATTCTCCTGGCATTGAAGAATTCTGAGAAATGAGCCAAGTGTTGGGTGTGGTCTACCCACCCTCCTTGAGAAAAAGACCTATTACTTTTTCCTTCATTGATTAAATGTCACTACAATTGTCCTGCTCCTAGAAATAGCTCTGGCAGTTTCTAAAGTGCAAACCTCTGAAGCTGCTGTCACATGTGTGTCTGCTTTGCTCTTTTCAGGTTCCTCTTGTGTGAGCTGATGGTCTTTGTTCCATTTATTCTCTGGATCTAAAGAGGCTGGGTGGGAATAAAATTTTGGATGTTTCTCTTCACACACTGAGGATTTACACAGCCTGGTTTTAAGGAATGGATTTTTGTAACAACTTCCAAATTCAGACCCTCAACGTATTTCATTTGTGGATTATTTCCTAATTTTTCTGGACTATTAATGGAAAAGTGAACCAGACCACACTGTTCTCCTACCTGCAAACTTCTCATCCAATCTCTTTTTTGTTCATATTTACTCAGTCACTTTTTATTTTTTATTGACAACTTCCATAATTTTAGGCAATAAACCATGATAACTCCCTCCCCCCTCACTTTCCCCTTTGCAACTCCACTCTCCATCATATCCCCTTACCCTCTCAATTAGTGCCTCCTTTATATTGATGTCATCGTATTTTCTTCCTATTATGAGGGTCTTGTGTAGGTAGTGTCAGGCACTGCGAGGTCATGGATATCCAGGCCATTTTGTGTATGGAAGAGTGCATTGTAAGGAGTCCTACCCTTCCTTTGGCTCTTATGTACTTTCTGCCACTTCCACAATGGACTCTGAGCCTTGGAAGCTGTGATAGAGATGTTGTTTCATTGCTGAGCACCCCTCTGTCACTTCTTCTCAGCACTATGGTGTCCTTTTTTTTTTTTTTTTTTTTTTTTTTGAGGTAGGGTTTCACTCTAGCCCAGGCTGACCTGGAATTCACTATTAGTCTCAGGGTGACCTTGTACTTATGATGATCCTCCTACCTCTGCCTCCTTTTGAGTCATCCCAGAGGTCACTGCCATCTAAAAAGAGAAGTTTTCATAAACAAAAGTGAGAGTAACATTAATATATTGGCATGAACATTAAGAAAAGTGCTTACTGGGCAATTTGGTGAGCATAATAATGCATAATATTCATTGAGCCACACATTGAGCAGGTATTACATCCCTAAGACTCATGACCTCTCTCGTCATAGGTTTTCAGTATCAGGCATGTATTCCATTTGTAGTGCTTGGCTTTCTGGGCCTAGGTTACCTCACTAATAATAAACTTTTCCAGTTCTATCCATTTCATGGCAAATTTCATAATTTTATTTTTCTTTACTGCTGAATAGAACTCCACTGTATAAATACACCACATCTTCACTTTCTACTCATCAGTTGAAAGATATCTAGGCTGGTTCCAAATCCTACCTATTTTGAACAGAGCAGCAGTAAACATGGATGTGCAAATAACTCTAAGGTAGTTAGACAAGCCCTTAAGATATGTGCCTAGGAGTGGTTAGATCGGTCATATGGTAAATCTATTTTCAGTTGCCTCAGGAACCTCCACACTGATTTTCACAATGGCTGTACCAGTTTACATTCCCACCAACAGGGTAGAGAAGTTCCTCCTTTTACCCCGTATCCTCACCACCATTTATTGTCATTTGTTTTCTTGATGATAGCCATTCTGACAGGAGTGAAATAGAATCTCAAAGCAGTTTTAATTTTCATTTCCTTGATGGCTAAGGATGTAGAACATTCGTTATAGATGCTTATAGGCCATCTATTATTTCTTCTTTTGAGATCTCTCTATTTAGTTCCATAGCTCATTTTTAATTGGGATGTTTGATTTCTTATTATTTAGTTTTTTTATTTCTTTTATATCCTTTCTTAGATATATTGCTAGCAGAGATTTTCTCCCATTTTGTAGGTTGCCTCTTTGCTCTATTCAGAGTGTCCTGTGTTGTAAAAAAGGTTTTAATTGGGCTGGAGAGATGGCTTAGTAGTTAAGACGCCTGCCTCCCAAGCCTAAGAATGCTGGTTCCAATCTCTAGCAGTTCCAATCTCCAGGTCCCATGTTTAGCCAGATGCAAAGCGGCACAAGGGCGCAATACCGCACTTGACCACAAGGGGGCACACACATCTGGATTTCGTTCGCAGCAGCTGAGAGGCTGCTGACGCACCCGCCTCTATCTGTCTTCCTTTCCCTCTCTCTCTCTCTCTCTCTCTCTCTCTCTCTCTCTCTCTCCAAAAAAAAAAAAAAAAAAAAAAAAAAAAAAAAGGTTTTAATTTCATGAGTTGGTTGATTAGTGGTTTATTTCCTGAGCAAATAGCATTATATCCAGAAAATTCTTGCCTATGCTAATATATTGAAGGGTTTCCCCCTACTTTTTCTTCTAGCAGTTTCAAATTTTCAGGTCTGATATTAAGGTTTTTGATCCACTTGGACTTTATTCTTGTGCATGGAGAGAAAGAAGGATCTATTTTCATCCTTCTACATAGAGATATTCAGTTTTCCCAGCACCATTTGTTAAAGAAGCTATCTTTTCTCCAATGAGTATTTCTGACATTTTTGTCAAAGTGACTGTAGTTGCATGGACCTACATCTGGGTCCTCTGTTCTTTTCTGTTGATCTACATGTCTGGTTTTGTGCCAGTACCATGATGTTTTTGTCACTATGGTTCTGTAATATAGGTGAAAACATCTGTTATGGTGATACTGCCAGTCTTATTTTTGTTGTGCAAAATTATTTTGGATATTTGAGGATTTCTGGGCTTCTAAAGGAATTTTAGGATTTTTTCTCTATTTCCATGAAGAATGCCATTGGAATTTTGCTGGGGGTTGCATTAAATGTGTAGATTGCTTTTAGTTAGATTGACATTTTACAATGTTGATTCTTCCAATCCAAGTACATGGGTTGTCTTTCCACTTCCTAGTTTCTTCTGCAATTTCTCACTTATGTGTTTTAAAGTTTTCATTATAGAACTCTTTCACTTCCTTGGAGAGCTTTATTCCAATGTACTTTATTTTTTTTCAGGCAATTGTGAATGGGAGTGATTCTGCAATTTCATCCTCAGCATGTTTGTTGTTAGCATATAGGAAGGCTACTGATTTCTGTGTTTATTTTGTATCTTGATACACTGATAAAAGTGTTCATCAGCTCTAACAGTTTGCTGGTAGAGTCTTTAGGGTTCTGCATGTAAAGAATCATATGATCTGCAAATAATGATAATTTGTTCTCCTCCTTCCTAATTTTTTTCTCATTTACATGTGTCTATTGCCTTATTACTGTAGCTAAGATTTCCTGTACTATATTAAATGAAAGGGTGGACAGAGGATGTCTCATTCCTGAATTGAGTGCAAAAGCTTCACGTTTTTCCCCATTTAGTATTATAGTTGTCTGTAGGTTTGTCATAAATAGCCTTTATTGTGTTGAGATATGTTCCTTCTATTACCAGTTCTGTCTTCATTGAGCTTAGCCAGCTTATTATTGAGGTCCTCAGTATTATTTTTTCCTATTAGGTTCAACCTAATGAAGATAGCATTCACAGAATTGTTGGTCTTTTGTTAATTTTCTGCAAGTTCTGTAATATACTTGGTCAGGGTCACATATCTTGTGTTTTCATTTGGGGGTTCTGATCCTGTTGTCTCTTCTATGTTTTGATCAGAGACTTCCATTGTGGGGTTCCTTCCATTCCGTGTTTCGTGCTGTTTCTTTTGTGCTATGGTCTGCCCATCACAGTGTGGGAATCTATCTAATTCAGGAAGAAGTTGTAGCTTGCCCTTGTAGTATCTTCAGTGATTGTTCCTTTTTATGTTTGATTAGAATAGATAGTTGATGGCTTTTTATTCAGGGATGTGGAGATTGTGAAGAGATAAGCAAAGCAGCCACCATAGGTTGGTGCTAACTACCAGCAGTGGGATTGAGGGTGACACAGCAGCCTGTCTGCTCAGGCAGGAGGAGTCAGCAGTCCCTGGTGGCAGGGAGAGGAGTCCAGATATGAGTTGGGACATGCAGTCCTAATGGGGGGGAGGAGTCGGGAGATGGTGTGGTCAGGTGGCCATGTGGAGGGAAGAGTTGGGAGATGGAACAGTCCTGGTGGTGAGGAGGGGAGGAGTCAGGTGACCACAGGTCCCGTCTGGTGACAGGCAGGTAGGGGGAGGAGATTGAGCAATCCTGGTGGCTGAGAGCAAATCAGGAGATGGCATAGTCTTGGTGTTAGTAAGGAGGGGAGTCTGGAGACATCCCAGTCTGGTGTGTGTTGGGAGGGTATCAGATATGGTGCGATCCCAGTGGGGAGGTAGAAGAGGAAAGAGAGGAAAGATGCCAGAAGGAGGCAGGAGACCTGGTCAGGGTCAGTGGGAGGAAAGGTGAGAGGTGCTTGGCCTCCATCAGTGGAGCATGCAGGTAGCACATCAGAGAACCTGGTATGGGGTATGGTGGCTGGGACAGGTGCTTGAGGGGTCTGGGGTCTAGTGGGCTAGCTGAGAGCATGGGAATCAGCAGATCCCCTACTTTGCTCCTCCGTGCTCTCCCATTGGAGGTCTGCTAGGCCCTACTGACACTGGAACCCCACAGATGTTTCCTGGTATTACCCTAGGAGCTAAAGTGGTTAGGTGGATGCCATCCTGACAGGAACTCTCTATTCCCAGTTTCTGTAAGACTTTTACCATGAAGGGATGTTGGATTTTGTCAAATGTCTTTTCTGCATCTATTGATATGATCATGTGTTTTTTGTCCTTTAGTCCATTTGCATAGTTATATATATAGAATTTATCAATTTGTGTGTGTTTAACCATACCTGCATCTCTGGGATAAAGACTACTTGGTCAGGCTTAAATATTGTTTTGATATGTTCTTGTATTCTGTTTGCCAATATTTTATTGAGAATTTTTGCATCTATGTTAGTGAGGGAGATTGGTCTATAATTTTCTCTTTTTTTTGTCCTGTCTTTGCTTGGTTTTGGTATCAGGATGATGCTGGCTTTATAGAAGGAGTTTGGTAGTATTCCTTCCTTTTCTATTTGATGGAAATATTTGAGAAGCATTGGTGTTAACTCTACTGTGATGGTCTGATAAAATTCACTGCTAAATCCATCTGGACATGGACATTTTTTAGTTAGGAGATTTTTTTTAAATAACTGTTTGGATCTCCATACTTGTTATTGGTCTATTTACACAATGGAGTTCTATTCAGAGGGAAAGAAAAACGAAATTATGCAATTTGCAGGGAAATGGATGGATCTGGAAAGGATTATACTAAGTGAGGTAACCCAGGCTCAGAAAGCCAAACGTCACATGTTCTCTCATATGTGGATCCTAGCTACCAATGTATAGACTTGTGTGTGAACTGGAACCAAAAATAGGTACCAGAAACCAGTAAGCTGGTAAAAGGCTATAAGGGAGGGAGGAAAGGGAAGGACTTAAGTGTATGGTAATGTACATATGTAAGTAGAAGAACTTATTTCAGGGAGGGGAATGTCGTAAGTGAGGCCATGGGAAAAGAATGCATACAAGAAGGGCAGGGGAAGGGTCAATCTAAACTCAAGATATTGTGAATAAGACATATGTAAAATTATTTTTTTGAATAAGGCTATGTCTAGAAGCTGTAGACTGTTACTAGAAAATTTTCAGTACTTGGGATGGAATACCTTCCAGTGAGTTGTTGGCCAAGGAGGTCCCAGTAGCCTCCAAAACATTAAAGGCTCTTGCCAAAGCCCTTGGTTTCCCTAGAGAAACAGATAGTAAGACCCTATTGCTGAAGACATCTCATGCCTGAGAAGCATGGTCACTGAGAAAGCAACCTGGTGTGGAGCAGAAAATCTTCTCCCTGTAGACCAGCCAACTGAAAGCTGGAAAAAGCTGCATTGCATGCAGCATATGGGAGACAGAAGTCATCTACAGTGAAAACAGTGGACACTGAATATTCAAGCTTGGCCAGACAGGCCCAATGACTGAACGAGTGCAATAGTGGCATGTCTATTCTTGGGGTAACCAACTGCTCCATAATTGGACTGAAGGACCTATCTAAGGGAGGGAATACATACCTGGTACTGAAAAACCTAAGTAAAAGTCTTCGGTAGGTGAGGTCATGAGCCTTAGGGGTATAAGCCTGCTCTCATCTGACTAAATGTATATATTATTCCTACCAAGCTGCCCTGAAAGCACTACACTTAATGTTCATATTCACATATTAACGCTACTCTCACTTCTGGTTAGAGAAGCTTCTCTTTTCAGATGGTGATGACCACTGGGATCACCCAAAAGGCAACATAGTGCTGAGAAGAAGGGATGGAGGAGTGCCCAGCACTGAAACACCTCGGTCACACCCTACTAGGCTCAGGGACCATTGCAGAAGAGGGGGTGGATAGAATGGAAGAGCCAAAGGAAGGGTATAACCTCTTACAATGCAACTGTCCAGACAGACACTGGCCTCGATATCCATGACCTTGCAGTGCCTAGCAATACCTTTGTAAAACCCTCAAAATAGAAGAAAAAGATGATGACATCACATTAAAAGAGAGACTAATGGAGAGAGGGAGGGGATATGATGGAGACTTGAGTTCTAAAGGGGAATGGGGGGAGGGAAGGGAAATATCACGTGGGTTTTTTCTTTGTATGTGAGTATAAAAGTCAATAAAAAACAATAAAAAAAGTGGTTTATCTCATCTTGATAGGATCCTCTATGCTGAAGAGAAAGAAAACACACACATAATGAAACAGGAAAAAAATAAACCATACTCAAATAATAGTTAGTAAAAGAAACAAAAGTAAAAAAGCTTGAATAACTACAAAATAAGAATGGAAAGAATAAATAAATAGCTTTCAGGGCTGGAGAGATGACTTAGCAGTTAAGGCACCTGCCTGCTAAACCTAGGAATGCCATGTTCAATTCTCCAGGTCCCACGTTTAGCCAGATGCAAAGTGCCACAAGAATGCAAGGACACAATGCCACACTTGCCCACAAGACAGCACATGCAACAAGTTCATTTACAACTGCTGAGAGGCTGCTTGCACACCCATTCTTTCTCTCTCTCTCTCTCTCTCTCTCTCTCTCTCTCTCTGTCACTCTCAAAAATAAATAAATAAGTAAATAGCTTTAAATAATAACATTTAATATCTACAGGCTCAATGTCTCAACCAAAAGACATAGGTTTGTAGACTGAGTTAAAAAGCAGGATCCTTCTATTTGTTGCCTCCAAGACACTCACTTTTCTATAAAAGATAGATACTATCGTAGGGTGAAAGAATGGAAAATGGTATTTCAAGCAAATGGGCCTAGAACAGAAGCAAGTGTTGCTATTCTACTATCTGACAGGGTTGATTTCAAACCACCATTAGTTAGGAACGATAAAGAAGGATGCTTTATATTGACTAAAGGAATACTCCAACAGTAGGTCATTACAATTCTAAATGTATATGCACCTAACATGGGGGCTCCCAATTTCATCAAACAAACATTATTAGACTTAAGGTCATATATAACACAATACTCAATTGTAGTGGGAAACTTCAATATCCCACTGTCATCAATTGACAGATCATCCTGGTAAAAATAAACAGAAAGACATCTGGATTAAATAATGTCATGGAACAAATGGACCTAACCTATATATACAGAACATTACATCCAAATGCTGCAGAATATACACTTTTCTCAGCATCACATGGAACATTCTCCAAAATAGACCATATATTAGGACACAAAGAAAACCTTAACAAATATAGGAAAATTGAAATAATCCCTTACACTCTATCTGATCACAATAGCATTAAAGTACAAATCAACAGCAAGTAAAGCTTTATAGCATACACAAAATCATGGAACCTAAAAAATACACTACTAAATGAAGAAATCAAAAAATTCATAGAATCAAATGATAATGAGAACACAGCATACCAAAACCTTTAGGTCACAATGGAGGCACTCATAAAAGGGAAATTTATAGCTTTAATTGCCTATATTAAGCAATTAGAAAGGTTGAAAGTAAACAATTTAATGCTTCACTCTAAGGCCTTGGAAAAAGAAAAACAAGTCAAGCCGGGCGTGGTGGTGCACGCTTTTAATCCCAGCACTCGGGAGGCAGAGGTAGGAGGATCGCGGAGAGTTCAAGGCCACCCTGAGACTACATAATTAATTCCAGGTCAGCCTGGGCCAGAGTGAGAGCCTACCTCAAAAAAAAAAAAAAAAAAAAAAAAAAAAAAACAAGTCAAAACAAAAATCAACAGATGGGAAGAAATAATAAATATTAGTGCAGAAGCTAATATAATTGAAACAAAAAAATACAAAGAATCAATGAAACAAAGGGTTTCTTCTTTGAAAAGTTAAACAAGTTTGATAAACCCTTAGCAAATCTGAATAAAAGAAAGAGAGAAGATACAGAAATTAATAAAATTAGAGGAGAAAAAAGTACCATTACAACACATACCAAATAAATTCAGAAAATCATAAGGACATACTTTTGATAAGAACATATACTCCTCTAAGTTTGAAAATCTGAAAGAAATGTATGATTTCCTTCATTCATATGACCTCAGTCACTTTTGAATGCACAAGTTCAGAAAGTTACTTCACAGCTGAGAGAACAGAACAGTGCTTGAATTTTTATAAGCATGCTGGGGCAAGTGGAAAGACCCGGGGCTTGGGGTTTCTGTGAGGGAAGCCTGTGTTGTCCCCTTCCTGACTGTAATTGTGGAAGGCATTTTATCATTTCCATGTCTCAGTTCCTGAACGTGAAACTGTGAATGACTATCATAACTCCTGTGAAGACTTACTGTGACAATCAGGTTGCATGGATATATGAGGTATGTATAATAGTATATAGAGCACCGGCAATCCAGGTTTGTTTTCTACCAGATCTTGAAAGAAGTTGGTTCTTCTCTCTCAGTTAAGTATTGTGAGCTCTGTGGTCATCACTGCTTATACTAGTCTCTGCGGGTGGCTTTGGTGTTCCTCTTTATGCCTGCACAGCTCACAACTGTTAGCTCCTTCAAAGTTTTGCCTTCTGCCTTCTTTCCTCTTGATGGCTTGATTTACTGCCTTAATGGAAGAGTGAAGGAAGTTATTCCTAGCAGGTATCTTCCTTTAGTCTTTTAACCAATCCAAAACCACTGAAGGTTTAAATTCTCTAGCAACTCAGACCCTGAAATACTCAAGCGCTTTCTTAAAATTGGCTCTCAGAGTTCTTCCAGTAGTTTTGCACTTCCATTGTTACACAATGCCTTAAGACATCCTTTATCTTCTGTATTTGCTGTGCTGCCCTGAGATAAACTATGTTCTACAGCCAAGAGCTAGTGTCCTGTGAAGTTATTCCAGCGCTGGAGAAATAGCTATAAAGTGCTTGTCATAAGCAAGACAACCTGAATTAGGTCCTTATAGCGAGGAATGACAGTATAGGCCTATAATTCTAGTGCTGCTGGTTAGAGATAGGTAATATTTAGGGCTCACTGACTAGCTAGTCTAGAGGAATCAGTGAGTTCCAGGCTTAGTGAAAAACCCCTCAAAATATAAGGAGAGAAATAGGGGAAGATACTCAATGTTTACTTCTGGCCACCACAGGCCTGTGCATATGAACATCTGCACCCACATAGATGTGTACCTGAAATGTTCATATTTAGACCAGATATCTACTTGACAGTTTTGCACCTATCATACAATTTTGCATCCATTGAAAACATAACAATCAACTTTTAAGAATAATGAAGACTTCTACATTGTGCAAACATGAAGGATATCCCCATTTCTTTTGTAATTATTAAATTGGTAATCTGTGAAAATGTTGGTTTCCTATTGTAGCTATTTTATTTCCTACTTGGCAGTGGACTATGTTACAAGCAAATCCAATATAAAACAAACCACAGTGGTAAGTGGTGAGGAACGTGGATGAAAATAATGTGAGTCAGGCACCAGAAGAAGGAACTAACTATTAAAGCTAACAGGGGGCATGTATCATCAATGGAAATGTCCTGCCTGAGAACTTAAAGTGGGAAATTACAACAGGAGATTTAAAGTGGTGAAGAGGTCCTGGACCAGAAGAAGAGAGCTAGGACAGTGAGGTGGTTCCCAAAAGATGGCAATGTGTATAACCTACCTTTCAGAACAGTCAATGCTTATCATTTTACTATAGCTATCAGTTTCTGAGTGCTAAATGTGAACAAACTGGAAGAGAGAAGAGGATACAGACATCACACTGGAATCCAGTACATAAGGTAATGATTTTGCAACCTGTCCTACTCAGCATACAGCACTGCTGTGTTTGAATGCCATCAGTTTCACACAACTGCCTCTTTTCCTTTTTGTCACAATGGCCCCATTGATGATTGACCTCCTCTTACATGCAGGCTTTGCTCCTTTCTGTACCCCTCTTCCATTGTGGGCTGACCTGGAGCAGAAAATAGGTTGCTTGATAAATAGCACCAATATCAGCACAATGCAGCCTATTTCTAGGTCAGTTATACCTGGTGGGGAGGGAACAATGGCCCTGTGGTTAAAAGGGAATGCAATGCCCTATTAGGAGTTTAATCCTTTAGATGGCTAATTAACCAGAGAGCTGGGAGCCAGGTCCCAGAGCATGCTCGGAAGATGAGAGAACAGTGCTGGTACTGAATGTGAACCTTGGAAGTCCTGTAAACAGCAGGTCACACAGAATTTTCCACAGAGGACAACTGATTTAGAATTTGTACAGTTCATTACATTACACCTTTCCACTACTGTGAGCCTTTGTGACAGGGGCTATTTAATCCAGTAGGGCATTGTCAGGTCCTAGAAGTTTCATGCTCCCTTCATCCAGCAACAAATAAGCTCAGTGACCTTACCAGTGCATCAGAAACTCCTCTTGACCCTCGTCTTGATTTTTCACACAGTCCACTTCTGAACTCTCACTTTCCTCCTGTACCACTGATAAGTTTTCAATTTACTGAATACAAATAGGTACAAGCAGGAGCTGAGGATGTGAGCTTCTGGATTTGAACCTCAGTGCTGAAGTTCTGCAGCCTTGTAATCTTGAGTAGGTAACTTAACCTATGAAGTCTTGGCTGACTCATAGCTAAAATATTAACATATAAGAGTAAAGAAATATGGGCTAGTATTGCTGTTACTGCTACTTTCATGTGGTTATTGCATAGTATTAAATGCATCATTTAACATATAACGATAGGTAAAATATTAAAATAAATATGTTCATATCAATAGAAAACATTAAGTATTAATACACATAATGTATAACAAGGGCCCTGTATACTTTAGGGGCTACATGATTCTTGATGGTGAGAGATAACTAGAGCATTCTAGCATGTTCAGCAGCTTCTACCACCTGATGACAGTAGCACTTTTTCCCAGTCACAACAAGGAACTGTATCCTAGTCATTATGAAACATCAATTTTGGGGAAAACCTCCAGTTGAGAATGCCTGATCTAAGCTAACCAGAGGAGAATCAAGGGACGATAGTAAGAAAATAATCTTTAGGATGTTTGCATGAGAAATTAGAAAGGTTGTATTCTGCTGGTCACGGAAGCACATTCCTTTAATCCCAACACTTGGTAGGGCAGTGATAGGAGGATCCTTGTGAGATCAAGACCAGCCTAGGACTACAGAATGAGTTCCAGATCAGCCTGGCCTAGAAAGAAATCTTACATCTAAGAAAAATCACAAAAAAGAAAGGTTGCTTTCTTGGAAAGATTGTAAAAGTGAGGATTAAAAGGATTTTGGGGAAAATACTTTAGCTAGTCCCTCTTCCTGTCTGTGCTTGATCAATCCCCCTGTGTAAGCAAATTGCTGTCTCCAAAGCTGGTTATCCTTAGTGGGAGAATATGATAATGTAGATTGTCCCCTCAAAGAACTTTTATATGTTAGAGTCCTAAGCCCAGTGTAATGGTGGTTGGAAATAGAACCATGGGGGACAATAAAATTTTACAAAAAATTGAATAAGAAAGAAATTGAGTGGAATAAATCCATAAATTTTCATTAGAAGTTTTAGATGACTTTGGAGAAGTCTAGAATTCTATTATAGCACAAACTTCTTTCTTAAATACTATCAACTATTTACTGGTCTCTATTATAAATCACTAAGTTGTTTAGGAGCCTTTCTTCATAAGGTTATGGCAAGGAATCATGATTTTCCATAATTCATTATAAAAATTGTTAAAGAAAAATTACTTTTTACCTGTACAGTGCAAAAACAAACAGAATGAGCAAGTTCTATCCTTCTTTTATTCCCAAGATTGCATGTTGCAGGCTGAGAAAAGGCTAGTAAGACTCAAGGATGCACTGCAACCAAACACAGCACATGTTGCAAAAACCATTTGTTTGGCAGACATTGTTGAACTTCAAGCATGTGTCGGCATTGTGGTGGTAGGAAGAATACCTAACTCCCATACTGTAAGAGTTTGTGGCTTACAACTGTCTAGTTCACAAAACCCTGTTCTATTCATTTTCCCACTCATTTCTCATTTTTTAATCAAATGGCAAGTAGGAATTACTATTCCCATGAAATGGAGAGGATGGAATGTTTCTGAAGAGCATTGGGTGCGACAGCAAGCAAGGATTCATAGCCAGGTTAGTTTTTTACTCCTGACATTGACCTGTCATTGTACCGCAATGTTGTTCCATCACCACACACTTCCACAATTATATTGGTAAGCACCAATGAGTAGAAGCCTGAGCTGTTCCCATTAACTAGATCTGGCATTTGGTTAGTACTAAATTATATTGCCTGAATTGCTCAATTCCCAACTTATATAGCACAAAGTTAAAAGTTACCTTATGATATGTCTCAAGTCTATTTTTATCTAAATAAAACCACACATGAGGAAAGTTGAGATACACTGGGATCTTTGGGCATCAGCATGTCATCCACTTTGTTAAAGCAAGGGTATTATGGGAGATGAGATTGTGAAAATTGGGAAGATTGAGACCACTTATAGGATTGGAATTCATGGTATATTAACCTTCCTGTGCTGCTGTAAGAAAATACCATGGGCAGGGGCAGAGAACAGCATAGGCTGGGTGGTTTGAACAGCAGAAATTGTATTTTCTTACCAGTATATACATTCTAAATAAAGATTTTTCAAAGCTGACTTCTAATGAGGTCACACCTTCTTACTTATGCAGCTGCCTTCTCCTTATCCCTCACATGGGTTTTCCTCAGTGTGTGCCCATGGGAAAAGAGAACAATATTCCCATTGCCTCTGCTAATAGCAACACTGGTCAGAGATTTACCCATATGGCTTCACTTAACCTATCTTTCTTAGAGGACCCATCTTCAAGTGCAACCAAAGGGGATTAGGGTTTGTGTGCTGTGAACATTGAAACATTATAACCCTGCCACCCTCAATTCTGCCATGCAAAATACATACATTCCACCCCAACTCTTGATCTCAAGCCTCAACTGCCGAGTTCTAGCTGAAGGCCATCTAAATCAGGTGTGTTTCAACCATTAACCTGACAAAAACTCCTCTATAGCTGTGAACTTATAAAACTAGACAAATATCTTCCAAAATACAAGCCCACTATATCCCTACTCCAAAAGGGATAAAACCAAAAGAAGATATTATAGAGCCCAAGTAAGTCCAAATTTTATCAAGGAAAATCTCATTTGATCTTAAGGCTCAAGAGTAATCCTTAAAGAAAGAGAGATAGTTCAGCTGGTGAACACTTGCCTTGCTAGCATGAGAACCTGGTATGATCCCCAAAACCCTTTAAAATGTGTGTATTTTGGCCCGCCCTTGTGATTGTATCACTGGGAAGGTGGAGACAGGTGAGTGAGTGAGTCTCACTGGCTGGCAAGTCTAGCCTACTTGGTGAGTTCCAGGTTAATAAAAGACCTTGTTTAACCAAGTGGGGATGGCTCCTGAATAACAACACCAAGGTTATCCTCTGCACTCCATGCTCACTCTCATGCATGCATGAATGCACACAATGAGCATGCATGCTGGAAACAACATTTGGAGATGTTTCGCATCATTGAGAGCTCAGGCAAGTGTGGCTTTAAAAATGGAATTATCTGCTTCTTTGTAAAGATATGCAAAGTGTATAGGCTGGAGAAATGGCTTAGTGGTTAAGGCATTTGCCTGCGAAGCCAAAGGATCTCGGTTTGATTCTCCAGGACCCACGTAAGCCAGATGCACAAGGGGGCGCATGCATCTAGAGTTCATTTACAGTGGCTGGAGGCCCTGGCATGCCCATTCTTTCTCTGTCTGCCTCTCTTCTATCTCTCTCTCTCTGCTTGCAAATAAATAAATAAATAATTTAAATATATATATATATATATATGCAAAGTGTGCCTAGCTGGATTTCCTGAAGTGTGTTGTGCTGTGTGGTTTTTGGCTTGTGGCTTTTCTTTCTGTGTTTGATCCTGTGAAAGCAAGACATCTTCTTATGACATTATGAACTTCCCCTGGATCTATAAGCTTCAATAAATATCCCTTCCTCCATAACTTTGCTGGTCTGGAAGTTCATCTCAGCAAACCTGATCTGCTACAGAGTTCGTACCAAGGAATGGGCTGAGATGAACCTGACCATGTGGATTTTTGTCTTTTGGCACCTTTGTTTTGGAGGAACAGGCATGGACTTGGTGCTTGCAACTGAAGATGCTTTCTGGAGTGGTAAGCCAAGTTTAATGGATTATACTGATGAGAGTCTGAGAATGCTAAGTGCAGACAGTATTGAACTTCGAGGACTGGCTTATGAGCTTTCTAAGGGGAAGGAAAGACTGCAGAGGACTTTGTTGGAACTGGGCTACTGGCATAAGGGATGACTGCATTCTGCTGCCCAGGCCCAGAGAGTTTGATCAAGGTTAAATTTATAATGGACTGATGTGCTTGGTTAAAGATATTGCACTGAAAGGTTTAAGATTTTAATTTGGAAAACCTCAAACAAGTTAAAATTATAGGTGCTGAGACTGGTTTTAGGTTGCTGAGGCTGCTGTTATGAAACACATTAGCAATCTTAAGGCAGATGGCCCAACTGCTTTACATTATAACAATGGAGAAGATGCTGAGGAAAGACTGTTAGAAATGCAAACTATTTTGGAAAAATTTGACTGGAGAAGGAACATGCTTTCCAAGGTTACTATTTATTTCATCCCTGAATTAAGAATATGGCTGTGTCCTGCACACTCGGTATTGTTATGGGGTCTGGTGTCGCACAAGTAAGACCATCCACTCACAGAATGTGAGGCAAAGTTTTATTGGGTAAAAAAGAAAGAAAAGAAAGAGAATAAAAGCTGGGGTCACCAGGACTACACCCTGAGTTCAGATCCTCCAGATGTAGCATTGTACTGTTTGGTATGTCAGCTTTTATTGGAAATAACCACATGATATTCATAATAAAAACAGGATGGGAGTTAAGCCATAAATCACAATTCATATTCTTAGAAGATTATAGGGAAGGAAAAACAGAACAGACTTGTGAACAGGTCTGTTGGACAGTTACAGGAAGCACCTAGGGGTGTGAGGTAGGCCTGGTCCACTTATCTGCCCTTAAAGACTTTACACAACAATGCAGGCCCTGGGTAATACTATTCAGACCAGCAGAGAATACTGTTTATCTACCATCTCCACCTGTTCACGTTATCTACCATCCCCACCTGTTCAAGCAAGCATTTCATCCCATTCTTTTATGGGCTCTTACAAGGAAGTGACTTCTATTTTTCTCTAAGCATGTTATAAAGAAATAACATTTTGCCCTTGTTACAGGATTAGTTTTGGAAGCATGAAAAGTGCATGGAGTGGTCAAGAACTGTACAAAGTCCCAGAAGCCACTGATGAGATGCGGCATGAGGCATGGTGTGATGCCCTGATAGGCTGAATAACCTTTGGAAGATGGACCGTGGTTTGCATGGAGACCTGAAGATGTTCTGAATATAACAAGACTCTGCAAGGGCTACCATGGAGTGCACTGCTGGCCTGGGATGGAAGTTTTCCCTGACTACTGTGCCCAGCTGGAGGGGCAGAATTGGAAAATCTGGAGACTGTCAGTCTCTGGTTATACTGAACTTGAACTACAGAAGTTTGATTATTGCTTGATGGTGGTTGAGTTTGCATTGTTCTAGTCTCTTCTTGCTATGCCTAATACCAGTTGAAAATGTTTAATCTGTGCCTTTATATGTTGAAAGTATTTAACTTGTTTGATTTTACAGGACTCACTATCTTAAGTTGGTCAAGACCATGGGGACCTTTGAAACTGGACTGAATACAATTTATAATGTGTTATGGTTATGAATCTATTGGGGGCCAGGGGCAGAATGAGGAAGTTTGAATAGTGTTTTATTAGTTTGTAGTTTGCATCTGCATCCACCTGGCTGGAGGCAGTGTAACTTGGCAGATCTTAAGGTGTGGTGGTGGGTTTGAAATTTCAATCTAAAGATATGCAAAGTGTGCCTAGCTGGAGTTCCTGAGGTGTGCTGTGCTGTGTGGCTTTTTGGCTTGTGGCTTTTCTCTCTGTCTGGTCCTGTGAAAGCAGTCCAACTTCTTCTGCCATTATGGAACTTCCCTTGGATCTATAAGCCTCAACAAATATCTCTTCCTCTATAACTGTGCCTGGTCTGGAAGTTCATCTCAGCAAACTTGAAGCTATGTGGTACAGCACATAAATCTATTTTTGCTTCAATTCAAGGTCTTAGCTCTTGGAGACAAAGATACATCACAAAGATAATTCAATCCTTTGGAAAATATCATTGTAGTAGTATGTGCAAAATAATAGAATTTGCAAAGCAACACTATATACAAGATCCATTATAGGAGGTAACCACTTTCCCAATTCCCCATGCTAAATGTGGTGCTAGGGATCCAGAAGGCCACATGAACTAATATCTATGATGCAAAAATGGCAGTAGGTACAGGCAGGGCTACAATTCAGGTCTTCAGGCTACAGTCAGATGCACATTCCTTTAACATATTAGCTATTGCTTTATCCAGAGATAATGCATTTGGCCAGCAGTAGAATCATAAATGAATGCCACCTGTTCATTTTATGGCCAACTGAGATAGCAGCCATTACTCTTGACTTTATTATTCATCTCTGATTCATTTATAGACAGGCTCTGAGAAGCACTGAAGCTGCTGTCAGCTTCTGAGAGGATGTTTGCTTCTGAGCAAAGGTAGTGCAACATCTCCAGTGAGCTTGTATTAAGAGTCTGGTGTATCACTCTGCACACATAAACCCACAAGCACCATGTTATGTAATGCAATGTCCTGTTAGGCACTATACACATTACAATGGCCTGGTGCTGTGGAATGTGAATCCTTTTGTCATCCTTTCTTTAAGAAAAGTATATAATGGGGGGAGAATGACTGACAAGTTCACATTAAAGGTTCTGTACTAATAAATAAAATTTTGTCAAGTTTTAGAACATGATCTAAAACTCTAATTCTTAACATTATATATGTCAATAAGTACTTTGAATTACACTTTTAAGATTAAAAGAACTTCCAGAGAATAAGGAAGGTGATAAAACACTTCTAGAATACTTCTGAATTAGTTAGGGATTCTGAATTTTGCAAATATTAGTTCATTTACTTTTTTCAACACCCCTGTAAGATCCTTAATATTTTTCTTTGTTTTACAGATGAGAATCAATGACCATCAGAGATATTACTTAATTTGTTCAAGTACTACGACTAGTAAATATGAAATTGAGATAGAGTTACCAATAGCCCCAGTGGCCTTCTACTCCAAACCATGCTTGGCATTTTCATCATGTGCCATCTCAGTTTCTCCAGTGACCTGAGAAACAGGTAATGGAGTATTAGAATTCCCGTGTTCAGGATTGGGGAGCTAGCTTAACAGTTAAAGGCACTTGCTTACAAAGCCTGGGGACCCAAGTTCTATTTCCCAGTTCCCATGTAAATCCAGATGCACAAAGTGGTGCATGTATTTGGAGTTCATTCACAGAGGCAAGAGGCCCTGGTGTACCTATGCTCTCTCTCTGTCTCTCTCTCTCTCTCTCAAATAAATAAATAAAAATATTTTTAAAAGAACTTTCATATTCAGTTCCCAAGAATCTGATGATCAGAAAACTTAAGAGACAAGACCAAATTCACGTAGCTAAGAAACAGATGAGCTATGCAACTTCAGGTATTCTGAGAACACTTCTTGGACTATTACTGCAGGAAGGTTTCTGATGACTAACATAATGTAAAACCATGATTTTCTAAGCAGAGACCAAACAGTAGTCACTTATATTCTAAGCCTTATGTTAAGGTGATTATAAAGTACATTGACTGAGATAAATTAATTTATATTCTTAAGGTTCTAACGTTATTCTCTAAAGCAATTGATGAAAAGCCAGTGGTAAAGGGACTTATTCAAATACTGCCTCCTATTGTTAGAATGACTAACCATTCCATTTTCAGGATACTCAGGTGTAAGCAAATGTGTTGAGTGTATGAACTATGAGACTTTCAATGAGATCTCTTGAACCCATGGTCTAGGGACAAGCCTAATCCATTAGCAGAATGCAGGAAGTGAAGCCCCTTCCATGTCGAATCCCGGATCATCACCCATGATCATTTCCTTTTGTTTTTGGCATTGAGTCTCAGTTCTTTGAGCCTCACCTCATTTTTCTTTGGTCCTTTGAATCCTAGTAAAGCCACTCTTGATATATTTTAAGTATTCTTCTGGATATACATGTTCTGCAGTTTCCTTAGCTATCTAAGCTTGTTCCACTAATTAAAATCAACAACTAAAGAATATTTACCAAACTATATTTGCTGGCTTAAGTAATTGTTAAAAGAATGAGTAATCAAGAGTTGGAGCAATGGGTCAGTGTATAAAGGTGCTAACTTGAAAGCCTGCTGAACCAAATTCTACCCTACTCAGCACCCATGCAAAGCTGGAAGCCCAGTGGAGAAGGTGTCTGTCATTCTAAAGTGTGAATGGTAATGGAAAGCAGAACCAGGGTCATCTGGAAGCTCACAAGCAGAGGCGTTAAGAGAGATCCTCTCTCGAAAGATGGTGGGAGAAGAAGACAAATGTCCTTATGTTTTCCTTTGTTCTCTGTATGTGTCCTATGGCACATATGCACTCATACACCCACACATTATGAGCATACACATAAATACATAAATACATCCACAAACAAATAAGTAATAATGAGAATGAAATGAAATGAATGAACAACCAGAACTATAAGTATTTACCTACTTTAATTTAGGTGAAAGAAAGATTGAAATAATAAGCTTTGGATTTTAATTTTACCCTTCCTTGCACTTTGATTGCCATGTAAGCATAATCATTAATTAAGCACTCTGACCATCAGGAGTACTATCTCATTTTTTTAAATTAAATTTATTTATTTATTGGAGAAAGGGAGAGAGGGGCATATATAGAGAGAATAGGTGTGTCAGGGCCTCTAGCTACTGCAAAGGAACTCCAGATGCATGCACCACCTAGTGCTTCTTGATTTACATGGGTACTGGGGAATAGAGCCTGGATCCTTAGGCTTTGTTGGCAAGTGACTTAACTGCTGAGCAATCTCTCCAGCCCAATATCTCAAATTTTTAAGTTTTATTATCTATCATGAAAAGCTGTTCTGAAGATTAGGAGATATTGTTCATTGATTATTTCCAGTGTTCACTCATCATACCTTTAATAACTATTTTCTTTTTGTATATGTATATTTACATGTGTTTTTAGGTGAACATGCATGCATACATGTGTGTGCACATACATTTGGAGGCCAGAGTACAACTTCAGGTGTTGTTCCTCATGTCCCATCTATCTTCTATTGAGACAGGGTCTTTCACTACTTTGGTACTTACTCACCATTTAGGCTAGACTGGCTGGCCAGTGAACCCGAGGTATCCTCCCATCTTCTCCTCCCTCCTGATGGGATTACAAGCATGTGCCCTGATACCCAACATTTTTGTTGCATAGTTTCTGAAGATTAAACTCAGAACTTCATGCTACAAAGCCATCACTTTACAAATAAACTCTTTCTCCAGTCCCCATTCAACAATTACCTTAGGGTTTACTAAACATTGACTATTCTGTCACTTATTATAAATGACAGAGGCTGGAATGTTCTCCTTCCCACTCTCAGGGCACAAGCCATCAGAAGACTAAGTGCATGATTAACAGATAGTGTAACAACTGTTAATATGATGCTTGTATAGAAGCAACAGAAATGCAGAGAAGAAAGCACACGGCTCACTCAGCATCTAACATTATTTGGGTGTTGAGAAGTAAAAGAAATGAAGATTACTTTTCTATTTGGGGAAAGAAAATTAATCAAGAGTGATCATATCAGAAGGATTGAAGAGAGGGGTCCTGGTTTTTCAGAAGCAAATCCAGAATAAAGTTTGAAAGCTAACAAGTGCTTAGCATTTCAAATCTCTTTGATTCTAAATACATCAACAACAACAAAATCAATTTGACCTCAAAACCTGCCTTTGGTTGTTCATAAGCAAAGCTATTACTTTCAGTGTTTAACACTGAATCTTCACAGCTTCCCAGACATAGGGGATGTACTTTGAAGTACACAAAAGATCAGATCCTGTGGGGACAGGACTTGCTGAACGTGGAGAGATTAATTTACACCACCACAAAATAAGACCAACCTGCTGCTAATCAAAGCTCCATTTCTTATTTCCAGGGCATTTCACAGGATGATTTTCCCACTATTGGAAAAAATAAGCTATAATAGAAAAATCACCATTGTGCTACTTTGGGATGAAAACAAACAACAAAGTCATGCTCTGATGGGAAAGTTAGCAAGCTGTCATTGACACGTCTCCACAGAGGGCAAGGAGGTACCATTGCAGATATAAAAAGCTTCCTCTGTAAATCCATCTTTGTATATGTCTCTTTGCACAAGCACTTAACATGAGTTTAGCACTATGTCAGTCATCAGACATTGGGTTCACATAACCAGATTAGATTAGAAATAAGTGTGGTGAAAAGCAAAGAAAAGGAGTATTCTGATTTTCTTATGACTCTGCTTTGTCCTACATATTCAATGACATTAGTAGCATGGCCTAGTCTACAAAACATTTGATATCAAATAAAGAAAGCAATGTGTAATTAGAATGAAAAACTTAAAGTGATGGGGCTGGAGAGATGGCTTAGCAGTTAAGGTGCTTCAGTGCAAAGCCAAAGGACCCAGGTTCAATTCCCCACTATCCATGTAAAGCCAGATGGACAAGGTGGTGTTTGCATCTAGAGTTTGTCTGTATTGGCTAGAGGCCCTGCCATGCTCATCTCCCTCTTTCTCTCTCTCAAATAAATAAATTTAAATTTTTTTAAAAAAATTAAAGTGTGAAAACATTGCATGAATTCATTTTGAGTTAAACTTCACTTTCCTGTGGACCTGCATCCAAAGGATAGAGAAAGAGAAGAGCAAGCTTGTAGATACAAGATCCTTGTATTTACCAGATGATGACTTCTACATTGCTCTCTTTCCAATGCCTCATCAGCCTTTTTGCTTTCCTTTGATATATTGATCTCAATTTACAGAATATTACCCTCCTGAACCTTTTATAAGCCATCCATTTCATAAAGAATCTCTTCCTCTTATAAACTTAACATCATAGAGTATCAGTCAGTACTATAATGTTGTTTGGATGAACAAGCTAATTAATAAAGAGGAAAATTCAAGGTGAAAGATGTCACCAAGTATTAGAGTGCTTGAACCCATTCCCTGGGTTCAAAGTCTTGCACCACCAAATAAACTTAAAACTTCAAGCACATGGAAGTGCTATGCTCACAGTACCCTGTATGAAGTCCCTCATGAAGAAGGCCCCTGACTACATAGAATGCAAACACTGGCAGCACACAGAGCACTATGGGAGATTAGGGTCTTCTCTCCTTTACTTTCATTGACTTAGCCCTCATTCCTAGTTTTGAGGTCACAAGTAAGAGAAATAGAAGTACTGTTCATTTAGCACCATATCCTAATACCTCCTTCTGCCATTTACTCACATAGGAGTTTGCTGAGATTAATATCTTAGAGCTTTTACCCTCTCATTTACCCTTTTAACTGGTGGCCATAAAACACTGACATACATTGAGTCGTAATCACAGATCAAAGATTCAGAACTGGATGTCCATAAAGGAGTGCAACATCTGGGAAGTGAAGGGGGGACAAGAGAATCTATTTGATTCTGCTCATTGTTCAACATGTGTGTGCCCCCAGACAGTATTGTGCTTTATAGTTGTTTGGGAGGGGCTGTGAGCTGTGGTGGGTTTTAAGGGGAAAAAAGGGGATAATTGGCTACATGCTAAGGCCTGTTCTTACTCTTCAGGTACTTATGAATAAGAATTCTATGGGGAAAGGAAATAAGAGCTGATATTCACCATGATTTTCCTTAGATAATAAATCTAGAATCCTAACCCTGGATTTCAGGCTCCACAGAAGTCTGGCAGTCTATCTTCTTGAGGTCCTGTCTATCTCTTGGAAAGAATCCCAAATCTGAAGGGGGAGGTGCTGGAGAGCAGACTACTCCTATTCAATTCTTTCACAAGAAAAACAAACCTATATTGAATATTATTTTTCCATAATGTATGTACATAATGTATGAAAATATGTATTACTTTGTATGATTTAAAATTTGTACAAGCATTATTGAAAAGAAAGTATAAATCAAATAATTTGAGTAAATACTGAGAATTTCTCAGGAATGGCTTAGCAGGTAACAATGCTTGCTGTTTGAGCATGAGGACCTGAGACAGCCTGAGACCATCTGATTCGGATACCAGCATCCACAAAAAAAAAAAAAAGCCAGGTGTGGCCATGTTACTCCAGTGCTGTGTGGGCAGGAGTAAAGATCAGAGACTCTCTTGGCCTTGATGGTCAGCCAATCTGACTGAACATGGATGGCAGTTCCAGATTCAGTAAGAGACTGTCTCAAGGAAACAAGCTGATGTACCACTGAGAGAACACCTGACTTTCTCTTATGACCTATGCACATATAAGGCTCCCACATCTGTACACACACACACACATACACACACACACGCACACACACAACTTAATTTTGAGTCACACATTTCCCAGAAGGAAAATATCAAAAAGAAAGCCAAATTATTTACTGATCCCACTTGACCATGACATTAACAAATGGGCAACAACAAATACAAATGAACTTCAGAGCTTAGCTTTTGGTGAAGAGTTCAGAGGAACCCATTTTGGAATGAAAGTAACACTCCACCAAAGGCTCTTGTTGTCTGCACAGACTAGCCTAGATTCCCTGGCCAGATCAGCTATAGATGTAGGGCTTCTGAGATGCTCAGGGTTAGCTCAAGTGTGTAGTTGAGATGAGCATTGCTTGCAAATGCTCCCTTGGAAGCAAGCAGAATCAGGATAAAGGTCCAGCTAAGCTGGGGATCTTGGAACAGTCCAGGTCCCAATGGGTAAAGTGGAAATTAACCAGCATTTTACAAGCTGAAAAAACTGCCAACTCTGAATGTCTTTACCTATAGCTCAAACATGGGTAAGGTGCTAGGCTGTATGATAGCATTGAAAAATATCCACAATCAATAATTCTAAAACATTTCATTTTTATTGTTTAAAAGACATTTATTATAAATTTTACATATCCCATCCCACCACCCTCCATTGTTCTCCCCACCCCTTCTACTCTTCTTTCCAACTATTCCCTCTTCTATTTTGATGTTCTTTTTTGCCTTCCTACACCATCCATGTAAGATGAGGTTAATACTATGCAGGTCTTGTTCAGAGAACAAGATCTCATATATATGTTGTGTACTGGACACTGGGCCAAGAAAAATGCCCATTCTAGATAAACCTGGCTTATATAAAAGTTCTATAAAAGTTCATTTGGATCCAGATGTTGAACAAACTGTGTGACCTTGGACAGGTCATGTAGTATTTCAGGATCTCTAATGCTCACTTTCCTAAACACAAACATGATCTCTGGAACAAAATTGGTAATTTTGAAATTCTGTTCTTTGTGTCCCAAGAGTTTTATCCAGGCTCTTTGGGAACCTCACATTGAAGATGATGAGAAAAGTCAACAAGATGAAGCACCCTCAACCCTTCCTCAGACATGACTATCATTCATGGACATTGGACATAATATGTTTAGTCTACAACGTTGTATGTTTTGTTGTAAATACTGTGATTTTTATGAATGGTGTGTGTGTGTGTGTGTGTGTGTGTGTGTGTGTGTGTGTGAGATTAGGACAGTTTTTCAGTTAAACATTATCAAGTGATTGACATAGTAAGAGCATGAAACAGCAATGTTGAGCAGATCTAAATTTACCTAGTACCCATATGACTGTTTTGTGTTCACCCTCCCTGAGTTTTAAGTTCTTCGTCCCTAAACTAGGATGATACTATCTATCTCAAGGAACTATATTAGGACTAAGAAAGATCGACTTTTTCAGAAGTGTCTGGGGCATACTTACTATTACTATATTACTATATCACGGAACAGACATATCAACACTTTTTTTCTCTCTGAGTCTTAAAATTGAGCAGGTATCTTTAAGGATATATTTTTCCTAATTCAAGGGAAATTTGTTCTACTTTCTACTCACATCTAATTTCAACATTTCTATACTGAACTCTCTCTCTCTCTCTCTCTATATATATATATATGCATTATATTGATTGTCCAATATATGTCTTAAAATTAAAATATATATAAAATTGCCTTTGAGAAACTAATATATAATTAGGATACATTTACAATGTTCTACATTTTTCAGTGATTAAAGAAACCAGTTCATCACTTCATGAATAACTTTTATTTCACATGAAATGCATTTTTAGGCCTGAAGAGGTTGCTTAGATGTTAAGGAGCTTGCCTGCCAAAGCCTAAGGACCCAGGTTCAATTAATTCCCCAGTATGTAAGCCAGATGCACAAGGTGACTAATGCATCTGGAGTTCATTTGCAGTGGCTATAGGCCCTGGCCTGCCCATTCTCATTCTCTCTGTCTGTCTCTCTTCTCTATATCTCTCTTTGCTTCCAAATAAATAAATAAATAAAATTTTTTATATGCATGCTTATACCATCTATCATTTTCCATTTGATGTTTATGATTTAAAAGGTCAATCAAATACCTGCTACTTTTCCAACCTGTAGGTAATTCAAAGGACACCTGCTGTGAGCACAGCATCCCAAAGCGGGTATATTGAGGTCATGTGAACCCAAGAGCGCAATTATTCATCGAACAATCAATCCCTATGTATGTGCAGAAAGACAACTCTTACACCACTATATAACAGTTGTTCAGTCTGTGTTTGAGTTTTTTACTCTTGATTCCTTTCAGACTAAAGCTACTTTTGATCCCTCAGTGTAGTAGAAAATGGGCATCAGAAGGAGTTATTTTTTCTAAATCAGAAGAGAAGACACAGAAGGCTGCACTGGAGGACGACGAGGCATCACTGGAAGAGACCACCAGGTAACTTCCATGCTGCTGCTTATGACTGAATTGACACTCAAGTGAAGGAGACTCAGGTCAGGGTGAGTGCTTCCCAAGCCCAGTCCCACGGCTGGCTCTGCTGTCATCACCCCAGGACCCACTGTTGCCTCAGTCTTTTTTTCCCTCTTGAACGGCCAAGAATAATAACTGATTTTTTTTCTTCCCTTAACTAGAACCTGCCCAAGTAAACCAAAGGATGCAAGGATTGCATCATACATAGCCAAGTGCCTGGAATAGATGTGGACCTTACTGATAAATAATGAGATTAAAGAGATGAAGGTGGTGGTGGGCGTTCAGTTAAAGTATAAACCCAGTGAGCAAATATTTGACTCCATGAATATTTGCTCATCCTAGTTTCTCAGAGAGGGTGTGTGGACTTGAAGACAGATCTGATGTTATGCTTATTACACAAGTTCCCTGAGTTTCTGCTATGGATCTAGTGACCATCTTATAGGAGGCCTCTGAGAGATTAAACTTGAATTGAATGCAAGCTGATGATCCTTCCCAGTGGAATGATTATTAACATGGGCCAAAACATCTATAGCTCATCATAAGTGTCCAATAATAAAGATATCTGGTCCTTCTCTTGCTGGGTCACTCAGAAGGTACTGAAACAAGGCAGTTAAACACAAATTTAATGATCTGGCAAATACAGTAGTAGATTGAAATTAACATTCCTCCTATCCTAATTTTAAACAACCTTCTCAAAGAAGTGGCCCCTAAATTCTCAATGGTGAGAAATAATTTAGCCAAGTGCAACAAGATGAGCAGATAGAAAGAATATCAAAGGAAAGAACCTAGAAGTAAGTTGTTTAGTGAGAAGCAATACATTGGATAACAGAAGTTGATTCATGTGAAAGTATCTGAAGTATTTGTACCCAGCATGGGAACACAAAGTTGAACTGATAGGAAGATTAACTCTGAGGAGCACACATGATCATTTGTAACCCAGTTTCAAGATTTCTGAGTTAATTAAAAGAACTAATGACCTCCCTTCAGGAAGGGCAATTATATCAATCAATGAATCCTGCCTTTCATTGGCCTTTACCTTTGGACCTTGAAGTACAGTGTTCTAAAGTCACTATCAGCTTGGGTAATATAAAAGCTGCATTCTACCATTCATCTCATTCCTCTTTTAAGCATTTCCACTGCATCTCTTCTGTCCATTCTACTGAGTATAAATGAGTCTTCAGTCCATATAAATTCAAAGATACACTTATGGCATAATCACAAGGTCCTAGAAGTGCCTTTGTGATGGGAGATAGCTCTGCATCCATCTTTACTGATGAGATGTAGATTTCATAAGTTAACAAGGAACAAAGGTGCTGAAGAGTGCAAAGATCTGAAGCATTGGGGCTCATGTTGACCTCAAGGAACCATTTACAGATCAATGTGTCTCAATGATAGTACATTTAGAAGGGTATTTCTGGGATTTGTACAGGAAAAATGTTGGGCTTACAGAGAATAACTTGAAGAGAGATGCAAGATCAGACAACAAACTATGAAATCCAACCTAGTATCATGATATGGGTTTGAACTGAGGCAATTTAAAGATGAAAACATTACAAAAGATGATTAAAATGTAAAGTCTACATGACTTACAGCTCATTGGCTATCAAGCAAAAGAAAAATGTTAATGTTCTATTTTTACTATCTTCATCATCAATTCACACACTCCAATGTCTCCAATCACATAAAAAGTAGAAGAAGGAGTAGAATCTAGGTGGACCAATCTGAGTATCCCAATTTCTTAGGATAGGAGTGTAGGATGTGCCTTTGTCATGGCATGTGAAATGGTTATGAGATTTCTGTAAGTATGATTGGCTATTTTCCATGGAAAATGTAAGAATGACTAATCTCAGAACTATAATTAATCATATTTTCCAAACAGCAATAGACTGAGAATGAAGTCATCCTAGTGAAAATCAGCAGTAGGAAAAGGAAGAGAAAGGCTCAGGTGATGACTCAGCCAGTAAAGGACTTGTCAAGGAACTGTATTTTATGTAAATACTGGAAGTGTGTAGCAGGTGCTTGTAATTCCACTGCTGGGAAGGCAAACTGGCAGAATACTGGGTAAAGTAGGCTAGCTAGTCTAGCCAAATTAGTGAGGTCTGGGTTCAGTGAAAGATTCTGTTTCAATAAATAAGGTGGAGAACAATTATGTTAGATATCACATATTACCCACTGGCTTATACACACACACACACACACACACACACACACACACACACAGGCACAGCTGCACATACACATGAGTCTACACTATACACCTAAGAACACACATGCATATACGTTACACACACATACAAATGAAGCAAAAATGAACGGAGAAGAGCAAATATTTGTTGTTAGAATTCTCAGACCCCACTGAAAAGCTGTAGTGCAAGTTCAACACCATTTTTTTCATTCTTTTCCGAAGCAAGCTTGAGTTATGTCTACATTCCCTAAAATGCAGGTCCTGAACCATACAGCAAAAATAAACAAAGAAGCTGACACCCATATTTCCAGTGTGTCAGTCACCTTCTCATTGCTGGCTCAAAACATCCAACTAGAAGTAGCTTGTGGTGAAAAAAAAAAAGGTTTATTTCCAGTTTATAGTATGGGGGAAAGATTCCCCATGCAAGGAGCAGACAGCCAGACATGAAATTTTCATGTCAGCAGGGAAAAGTAGCAAGAATGAGTTAGCTGTTGAAGCAAGTGGAGCTGAACTAATAAAGTGTCAAGGCTGCCTGCCATCATGACACACCTCCTCCATCAAGGCTCACCTTCCTAAAGGTACCACAACATTCCCCAATAGCACCACCAACTGGAAACCAATTTTTCAAGAACTAAGGTTATAGGGGACATTTTCTACTCAAACCACCATATCTGGTGTATTGGTCAGGGTTCTCTAGAGGAACAGAAAGGGTATAATAAATTGTACTAAAAGGGAATTTATTGGATAAGCTTATGGCCATCCAACAATAGCAGGTTGCAGGCCCAAGAGTCAAGGAACCTGGTAGCTTCTCAGTCCACGAGGCTGAATGTCTCAGCAGTTCCCATCCAGTACTCAAGGCCCAGAGTCATCCTGGAGATCTTCTGCTCTTCAGTCCACATTGGTCTTCAGTCCACACAGGTCTTCAGTCCACACTGATATTCAGTTCACACTGGAAAGCAGCAAGCAGGGAGCATCAAACAGCAAGCAGCACCAGCAGCCAAGTGAGAGGAGAGGCTATTTTATTTCCCAGAGATTCTTTAGATAAAGCCCCCACTCTGAGAGGGGCCACACACACTGGGGGAAGGGCTCACCCTGGGGAAAGGATTCCTCTTTTAGTTAATCCTTCCTAGAAGCAACCTCAGAGACCCCCTTATGAGGGATGTCTGTGGATTCCTAAATAGATCAAGTTTACACAAACTTAACCATCTCAAGTCCACCCCTTGTCAACTTGACACCAAACCATATCTCTTTCATCATACTTAATTTCCAAATGAAGACAGTAACAAGGTCATAATTTGACCTAACATGATACAACTATCCCATCTATGACTGGAAATGCACAATCTTCTCCCCCAACACAAGCAAGGTTCCTTGAGGAATGCTTACTCTCTGATAATAACAAAAATGGAAATATGATCTTAATCAGTATTAATTACCTAATAGAGAAATAAAGGAAGAATGAAAGCATCTTAATATTGGTGTAGATATGTACAAACACTCTTAACAAGGTAAGACAGAAACACTCATAGCAGTTACAGTCCATGTTTTTGTAACTGGTCATGTGTCCTTAGCTGGTATTTGTTACTGCCTTCTTCTACTACCTATTCTGTATTTCCTCCACCTTAAGCAAGTACCTCAGCAGGTCTTGGTTCTTTATCTGGAGGGGTGACTCATACCTTCATTCCTGAAGGATCTGGACCATTTATCACACTGCCTTGATTAAGTTGTTACAGTTGTCTATTGACTTTGATAACAGAGCATGGTAACACCAAGAGATGCCCTAAAGGATCCCCTGCACTCCAGACATACACTTCCTTACCTCCATTGTGGAGGAGCAGCCCAATTTCCCCCTGGTAGTCTGGATCAATCACCCTGCTACCAGTGTAGCTCCTTTCTCAGCCTGTGCACTCAAGGGCATCAGGATACCAAAGTGGCCAGGGGGAGGTCTTAGCTTCCAGTTCAGTGGAAAGTTCTTTGTGCCTTCTGGCGAAAGCACTCCCCCATCTGGAACCAAGACCTCTAGGTCAGCAGAGCGTAAGGTTGTGGGTACAGGAAGCAAAAATTTGGCTAATGGGTCACTTGGGGTGATGGTTAAGTGGTACCATTCCCATTTCCACCCCTTGATTCCTGGACCCCTGAATAGGAAAAACAGCATTATATGTAGGATGCTGATTCAGAGCATATACAGCCTGCTGGAGGACACTCTCCCAGCCCTCAAAGCTATTGCCACCTAGTTGGCACTGTAGCTGTTTCTTTAAAAGGCCATTCCACTGCTCTATCAAGCCAGCTGCTTCAGGGTGGTGGGGCACATGGTAAGACTAGTGAACTCCATAATCATGAGCCCACTGCCACACTTCCTTGGCTGTGAAGTGAGTTCCTTGGTCAGAAGCAATGCTGTGTGGAAAACCATGACAGTGGATAAGGCATTCTGTAAGCCCACGGATGGTAGTTTGGGCAGAAGCATTACGTTCAGGAAAGAAAATGCATACCCAGAATAAGTCTCTATTCCAGTAAGGACAAAACACTGCCCTTTCCATGATGGAACTGATCCAATGTATCCATCTTGCCACCATGTTGCTGGCTGGTCACCCCGAGGAGTGCTGCCTTATTGGGGTTTCACATTGGTCTCTGCTGTTGGCAAATTTGGCAACCAGCAGCAGCTATAGGCAGGTCAGCCTTAGTTAGTGGAAGTCCATGTTGTTGGGCCCATGCATAACCTGCATCCTTGCCACCATGGCCACTTTGTTCATGGGCCCATTGGGCAATGACAGGGTGGCTGAGGAAAGAGGTTGACCACTATCCACAGAATGGGTCAGCTTATCTACTTGATTATTAAAGTCATCCTCTGATGAGGTCACCTTCTGATGAGCATTAACATGGGAGACAAATATCTTTATATCCTTTGCCCATTCAGAGAGCTCTATCCACATACACCTTCCCCAAATGTCCTTCTCACCAATTTTCCCACTGTGCTTCTTCCAAGTCCTGGACCACCATCTGACCAAACCATTGTCCAAAGCCCATGAATCAGTGTATAACTGCAAATCTGGTCATTTTTTCTTCCAAGAAAAATGCATGATCATGTGTACTGCCCATGTTCTGCCCATTGTGAAGACTTCCCTTCACCACCGTCCTTCAGAGTTGTCCCAGAAAGTGGCTGTCCACTTCTGGGAGGTGCCTGCACAACATGCTGAACCATTTATAAACCATGTCCTAGTCATCTCCTCTTCAGTCAATTGATCATAGGGCACACCCCATGATGCCATAGGTGCATGCTTGGGGACAGAAGGATTGTAACAGAAGTAGCAACCATAGGCATTTGGGCAAGTTCCTCATGTAACTTACTTGTACCTTCAGGGCTTTCTCGAGCCTGATCATGGATCTACCACTTCCACTTGATGATGGACTACTGCTGTGGGCATCCAACTTTATGGTCTGGTGGGTTAGATAATACCCAGCTCACAATGGGCAGCTCAGGTTGCATAGTAACTTGATGGCCCATTGTCAAGTATTTAGTTTCTACTAAGGCCCAATAGCAGACCAAGAGCTGTCTTTCAAACGGAGAATAATTGTTTGTAGATGATGACTGGGCCTTGTTCCAGAATCCCAAGGGCCTCCTCTGTGACTCAACTATGGGGGCCTGCCAACAGCTCCAAATGGCATCCATATCTATGACTGACACCTCAAGTACCATTGGATCCACTGGATAATATGGCTCCAGTGGCAGAGCAGCCTGCACAGCAGCCTGGACCTGTTGAAGAGCCTTCTCTTGTTCTGGGCCCCACTGAAAACTTGTAGCTTTCTGAGTCACTTGGTATATGGGATGGAGTAACACATGCAAGTGAGGAATGTGCTGTCTCCAAAATCCAAATAAGTCCAATAGATGTTGTGCTTCTCTCTTAGTGGTAGGAGGGGCCAGAGGCAACAACTTATCCTTCACCTTAGAAGGAATATCCTTGCATGCCCCACATCTCTTAACTCCTAGAAATTTCACCAAGCTGGAAGGTCCTTGAATTTTGGATGGATTCATTTCCCATTCCCTGATGCACGTATGTTGTACCAGAAACTCCAGAGTGGCTGCCACCTCCTGCTAATTTGATCCAATCAGCATAATATCATTTATATAATGGGCCAATGTGACACCTTGTAGAAGGGACAGGCAAGGAAAATCCCTGTGAACTAAGCTATGACACAGAGCTGGAGAGGTAAAACAGTAAGCATGTACTGCTGACTTTGCCCTCTGAAGGCAATTGGTTCTGGTGGTCCTTATGGACATATATGGAGAAGAAGGCATTTGCAAGATCAATAGCTGCATACCAGGTACCAAGAGGTGTTAATTTGCTCAAGTAATGAAACCACATCTGATACAGCGGCTACAATTGGAGTCACCACCTGATTAAGTTTCCAATAATCCACTGTCATTCTTCAGGATCCATCTGTCTTCTGAACAGGCCAAATAGGAAAGTTAAAGGGAGACATGGTGAGCATCACCACCCCTGCATCCTTAAAGTCCTTTATACTTGCATTAATTTCTGTAATTCCTCCAGGGATATGATACTGCTTTTGGTTCACTATTTTCCCTAACAGATGGAGCTCCAATAGCTTCCATTTGACCTTTACAACCATAATAGACCTCACTCCACAAGTCAGGGAACCAATGTGGGGGTTCTGCCAACTCCTAAGTATATCTATCCCAATTATGCATTCTGGGACTGGGGAAATAACCACAGGATGAGTTCAGGCACTCCCTGGACCCACTGTCAGTCTTCTGTAAGCACCTCCATAAGCACCTACTTTAACTGGAGGGTCACAGTGCTGTTTGGGGTCTTCTGGAATCAATGTCATTTCAGAACCAGTGTCCAGTAAACTCCAAAAGGTCTTATTATTTCCTTTTCCCCAGTGTGCAGTTACCATAGCAAAAGGCCACAGGTCCCTCTGAGGAAGGATAGGACTAAATTTAATATTGAAATTTGTGGGGATTGTGGGAGGGTCCTTCCTCAAGGGGACCCTGCTACCCCTTCAACCAAGGGACTCAGGATCTATAAACTGGCTCAAGTCTGGAAACTTTTTAAAGAGGCCTTGATTTTATGTTGCTATAATTCAAAGTGGCCTTTTGGTCCTTTGTTCTGGAACTTTTCTGTTTATACAGATCAAGCAGGAACTCATTAGGCTTTTTATCTATTTCACGTCTGGGAACACTATGATTAAATTAGCCAGTACCTAAGATCTACATGAGTCATATTGTTATGAGCATTGTTTTACCTATGCTGTCCATTATGGTAAACATGCTCACCTTGCTTTTGGAGAGTCAGTGCTGATACTTGGGCCATGTTACCCAGAGATCCAGTTAGACCTGTTGCATCTAAGTCACCTAATCAGCAACAGTGGCTCCCACTGTGATGTCTTCTTTATATAATATGGCAACTTTAAGTATTCTGGGGATCCCTTCAAAAATCTCAGAAGGCACCATGATGCTGAGAAGAAGGGACAGAGGAGTGCTCAGCACTGAAACATCTCAAACCCACCTTCCAAGGCTCAGGTCCATTGCAGAAGAGGGGGCAGAAAGAATGTAAGAGCCAAAGGAAGAGTTGGACTCCTTACAACGTGCTCCTCCAGACACAAAATGGCCTGGATATCCATAACCTCACAGTGTCTGACACTACCTACACAAGACTGTCACAATAGCAGGAAAAGATCATGACATCAAACTGAAAAGAGAGACTGATTGAGAGGGGGAGGGGATATGATGGAGAGTGAAATTTCAAAGGGAAAGTGGGGAGGAAGGAAGTACCATGGGATATTGTCTACAATTAAATAAGTTGTCAACAACAACAAAAAAAAGAATTTAAAAATCTGTTTCTTATAGTCTTAGTGAAGGGCACATCTTCTGGGCACTCCCATTGTGGGGGCAAAGATGAATGTACATAGCAAATCCACTCCAGCATTCCAAGTTCTCTGAACCTTTTCATCCCTTCATCAGCATTAAGTCAAGCAATATTAGGCAGCTCAAGATCATTCACAGTATGCCTTTTTTGGATGCATACTTCAGCCAACCAATCAAATAAACTCTTGGCACCTCTTCCAACTGCATGAGCTGCAGTTTTACATCTAAAACCTCTGTTCAGTGGGCCCATTTCAATAAATTCAGCCTGATATAATCTTATATTCTTTCTGACATCATCCCACACCCTTAAAATCCATTCCCACACATATTTCCAGTGCTTCTGCCTACACAAGTTATAAAGCTCCTGAACTTCTTTAGGGGCATACCTCACCTCCTCTTTAGTCATGCTTTCTATCTCACCTTTAGGGGCATGCCTAGCCTTCAACCTTGTTATAGGCATAGAGGCAAAGATGGGTGGGCACTGAGTGAGAACCATCAGCACCTTCTGCAGGGAGGGTCATTGCTGGTTCCTCAGACAAAGAAGGAGTGATTCCCTCAGGCAAGGATGGAGAAGGCAATACTTCAGGGTGTGGGGGTGGGGATTCAACTGCCCCTAAAGGAGGGAGGCCATATTCTCATGCTAAACAACTTCAGAATCTGAGAGCTCAGTGTCCCCAGATTCTTAAGGGTCTTCCCACAATCTGGATCCCAAGTTATCGGAGCCCACTCTTTTCCAATCAGTGCCCTCATTTTAACTTCTGATAGCCTGTGAGGCTGGGAATTGAGCTTACATTGCAAGTTAGCCAATCTTACAGTGAGAGCTTGGGTTTGGTTTTCTGAAATTTTAACCCTGTTCTGGTAGAGAGGAGACTGTCCTCCAAGGCACCCTTAGAAATCTTCAGATCATGTATGTGTGTCTTAAGCTTGGAAATTTCCTTTCTGAACTTCTGCTTTTCCCTCAATAGTTTATGCAGAAATGCTAGAAGTAACAATCCAGCATCATCATTTGTCTTACTTTTCCACAAATATTCAAAAGTTCTATATAGAGTCATTAAATTCCTTGCTCTTCACAAGGCATGACTCAGGATCACCAAATACGTCTATCTCATGGAGTTCTTTAAATAGTTTACACCATGGATTATTGGTGCCCTCCTCATTACCAGTAAAAGCACTCTCATTATTACCAGTAGAACCTTGAGTGGTACTGAAGTTGGAGAATCAATGCCAGAGAGCACCAAGCCCACTATGGAAATCCATTCTTACAATTCTGTTTCTCTAGAACCACTTCTGGTACCATAATCTGTATTAGACAGGGTTCTCTAGAGGAGCAGAAAGGATAGAATGAATTGCATTAAAAGAGATTTATTGGATTAGTTTATGGCAGTCCAACAAAAGCAGGTTGCAGGCCAGAGGGTCAAGGAATCTGGTAGCTGCTCAATCCATGAGGCTCAATGCCTCAGCAGTCCCAATCTGGTACTGAAGGTCTGGAGGCATCCTGGAGAGCCACTGGTGTTCAGTCCACACTGGAAAGCAGCAAGCAGGGAGCAGCAAACAGCAAGCAGCACCAGCAGCCAGTGGGAGGAGGGAATGCCTTCTTTCCCAGAGCTTCTTTAGATAAAGCCCCCCGCCCCCCAGGGGCCTCACACTCTGCGGGAAGGGCTTACGTGGGGGAAGGGTTACTCCTTTAGTTAATCCTTCCTGGAAGAAGCCTCAAAGACCTACTTATGAGGAATGTCTTTGGATTCCTAAACAGATCAAGTTGACACAAACTTAACCATCACACCCAGCTTGAGATTCAATAAAGAATAACAACACATGAGCACTACAATGTGTATCACAAGTAGAGAGAAGTTCTGATGAGAGGGAAATCTTGTTTGAACCTGTAACCTTTGAAGCATTATTCAATACGTTAATTACCTGAAATTTCCTTCATGACTCATACTGACCCAAACATTGGTCACATAACCATGCTAATGCCCTATGCTAAGCTCTGTTATCAAAGTGCTGAATCCAGTTCTATCATGGCCTCACTAATTCAAGAACTGCATCATGAGAGCAGGTGAGGATGGAATTATCAACCTCCCCAATGATGTATACATTTCAGTGGCAAACGATTCCCATCACTTCATGATCATCAAATATCTAATGAACTTTAGTGGTATAGAGTAAATGTTTTCAGTGATAGAAGCACCAAAACAGCAGAGCCTGAACAGGAAATTTTGGAGTAAGCCAGGACTTTGTAAGTGTTGCTTTAGGTGCTGTGACCAATGGTGATTAAAGCTATAAGCTACACATAAAGCTTCTAATTCTGAGTGTAATACAAGTAGCTTTTCCCTCCCCAGTGTGTTCTATTGATTGAAGATAATATGTAATTACCTTCTGAAAAATACTTTTCCCATCTTAAGTTCCTCTAAATGTAAAATGAACTGTAGCAGACAAATTTTTTTTTTTTTTCTTTCCAGCTCCTAAATTCTGAGATACTTTTCTGACTGATGATTCTCTTCTCCTACCAAGATAGCAGTACAATTGAGGGTTAATGATTCTCAGTACACTGCCAGATAAAAATGATATATCATCCAGGACATGATCTAGAACTAAACTGGAGCAGAATGCCTGCACTTAAATGGTGTCCTAAAAATATTATATCTAAAGTACTTACTGTAGCTACTAGACAACAGACAATCCAAAAGAAGGGCGACATTTCAACTTAGAGTATCATGCAAGTATTTCAGATATCCTTGGATGCTTTGACCATAAGTACTGAATACATTGTACTTCTTTAGTATTGTGCATAGTTTGTTTTGTTTTGTCATACTTACAGACCATCTCTGTAAGAAAAGTGCAGGAGAAAAGTAAGAAAAAACACCAGACTTGATCTCTACAGACAGATTGTTTATTGGGAGAAAACAGTGAGACATCAGCTTTCCCATGGGATGCAGGCTAAGGCACCGAGTCAGGCTGGGGTTCAAACTTATAAGGAGGATCCTAAGACAAGCATACTGAATTAGCTGCAAGTCCAAGGGAAGTAGATGAGGCATCAAAGTTATTTGCTCAGAATAGGCTCTTTAGTAGAGTTGACTAGGCAGGACTGAATGTCTCCATTCTTTAGGGCCTTTTCATTTTAAGGCTAGTCATTAATTCTTTAGTTCCCTCTAGTTTTCAGGGAAGGCTATTAACCATTCAGTCCAGACTCTGGAAGGATAAAAAATATTGGGGAGAACTGGGGATGAGTGGGGCATTTAGGGGAGGACTGCATGGGCCAGAATTGGGATGAAGAAGTCCCTTAGACTACTTCCTGCTGGAGGGGGCAGTAGATCTGGAGTTGTCCCATTCAGTAGTGTGGAGGTTGGATATCCAGGGGCTGATATTCAGTGGCCATGAAGAATTTAGTGACTTGCTGTGAAGTGAAGCCATATATTCTGTGTTGGAGGAATTCAGTGATGTATCTGAGTATGTAAGGACCAAAAGAGTGAATATTATCGTAATCAGGGGAATAAAGTACATGTCAGAGACAGGATAGGTTTAACTTGAAGGTAGTAGAGTTGTGAGATTTTTTTTAAAATTTAAAACAATAGATATTTTAGCTGGTCACAGAGAGATGTCAAGTGATATGCAGAGAAATAATATTATTGGCCATCAAAAAGGCTAATAAGCCCAAAATATTATTGGCTCTGGTTTGGTATCATTTATTTCTCCACAATTACTGCAGTCCAACATTGACATTCTAGTCACAAGGTGTGGCTTCTGAGAGTCTTAGCTTTCAGTTCTTTATTTGATTTTGTACCTTGTGTACATAGCAGGCTGTGGTTTTACATGTCTTTTATGAACAGGCTAAGTAGTAGATCTTCAGGAGAGTGATAATTATCTGAGCCATTAGGAAAGAAACATCATATTAAATCTATTAGCCATTATGATCTGGTTACTATCTATGTATGAATCTTCTTGTATGTGACATGACACAGGTGACATGAACATTATATTTAAGGTTGAAAAATAATATCATAGGTGGTAGGTAAGAAAACAGGGGTCCTGTCTGTAGGAAAGAAGAAATTGTTAACTTGAATGGGGAGTTAATTGGAATTTTTAGAAATAAAAAGATTTGCTTAGGTAAGAAGTATAAGAGACTAGTATTGAGGAAATACTTGAAACATCTTAAACAATTTCCAATTTAAATATGGTAGAGATTAAGAAATTAACTAATTTTGACACTTAGTTACTTGAAATAGGCAGAGAGAGAGAGAGAGAAAGAGAGAGAGAGAGAGAGAGAGAGAGAGAGAGAATGGTCATGCCAAGGCCTCCAGCCACTCTAAACAAATTCCAGATGCATGTACCCCCTTGTTTACCTGGCTTATGTGGGCTTGGGGGAGTCAAACCAGGATCCTTTGGCTTTGCAGGAAAATGCCTTAGCTGCTAAGCTATCTCTTCAGCCCCTGAAATTTAGTTATCAGGTTTAAAGGTTTTTGTAAGTTCCTAATATAGAAAGCTTATAGTTTTTACTTACTTAGTCCAGAGATCAAAAGGTCAGACTTAGCTTTAGAAGAATTAATGGAGGTATGTTAGGCTGAAAAAGTTTAAAGTTTAATTAATTTTACCAGCACAATAAATTTTATATAATTAGGTCCAGTTTTTGTGGGGTTCTTTTCTGGAATAAGTTTATAGAAAACAAATAAAAGTTTTACTTAATGGGAAAACATATGCATAGAAAACTTAAGAAACCTATTATTGTAAACAGGTCTTTATACAACAAAATACAGGCTTTATCAGATGGAAAACATACAAGCTAAGCATTTGGATATAACTCAGTTATTTTAATCAAAGATACCTTTACAACCCTTTTAATCCATCAGCTCACATTATATATTTTATGTCTTTGTTCAGGATCAGGAAGAATTTTTCTTTTTTAATGTTACCAGGGACAAAGGAAATTGGGTCTGTATTCTGATGACTTCCAAATCTAATGTCAGTGGAGAGAGACGCCATGATTTTGGAAGATGGATGGTGGGTTTAAGTCTTTCAAGATGAAGTGGGACTGTGAAAAGGGGAGTCTCTTCTCCTGTTGACTTTTAGGCCTTGGAGAACCATCAAAAGGGGCAAAGATAGATGGAGTTAGTCTGTTATAGGGCCCTCTGAGGTGAACTGGTGGAACTGTAAAGTTCCAGAAGGTCATTTATATCAATCTTGTAAGAAGAAACATAAGATGATTTTCAGTACAGGTCAGAAGCTGTAAAACAAATTATGGTCTTGAAACAGTACAAAAATTACAGGGTCAGTACAAAAGACCATGAAGTATGGTACATTATTAATACAAAAGCCTGTTATAATACAGGACATAACTTAGGTTCAGGGGGATTTACATTTTTCTAGCCCCAATTATATCTCAATATAACACATGGCACTATAAATAAATTTACCAGCTTATTACAGAGAGTTAAGTTTGAATTCGATAAACAAGGTGTGAAGCACAGATAAACAACTTTTCATGCTAACCCATCTTAACTTAAAACATTTTAACTGAACACACACTTTTAGGCAGAATTCACTTCAGAGAGAGGGAGAGAGCTTTCACTGAAGCTTCTTGTAGGGAGTTCCCAAACACTGATTGTGTCAGAGTTTTACACCCATAACAATCCTCTGTTTGAATTTTCCTGTGTTTGTAGAGGAAAGAAATATGGTTTGTGAGGGTTAAGACATTTCTTTCTGTGAAATAAGACAGATTACTATCTCTTGAGATAAGTTATATTGAGATGAGGTATTTTTTGTCTAAAAGGGCAAGGCCCAGGAGTCAGTTCCTATTTGTTTAACTTTAGTTGTAAATTGTTACAGAATTTTTTGTTATCTATTAGCTATCCTAAAGGAAACTTCCCTGGAGCCATTTCAGAAGAGGGAAATGCAATATCTATTGTTTTACTGAAAGTCTTAGATGCATCCACACATTTTTATAGATAGATTGATTATACTCTATCCAGAATGTTATAGGCTAGGAACATTAGAAATATAATAACATTTTAAAATATTTTTATTTAATGGAAAGCATGTATAAAGCATATTAATATTGATAAATATAGATAAAGTATATCAATATGTTTGTGTTTTGTCAGTAAACCCAAATTAATAATTTCTCTAAAGATTTAAGTCATAAACATTCAGAAGGCATTGTTAAAGGTAGGATCAAACCCTGGAATAACTGATGGAGAGAGGGAGGGGATATGATGGAGAATGGAGTTCTAAAGGGGAAGGGGGGAGGGGAGGGAAATATCATGGGTATTTTGTATGTAAGCATAGAAGTTGTCAATAAAAAAATATGGAGTAAGCATGAATAAGCATAAAGTCAGAAATATATCATAGACCTGATTTTAGTAATTTAACATTATCTTAAAATATATGTATAAGCATCAGAATGCTTAATGATCATAATCATTAGAACAATTAGTCACATCATAAAGACAGACAAAATAAAACATAGGACACATGACATGAAATGGCTGACCAGCATTAGATATGAAAAAGAACATGAAACATGAAGAGACATCTTTTTCTGAAGATTTTAGTTTTACTTTTTTTGGGGCGGGGGAGACTCTAACATGTGGCAGAGGCCTGCATGCCCTCTGGGAAGACATGGAGTTGATGATCAGGTCTGTGGTAGTTTGAATATATATCCCCCAATATATTCAGTGTTTTATTAGTAATAGTTTGCATCTGCAATCACCTTGCTAGAGGCAATGTCACTGGGGGCTGGTCTTAAGGTGTGGTGATGGTTTGAGATTCCATTGTAAAGATATGCAAATGTGCCTAGCAGGAGTTCCTGAAGTGTGCTGTGTGACCTTTTGGCAGTAGTTTTGCTTTGTGTGCTGTGGTGGCTGGTTGGCTTTTGCTCTCTCTGCTTGGCCCTGTGAAGAGCAGGCCGCTTCTTCTGCCGTTATGGAACTTCCCCTGGATCTGTAAGCTTCAATAAATAATATCCCTTCCTCCATAATTGTGCCTGGTCTGGAAGTTCATCTCAGCGAACCTGAAGCTGTCTGCTACAGTAGAGTGGTACCGAGGAGTGTGGGGTGAGATAAACCTGACCGTGTGGATATTCGTCTTTTGGAACTTTTGTTTTGGAGGAATGGGCATGGACTTGGTGCTTGCAACTGAAGATGCCTTCTGGAGTGGTAAGCCAAGTTTTATGGACTATTCTGATGAGAGTTTGAGAATGCTAAGTGCAGATAGTACTGAACTTCAAGGCTTGGCTTATGAGCTTTCTAAGGGGAAGGAAAGACTGCAGAGGACTTTGTTGGAACTGGGCTACTGGCATAAGGGATGGCTACGTTCCACTATCCAGGCCCAGAAAGTTTGATCAAGGTTAAATTTGTAATGGACTGATGTGCTTGGCTAAAGATATCGGACTGAGATTTTAAGATTTTAAGCTGGAAAACCTGAAGCAAGTTAAAAGCAGAGGCACTGAGACTGGTTTAGCTGCTATTGTCAAACACATTAGCAATCTTAAGGAAGGTGGAAGGAAGGTGGCCCGACTGCTTTTACATTAAAACAATGGAGAGGATGCCTGAGGAAAGACTGTTAGAAATGCAAACTTTTGGAAAGAGTGTTTAATGGAGAAGGAACCTGCTTTTCAAGGCTGTGATTTATTTTGTTCCTGGATTAAGAATATGGCTGTGTCCTGCACACCTGGTATTAGTTCTGGAAGCATGAAAAATGCATGGAGTGGTCATGAATTGCACACGGTTCCAGGAGCTGCTGCTGAAATGTGGCATGAGGCAGGGCATGAAGACCCTCAGGAATAGGCTGGAAGAACCTTTTGGAAGATGGACCGTGGTTTGCATGGAGACCAGAAGATGTTTTGGATATACCAGTACTGTGCAAAAGGGCTACCATGGAGTGCAGTGTTGGCATGGGATGAAAGTTTTCCCTGACGACTCTGCCCAGCTGGAGGGGTGGAATTGGAAAACCTGGAGACTGTCAGTCTCTGGTTATATTGAATTTGAACTGCAGAAGTTTGATGACTGTTGATGGTGGTTGAGTTTGCATTATTCTAGTCTCTCCTTGCTATGTCTTATACCAGTTAAAATGTTTACTCTGTGCCTTTACATGTTGAAAGTATTTAACTTGTTTGATTTTACAGGACTCACTATCTTAAGTTGATCAAGACTGTGAGAACCTTTGAAATTGGACTGAGAACAATTTACAATGTGTGATAGTTATAAATCTATTGGGGGCTAGGAGCTAAATCTATTGGGGGCCAGGGGCGGAATGTGGTAGTTTGAATATATGTCCCCCAATATATTCAGTGTTTTATTAGTAATAGTTTGCATCTGCAATCACCTTGCTAGAGGCAATGTCACTGGTGGCTGGTCTTAAGGTGTGGTGATGGTTTGAGATTCCATTGTAAAGATATGCAAATGTGCCTAGCAGGAGTTCCTGAAGTGTGCTGTGTGACCTTTTGGCAGTAGTTTTGCTTTGTGTGCTGTGGTGGCTGGTTGGCTTTTGCTCTCTCTGCTTGGCCCTGTGAAGAGCAGGCCGCTTCTTCTGCCGTTATGGAACTTCCCCTGGATCTGTAAGCTTCAATAAATAATATCCCTTCCTCCATAATTGTGCCTGGTCTGGAAGTTCATCTCAGCAAACCTGAAGCTGTCTGCTATAAGGTCCAATTGATTTTATCTGGAGTCATAAAGAACATGGGTAAAGGAAGGCCCACACAGGAGAGAACAGAGTCCTCATGTTACCATGTGGCTGTTGCTCATAGGCAGAACTTTCTAGGAAAGCAAATCATGTTAGAAAACTTTAAGGCAGAACAAGAGGCACAAGAAAACCAGTGGAATCTGGAAAATGGGCTGGAGGCCATTTTCAAAGGTCAGTTTTATAGCTGTATTTGAAGAGTAACAGGTTAAGCAAACAACTGCAGTTTAGGATAGAGAGAGAGAGGGAGATTGTCACTTGTAGTAGCGTAGTAAAGGAGAGCTTGTGGTCATCTTTTTGGGCTAAGGAAGGGTGGGTCATTAATTAGGAACTGTTTAATGGGATAGAAGGAAGATTGTTTCTTCAGAAGGACCTGGGTCAGAGAGCAGAACTGACAGAGAAGAGATCAGGGGTAGAAGAACAGAGCCAATCCAGTTTATGAAGTTTATGAAGTTATCAAGATCTTTAAGAATTTGGAAGCCTAATGTGTCATTTTCAGCCAAAGAGAATCATTGTCCCATTTTTTCTTTTTTTGCTGCCAAACCATATTGTAGTAAAAAATGAGGCACTTGGACTTTATGTCTCCTTCCAGGCCAAGAATTTTAAGATTGGTCAGGAGATAACCCAGCAGGGAGGCCAGTGGAGTTTTGGAAATTTGGGAACCCATAGAGGGGTGAGAAGTGCCAGGGTGTCTGTTTGAGAATCAGGAGTCTCTGATCTGAAGACAGAGGTTGGATACCTTCTCCTGGAGAAGGACAGGGGGTTCAGAAGGCAAGCAGGCATTTTGATTGGAGGATTTCTGGGCCATCCTCTGAGCACAAGACAAGGAAACCAGGTCTGTCTTCCTAGGTACCTTAGGAAGACAGACAGATGGAGGCTTATTCACCCCTTCTTAGGGCTAAAATGAAGTGGATATGGCAAATGGCCTCTCTATTGTTGGAGGTAGGGCAGGTGAATTATTCTATCCAGCTATTGGAGATCTGTTTCAATCATCTGGGAGTTTTGAGAGCCCAGGGAGTTGGAATTTTCAAGCATTTTATCATGATGAAAGGAGAGAGAAAGAGAGAGAGAGGGATAGGGTGGATACCAGAAACTATATGGGATTTGGGTTTGGACCTGGGACAGGCAGCCACCATAACAACTGGGCAATAACTGTCCTTAGTTTGAATTTTAAAACTGACTTTTTTCCTCTCTACTAGCCATTAGCCACAGGCAAGGACCTCCCTAGGTGCCCGTGTTTATTTTATCTAGCTGCAAGGCAGTTGCTGACTTATTGTGACCACCCCCACTCCCCTGCAGTTTTCTGGTAGGAAAAGGGAAAAGCAAGGAAAGAGAAATTAGGTATCCATATGCAGGAGTTAAGGAAGCCCAGTAAAGTGAGGAGTTTTTTTTCTTTGAAGAAGGCAGAGGTTGTACTGTATTTAGTGAGATGGCTTGAATTTGGTGTGAAAAGGGAGAGACCCTGGCAAGTCATGGACAGCTGGCAGAACTGTGGGAGAGATAAAGTTTTAGGAGGGGCAGGAGCAGGGGATGGAATCTCTTATACCTTTTGCCATGTCATCAGAAAAAGTTATCAAGACCAATGAAAATGTTGAAATCCAAAATGTCAAACTTAGATTAGTATTTGCCATTGTTTAGAGAATATTGTGGCCATGTTTGGATAGAGAGTTGGACTAATTTGGCAGGCAGGAGCTAAGAAAATTTGAACTCCTTTAAATTGGCCTGAGACACTCCAATGGAGTGTTTTTGGAGGACAAGGACTAGAGTGGCCAATCCCACCACCAGGGACATCTCCCCAGTTTATGGAAGGTAAATGGAACCCAAGGATTAGGAGGGAGCATCCTTGCAGTCCTAATGCTTAGGGTGTCTGGTGGAATGACACATGGGAGGTTCCTGCAGTCTCCAATCATCCATGGACAGAAAAGTTAGAAACTCCTGGAGTTTCTAAGGCCTGATACAGGGCACCTCTGTCATAGACCAAGAACTAATGCCTTGTCCTGAAGCAGTAATCTGATAAGGGTGTGGATGCAGCAGATCACATGGTGAGAGGCCTCTAGTTTGGAGTTCAAAAGTCTGATGGGAAAGGGAAGGGAAAAGAAGAGAGAGCTATGACCCAGTGGATTACCCAAAGGGCTGTCGGAGACTTGTCTGAGCTCAGAGAGGGATTTTGGACATTCACCCAGGAGCAGCCCTGGCCACAACTCCTCAGTCTCCACAGACGACCCACTACTCACACAATCCAAGGGTCAGAGTGAGAGGGAGAAGAGAAGGAGAAAGCTGCCAGGTGTCAATCTGGGTTTACACAGAGCACCAATAAAACTCCCTGAGCTGCAAGGCCAAACAGAACTTACACAGCTCACGTAGACAAATGCCACAAAAGACCAGAGGACTCAAGTCAGGCTGGTGACTGTTTAGTCCCATTGTGAGCTGGGTGAGTGTCCATGCTTCCAAAGGAGAGATACACTGGTAGGGAAGTGGGGAAGAGGAGAGGGAAAGAAAAGGGGAGGGTGTGTGGCCCAAAAGCCCTGAAGGGATCAGAGTAGCAGCACCAAAATGTAAGGAAAGTGTAGGAGAAAAGCAAGAAAGAACCCCAGAGTTGATCTCTACAGACAGATTGTTTATTGGGAGAAAACAACGAGGGCCCTCAGCTTTCCCATGGCATGAAGGCTGGGGTTCAAACTTATAAGGAGGATCCTAAGGCAAACATACTGAATTAACTGCAGGTCCAAGGGAAGTGGATAAGGCATCAAAGTTATTTGATCGGAATAGGCTCTTTAGTAGCATTGACTAGGGAGGACTGGATGTCTTCATTCTTTATGGCCTTTTCATCTTAAGGTTAGTTATTAACTCTTTAGTTCTCTCTAGTTTTCAGGGATGGCTATTAACCCTTTAATCTCAATGTCATGTCTTCCCATCAGAGCCAAAGGTCCCACAGCTTAGTGTATTTCACTCCTCCTTTCTGAACTGTCTTGGCAGCAGAAATGGTAGATGAGTGGGTGCACCTGGACATATTATGACAGACTACATCTTTCCAAGTCCAGAGGGTCTCAAACAATGTATCTTTGAGGCATTTGATGGCAGATTCTTGATTTAAGACAAATCTTACAGGATGTTACTATTTGAATGTGAAATCTCCCCCACAGATTAATGTTGTATTCTAATACTTGGCCCCAGCTGACAGCTCTGTTGTGTCAGGTTGTGAAATCCTTGGGGTATAGGTCCTACCTAGAGGAAATGGGGTACGTGTGTCTGGTTCTCTGCTTCTAGTCCAGTGAGATATAAAGAGCTCTAGCTGCTACTATGATCTTCTCCATGCCTACCCCACTATGATGGACTGTAAATCCCCTGAGCCATCAACAAAAAAATAATTCTTCCTCCATGAAATGGCTTCTGTCAAGGATTTGGCCTCAGGGATGAAAATAAAAACTAATGTATAAGTTAACTGTGTTGGTTTAATTCAGGTATCCCCCATAAACTTAGGTGTTCTGAATGGTAAGTTCCCAGCTGATGGAGATTTGGGAATTAACATCTCCTGGAGGCAGTGTGTTTTGGGGGGTTGGGCTTGTGGCTGTTATATCTAGCTCCCACTTGCCAGTGTTGTCCAAATAATGTTAGTCAGGAGGTGATGTCCACTCTGTGCTCATGCCATATTTTTCCCCTGCCATCATGGAGCTTCCCCTTGAGTCTCTAAGCCAAAATAAACTCTTTTTCCCATAAGATGCTCTTGGTTGGATGATTTCTGCCAGCAATGTGAACAAGACTTCAACAATAACCATAACCTGTTGCATCTGTGTAATACCACACAGAATGTCAACAAATCTGGGAAATTATTTCAATGCACAATCAATAGATATATAGGTGTACAGGCTTCTGTCATAAAACAGATATGGACACTTGGATCCCTTCAGTGAAGAGATGTTTCTGGCTTTTCAAAATAATTTCACAAAGAATATAATAACAATAGACATAAGTATAAAATCTCACTAATGATTTAACTACCAAGAAAGAAAAGCTACCATTCCTTACCTGTCAATATATTTTCTTGGGTTCTTTGTAGTGTGTGTGTGTGTGTGTGTGTGTGTGTGTGTGTGTGTGTGTACGCTTAGTCAGTTATACATTCAAGATTAAGTTGTTTTTATGTGTGTGTATGTGTGTGTGTGCGTGTGGTCATTGGTCATTTGTGAGGACTTTGAATGTAAAGTGTCCCCCATAGCCTTTGCATTTGTGATCAAGACAATCTTGGGTGTCATCCTCACAAACATCATTCATTTCCTCACAAACATCATTCATTTCCTATGAGACAAGGTCTGAGATTGGCCTAGATCTCACAAACCAATTAGACTAGACTAACTTGCCACCAAGCCCTGGGTTCTTCCTGTCCCATCTACTCTGTGCTAAAATTACAGATACACCATGACACACAGCATTCTATGTTGGTATTGAGGTTTAAACTAAGATCCTCATGCTTGCAAAGCCCCAAGCTGAACAATTTTTATTTAACTGCATATCATTTCCCTCTTGCCACACTGTGTGCAATGAAGTTTGTTAAACCTTAATCAGTTGCCAATAAATGGAAACATCATTAAACATAATTTTCTCATCAGTGAGACTGTTTTCTTTTTTTTAACTTTTAATTTTATTTATTTGCAAGCAGAAAGAGATAGAGAGGAGAGAAACAGAGAGAAAATGGGCATGCCATGGCCTCTAGCCACTGCAAATGAATTCCAGATGCCTGAGCCCCCTTGTGCATCTGGCTTATGTGGGTACTGGGGAATCAAACCTGGGTCCTTTGGCTTTGCAGGCAAACACCTTAAACATTAAGCCATCTCTCCAGCCCAGTGTGACTGTTTTCAATGGCGAATAAAAGCAAGGGCTGGGTGAGGGGCTTAGAAATGTAATTACAGTTGTTGCTGTTATTGTTGTCTTTAAGAAAGATGATTGACTGGGACAGTAACTGGTAAGGAATTAAACAAAGGCATCCCCAATGAGAGCAAGCAGAGGTGAGTTATTCAGAACTTGCTGTATCAGGGAGGCAGCCATTAACCTTGCATTTGACACAGGCAGCCAGGCAGGCAGAGAAATGAAGCTTTACAGTGAGACACTGCAAGGACTCAGGATATACTCTGACAGAGGGTATAGAAGTCACCTCTAAACTAGAATCAGAGGGAATATGTGATTGACCCAATTGCATCATCTCTGCATTGAAAATAGGGACAACAGTTACAAGAGCCGCAGTTGTTGACCTTATCCTTCTCTTTTGTAGGGAATCATTGCTACAAAAGGTCACAGTTTGGTGTCTAGCATTGAAAGCTGCCAGCATTAAAGGTCAGAGCTGTATGGAGAATCATGGTCTGGAGATTATTCAGTGTATTCCAGGATCAAAGTTGATGAGATTGCCCACTGCCTGTATGAAATTCAGACATCATCTCAAACGTGGTTTTAAATTAACTCTCAATGTTAAGACTGTTACTGTAATAATAATACGGCAGAATTAATGTGGCTTCCAGTGTTCTCATATTAGCAACTACCACTAAAACAAATTCTATTAGGATTTAGGTCAAGTTCATAAAGTTACCAATGAGTAAAGTTACAAATGAATATTCATTTTATTTGGCTGATTCTGCTGATATAAGTATGATAACCATTTGCACTAGCTTGGAAGTGATCTGTGTGGTTCTAGTAGGCAGCCTCAAACACTGGCTCAGCCAGCTACATCTTGCTCTATGCTTTTTTCTTAGAGACACATAATACTTCTTGTTATGTAAAGGTTCTATTCCTCTTTCTTTAGGTCCTAGATTCAAAATATTTCACCCTTTATTCTTTGTTAAGTCATAAATGAATTTATTGTGAAATTTATATTTGAAAATATGTCATATACATACACAGAGACAATAATCCAAAATGAGCACCAATGTTTTCACAATACATGTTCCTTGGAGAGTCCATCCATCTTTGTCTCAGAGGTAATCATCATTCTAATTACATTTTGAACTTCCATTGTCCTAAGATGGACTATATATTTTGTCACTTGTCTCCAGATCTTGGACCCATAGCTTGTTTAGACATTTATCTGCTCCAAAGAGGCTCTACTCAACTATCAGATTCATTTCTCCCAGATATGGCTTCACCCACATATATATAGCTTATATTATGAAAGGAAACAGACTCATTGAATGTTACCATGTCCCTACTTCTATGTCACATTTATACTTACAGGAGCAAGAGTCTAAAATCAGCTGGCTATAAGAGGCCTTCCCATTAGCCTCTCTTTTAATTTGATGTCATCATCTTTTTCTTCTATTTTGAGGGTCTTGTGAAAGTATTGCTAGGCACTGCAAGGTCATAGATATCGAGGCCAATTTCTGTCTGGGTGGTTGCATTGTAAGAAGTCATACCCTTCCTTTGGCTCTTCCATTCTATCCGCCCCTCTTCTGCAATGGTCCCTGAGCCTTGGAGGGTGTGACAGAGGTGTTTCAGTGCTGGGCACTCCTCCATCCCTTCTTCTTGGCACTATGTTGCCTTTTAGGTCATCCCAGTGGTCATCAGCCATGTAAGTATAGAAGGTGTCAATAAAAAAATAATAATTAAAAAAGGCCTTCCCTGTAGCATATAGTGACTTTCTTTGAGTTTCCTTTTCAAATACTTCAATTTTTATATATTATGAGCCTCTTCCTGAAATTTCCCTAAATTATGTGGAATGATAGAAATTATGGCTTCATTTCTTCCCTTTTGATCTATTGTACTGTGGTTTGTTTATTTGACTGATGAGGAATTCAGGCAAGGCAAAGGCAGGTCAGGGTATGACTAGAAATGCAGATCCAGAATTCCTTTAAATCTTTCAAGTTTCTGACATACCTGAGTTGTTCCTCTAGAAACATAGAACCTCCTCAAACATATTAAGGATTTTGGAGAAGAAAAATCCTCTTCTACCTACTATCCCTGTTTGGATGAGAAGAAATAAAAATTCATATATGATTTTTGACCTAGAACAACCTGAACATCTCTTATTTCTGAAAATTTGCTAGAGAAAAATGCATACATTCAAGGAACTGGGATCCAATTCTCCACAAATGCCTATGCAACATCAAAGAGTTAGCTTCTCGTTCATTTATCATTTATTACCTCCTCTTTTGGCAAATATTTACTTCTTAACACATCTATGGGATAAGCAGAACATGAATTTTTAATGCCATTTGGAAAAAATATAGTCCATGCTTAAAGGAAGGGTGATGCCTTGACCTGCTTACAAAGCAAAGAACTAATGGACTTTGGTGTTTACCCTAACATCACATAGCACAAGCCCATCCGACTGGCCAGAGTTCCTCTCTGTGTTAGTCTGTGCCATGGCTAAAGATGTTCACTTAAACATACTTTAAAAAGTGTAACAAGTGGATCTATCCAAGCCTTGGCTGATCTTCATGAAAACATTTTTGATTTTGGACAGAGAATATGACAGGGATCAGTACTGAAACCCCAAATATCAGTTTAAGTTTAAGTCAGTATAGTGAGTATTACTATTACAGATACCCAGTCATTTAATATCCTCCAAAAGTAAATGCTAATTAACTGATTGTATGTTTCTAGCTAAAAAAATTGTGTTTATATAAAATTCAAGGAATATATAAATTTAACTCATTACTTAAAAGAACTTAAGTATGTTGGTTGTTTGAAAAAGAACAGTTGTCTAGAAGAAAAGTAGTGCAGCATAAATAGTTTGAGTCTTCAGACAACTGCTCAACGAGTACTGTATATGTTAGGGGCTCCACTTTACATTTTAGAAACAGGGTCAGAAGAGAAGCCCAATGTACTGGCACGTAGCAGAGCTCTGAATTCTCTCTTTTTTATATGTTCACATCCAGACCTGGGATGATTGATCATTTCAGTAAGTATGTGTCCTTTTTACTTTCTTTCTTTCTTTGCACTAATACTTTGTTGGAATTGAAGTTTTGATTGAATAAATGAAAACAGAAAAGGACAGAGTACACAAGAAATGAGTGCTATGTGCTTGGTATGCCTTTGACCCACAGGAAAGACTCCACTTCTTCCCTGGAAAAAGAATGTGTTCTGATGCTACTTTAGCAGGAGGTTCGAGTTGATAGGATTGAAAGAACCACACCTCAATTAAATGTAAGGGAAAACAGATTTTCCAGTATAATGCAACTGACACCTTTTACATAGAGGAAGAGGTCATTTCCAATCCATTTTTAATTAATTCCTGAGTATTAATAAGTTTTTCCAGAATCTTCTTTTTGTCATAGAAAATTGCAGTTTTCTATGTGGCATTACTTCTCAGAAGGTAGAGTATAAAATGTAATTGCTTGGGGAACGTTTTGCAGCAACATCAAGAAAGTCTTTGATGTCTCTGTGATTTCAAAATTCAAATAATACCAACCATGTTTCTGTTTTTTATTTCATCAGCCACATTTGTATTCATCACAAGATTCTGACAGCATGACAAATATTTCTTTGCACAGTATTCAACTGGTATTTTTAAGAGCCCAATAATTGTATCAAATGGGAAGGGAAAAAAGGGCTGATAAAAATAAACTTTCCAGTGTTGATAGCCATAGCTTTAGAACTCTAAAAATTGTTCTTCGCTCCAAGATAGCACTAGTTCAAACAGACAAAATTCATCCAAGTAGAGTGGAAAGATGTGGGCATTTCCTGTACCAAATTTCAATCCAAGGAAAAAAGTCATCTATATTATTAATGGGGTGGGTTCTGGGTAAGGCAGGGTGCAAAGTTTTAAGGCATGTTTGCTGTCTTTGCACACAGGGCTCCCGGAAGCCTAGATAGGTGGCCATCAACCCAGAGCAGATGGTCTTTAAAGTAATTGTACCAATCTTCTTTTATAATGAACCTCAAGAATCCTATAGGACTTGTAACAGAAACTGTTCATACATATGAAAAGACAGATGTTTCCTTAGATGTTTTCAGTGAATCTTTGGCTGAATCCAGGAAGAGCCATTAGCTATGACTTTATTTCTAAGGAGTTGAGTTCTGTGGGACTTTAGTCTTAACTAATCAATGTCAAAACATCTTTTAAATGGAAATTGTTTTTCTCTGGAGTGGAAGGTGGAGGGCATGTGTTTAGGAGGGTGGAAAATTAAATCCCCTCTCTTATATATTTTATATTGTTGTACAGGATGTGAGAAATCTGTCAGGTTTCTTTTTGCAATTCTTTTTCAGTGAAGTAAGACAGTTCAAAATGCCATATATTTTGTCTAACAAACAGTAATTAAATAGATTGTAGTGAGAAAGGGTACATTCTTTAGTTTGGATATGACTGATTTTTGAATACTATCCTGGAATTCAAGAATTGTGTTATGATTCTGTTACGCCCTAGGTCCATTGTGAGTTTAGGCAAGGCAGTCAGTACTGTATCAGTAAACTTCTCAATGTTGTGACAATATAACTGAAAATCAGTTTATGGGAGGAAAAGTTTATCTCAGCTTATGGCTCCAGGTGACAATCCATCATGGCAGGAATGGCATGGTGGAAGAAGCTGGAGACAGCTGGTCACATTCAGCACATTGAAGAAGTAGAGTGTGATGCATGGTGCTGCACAGCCACTCTCTCCTTTCTATAGTGTCCAGGATCCTCATCCATGGAATGGTGGCATCCACCATGGAGATGCATCTTCCCACCATAAGTAACCTTGTCAAGATAATCCCTCACAAGTTATTCTATGGCCTATAAAGTTGGCAATCATAAACCACCACAGCTCTATCCCTTGTCAACTTGACTGTGAAATATGTCACACTGAAGTCTCCATAGGTTCATACCTATCTCATAATGCAGAATACATCCATTCCAACTTTAAATATCCTCATAATTTTTAACAGTTCCAATACTGTTTAAAATTATAAGTCTTTTCTTATATTCAGGTAAACTCTTAACTGTGAAACTCCAAAAAATGAAAAAATATATATATTTCTAACATAAATCAGCAAAAGTAAACATTCTCAGGCCAAAAGGGAAGAATAGGGACATAAGAAGGAATGATCAGACCAAAGCAATTTGGTTTCTTATGGTAGCTTCATTCCAAGTCTGCAGCCTTACTTGGGAGATATCTCATGATCCTGGTATCACCATCATTACTTCATGCAATGGCCTCTCCTGGTCTCCTTGCAGGTACCCCAACCCTGAAAGACATTGCCTAGCTTTAGTAGCTCTCTAGAGCCATAGTACCATACTCCATGACCTTTTCAATTACACTTCTTTTATGTCTCCAGACCTATTACCACGTACCAAAGCTACCAAGTTCTGCAGCTATCTTGGGATGCAGCCTGGCCCCTTTTGACCACAGCTGTGAGTACACTCTGTATGCCTCTGATGATGAGGTGGTTGTATTTGAGCAGGGAATCCCTTCAGTTTAGCCATGTTTCCTTCATGTGAAGTTGGAATTTCACAAGGTGGGAGTCTGATGAGTGGGTTTTGCTCTCAGGTCAAATAAGATCCTTGTGTTCTTTTTTCTTCTTTCTTCCTTCATTTATTTTCATTTCTTTTCCCATACATATGTTTATATGATATCCATAAGTGTGTGTATGCATGTTGATCTGTATAGAGGTGTGTGTGTGTGTGTGTGTGTGTGTGTGTGTGTGTGTGTGCGCATGCGCGTGCATATGCATGTGGATACCAGAGGTCAACATAAGGATGTTTCCTCAATCTCTCTCCACCTTATTCTTTGAGACAGGGTCTTTCAATAAATCTATAGCTAGATTTTGCTAGACTGTATTGCCAGAAATCCCCAAGGACTGGTATTATAGACATGCTTGCAAGCCCAGCATTTTACTTGGGTTCTGAGAACCCAAATTCAGATCATAATGCTTGAGCTGCAAGTACTTTACCCATTAAGTCAGTCTCAGCCATAATTACATTGTTACCTTACTTGTTATTTAGTTAGGTTTGTCTTTTTTGTTTGTTTGTTTTAATTAATTTATTTATTTGAGAGCTACAGGCAGAGAGAGAGAGAGAGAGGAGAGAGAGAATGGGTGCACCGGGGCCTCCAGCCACTGCAAACTAACTCTAGATACATGCACCAACTTGTGCATCTGGCTTACATGGGTACTGGGGAATCAAGCCTCGAACCGGGGTCCTTAGACTTCACAGGCAAGCATTTAACTGCTAATCCATCCCTCTAGCCCATGTTTTTTTTTTTTTTTTAAATCTTCCCAAGTTAATTCTAATTTACTCATACCTGTAAGAGAAGACAATATGTATTTTTTTATAGTTGATTATAAAAATATTCCTCCAAACTGAGCTTTTGATCCTTGGTTGGGACTAATGTTAGCATGAACACTATTATCGTAGCTTTTAACACACACAGAGATACACATACACAGTATTTCCATTCCCATAAGCATATTATTGCCCTAAGATCTACACATTTCCATTCACACACTCCTCCAAATGGATGAAATTAGGTTAGAAACCAAAATATGTTGTGTATGGCTATATTAGCACAAACAATATGTGAGTGGTTGTATATGTAGTGAACTGCATCAATTTGTTGAACAATTCATCTATTTACAGTGGCTTACATTTTAATATTCTCCCACTGAATTAATATATTTGATTTATGCCAGTAATTAGGCATGCAATAGTCATGGTAAAACATTGCAAAGCTATTTTCTTCTAGAATCTATTCCTAATAATAAATAGAGCTATGGTTTATCTGGAAAAGAATATATGTGATTGTTGCCACCACTGCAATATGGAGAGAGTTAAACAACTAAAGTATTGGAAGGCTATATGTTCAGTGTCTGTCCTCTCCTCAGGAAGATCATTGTCTATTGCTCACTGTGGTGTTAGCATGTTTTAAGGATTAAAATAGCCACACTGATAAGAATTTTGAAATTTGACATGTAAACACACACATATATACACACATATTCAGGATATAAACACACACTTATACGTACATATATGAATTCAGGATATAAACACATATGTTCCTTTCATTACTTTCTGTGTTTTCTAAATAGCAGAATATTGAATACAACATTTTTATTTATTTTTTTAACATTGTATATAAAAAGAACTGTCCTGAAGGGAGCTAAGAAATGTATGCTTCTGAGTTAAATATCTGTCAGAGTCCCTAGTTCAGATGGAGGTGGTGAACCTGACTCTAGCAAACACTAAAGTCACTGAGCATATCTGAGCATTTTGAAACATTTTGATGACCTTGAAGTTGAATTTTGACACTTGCTAGAGAGACAGGAAATAAATCAAAGCCTATTCATAGTGTGGATTCTAACAGTACATGTTGCTGTCAGTTCCTCATTGCTAGGACAAACATCCCACCAGAATCAGCTTAGGGGAGGGAAGGGATTATTTCAAGCTTACAAACTACAGAGGAACACTACTAATGGCAGAAGCTGGCTCTCTTTCAGAGATCCTAGAGACACTACCAACTGCTGGAACCACCAGCACCAGCAAGTATGAACTGCTAGAGCTCCAACTGCTTTCTACACATCTAGAGGCTGGATTTAAGGTTCGGCCCCAGTGACACCTCTTCTCAAGTAGGGCTCTGCCCACTGGAGACTAAAGTTTCAAGCTTGAGTGTATGAAACCATACATTTAAACCATTACAGTGTACATCCCTAAAGACAAAATACCAAAGGACTAAACACCCAATAAAAGGTGATGTCAAACACTACATTTTCACTTTGGGTAGAGGCAAGAGATAGTTCTAGAAATCCGTTGACATGAAATTTCCTCCACATGAACAACAACCGCACTCTTTATTTGAATTTGAAGTTTTTATTATTGATGCTTTCTAAACATTAATTTTAAATGTAAAATCTCAACAAACATTAGCATTTCAAAAAAAGAAAACTTTCATTTATAAGATGTATAGAATTTTGAGTATCTAATGTTCAGTATGGTGAATTTAGTTAATAGTAATATAAACTTGAAATATGCTGAAAGAACATGAAAAAGGGTTATGCTAATTAACTTGTCTGTGATAATCATTTCACAATGTACACATGTATGCACACATTCAAGCTGTCCAAATTTTATTGGATAATCATGCCTCAAGAAAGGTGGAAACTGAGAAGTGTTAAAGAACATATAAATTCTGGCCTGCTCTCTGTCTCTGTCTTACACTCCCATACATGTACACACACACACACACACACACACACACACACACACCATAAAATCAGAAAACTAAATTATAAGAAAAATCATAACAGAATGCCATGCAACATAAAAGAACAAATAATACAATCATACAGGTCAAGATTTTAGAGTTGAGAAATACATTTTGTTAAGGAAGAAATGAGGTACATGAGACTAAATATTGCAACGTGGATATTAAAAATTATTTTAAAGAAATATTTAATAATAACATCAGTAACTAAAACTTATAAACAAAACAAATGTACCTAAACAAAAATTTTAGTAAGATCTGAAGAGTTAATGAGCTAAAAAATGAAATACTTAGGTTTTCTGCAAGAGAGAAGGCAAAGAAAGATAAGAATGAAGAAAAAGTGTAAAGATTTAGCAGATTCTGTCCATTGGTAGATGAAGATATTAGAGAACATTTTCAATAAAGTTGTAGCTGAAAACATTTAAGATTCTTTGAGCAACTTAAAAGTAATTTCAAATTTCACAATCCAGTAATCTGTAACAAAATAAATACAAATCATTTTACCTTCAGAGGCAATTTAGTGAGACTCTAGAACACTAAATATGAAATAAGATTTTAAATACTGCAAAGACAAAGAGATATGAAACTTTGACAAAGTCTTACTCTAGTTGCTGACCTCTTCCATTGGATATATGTGCCACATTTTCATTAACCATTAATCAGTTGCTAGGCATCTAGGCCATTTATAATTCTTATGTATTATAAATAGATCTGCAATAAACATAGATGTACAAGTATATCTGTAGTAGAATGTGAAGTCCTTAGGGTTTATGCCAAAGAGTGGTATAGCTGGGTTGCATGGGGGATTTTGAGAAACCTCCATACTGGTTTTCATAATGGCTGCACTAGTTTTTGCTCCCACCAAGGGTGGATGATGGTTCCTCTTTGCTCACATCCTCACCAGCATTTGTTTGTTTGATGATAGTCATTTTGACTGGGATAAGATGGCATCTCAAAGTTATTTTGATAATTCCCTGATGTCTACGGATGTTAAATACTTTCTAAAGTACCTAATGACCATTTGTGTTTCTCTCTCTCTCTCTCTCTCTCTCTCTCTCCTCTCTTCTTGCTCTCTCTCCTGGAATTCACTCTCAGGATCCTTGAGCTCCTGGTGATCCTCTATATACCACCACACCCAGTTCTTCTTTTATATTTTTAATATATATATATATATTCATAGATTAGAAATTATTAACTATATAAACACACATGGTCACACATACATATGTATTGTAGGGTCTTGCTCTAGCCTAAGCTGACCTGGAATTCACTATGTAGTCTCAGGATGGCCTTGAGCTCCTGGTGATCCTCCTACCTCTGCCTCCCGAGTGTTGGGATTAAAGGCATGCACCACCACACCCAGTTCTTCTTTTATATTTTTAATAAATGAAAAAGAAGTGATTATTTCAATTCATCGTCCATTCATAGATTAGAAATTATTAACTATTTTGCAAGCTATAAATAGAAACATGGTCCAACACCTGATAGATATAGAAGAAAGGAAAGTACAAAATAAAGAGTGTTACTTTTAAGGTTTAGAATAAAACAAGTTAGTTTCCCTCCCCATTGTTTCCTGGTCTCGGCATGCCTGTTGCTGGTAAGGGGCAGTCTGGATCCTGTGTGCCTACTGAAGAAGCATGTATCTGCTCTGGCTTCCCGGCTGTCTAGCTCCTGGGTCCCCAACTCCTAGATCACCAATTTTTGGATCCTCTGCACTGGAGGGTGCCCATGTGGAGTGAGTAGACCAGAGCTCCTGGCTAGTTCCCCACCTCCCAGTTCCCCACGTACCATTATTGCACTTGGAACCTCCACATCTGTGCATCTGCAGTTGTAACCCAATACTTCTCCAATCCAGTTAAAATTTAAAACAAAATTTAAAACTGAAGATCCTACAAGGATGGGTAGACTACAATGAAGTAAAAGCAATAAAAGTCAGAAAACTGACAGATCTCCTCCAAGGATGTGTAGTCCCACAATGGAAGTCTCCAAAAAAGTTATAGAGAAAAGAACAGAAATTGAATCTCAAAAGAAAACAAAATAAGCAATGTGACCCTGACCAAGTAAATTGCTGCACTGAAAGCAAATCATCAAAAATGCCAATAATTGCATAGACAAATTGAGCAGAATGATCTCTCGGAGCACACAATTTTTGTCAGTAGGCTTACCTTAATGAGGAAAACAATAGAGGCCTCAAAAGAGAGATAAATGAATTGCAGGTGAGTTGATAAATAGAGGGTCTCAATAACCAGCTGATTTTGCTTAATGAAGACATGATCAAATATAGGAATGAATTCCAGGAAGCATCAAGAAAATCAGACCTCGTACTGAAATTGTGCCTCAAAAAAAAAAAAAAAAAAAAAGAGTTGGAAATGATGCACAGAACACCAGAAAACAAAATCAATAGAGCACTTAAACACCTCTCTAGAAGAACTCACTAACTCAGAGTCACTCATGTGGAGGACAGAACCTCAATGCTGGAAGACAAGACAGAAGAAACTGATCAGGAGTCCAAACATTTTGCTAAGTTCAAAAACTCATGCAAACAGATTATGAGAGAACTGTGAGATACCCTAACATGACAAAACATCCAGATCATAGGTGTACCAGAAGAGGAAAAACTTCCAGACCAGAGGCATAGAGAACATATTCAACAAAATTGAAAGGAAAAAAAAAAAAAAGAATTTAGCCAATCTTTAAAAAAAGAGGCTCATCCAGATACAAGAAGCTCATAGAATACCAAACAGACAGGACAAAAGAAGAAACTCTCCAAGGAACATCATAGTGAAAACACTAAACAATGAAAACAAAAAGAGAGTGCTAAAAGCAGCAAGAGAGAAACAACTCACAACATACAAAGGCAATCCCATCAAAATTACCTCAGATTTCTCAATGGAAACCCTGAAATACAGAAGCTTATACTAGGGCCTTTTTGCAAAGGAGCACTTCAAAAGATCTAAAACCTATGGCTTCTAACTCCCGCATGGACCTCTCCTTTGCCTCTGGATTGTCATACTGTACCCACTGAAATTTTCCCTTATAATAGATGGTGACAGGAAAACTTTCCATAATAAAAGTCAACTCTATGATTATATGAACACAAAGCCAAATCTACAGAGAATACTTCAGGGAATATTCCCCATAGAAGAGTCAGACAGGCAATCTCAAGAGTGTACAGGAAGATCAAAATATCTAAAATTTAGAACAGGCTCAAAAAAGTACAAAGCCAAGAAAGTACCAAATTCCATAAAGCATACAAACATGGCAGGGATTAAATGAACCTCACAGTTATTTCTGTTTTGTCTTTAACTAGGCTTTGTTTTATACCCTGTGGTGCACCTGTGTTTGCATATAGTTTTATGATTGTAATGTCCTCATGTTGGATCATTCCTTTGATGAGTAATATGTGGCCTTCTTTCTCCATTTTTTTTTTTTTTTTTTGGAGAGAGAGAGAGAGAGAGAGAGAGAGAGAGAAAGAGAGAGGGAGAGGAAGACAGATAGAGAATGGATAGCCAGCAGCCTCTCAGCTGCTGTAAATGACATCCAGATGTGTGAGCCCCTTGTGGGCAAGTGCGGCATTGCCCCCTTGCATCACTTTGCATCTGGCTAAACATGGGACCTGGAGATTGAAACCAGCTTTCTTAGGCTTAGCAGGCAGGCACCTTAACCGCTAAGCCATCTCTCCACCCCTTCTTTCTCCTTTTTGATCACATTTGGTTTGAAGTCTATTTTATCAGATATTAATATAGCAACACTCACTTGTTACTTATTTCCATTTGCTTGGAATATCATTTTCCATCTTTTCACCCTGAGGAACTGTCTGTCTTTAGTGGTGAGGGTTTACTTGAAGACAGCAGCGAGAAGGATCCATTTTTCTGAACTACCCTGTTAACGTGTGTCTTCTGATCATTAAGACCTTTAATATTTCCAGCCTCAGTAATCTGCTCTTCTACATATATACTGGAGTATTCACTTAAGTCCCCCCCCATCTCCTTTCTCCCCTATATCCCTTTTCTAGCTTACTAGCCTCTGCTACTGAATTTTTTCCAACTCTTGTACAAGTCCAAACATTTGTAGCTAGGATCCACATATGAGAAAGAACATGTGGCACGTGGCTTTCTGGGTGTAGGTGGCCTCACTAAGTATAATCCTTTCCAGGCCCATACATTTCCCTGCAAATTTCATAATTTCATTTTCTTTACCACTGAATAGAACTCCACTATATAAATGTACTACATCTTCATTAGCCATTCATCAGTACTAGAGACATCTATGGCTGACACCATTTCTTAGCCTTTATGAATAGAGCAGCAATACATATGGATGTGTGTTCCTAAGGTAGTGTGATAAGACCTTAGAATATATGCCTAGGAGTGGTATAGCTGGGTCATATGGTAGATCTATATTTAGCTGTCTTAGGAACATACACACCGATTTCCACAATGGCTGTACCAGATTACAATCCCACCAACAGTGTAGATGAGTTCTTCTTTTCTGCATCTTGGCCAGCATTTATTATCATTTTGTTTGTTTGTTTTTTCAAAGTATGGTCTCACTCTAGCCAAGGCTGACCTGGAATTCACTCTGTATTCTCAGGGTGGCCTCAAACTTATGGTGATTTTCCTACCTCTGCCTTCCGAGTGCTGAAATTAAAGGTATGCACCACCATGCCTGTTTTCTTGATAATTGCCATTCTGACAGGAGTGAGATGGAGTCTCAAAGTAGTTTTAATTGCATTTCCTTGATGTCTAAGGACGTAGAACATATTTTAAAGATGTTTATAGGCCATCTATATTTCTTCTTTTGAGAACTTTGTATTTAGTTCCACAGCCCATTTTTAAATTGGGTTGTTTTTTTCTTACCATTTAGTTTTTTGAGTTCTTTCTATATCCTGGATATTAATCTTCTGCCAGATTATATAGCTGGCAAAGATTTTCTCCCATTCTGTAAGTTGCCTCTTTGTTCTATTCAGTGTCCTTTGCTATGAAAAGCTATGTAATTTCATGAGGTTCCAGCAGTTGATTAGTGATTTTCTTTCTTGAGCAACTGGGGCTATATTTAAAAAGCCGTTGCCTATGCCAATATGTTGAAGTGCTTCCCCATAACTGGTCCTCTAGCAGTTTCAGAGTTTCAGGTCTGATATTAAGATCTTTGATCCATTTGGAGTCTATTCTTGTGCATGAGAGAGATAAGGATCTATTTTCATCCTTTTACATAGTGGTAGTTTGATTGAGGTTTCCCACATAAATTTAGGTGTTCTGAATCCTAGGTTCACAGTTGATGGAGATTTGGAAACTAATGTCTCTTGGAGGCAGTATATTGTTGGGGAAGGCTTATGGGTATTATAGCCAGTATTCCTTTGCCAGTGTTTGGCACACTCTCCTGTTGCTATTGTCCACCTTATGAGGGCCAGGAGGTGATGCCCACCCTCTGCTCATGCCATCGTTTTCCCCTGCCATTATGGAGCTTCCCCTCAAATCTTTAAGCCAAAAATAACCTTTTTTTCCACAAAATTCCCTGACCAATGTTGGGTGCATTATAAGTCTACTTCAGTGATGGGCATTTAACAGCCTCTGGAGCTCTGGTTTGGTAGGTGTTGAGTGTCCTCAATATCTATCTCCTTCACCCTTGTGCTGATATTAGATTCACTAATAAAATAGCACTCTTGCTCATTTCACCAATTCCTCAGAGTTTTCAGCTGGTGACAGGATGGAGTTCACTGGGTGTTTATCTGCTACCATCTGAAAAAGAGAAGCAGATTCTCCAAAGGAAGGCAAAGTCAGCAACAGTTAAATGGGATATCTATTATTACTTTAGAGAGAAGTTAAATGGTGTAGTCCACGATTAGTGGGAGCTTGACATTACAAAGCAAAATCATTATCTGGATATGATTCTGACTTGTTTCCAAGTTCCAGATGTGGTTTTCTTTTCACAGAATGGATCTGTTAGCCAATTCAAGAGGAGTTGGTTACCCACCATAGCCTGTGTGCTGCACTTGTGTGAGCATCATATCAGGTTGATTGCTTCTGAGTCACTTAAACTTTGAGTAGCTCAGACAAGATGTTGTCCACTTTCCCCCAGTAGCTCATGTAGTACCTTCCAGCACTAGATGGACTGATTGTCCGGGGAGTGGTTTTCCCCTAGTTTCGAACCAGGTCTGTTGCAGACAGCAGGTCTTTGAACCAGACCAGGCACAGTTATGGTCCATGCCAGATCAGTGTTCCATGGAGTCTTTCACAGGGCCAAGCAGAGGTCAAAACCAGCCACCACAGCACACAGAGCAAAACAAACTACAGCCAAAAGGTCAATCAGACTTCAGGAACTCCTGCTGACACATTTGCATATCTTTACAAGAAATCTGTCTTTTTTTTTGGGGAGATCTAGTAGGTATCAAGGTCTTGCAGATCAACAACTTATTTACCACTGAATATATTGGGACATGTTCAAACTACATTGTGGTTCAGAAAATTAAATAGGCCAGTGCCAAGAGTAAACATTTTTAACTTTAGAAAAAGAAAAGCTCAAGACAATATAACCAGAGACTCTGTCTTTTTGTTTTGGGGAGAAAGAAAGACTGGGAAACAAGGGGCCCTTTTGCCACAGTTGTGGTAAAAAATTTAGGTTAGTGCCAAGGGAAACAGTTTTGTCTCACCCTATCCAGGGCCCTTCAATTCAGGTGCTCCCCTAAGGTTAGGGATGTTGAACATTGTCTTAAGTGTGTGTTAGGCAGTTGTAATTCTTCCTATAAGAACTCCCTATTTAGTTCTCTGTCCCAATTTTGGAGTTTTTTTTTTTTTATTGTTTAGTTTTTGGAGTTCTTTGTAGATTGTAGATATTAGGCTTCTGTCAGTGGTATATCTGGTGAAGATTTTCTCCCATTCAGTGGAGAATCTATTGACTCTGCTTATGGTATGTTTGTCTCTACAAAAACTTTTTAGCTTTATGAGATCCCATTGGTTGAGTGATTCTTTAATTTCCTGGGCTACTGGAGTTTTGTTCAGGAAGTCTTTTCCCAGTCATATATCATGGAGAGTGCCTCCTATTTTTTCTCCCAGTAATTGAAGAGTTTCAGGTCTTATATTGAGGTCTTTAATCCATTTGGACATGATTTTTGTATATGGCAAAATGAGAGGGTCTAATTTCATTTTTCTACATATGGACATCCAATTTGTCTCATACCATTTGTTGAAAATGCTGTCTTTTCTCCAGTCTACATTATTGGCACCTTTGTCAAAGATCAAGCAGCTGTGGTTACTTGATCTAAGGCCTGGGTCTTCAATTCTGTTCCACTCCACTGGTCTATATTTCTATTTTTATTACAGTACCATGCTGTTTTTGTCACCATGGCTTTGTAATATAGCCTTATATCATGTATGGTGATAGTGCCAGAGATTTTTTTTGTTGCTGTTTTGTTGTTGCTGAGGATATGTTTGGATATCTGAGGCCTTCTGGCATTCCATATGAATTTTGAGATCATTTTTTAAAAATCTCTATGAAAATAGATTCTTGTATTTTTATTGTTATTGCATAAAATCTGGGTATTGCTTTTGGTAGAATTGGCATTTACAGGAGCATGGGAGTTCTTTCAATATTCTCAAGTCCTGTTTGATTACTTTCTTGAACATTTTTTAAATTTTTTATTATATAGGTCTTTCACATCCTTGGTTAGTGTTATTCCAAGAGTTTTTGTTGTTGTTGTTGCTACTGAAAATGGGACAGCCTCACTGATGCCTTTCTCTATATATTTGTCTTTTGCATATAGAAAAGCTACAGGGGAGCATGGGAGGACTTTCTATCTTCTCAAGTCCTCCTCTATTTCTTTCTTGAGTGTTTTTATATGTTTTCATTATATAGGCCTTTCACATCCTTAGTTAGTGTTATTCCAAGATATTTAAATTTTTTGTGGCTATTCAAAATGGGACAGCCTCACTGATTTCTTTCTTTGTATATTTGTCCTTTGCATATAGAAAAGCTGCTGACTTTTTGTGCATTGATTTTGTATCCAGCCACATTGCTGAAGGAATTTATCACCTTTAGTTTTGACATGGAGACTTTCAGGACACTTAAATGTAGGATCATGTCATCTGCAAATAGGGTTTACTTGACTTCTTCCTTTCCAATTTTATCCTTTTTATTTCTTTCTCCTGTTTCATTGCTTGGGCTCACTTAGTATAATCCTTTACAGATCCACCAATTTTTCTGAAAATTTCATAATTTCATTTTTTCTTTATTGTTGAACAGAACTCCATTGTGTAAATGTACACCATCTTTATTATCCATTCACCTGTTCAGGGACATGTAGGCTGGTTCTGTTTCCTAGCTATTGTGAATAGAGCAGCAATAAACATGGTTGTGCAAGTATCTCTAAGGGAGTGGCAAGAGGATATATACCTAGGAGTGCCATAGCTGGATCATATGTTAATTCTATTTTTATCTGTCTCAAGAAACTCCACATTGATTTCCACAGTGGCTATACCAGATTACATTCCTACAGACATTGGAGAAGGGTTCCCCCTTTTCTACAACCTTGCCAACATTTATTGTCATTATTTCTTTTTTTTTAAAAATAATTTATTTTTATTTATATTTTCTAATTTTACATTCATATTGATGACTCCATTATCCTCCTCCATGTCCTCCCTCTTCCAAAGGGACCCTCATCAATGGGTAATGTGGGTCATGCATTGTGGGGGTAGTCAAGAGTTACGGGGGATAGGCCAAGTCTCTGTGCATAATGCCCCAACTTGTGGCTCTAACATTCTTTCTGCCCACTCTTCCGTGAATTTCCCTGAGCCACACTGGGGTCATTTTAGTTCTACTTCAGTGATGAGGTTTTGGGCACCTCTGCATCTCTGGATATCTGGCTTAGTAGGAGTTGGGTGTTCTCTGTGTTTATTTCCTTCAGCCTTTTTCTGGTGTCGTGATCACAAAGAATGCTGTACTCTTGCCCTTCCCTTGCATTACTCTATGGTTTTAGCTGGGACCCTGGTTAGGTGTGATAGGCTGATCCTCCCTTCAGGTTTGTTGTCCATCTGAAAAAGATAAGCAAATTCTCCAATGGAGAGAGAAGTTAGCACTAGATAGATGGGATTGCCATAGATATTTTGAAGGTAATTTTATATGTATAGGCCCTCTTCTAGCCCACATTTGGTGGTAGCTTGATCTTGGAGACTGAGCTCATTTTTGTACATGGTTTTGACTTATTTCACAGTTCCAACAATGAGTTCCATTCCACTGAGTGGATCTATTAGCCAAATCAAGAGCACTTGGTTACCCACCATGGCTGTGTGCCACTACTGCACTTGTTTGAGCATTACATCAGGTTGTTTCCTGCTGGGTAGCTTAGACTGAGAGTTGTTTGGACAGATGTTGGCCATTTTCCCCCAGTTGCTCTTGGAGCATCCTCTGGCACTAGACTAGCTGTCTGGGGACTGACCCTCTTCCAGATTCTGACCAGGTTTCTCCATGTTTTGTCTCACACACATATGCTGTCTTTGACAGAAGGGTCTTACCCTTAACCTTTGGTGGGTCATCAAGAACTCTGAGAGAAATCTGTCTTTTTGGGGAAACTTGTAGGTGTCTTGGATCAACTGCTCATTGTGAAAGTTAACCCCATGCTGGTACTGGGAGTTATAAGTCAGTGCCAAGGAAGGTGAGGGAAGAAAAAGATAGATAAGATAAAAGAGAAAGTGAGTATAGAGAGGAGAGAGAGAGAGAGAGAGAGAGAGAGAGAGAGAGAAGAGAGAGAGAGAGAGAAGCAGGAAAAGATTAAGGTTGGTCTTCATGATGTTCCCTCCAGTTTCCTGTGGTTCAGGTGTTCCCTCTAAAGGATCAATGTTTTAGCCTGTTGTTCAGAATAAAGGGTTTTATAGTGTCATTTCCTTTTGGGTCCCTATTTGTATCCCCACCCTTGTCCTCCTTCCCACCCTCTGACTCCATCCCACTCTTACTCTCTACCCATCCCACCTTCCCTATTGTCTGTCCTCAGAGTGCTTATTAGGTTTGGCAGCATCTCATGTAGACTCATGTTAGGAGAGACAGATAAATGAGACCATGTGATGATTATCTTTTTGTGATTGGGTGAACTCACTGAGGATGATCTGTTCCATGTTTGATCATTTTTTTTTCAAATTTCATTATTTCATCTTCCCTTACTGCTACATAGAATTCCATAGTATAGATATACCACATCTTTGTTATCCATTCATCTAACAATGGACATCTGGGTTGATTACAGCTCTTTGCTATTATGAATTGATCAGCTATAAACATGGTTGAGCAAATGTCTCTGATCTGAGGCTTGGAGCCTTTAGGGTAAATGCCCAGTAAGGGAATACCTGGATCTGTTGGCAGGTCTATGGTCATCCTTTTCAGGAGTCTCCATATAGCTTTCCATAAAGGTTGAACCATTTTACATTCCACCAACAGTGAAGGCTTGTTCCTATTTCTCCACAGCCTCTCCAGCATTTGTTTTCATTGCTTTTTTAATGTTAGCCATTCTTACTGGGGTAAAGTGGAATCTCATAGTTGTTTTAATTTGCATTTCCCTGATGATTAGGGATGTTGAACATTTTCGTAAGTGTGTGTTTGCTATTTGTATTTCTTCCTCTGAGAACTCCCTGTGCAGTTCTCTACCCCACTTTGTGAGTGGGTTGTTTGATGATTTATTGTTTAGGCTTTGGAGTCCTTTGTAGATTCTAGAAATTAGGTCTCTGTCAGTTGTACAGCTGGTGAAAATTTTCTCCCATTCTGTGGGTAATCTGCTGGCTTTGGTTATAGTATATTTGTCAGTGAAAAAGCTTTTCAGCTTCATGAGATCCCAATGGTTGAGTGATTGTTTAATTTCCTGAGCTGCTGGGGTTTTGTTCAGGAAGTCTTTTCCCACTCCTATGTCATGGAAGGTTCCTCCTATTTTTTCTTATAATAGTAGCAGAGTTTCTGTTTTTATATTAAGGTCTTTAAAAGTCCATCTGGACTTGATTTTTGTGCATGGTGAGATGTGTGGATCAAGTTTCATTTTCCTACATATGGTTGTCCAGTTTGTCCAGCACCATTTGTTGAAGATGCTGTCTTTTCTCCATTTTGCATTGGTAGGGCCTTTGTCAAATATCAAGTAACTGTAGTTATTTGACCCAAAGTCCAGGTCTTCTATTCTGTTCCATTGGTCTATATTCCTGTTTTTGTGCCAGTACCGTGTTGTTTTTATTACAATGGCTTTGTAGTATAGCTTTATATCAGGTATGGTGATGCCTCCAGAGGTGTTTCTTTTGCTGAGGATATGCTTGGATATATGAAGCCTTCTTCCATTCCATATGAATTTTGAGATAGTTTTTTCTATCTCAGTGAAGAAAAAAGTTGGGATTTTAATTGGCATTGCATTAAATCTATATAGTGCTTTTGGTAAGATTGCCATTTTCACATTGTTAATTCTACCTATCCAGGAACATGGGAGGTCTTTTCATTTTTGTAGGACCTCCTCAATTTCTTTCTTGAGTGTTTTTATGTTTTCATTGTATAGGTCTTTCACTTCCTTGGTTAATGTTATTCCAAGGTATTTTATTTTCTTTGTTGCTATTGAAAATGGGACAATGTTATTTATTTCTTTTTCTGTATCTTTGTCTTTTGCATACAGAAAGGCTACTGATTTCTGTGCATTGATCTTATATCCTACTACTTTGCTGAAGGCATTAATCACCTTTAAGAGTTTGGAGATGGAGGTTGTTGGCTCACTTATGTATAGAATCATGTCATCTGCAAATAGGGCTAACTTAACTTCTTCCTTTCCAAATTGTATCCCTTTGTTTTCTTTCTCCTGTCTTATTGCTTGAGCTAATACTTCTAGCACTATGTCGAAGTGCAGAGGTGAGAATGGACACCCCTGCCTTGTTCCTGATCTCAATGGGAATTCCTTCAGTCTCTCCCCATTAAGAATTACTTGGGCTTTAGGAGCTTTATATATAGCCTTTATTATGTTGAGATATGGGCCATCCATGCCTATTCTCTCCAATGTTTTGATCATGAAGTGATGTTGTATTTTGTCAAAGGCCTTTTCTGCATCTGTCGAAATGATCATGTGGTTTTTATGTTTAAGGTTGTTTATGTGGTGTATTACATTGACAGTTTTACATATGTTGAACCACCACTGCGTTCCAGGGATGAAGCCTACTTGATCAAGATGGATAATGCTTTTGATGTACTGTTGAAATCAATTTGCAAGGATTTTGTTCAGGATCTTTGCATATATGTTCATCAAGAAAATGGGCAATAACTTTTTCCTTTCTTTTGGCATCTTTGCCTGGTTTTGGAATTAGGGTGATACTAGCTTCTTAGAGGGAGTTGGGGATCTCTCCCTGTTCTCCTATTTTGTGGCACAGCTGGAGAAAAATTGGTTTCAATTCTTTCATGAAGGTTTGATAGAATTCAGCTGAGAAACCATCTGTTCCTGGACTCTTCTTTTTGGGGAGGTTTTTGATTACTTCTTCAGTCTCAAAGGGTGTGATGGGTTTGTTTAGGAAATTAATCTGATCTGGGCTTAGCTTTGGTAGGTGGTATGTGTCTAGGAATTCATCCATTTCCTCCATATTCTCCTGTTTTGTGGAGTAGAGGTTTTTGAAATAAGTCCTGATAATTCTCCCTATTTCAATCATGTCTGTTGTGATCTCTCCTTTTGCATTTCCAATTTTGTTAATTTGAAGCATTTCTTTTTTTTACTTGATCAAATTGGCCAGGGGTGTATCAATCTTGTCAATTTTCTCAAAGAACCAGCTCTTTGTTTCATCAATTTTCTTAATTGTCCTTAGTTTCCAATTCATTAATTTCTTCTCAGATCTTAATTATTTCTTTCCATCTGGAGCTTTCAGGATGGCATTTTCTTGTTTTTGCAATGCCTTTAAGTAGATTATTAGGTTATTGATTTGGGATCTCAATGTTTTTGTTATGTGGGCATTTAGTGCTATGATTTTTCCCTAAAGGACTGCCTTCTTTGTGTCCCATAAGTTTTGGTATGATTTGTTCTCATTGTCATTGAGTTCTAGAAATTTTGCAATTTCATTTTTTATTTCATCCACAACCCATTTATTAACAGTGTGTTGTTCAGTTTCCAGGAGCTGGAGAGATTCCTGGCATACTTTTTGTTGTTAATTTCTAGTATTATAGCATTGTGGTCTGAAATCATGCAGGAAATTATATCAATTTTCTTGAAAATATGGAAGCAGTATTTGTGGCCCAATATATGTTCTATTTTAGAGAAGGTTCTATGGGCTGCTGGGAAGAATGTGTAGTCTGTAGGTTTTGGCTGGAATATTTTGTATATATCTGTTAGGTCTAGTTGCTCTATGGTGATGTTGAGCTCTCTTACTTCCCTATTAATTTTCTGTTTGGATGATCTATCTATTGCTGATAGTGGAGTATTGAAGTCCCTGACTCTGATGGTTTTGGTGGTTATTTCTGTTTTCGTGCCAAGTAGGTTTTGCTTTATGAATTTTCTTGCATCTGTGTTTGGTGCATAAAGATTTATGATTGTGATATCTTCTTGTTAGATTGTTCCCTTGATAAGTAAGAAGTGGCCTTCTTTGTCTTTTTTCATTACTTTTGGCTTGAAGTCTATTTTATCTGATATTAGTATAGTGACACCTGCTTGTTTCTTATTTCCGTTTGCTTGGAATATCTTTTTCCATCCTTTCATCCTGAGAAGGTATCTATCTTTAGTGGTGAGGTGGGTTTCTTGAAGACAGCATATTGAGGTGTCTAATTTTCTGATCCATCCTGTCAGCTTAGGCCGGTTCCTCTTCCCCCGGCAGGTAGATCGGAAGAGAGAGAGCCAGGCCAGTGGCTCCCCTCGAGGCTGAGTGGGAAAATGGGTGTCGGCGCCTCAGACCTTTCTCCAAAACACTGGAAAAAAAAAAAACCACACTTAGCCAGGAGTCTGTCAAGGCAGAAACTCTTTTTATTGTAATGAGAAGGTGTATATATAGTTTTGAGAAAAAGGGTGGATCCCAGGATGGGAAAAAGGTGTAAGGGCCAATAGTATTTCATCATGTCAGCAGTAGCTGGGCGGAGGCAGTTTCGGCTTAGGCCTTGCTGAGTCACTCCTAAGCGGAAGTAGGCCAAAGACAAGTCGCCAAATTCTAGTCAGGCTCAGGAAGTTCCACTAGGCCTCACACCCGGGAGTAGGCCAAGGACAGGTCGCTAAACTGTAGCTAGGCTCAGAACCATTAGGCCTCACACCGGGGTCTCTTAGGGCCCAATAGCTCCCCCTTTTGTTTTTGTAAGAATGGTGGATGGCATGGCCTCTGTCTTAGGTTGTCCCCCTCTGGGAATCTTACCCGTCACTGAGTACCATGCCTCTAGCCCGTTGAAAATCCACTCCATGACCTGTCTTAGGTTGTCTCAGCCTGTCTGAGATCTTACCCATTGTTGGTTCGATGGAGGGCAGGGGAGTGATGCTAGGTGGACAGCCAGTCAGAGGAAAAGCCAGGCTTTTGAGTTGCGAACCTGTGGTATTTTGACCTGATGAAGTTTAATTGCCTCTAGCTGTTGGTGAATGAATTGTGTAATCTTATTAATTACATAGGGCCTGAGAGTGAGGATAAGAAGAAGGAGAAGGAGGGGTCCAAGGGGAGGGAGAAGGTAGGGTAAAAAGCCATGTAAGCCCATCCACGGCAGTTTGTCTTGGAAGTCTTGTCTCCTCTCTTCCAAATTCTGGAGCTTTTCTGGCTTCATTTGGGTCTAGCAGCATCCACACCTCCAATCGTTCCTGGGGAAGAAACAGGGGCACAGTTCTCAGGGGTGGAGCACTCCCTGGAAAGGTGATTGTTATTGTCCCCCTGTTGGGGTAAATATTTTAGGTCTCTTGCTGGTACCCAAATGGGTCTTTTTTCCTCTTGAGTAAAGACACATTTAAATCCTCTCCCTGCTGTGAGGAGGGGGTTTGGTCCTCTCCAGGCTCCAGTTAATGGGTTCCTGTATTTGACTCAGATAGAGCTGTAACAGCTGAGGTCCAATGTTTTTGAAAAGGGGACAAGTGTCTATCTTTTTTAGAAAAAAATAAAATATTTAGGGTTAATAATGCCTTTTATAGTTGGTCATGTGGGGGTAGGGATTCCCCCTTTTTTTTTGTTTACGATGGCTTGGCCCTGTGGGTATTAGAAAATTTGACTTGATCTGGCAATCTAAGGGTGGCAAAGCATTGAAGCATATGGCTAATAGCATGTTTAGTCTTTTTCCCGGCGTGTGCCGATGTCCAGCAAGCATGGGAGAAAGTATTAATTGAAAGAAAAATATATTTAAGTTTTTTAAATGGAGAATAGTGTATAATGTCAATCTGCCAAAGGTGATTAGGGCATAGCCCTCGAGGATTGGTTCCTGTAGTTTGAAGAGGAGGTACCTGGAGGAAAGGCTGACAGGATTTGTAAGTTAATTTTTGAATATGGAGTTGGGGTTTGACAGGAGAGACCATATCAAGGAATAACATGGAACCCCAAATCTTGAAGGGAGGGGCAGTCTAAATTTCTGGAGCCACTTTAAAATCATTGGTCTGTAAAATGGCAAGGAATTTATCAATGAGGTCTTGGAGATCAGATGGGTTGGAACGACCTAAAATAATAATAAAACATTAGGATGATTAATCAAGGAAGAAAAGATATGAGACATGTATTGTTAGGGTCAATCCAGGGCTGACAGCTAGCAGTTTTCCATGATGTTGAAGCTTACAGATCTAGGGGAAGTTCCATAATGGCAGAAGAAGCTGGCCTGCCTTAGGGCCAAGCAAAAGAGGAAAAAAAAAAGTCAACCAGGCACACAGAGCAAAATTATTGTAGCCAAGCCACAGTAAGCTTTAGGAACTCCTGTTAGGCACACTTTGTATATCTTTACAATGGAATCTTAAACCCACCATTAACACCTTAAGAATAGCCCCCAGTGACATTAAGTAGGAAGTGGGCTTAGTCTCATGCTTTACTGACTGAGTTACTCAGGCTTGAATTATTAAGGGGGATATATAGAACATTTGGTGTAAATGTTTAGCTTGTTCTAAGGGTGGCAAGGAGGACTAATAAATTTGTTTACCTGTGAATCCCATTAGCAATAAAATCAGGCAGACCAGTGTGTGAGTGAATGTGCTCACAGTAAGTTTGGAGGTGGATGGCCCATTGTATGTAAAAGGCCTGTTTCTGGGCTGTCTTACAGATAAAAGCCAGATTGCCTCCATCCCTACGTTAATGGGAAGGCAGCAAAGGGTGGAACAATGCTGTGTAGGACATAGCCATATAGACTTGAAAAGTAGTTTTTTTTTTTTTTTTTTTTTTTTTTTCTAGCAGTGCAATATGAATGTCCTCGGCTGTCCCTCTTAATCATGGCCTTAGTTTTGAAAACTAACAAAATAGAATCATGGTCCTATTTTATTATTTCTAGTTGTGGTATTTAGGCAGCTCGGGCCTGTTTTGAACATTTTAATTTTTTTTTTAAAGTAAACGCCTCGGGCCCCGCAGAACATTCAGTTAAGAGCATTGAGGGGGCGATGAGAGGCAAGGGGCGGGGACGGGCGGTGATTCGCCTCACAGTCAAGAATTTTTTTTTTTTTTTTTTTGGTTTTTTCGAGGTAGGGTCTCACTCTGGCCCAGGATGACCTGGAATTCATAACATATTTTTAACAGTTTCTCCTCAGGTATCCTCTCCATTGTTTTAATGTAAAGTAGTTAGGCCATCTTTTTTTTTTTTTTTTTTTTAACTTTCTTAAGATTGTTAATGTGTTGACAATAGTAACCCCATTAACCTAAAATCAGTCTCAGTGTCTCTATAATTTTAACTTGTTTGAGGTTTTTTAATTTAAAATTTTAAAATCTTAGACCGTTATTTTTAAGTCATATTTTTAATCTAGGGACAAAATAAATCATAGCCTTGAAAAGCAGGGTTTTTTTCCAGTCAACTGTTTCCAAGAGTTTGTATTCCTAATAGTCTTTCCTCAGGCATTTTTTTATTGTTTTAATGTAAACTAGTTAGCCCAACTTTTTTCTACCTTTTTTAAGATTGTTAATGTGGTTGACAATAGTAGCTCAGTTACCTGAAATCAGTCTTAGTGTCTTTATAATTTTAATTTGTTTGAGGATTTTTAACTTAAAACTTTAAAATCTCAGTCTGATATCTTTAGTAAAGCATATCAGTCTGTTGTAAATTTAACCTTGATTAAACATTTTGGGCCTGGATAGCAAAATGTAGCCATTTTTTTATGTTGGTAAAGTTGTTTTGTATTTTTTTTCTTTCCAAGGCTAAAGAGGGAGAGGGGTTGTGATTGATATTGCCATAGGTGGTGGTTACGGGCTGAAAAGGCAGCGGGCCAGTGGCAGCTTGGGTGGCAGCCTTGGAAGGAATGAGATTTTAAAAGCCAGTTTTAGTTTTTCCTTATAGCTTTTGTTAAGGGCAAAAATGAACTTCTCAGCCGGGCGTGGTGGCGCACGCCTTTAATCCCAGCACTCAGGGAGGCAGAGGTAGGAGGATCGCCAAGAGTTCAAGGCCACCCTGAGACTACATAGTTAATTCCAGGTCAGCCTGAATCAGTGTGAGACCCTACCTCACAAAAAACAAAAAAAAAAAAATTTTTTAAAAAAAAAAAAAGAACTTCTCCACGGAAAAGCCTTTAAGGCTGGCAATTAAGGCAAGGAGGATTGAATTAATCCATGGGGCTAAAAAAAGAGTTTTGTCCCCAAAGCCATGGAGGTTTTTTTTTTTACTTTTAAGCCACATTGTAGGAGGAGTATTTGTAAAATTAGAGCAACAGTAATATATATAAGTACAACATCAGCATAAAGGCCCAAAAAATAGCTAAACATGTTGCAGAACTAAGTTTAGATTTAGATCCTTGATGGCCAGATGAGCCTGTGTCCTTAGGAGACGGCTCGATGATACCAAACACAGTACAGATGGGAGTAGATCTCCCCAACAGGTGTTCTGTCTTTTGAGATGGAGTCCCCATTCAAATGAGGGTGCAAAACGCTTTGAGTCCCCTCCAGGTCTGCCCAAGTGGTGTGTCCACCAGGAACGTATGACCCATTCAGAAATACAGGTGCCACAGATATGGCTTGCCAGCAACCAGGAAGTGAAAGGAAAGATAAAGGAAGCAAAAGATGTTGAAGCAAGGACAGGTTGCAGAAGCAAAGGTTAGAATATTAGATATGAACACTACCTCATAATTTATGAGGGTACAACCGTCCGCAGTCCAATTGGCCCATCAGCATACTTCCGTAAGCAGGAAAGAGAGTTCCTCACATGGGGCACCAGTCTGCCAGTTCCTCTTCCCCAGCAGGTAGAGTGGAAGAGAGAGAGCCAGGCCAGCGGCCCCCCTTGAGGCTGAGCAGGAAAACGGGTGTCAGCGGCTCAGACCTTTCCCCAAAATACCAGAGAAAAAAACCACACTGAGCTGGGAGTCTGTCAAGGCAGAAACTCATTTTATTGTAATGAGAAGGTGTATATATAGTTTTGAGAAAGAGGGTGGGTCCCAGGATGGGAAAAAGGTGTAAGGGCCAATAGTATTTCACCATGTCAGCAGTAGCTGGGTGGAGGCAGTTTCGGCTTAGGCCTTGCTGAGTCACTCCTAAGCGGAAGTAGGCCAAAGACAAGTCACCAAACTCTAGTCAGGCTCAGGAAGTTCTACTAGGCCTCACATCCAGGAGTAGGCCAAGGACAGGTCACTAAACTCTAGCTAGGCTCAGAACCATTAGGCCTCACACCGGGGCCTCTTAGGGCCCAACAAGCTTATGTCTCTTGATGGGTGAATTAAGGCCATTAATGTTAAGAATGAGAACTGTGATGTTTGTTTTAATCCCTGCCATGTTGTGTTGATTTGGTACTTTTTGAACTTTGAGAAGTTGTTTTATTTTGAGTGCCTTCTCTGAGTTTGGTTATTGTGATTTGCTTTTTTAGGTTCTTGAGGTTGGTTATTTGATTCTTCTGTGTGGAGAATTTCCTGGAGTACTCTCTGTAGATTTTGTTTTATGCTCAAAAAGTTATACAGGTGGGTTTTATCATGGAAAGTTTTCCTTCCACCATCTATTAGGAGGTATAATTTTGCTGAGTGGAGTAGTTTGGGTTGGAAACCATAGGCTCTTAAACTTTGCAGCATTCCATTCCAGGCTCTTCTGGCTTTGAGTGTTTCCATCGAGAAGTCTGAGGTAATTCTGATGGGGTTACCTTTATAAGTAATGTGTTGCTTTTCCCTAGCTGCTTTTAGGACTCTCTACTTGTTATGAAAATTTAGGATTTTTATGATAATATGTCTTGGAGAGTTTCTCCTTTGGTCCAGTCTGTTTGGAGTTAGCTTCTTGTACCTTGATGGGACTTTCTTTTGATAGACTGGGAAAGTTTTCTTAGATAATTTTGTTGAATAAGTTCTCAATTCCTTTGCTCTGAATTTCTTCCCCTTCTGGTATCTCCATGATCCTAATGTTGGAACATTTAAGGCTATCCCACATACCCTTAAACATAGTGGAGTGTTTTCAGGGTGGGCATGGCTACCTGCTGAGGCAGAGGGTGGGGAAGTGGGGACGGGGTGGATTCCCTGTGAGCATGGCTACCAGCCGAGGCAAAGGATGGGGAACATGGTGAAGTGTTTTCCAGGTGGGCATGGCTACCTGCCAAGGTGGAGGGCAGGGGGGTGGAAGGGTTCCCCTGTAGGTAGTGCAGCAGGGGTGGGGAGGGCCGGCAGGGGTTGCTGTGGTGTGGGGGAGCAAGAGAATGGGTTCCCAACCTGGTGGATGTTGAGGGAAGGGGCCATGCAGACACCTTGTTGGTGGGTCTACCCCACAGGAATGGGGATGGGGTATGGGGCTGTGGGTGGATGCACTGGGGAGTGCTACCCATGGGATTTGGAGTTTTGAGGACTGGAGTTCCACCTAGTGCATGGGAATTGGAGTTTTTTACCTCAGTGCCCTCCCAGATCCCCGTGTGTCCCAAAGACTGCTAAAGATCCCTAAAGGACTTGCCTTTGCTGCCACACCAGGTGAAGTATGCTTTGTTTTCTTGATGATAGCCATTCTGACAAGAGTGAGACGGAATCACAAAGTAGTTTTAATTTGCATTTCCAAGATGGCTAAGAATATAGAACACTTTTTTAGATGTTTATATGTCATCTGAATTTCTTCCTTTGAGAACTCTCTCTCTCTTTAGTTCCATAAGTCATTTTTGTTTAAAAATTGGGTTGTCTTATTGTCTTTTTTTTTATTGGCAACTTCTATACTTACATACAAAAAATGCATGATATTTTCCTCCCCTTTCCCCATTCCCATTTAGAACTACAATCTCCATTGTATCCCCTCACTCTCTCCATTATTCTCTCATTTAATTTCATATCATCATTTTTTCTTCTATTATGAGGGTCTTGTGAAGGTTTTGCTAGGCATTGCAAGGTCATGGATATCGAGGCCAATTTCTGTCTGGGCAGTTGCATTGTAAGGAGTCATACCCTTCCTTTGGCTCTTCCATTCTATCTGCCCCCAATTCCTCAATGGACCCAGAGCCTTGGAGGGTGTTACAGAGGTGTTTCAGTGCTGGGCACTCCTCTATCCCTTCTTCTCAGCATTATGTTGCCTTTTGGGTCATCCCAGTGGACAATTCCATCTGAAAAGAGTGGACAACGCCTTCCCATTGGGAGGCAAAGGTGGAGGATCGCCATGAGTTCAAGGCCACCTTGAGACTACATAGTTAATTCCAGGTCAGCCTGGGCCAGAGTGAGACCCTACCTTGAAAAACCAAAAAAAAAAAAAAAAAAAGAGAAGCTTCTCTAGCCAGAAGTGAGAGTAGCATTAATATGTGAATATGAACATTAAGTGTAGTGCTTTCAGGGTAGGATGGTGGGAATAATATATACATTTAGCCAGACAAGAGCAGGCTTTATACCCTAAGGCTCATGACCTCCCCTGCCATAGACTTTTGCTGAGGTTTTCCAGTACCAGGTATGTATTCCCTCCCATACAGAGGGCATTCAGTCCAATTATGGGGCAGTTGGTTACCCCAGGAGCAGACATGCCACTTTTGCACCCGTTCAGTCATTGGGCCTGTATGGCCAAACTTGAATTTTCAGTGTCCACTGTTTTCACTGCTGACTACTTCTGTCTCCCATACGGCTGGCTGCAAGCAGTGCAGCTTTCTTCCAGTGTTCAGTTGGCTGGTCTAGAGGGAGAAGGTTTTCTGCTCAGCACCAGCTTGCTTTCTCAGTGACCTTGCCTGTCAGGCAAGAGATGTCTTCAGCAATAGGGTTTTATCATCTGTTTCTCAAGGGCAACCAAGGGCTTTGGCAATAGCCTTTAATGTTTTGGAGGCTAGCAGGACCTCCTTGGCTGACAACTTACTGGAAGGTATCCCATCCCAGGCACTGAAAATTTTCTAGTAACAGTCTATAGCTTTTGGATGTGGCATTATTCAAAAAAATAGGTTTATATAAGTCTTATTCATACTATTTTGAATTTTGATTGACCCTCCCCTGCCCTTCTGTTACACATTCTCTTCCCATGGCCTCACTTAAGCCATTCCCCTCCCTGTAATCTGTTCTTCTTCTTACATATGTGCAATAACATACACTTAAATCCTTCCCTCTTCTGCCTCCCTTATAGCCTTGTACCAGCTTACTGGTTTCTTTATTTTTATTTTTTATGTTTTTACTTTTTTATTGACAACATCTATATTTACATACAAAAAACACATGATATTTCCCTCCCCTTCCCTCCCCTCCCCCCATTCCACTTTAGAACTCCAATCTCCATCATATCCCCTCCCTCTCTCCATTAGTCTCTCTTTTAATTTGATGTCATCATTCTTTTCTTCTATTTTCAGGGTCTTGCGAAGGTATTGCTAGGCACTGCAAGGTAATGAATATCAAGGCCAAATTCTGTCTGGGCAGTTGCATTGTAAGGTGTCATACCCTTCCATTGGCTCTTCCATTATATCCACCCCCTCTTCCGCAATGGTACCTGAGTCTTGGAGGCTGTGATAGAGGTGTTTCAGTGATGGGCACTCCTCTATCCCTTCTTCTCAGCACTATGTTGCCTTTTGGGTCATCCCAGTGGACAATTCCATCTGAAAAGAGAAGCTTCGCTAACCAGAAGTGAGAGTAGCGTTAATATGTGAATATGAACATTATGTGTAGTGCTTTCAGGGTAGGTTGGTGGGAATAATATATACATTTAGCCAGACAAGCACTGGCTTTATACCCCTAAGGCTCATGACCTCCCCTGCCATAGACTTTTGTTTAGGTTTTTCAGTACCAGGCATGTATTCCCTCCCATAGAGATAGCCTTCAGTCCAATATTGGGGCAGTTGGTTACCCCAAGAACAGACATGCCACTATTGCACCCATTCAATCAATGGGCCTGTATGGCCAAACTTGAATTTTCAGTGTCCACTGTTTTCACTGCTGATATCTTCTGTCTCCCATATGGCTGCAAGTAGTGCAGCTTTCTTCCAGCTTTCAGTTGGCTGGTCTAGAGGGAGAAGGTTTTCTGCTCAGCACCAGCTTACTTTCTCAGTGACCTTGCCTTTCAGGCAAGAGATGTCTTCAGCAATAGGCTCTTATCATCTGCTTCTGAAGGGCAACCAAGGGCTTTGGCAATAGCCTTTAATGTTTTGGAAGCTACTGGGAACTCCTTGGTCAACAACTCACTGGAAGGTATACCATCCCAGCCAATGAAAATTTTCTAGTAACAGTCTACAGCTTCTAGATGTGCCATTATTCAAAAAAGTAGGTTTACATAAGTCTTGTTCACACTATCTTGAATTTTGATTGACCCTCCCCCTGCCCTTCTTTTACACATTCTCTTCCCATGGCCTCGCTTAGGCCATTCTCCTCCCTGTAATCTGTTCTTCTACTTACATATGTGCAATACCATACACTTAACTCCTTCCTATTCCTGCCTCCCTTAAAGCCTTTTACCAGCTTACTGGTTACTAGTACCATTTTTTGGTTCCATTTCACACATAAGCCTATACATTTGTTGCTAGGATCCACATATGAGAGAGAACATGTAATGTTTGGCTTTCTGAGCCTGGGTTACCTCACTTAATATAATCCTATCCAGATCCATCCATTTCCCTGCAAATTTCATAATTTCATTTTTCTTTACCACTGAATAGAACTCCATTGTGTAAATGTACCATATCTTATTATCCATTCATCTGTGGAGGGACATCTAGCCTGGTTCCATTTCTTAGCTATTGTGAATAGAGCTGCAATAAACATGGTTGTGCAAATATCTGTAAGGTAGTGAGAAGAGTCCTCCGGATATATGCCTAAGACTGACTGCTATAGCTGGATCATATGGTAAATCTATTTTTAGCTGTCTCAAGAGCCTCCACACTGATTTCCACAATGGCTGGACCAGATTACATTCCCATCAACAGTGTAGAAGTGTTCTTCTTTTTCCACATCCATGCCAACAATTAATGTCATTTGTTTTCTTGATGGTAGCCATTCTGACAGGAGTGAAATGGAATCTCAAAGTGGTTTTAATTTGCATTTCCCTGATGGCTAAGGATGTGGAACACTTTTTAAAATGTTTATATGCCATCTGTATTTCATCTTCTGAGAACTCTCTATTTAGTTCCATAGCCCATTTTTATCTGGGTTGTTTCATTTCTTATTATTCTGTTTTTTGAGTTCTTTGTATATTCTGGATATTAATCCTATGTCAGATGTATTTTCTCTCATTCTGTAGGTTGTATTTTTGTTCTATTCTTGGTGTCCTTTGCTGTACAAAAGCTTTGTAATTTCATGAGGTCCCAGTGGTTGATTAGTGGTTTTATTCCCTGAGCACTTGGGGTTATATTCAGAAAGTCATTGCCTATGCCAATATGTTGAAGGTTTTCCTGTAACTTTTCCTCTAGCAGTTTCAGAGTTTCAGGTCTGATATTAAGGTCCCTGTTCCATTTGGACTTGTCTCTTGTGCAAGGAGAGAGACAAGGATTTATTTTTATCCTTTTAAATACAGATGTCCAGTTTTCCCAGCACCACTTGTTAAAGAGGCTATCTTTTCTCCAATGAATTTTTGGCATTTTTGTCAAAAGTCAGGTGGCTGTAGCTGCCTAGATTAATATTTCGGTCTTCTATTCTGTTCCATTGATCTACCTGTCTGTTCTTGTGCCAGTACCATGCTGTTTTTGTTGCTATGGCTTTGTAATATAACTTAAAATTGGGTATGGTACTACCACCAGTCTGATTTTTGTTGCACATGATTGTCTTGACTATTCGAGGTTTTTTGGGTTTTCAGATGAATTTTAGGATTGTTTTTTCTATTTCTGTGAAGAATGCTATTGGGATTTTAATGGGGATCACATTAAATGTGTAGATTGCTTTTGGTAAGATTGACATTTTCACAATATTGATTCATCCAATCCAGGAGCATGGGATGTCTTTCCATTTCCTTGTGTCTTCTGCAATTTGTCGCTTGAGTTTTTTTAAGTTCTCATTGTAGAGATCCTTCAGTTCCTTGGTTAAGTTTATTCCAAGGTATTTTATTATTATTTTGAGGAAATTGTGAATGGGAGAGATTCCCTCATTTCTGTGTGTTCATTTTGTATCCTGCTACATTGCTAAAAGTGTTTATCAGCTCTAACAGTTTGCTGGTAGAGTCTTTAGGGTCTGTTATGTATAGATCATATCATCTGTAAATAATGATAATTTGATCTCTTCCCTTCCGATTTGCATCCCTTTATGAGTGTCTCTTGCCTCATTGCTATGGCTAAGACTTCCAGTGTTATAGTAAATAGAAGTGGGGAAAGTGGACACCCTTGTACTATTCCTGAATTTAGAGGAAAAGCTTCAAGTTTTTCCCCATTTAGTATTATGTTGGCTGTAGGTTTGTCATAAAGAATTTTATTATGTTGAGATAAGTTCCTTCTATTCCTAGTTTCTATGATACTTTCACCATGAAGGTGTGTTGGATTTTGTCAAATGCCTTTTCTGCATCTATTGAGATGATCATGTGATTGTTGTCCTTCAGACCATTTATATGGTGTATTACACTTATGGATTTGTGTATGTTGAACCATCCCTGCATCTCTGGGATAAAGCCTACTTGGTCGGGGTGAATAATCTTTCAGATATTTTCTTGTATTCTGTTTGCCAGTATTTTGTTGAGAATTTTTGCATCTATGTTCATGAGGGAGATTGGTCTGTAATTTTCTTTTTTTATCTGTCTTTGCCTTGTTTGGCTATCAGGGTGATGTGGGCTTCATAGAAGGATTTCAGTAGAATTCCTTCCTTTTCTATTTTATGGAGAAGTTTGAGAAGCATTGGTGTTAGTTCTTCAGGAATTTCTGGTAAATTTTAGCTGTGAATCCATCTGAGCCTGGACTTTTTTTAGTTGGGAGACTTTTTATAACTGCTTGGATCTCTGTAGTTGTTATAGGTCTATTTAAATGGTTTATCTCATCTTGATTTAAATTTGGTAGGTCATATGAATCAAGGAATTCATTTCTTTCAGGTTTTCAAACTTAGAGGCATATGTATTCTTAAAGTATGTCCGTATGATTTTCTGAATTTCTTTGGTATCTGTTGTGATGTTGCCTTTTTCATTTCTAATTTTATCAATTTTTGTCTCTTCTCTCTTTCTTTTGGTCAGATTTGCTAAGGGTTTGTCAATCTTGTTTATCCTTTCAAAGAACCAACTTTTTATTTCTTTGATTTTTGATTGTTTTTTTTTTTTTTTTTCCATTTCATTAATTTCTGCCCTAACCTTCATTATTTCTTCTCATCTACTGATTTTTGGTTTGCCTTGTTCTTCTCTTTCCAAGGCCTTAAGGTGAAGCATTAAATTTTTTAGTAGTGAACTATCTAAAATTTCTTAATATAGGCACTTAGAGCTATAAATTTCCCACATAGGACTGCCTTTATTGTGTCCCAGTGGCTTTGGAACATTGTATTCTCATCATCATGTGATTCTATGAATTTCTTGATTTCCTTTTTAATTTCTTCAATGATCCATACATCATTCATTAATTTCTGTATGCTCTGTAGCTTTTCTTTTTGCTGATTTTCAGTTTAATCCCATTGTGGTCAGATAGCATACAAGGGATTATTTCAATTTTCCTGTATTTGTTAAGATTTGATTTGTATCCTATTATATGGTCTATTTTAGAGAATGTCCCATGTGCTGTTGAGAAAAATGTATATTCTGCAGTATTTGGATGGAATGTTCTGTATATATCTATTAGGTCCAGTGTTCCATGATATCATTTAATGCAGATGTCTCTCTGTTTAATTTTTGCTGGTTAGACCTGTCAAGTGATGAGAGCGGGGTATTGAAGTCACCCACTTCTGTTGTGTTAGGAGTTATCTCTGACCTTATGTCTAATAGTGTTTGTTTGATGAAATTGGGAGCCCCCGTGTTGGGAGCATATATGTTAAGATTGTGATGTCCTCCTGTTTGAGTGTTTCTTTAATCAGTTTAAAGTGACCTTCTTTATCTTTCCTCACTAATGTTGGTTTGAAGTCTATCCTGTCAGAAATTAGGATAGCAACCCCTGCTTGTTGGCAGATGGTGGCTCAGTGGTTTGGGGTGGCGGCTAGGGCCTCCATGGACTGGGCTGTCGTGGGTCGGGCTGCAAGCTCCACAGTGGGATTCTGGCTGTCTCCTGGTTTTCTGCTGTTTCCCAGAAAAAATAATCTGCTCTTTTCTGAAGAAGAGTGTAGTTTTGCTTAAATTCCTCCCTGATCTGGTTTGGCATGGCTCCTATGGCTCCATCTTACCTGGACTTGTTTTATTTTTTGAGTTCTTTGTATATTGTGGATATTAATCCTCTGTCAGATGTATAGCTGGCAAAGATTTTATCCCATTCTGTAGGTTGTTTCTTGGCTCAATTCACAGTGTCCTTTGCTACACAAAAGCTTTGCAATTTCATGAGATCCCAGTGGTTGTCTAGTGATTTTGTTTCCTGAGAAATTGTGGTTATATTGTACTCATTTCTGTGTGTTTATTTTGCATCCTGCTACATTGCTCAAAGTGTTTATCAGCTCTAACATTTTGCTGGTAGAGTCTTTAGGGTCCATCATGTGTAGAGTCATACCATCTGAAATTAGAATAATTTGATCTCTTCTTTTCCAAGTTGTATCCTTTTTATGAGTGTCCCTTGCATTCTTGCTATAGCTAGGATTTCTAGTACTATACTATATAAAATTGGGGAAAGAGGACACTGTTCTCTTGTTCCTGAATTTAGTGGAACAGCTTCATGATTTCCCCTTTTAATATTATATTGGATGTAGGTTTGTCATAAATAGCTTTTATTATGTTAAGATATGTTCCTTATATTCCCAGTTTCTGTAGGACTTTTACCATGAAGGGATGTTTGATTCTGTTGAAAGGCTTTTCTTCATCTATTAAGATTTGCTAAGGGTTTATCAATCTTGTTTATCCTTTCCAAGACTCAACCCTTTGTTCCATTGATTCTTTGTTTTTGTTTTTGGTTTCTATTTCATTAATTTCTGCTCTAATCTTTATTATTTCTTCCTGTCTATTGATTTTTGGTTTGCCTTGTTCTTCTTTTTCCAAGGCTTAAGATGAAGCATTAAATTGTTTACTTGTGAACTCTCTAATTTCTTAATATATATACTTAGAGCTATAAATTTCTGTCTTTTAAGACAGCCTTCATTGTGTCCCAAATGTTTTGGTATGTTGTATTTTCATAATTATTTGAATCTAGAATTTATTGACTTTCTTTTTTATTTTTTCAATGACTTAATCATCATTCAATAGTGTATTGTTTAGTTTCCATGAATTTGCATATGTTCTGTAGTTTCTATTGTTGCTGATTTGTAGTTTAATGTCATTGTGGTCAGATAGAGTATAAGAAAGTGTTTCAATTTTCCTGTTGGTAAAGATTGGCTTTGTGTCCTAATACATGGTCTATTTTGGAGAATGTTCCATGTGCTCCTGAGAGAAATGTATATTCTGCAGCATTTGGATGGAATGTTCTGTAGATGTCTGTTAGGTCCATTTATTCCATGACATCATTTAATCCAGATGTCTCTCTGCTTATTTTTTTGCTGGGATGACCTGTCCATTGATGAGAGTGGAGTATTGAAGTCACCTACTACAACTGTGTTTGTTGTTATCTGTGACTTTAAGTCTAATCGTGTATGTTTGATGAAATTGGGAGCCCCCATGTTAGATGCATATACATTTAGGATTGTAATTTCCTCCTGTTGGAGTGTTCCTTTAATCAGTATAAGGTGACCATCTTTATCTTTCCTCACTAATGTTGGTTTGAAGTCTATCCTGTTTCATATTAGGATAACAACCCCTTCTTGTTTCCTAGGGCCATTTGCTTGAAATACTATTTTTCATCCTTTCACTGTAAGACAGTGTCTGTCTTTTGTTGAGTGATGAGTTTCCTGGAGGCAACAAATGGTAGGATCCTGCCTTTTAATTCAGTCTGCAAGACTGTGTCTTTTGGTTGGGGCATTTAGGCTATTGATATTAAAGTTATTATTGAAAGGTATGTATTTATTTTCACCATTCTTCTTGTTATGTAGTTGTAGCAGACAGCTTCAGGTTCGCTGAGATGAACTTCCAGACCAGGCACAGTTATGGAGGAAGGGATATTCTTTATTGAAGCTTACAGATCCAGGGGAAGTTCCATAAAAGCAGGAAAAGCAGCCTGCTCTACACAGGGCCAGAGAGAGAGAAAGCCAACCAGCCACCACAGAACACAGAGCAAAAACTACAGCCAAAAGGTCACAGAGCACACTTCAGGAACTCCTGCTAGACACATTTGCATATCTTTACAATGGACTCTCAAACCATCACCACACCTTAAGACCGGGGCCCCAGTGACCTTGCCTCTAGCAAGGTGATTGCAGATGCAAACTATAAGTAATAAACCACTGAATATATTGGGGGACATATATTCAAACTACCACATTCCGCCCCAGGCCCCCAATATATTTAGCTCCTGGCCCCCAATAGATTTATAACTATCACACATTGTAAATTGTACTCAGTCCAATTTCAAAGGTTCTCACAGTCTTGATCAACTTAAGATAGTCCTGTAAAATCAAACAAGTTAAATACTTTCAACATGTAAAGGCACAGAGTAAACATTTTTAACTGGTATAAGGCATAGCAAAGAGAAACTAAAACAATGCAAACTCAACCACCATCAGCCGTCATCAAACTTCTGCAGTTCAAGTTCAATATAACCAGAGACTAACAGTCTCCAGGTTTCCCAATTCCGCCTCTCCAGCTGGGCAGAGTCTCCAGGGAAAACTTTCATCCTATGCCAACACTGCACTCCATGGTAGCCCTTTTGCACAGTCCTGGTATATCCAAAACATCTTCAGGTCTCCATGCAAACCACGGTCCATCTTCCAAAGGCTCTTGCAGCCTATTCCTGAGGGTCTTCATGCCCTGCCTCATGCCGCATCTCAGCAGCGGCTCCTGGAACCGTGTGCAACTCATGACCACTCCATGCATTTTTCATATTTCCAAAACTAATACCAGGTGTGCAGGACACAGCCATATTCTAAATCCAGGGACAAAATAAACCATAGCCTTGAAAAGCAGGTTCCTTCTCCAGTCAGCTCTTTCCAAGAATTTGCATTTTTAACAGTCTTTCCTCAGGCATCCTCTCCACTGTTTTAATGTAAATCAAGTCTGGCCACCTTCCTTCCACCTTCCTTAAGATTGCTAATGTGTTTGACAATAGCAGTTAAACCAGCCTCAATGCCTCTACTTTTAACTTGCTTCAGGTTTTCCAACTTAAAATCTTAAAATCTCAGTACAATATCTTCAGCCAAGCACATCAGTCCATTACAAATTTAACCTTGATCAAACTTTTTGGGCCTGGATAGCGGAACGCAGCCATCCCTTATGCCAGTAGCCCAGTTCCAACAAAGTCCTCTGCAGTCTTTCCTTCCCCTTAGAAAGCTCATAAGCCAAGCCTCGAAGTTCAATACTGTCTTCACTTAGCATTCTCAAACTCTCATCAGAATAGTCCATAAAACTTGGCTTACCACTCCAGAAGGCACCTTCAGTTGCAAGCACCAAGTTCATGCCCATTCCTCCAAAACAAAGGTTCCAAAAGACGAACATCCACACGGTCAGGTTCATCTCACCCCACACTCCTCGGTACCACTTTACTGTAGCATACAGCTTCAGGTTCACTGAGATGAACTTCCAGACCAGGCACAGTTATGGAGGAAGGGATATTCTTTATTGAAGCTTACAGATCCAGGGGAAGTTCCATAAAAGCTGGAAAAGCATCCTGCTCTACACAGGGCCAGAGAGAGAGAAAGCCAACCAGCCACCACAGCACACAGAGCAAAAACTACAGCCAAAAGGTCACAGAGCACACTTCAGGAACTCCTGCTAGACACATTTGCATATCTTTACAATGGACTCTCAAACCATCACCACACCTTAAGACCGGGGCCCCAGTGACCTTGCCTCTAGCAAGGTGATTGCAGATGCAAACTATAAGTAATAAACCACTGAATATATTGGGGGACATATATTCAAACTACCACAGTAGTGTTTCCTGTTTTCCCTTTACTCTCTTGTTTTAACTGTTATTTGAGTTTGGTTTTTTTTTCCTCTTTCCTCATGTGTGTGCTTTGCTTTCTCTTTAGCATGAAGTATTAATTCAAGTCCTTTCTATAGAGCTTGTTTACTTGTCTTAAATTACTTTAGCCTGTTTATGTTGTGGAATGTCCTTATTTCTCCAACTATTTGGATGGATAGTTTTGCAGGATAAAGTAATCTTGGTTGACAGTTGTTATTTTTCAGAACTTGGAATACATCATTCCAAGCCCTTCTGTTTTTTAAGGTTTGTTGAGTAATCTGCTGTAATCCTGATGGTCTTGCCTATATAGGTGACTTGCTTTTTCTCTGTAACTGCTTTCAATGCATTTTCTTTGGTTTGTGTGTTTACTACTTTAATTATAAAATGGAGAGGAGAGGTTCTTTTCAGGTTTTGTCTGTTTCATGTTCTAAAAGCTCCTTGTATTTGCAATGACATTTATTTTCCAGTTTGTGGAATATTTTCTTCTATGATTTTGTTGAAAACACCTGCTAAGCCTCTGGATTGAAGTTCTTCTCCTTCCACTATACTTTGAATTCTTATGTTTGATCTTTTCATAGTGTCCCAGATATCTTTAAATTTCATACCCTTCCTATTTTATCTTGTCTTGCTCTTTGTTGGACTGTATTAGATGTGCCACCTGGTCTTCTAGTTAAATATTCTGTTCTCTCCTTCATCCATTCTATTGGCAATACTTACCCCAGAGTATTTTATTTTTTTAATTTTTTAAAATTTTTTTATGTGACTGACTGTTTTTCAGTGCTAGTATTTCTTTTTCCTTACTCATGTCTTGTGGTGACCTCCTTATTTCATTAAGCTGGTTTCCTGTGTTTTCTTGGAATTCCTTCAGGAGTTTGTTTTCTGCTTTAATTCCTTTGTTGTCTTCTTTGTTTCCTTTGACTTCTTCTTTCATTTCTTTGAGTACAGATAAAATCATGTATTTTTTTAGAAAATCTTGGTCAGGCATTTCATCTAAAACTGTCTCATTGGGGGCCATTTCTGATGGATTCTAAATTTTTGGTGGGATTGTATTGGCTTGATTCTTTCTTTTTATTATATTATAATGTTGCAATTTTTGCATTCTGAGTTGATTTGATGCTTTGGTTTTCTAGTAATCTGTGCTGCATTTAGATAGGGAAATCCAACTTTCTGTACCTTCAGCATAGGTGTTTAAGGTGCCAGGTGTAGCTTTTGTACTCCAATCCAGCTGCAGAAGTAATCCTAGGTATTGAGTTTACCTGTTAGTCAAGTATTCTAGTGGGCTGGGTGGAACAATTTACTGGCAAATTCTAAAATTCAACTGAACAACATACACATTCAATAAAAACCAGAACTCTGTATGCAAGTGTGGGGATTGAAACAAAAGACAACTTTATAAAGCCAATGTCCCTAAGGGTGTGTGTTGCTCTACACTCCTTTTTCATTTCTGATTTTGTTAATTCTCTCTCTCTCTCTCTCTTTTGACTGATCAAGTTGGCCAGGGTTTTGTCAATGTTGTTTATTTTATCAATGAGCCAGGTCTTGATTTCATCAATTTATAAAATTGTTTTCATAGTTTCCATTAATTTATGCTCTAATCTTAATTATTTCTTTCCATCTGGAGCTCTTTGTCTTGGATTCTTCTTGTTTTTTTCCATTGCTTTTAGGTGGGCAGTCAGGTTATTAATTTAGGATTTCTCTGTCTTTTTAATGAAGGCATTTGGGGCTATGATTTTTCCCCTCTGGCCTATGTTTTCTCTTATTCTAGTATACCCATGTTCCAGATGTTTGTCAATTATGGGTATCCTACAGTTACCTCATATTCTGTTTGTTTGAGTTTTTGAACTTAGCAAAGTTCTGGCTTCCCAATCAGTTTCTTCTGTCTTGTCTTCCAGGTCAGAGTTTCTGTCTTCCACATGAGTGACTCTGTTGGTGAGGGGTTTTAGAGAGGTTTTTATACGTTCTATTTGATTTTTGTTTTCTGTTGTGCTATTTTGCATCATGTCCATGTCTTTTTAGAGGTATGATTTCAATCTCAGTTCTGACTTTCTTGATGCTTCCTGGAAATAATTTTTGCATTTGATCAAGTCTTCATTAAGCTCAATAAACTGGTTGTTGAGATCTTCCATTTCTTGACTCACCTTTAATTTATTCATATCTCTTTGGAAATTTCTGTCATTTTCTTCAAGTTAAGCCTATTATCAAAAGCCGAATGCTCTAGGAGACTATTCTGTTCATTTTCATTCATACAAGTTTTGGTTCTTTGACGGTTTGCTTCCAGTTCAGTGATTTTTTTTTTTTTTTTGATCAGGGTCTCATTGGTTGTTGTCATTTCATTGTGGGAATGAACTTCTCTTGATTTGATATAATTCCATTGTAGGAGTAGGCAACCTTTGTGGAACTGTCAGTTTTCTGACTTTCATTGGCTTTTGTGCATTGTTGTTTACCCATTTTAGGAAGTCTTTTATTTTATTGAGGGGGAAGCAAGTTTTTGTCCTTTGGCCCATGTACTTTCTGACTCATGTGAATAGGGATGTTGGGACCCAGTGGCCAGTCAAGATTCCAGAGCAAAAGGCCTGATTCCACAGCTCACACAAGAACCAGGCCTCCTAAAGCAAGGCACAGTGGGACCTATCAAGAAAAAGGGACTGGGAAGAGCCAGGGAACAGGGATTTAGCCTATTTATTCAGCACTGTGCCTATCTGCACACTGTCTGGCCCAGAGAACCTGGACCAGTGACCTGCTAGGATCCAGGAAACAGGGGTCTAGCCTACTCATTCCTCATATCCACAGCTGCCTGTACAATGTCCAAAATGCAATCTATTGAAGGGGCCTGACTACTGAAGGAGTGTCCTGTTCTTCAAAGTCTGGTTCCCCCCACCCCTGGATTAACAAATTGACACATCACCTTGTATTATGGAGTATAAGAAATGCAGGAATGAGAGAGTCATTGAATTTGCAACATGGTTTTTGTTTTGGAAACAGCTATGGGCAGTGTGGAGCAGATTTGCTGGATGCCTGCATGGAGCCACTTTGGATCCATGAGGATGGACCATTGGTTGCAGTGGAGAGCCAGTGGAGATGCTGGGACCACGAGATGGCTACTAAGAAGAGCTGCTGGACCCAGATGAAATTTTCCAGGACTGTGAGTAGCTTAGCTGGAGGAACAGAATTGGAACTCCAGAGACTTTTTGCTGGTTAGAATTATCAGTCTTGGAGAATCGTCACTGACTAGAGTTGTTGGACTTGGAACTACAGGATTTGATGTTTGCTCTGGTTGTTTTAAATCTTGTATTGCTTGAATATTTCTTTGCTATGCCATCTTTTGCAGTGTGAATGTTTATTCTGTGCCATTATGGGTTTTGGGGTATTTTTTTGGTATTATGGCTCAGTTAAAACACCTTGGATTATGGTGATGTTTGAACATCATTAGGATTGATAAAAAAATATGGGGACTTTTAAAGTTGGACCAAATATATTGTATTTTACATTATGTATGGATAACAGTTTATGGAGGCCAGGGGCAGAATGTGGTGGTTTAATTCAGGTGTCCTCCCACAAACTTAGGTGTTCTGAATACTAGGTTAACAGCTGATGGAGATTTGGGAACTAATGCCTCCTGGAGGCAGTATATTGTTGGGGAAGGGCTTATGGGTACTGTAGGCAGTGTCCCCTTGCTAGTTTTTGGCACAATCTCCTGTTGCTTTTGTTCACCTGATGTTGGCCAGGGGATGATGTCCACCCTCTGCTCATGCCATCATTTTCCCATGCAATTATGGAGCTCCCATTGAGTCTGTAATCCAAAATAAACCTTTATTTCCCACAACATGCTCTTGATCCAGTGATTTCTTCCAGCAATGTGAACCTGACTGCGACATGCATATATAGCTATTCAGTTTTCCAAGCACCATTTGTTGAAGAGGCTGTCTTTTCTCCAAAGAGTATTTTTGATATTTTTGTTGAATATAAGGTGGCAGCAGTTGATTGAACTTATATCTGGGTTCTCTATTCTGTTCCATTGATCTATGTGTCTGTCTTTGTGCCAGTACTATGCTGTTTTTCTCACTATGGCTCTGTAATATAGGTTCAAATCAGGTATGGTGATAAACTCAGTCTTATTTTTATTTATTTTTATTTTTTTTGGTTTTGCGAGGTAGGGTCTCACTCTGGTCCAGGCTGACCTGGAATTAACTATGTAGTCTCAGGGTGGCCTCGAACTCTCGGCGATCCTCCTACCTCTGCCTCCCGAGTGCTGGGATTAAAGGCGTGCGCCACCACGCCCGGCCTCAGTCTTTTTTTTGGTGCTCAAAATTATTTTGGGTCTTCAAGGATTTCTGAGCTTCCTAATTTTAAAAAATTTCTTTGAATAATGCTATTGGAATTTTAGTGGGTATTGCATTAAATGTGTAGATTGCTTTTGGTAAGATTGACATTTGCCTAATATTGAGTCTTCTAATCCAAACATGGGATATCTTTCCATTTCCTAGTGTCTTCTGAAATTTCTTGCTTGAGTGTTTTAAAGTTCTCATTGTAGGAATCCTTCACTTCCTTGGTTAGGTTTATTTCAAGGTACTTAATTTTTTTGAGACAGTTATGAATAGGAGTGATTCACTGATTTCATTCTCAGAATGTTTGTTGTTAGTATATAGGAAAGCTATTGAGTTCTATGAGTTTATTTTGTATCCTGATTTGTTGATAAAAGTGTTTATTAACAGTTTGATGGTAGAGTCTTTAGGGTCCTTTATGTATAGAATCAAATCATCTGCAAGTAATGATAATTTGTTCTCTTCCTTTCCAATTTGTATCCCTGTTATGTGTGTCTCTTGTCTTATTGCTATAGCTAAGACTTCCAATATTATATTAAATAAAAGTGTGAACAGTGGACCCCCTTGTCTTGTTCCTGTTTTTAGTGGAAAATTTTATCCCCACTTAGTCAAGTTTTTCCCCACTTAGTATTATGTTGACTGTAGGTTTATCATAAATATGTAGAGATATGTTCCTTCTATTCTCAGTTTCTGTAGGACTTTTAGTATGAAAGGATGTTGGGTTTTGTCAAATGCCTTTTCTGCATCTACTGAGATAATTATGTGATTTTTGTCCTTCAGTCCATTTATAGAGTGTGGTAGTTTGAATATATGTCCCCCAATATATTCAGTGGTTTATTACTTATAGTTTGCATCTGCAATCACCTTGCTAGAGGCAAGGTCACTGGGGGCCCCCGGTCTTAAGGTGTGGTGATGGTTTGAGATTCCATTGGAAAGATATGCAAATGTGCCTAGCAGGAGTTCCTGAAGTGTGCTGTGTGACCTTATGGCTGTAGTTTTGCTTTGTGTGCTGTGGTGGCTGGTTGGCTTTTTCTCTCTCTGCCTGGCCTTGTGAGAGCAGGCCGCTACTTCTGCCGTTATGGAACTTCCCCTGGATCTGTAAGCTTCAATAAATAATATCCCTCCATAACTGTGCCTGGTCTGGAAGTTCATCTCAGCGAACCTGAAGCTGTCTGCAACAGTAAAGTGTATACCATTTATTGATTTATATATGTTGAATCATCCCTCTATCTCCAGGATAAAGTCTCCTTTGTTGGGGTGAATGGTATTTTTGATATATTCTTGTACTCTGTTTGCCAATATTTTATTGCAAATTTCTGCACATATGTTCATGAGGGTGATTGGTCAGTAATTTTCTTCTTTGGTTCTGTCTTTGTCTGGTTTTGGTATCAGGGCAAGACTGACTTCATGGAAGGAGTTTGGTAGAATTCCTTCCTTTTCTATTTTATGGAAAAGTTTGGGGAGCATTGATGTTAGTTCTTCTGTGAAGGTCTGGTTAAATTTATCAGTAAATCCATCTGCACCTAGAACTTTTTTAGTTGGAAGATTGTTTTTATAACTCCTTGGCTCTCCATACTTGTTATAGGTCTATTTAAGTGGTTAATCTCATCTTGATCTAATTTTGGTAGGTCATAAAAATCAAGGAAATCACCCATTTCTTTCAGATTTTCAAACTTAGTGGAGTATATGGTCTGAAAATATGTCCTTATGATTTTCTGAATTTCTTTGGTATCTATTGTAATGGTACTTTCTTCACCTCTAATTTCATTAATTTTTCTTTCTCCTTCTTTCAGTCAGATTTGCAAGATTTATCAATCTTGTTTATCTTTTCAAAGAACCAACTCTTTGTTTCATTGATTCTTTTTTTTTTTTGCTTGTTTCTATTTATTTCTGCCCTAATTTTTTTATTTCTTCCTATGTACTGATTTTTGGTTTGCCTTGTTCTTCTTTTTCCAAGGTGTTAAGGTGATGCATTAAGTTGTTGTGACATTTTTATAATTTCTTAATATAAGCCCTTAAAACTATAAATTTCCCTCTTAGGACTGTCTTCATTGTGTTCTCATTGTCATTTGATTCTATGATTTTTTTTTAAATGAGAATGGGCATGCCAGTGCCCTCTCAGCTGCTTTGAACTAAGTCCACATGCATGTGCCCCCTTGTGTGCATGTGCAACATTGCATGCTTGCATCACTTTTGTGTCTTACTAAGCATGGGACCTAGAGAATTGAATGGGCATTCTTGGCTTCACAGGCAGGTGCCTTAACCATTAAGCCATCTCCTCAGCCCTGATTCTATGATTTTATTAATTTCCTTTATTTCTTCATTGACCCATCCATCATTTAGTAGTATATTGTTTAGTTTCCATGATTTTGTATATACTATATAACTTTTCTTGCTTTTGATTTGTAGGTTGATCCCAGTGTGTTCAGAAGGAGAGCAAGGAATTATTTCAATTTTCCTGTATTTGTTAAAGTTTGCTTTGTTTCCTACTATATGGTCTACTTTGGAGTATGTTCCATATGCTGCTGAAAATAATGTGTATTCTGCAGCATTTGACTGAAATTTTCTGTAGATACCTGTTAGGTCCACTTGTTCTATGACATCATTTAATTTAGATGCTTCTCCATTTATTTATTTATTTATTTATTTATTTATTTATTTATTTATTTATTTATTATTTACTTATTGCCAGGATGGCCTGTCAATTGATGAGAGCAGGGTACTGAAGTCACCCCCTACAACTGTATTTGGTGTTATCTGTGGCCTTAATTCTAAATAGTGTTTGTTTGATGAAATTGGGAGCACCATGCTAAGGCCATATATGTTTAGGATTTTAATGTCCTCTTGTGTTCCTTTAATCAATATAAAGTGACCTTCTTTTTAAAAATTTTTATTATTATTATTATTTATTTATTTATTTTTGGAGAGAGAGACAGAGAGAGATAGACAGAGAGGGAGAGGGAGACAGAAATGGGCGTGCCAGCAGTCTCTCAGCTGCTGTGAACGAAATCCAGATGCGTGCACCCCCTTGTGGGCAAGTGTGGCATTGTGCCCTTGCCTCACTTTGCATCTGGCTAAACGTGGGACCTGGAGATTGGAACCACTGGACATTGGAACCAGCATTCTTAGGCTTAGCAGGCAGGCGCCTTAGCCACTAAGCCATCTCTCCAGCCTAAAGTGACCTTCTTTATCTTTACTTACCAATGTTGGTTTGAAGTCTACCTTGTGAGATATTAAGATAGCAACACCTGCTTGTTTTCTAGGCCCAATTGCTTAAAACACCATTTTCCAACCTTTCACCCTAAAATAGTGGCCATATTTTATGGAAACATGGGTTTCTTGGAGGCAACAAATAGAAGGCTCCTGCTTTTTAAACCAGTTTGCAAACCTGTGTCTGTTGGTTGGGGCACTGAGGCCATTGATATTAAGAGTTATTATTGAAAGGTGTGCATTTATTCTTTCCATTCTTGTTTTGTAGTTCTTTTAGTTTTACCTTTGCTCTCTTATATTAACTAGTGGTTGAGTATGGTTTATTTTTATTGGTTCCTTTTGAGTGAGCTATTCTTTCTCTTCAGCATGGAGGATACTTTCAAGTATTATCTGTAGAGCTGGTTTAGTGTTAATATTATTTTAGTCTGTTTTACTGTGGAATATCCTTATTTCTCCATCTATTTGGATGGATAGCTTTGCAGGATAAAGTAATCTTGGTTGACAGTTGTTATTTCTCAAAACTTGGAATACATCATTACAAGCCCTTCTGTTTTTTAAAGTTTGTTGCATAATCTGGTGTTATCCTGAAGGGCTTGCCTTTGTATGTGACTTGATTTTTCTCTCTAACTGCTTTCAGTATAATTTCTTTGGTTTGTGTGTTTGGTAGTTTAATTATGACAGTGAGAAGTTCTTTTCTGATTTTGTTTTTTTTCTGTTTGGCATTCTAAAGGCTTCTTGTATCTGCATTGTCAATCACTTTCCATATTTGGGGGAAGTTTTCTTCTATGATTTTGTTGAAAATCTCTGCTATGTCTTTGGAGTGAAATTCTTCTTCTACTATGCCCCGAATTCTTATATTTGATCACTTCATAGTGTCCTGAATGTACTGAAATTCCAATTTATACCCTCCTATTAGTTTGTCTGTCTCTTTGCTTGACTGTATTAGATCTGCCATCTGGTCTTCTAGTTTAGACATTCTTTAATCTCCATGGTCCATTATACAGGTGAGACTTTCTACAGAGTTTTCTGTTTGACTTAGTCCGATTTTTATTTTTAATACTTCTGACTTTTTTTTTCATTATTTCTATTTCCTTACTTATGTCCTTGTTGATCTCCTTCTTTCATTAAGTTGGTTTCCTGTGTTCTTCTTCAGGAGTTTATTTTCTTTTTTGATTTACTTGCATATATATTGGAATCTTTGTCAAGCATTTCATCTAAAACAGTCTCATGGGACTTGTTTCTTGAGTTAATTTCATTCTTGGATTTTCTAATTATCTGCAATTATCTTAGCCACATAAGTCCAATTATATATACCTTCTGGGTAGGATTTTAAGGTTCCAACTGTAGTTCTTATACTCCTAGAAAACAGCAGAATTGACCCTAGGTGGTAAGTTTACCTGCTATTCAAGTATTCTAGTATACTGGCTGGAGCAATTTACTGGCAAATTCTAAAATTCAACTGAGCAATATACACATTCAATCCAAACCAGCACAGAGTGTTTATGCAAGACTGGAATTTAAAACAAACAGATAGTCTAATAAAGCTAAAGTCCCTAAGTGTGTATATTACCTCACACCCTTAATCTTGTCAACTGGGAGACTGAGACTTTTGGTAGGAAATGGCTACCAGGTCAGCCTGGGGCTGAGTCAGACCCTGCCTCCAATAATGACAGAAGAAAAAGACAAAGGTCCCATGAATCATGAAATGTGAAAGGCAACAATAATGAACCCTCAAATACAGCTTATTTGAGAATGATAAAGCCAACCAAGAATATTTAACACATAGCCTTCTCTGACATGGAAAGAGAGATTAGCACTTCCAGTGCAGGCCTAAGTACCTGCTTTTGTGTCAGTAGTCCCTGTTATCCTTGGGATGGCTTCCAGTCTCACCAATGCTGATTGTCCACCTTTATCCTTCTGTGTTACAGTGTGGATCTGGTGTTCTTATCAGCTGTGCTGGATGGCCTGTGGCTGGGAGTTTAATGAGTTCTCTGGTGGTTCACTGCAGCACTGGTGGTTGGGGGATGGAAGAGAGTGGATGATGCCTGGAGTTGTACCAGAGCTGCTCAGCTAGTCCTGTTTATGTTCTCCTTCAGCAGCTGTTTAACTGGTGCCTGCCATTTTCCCCTTTAGTTTTCTTGACTTTGTAAGGAGGCTGGAGTGGAAAATCCCTCCACCTGGTTTCTGCCCCTGGAGCTCTGACATGGACCAGGGCCACTGGCACCTCTGTGGGATTCTAGCCAGTTTCCTCCTTTCTAGAAGACTTTAGTCTTTCCTGTCTCTCTGCTGTGGTTAATAATAACTTATACATCTTCACTTTCGGTAGAAGAGTATATTTTGCTGTCTTTCTACTTAGTTTCCTCTGTAGGCTGGTTTGGTGTGGCTCCGATGCCACCATCTTACCCAGAAGAATGAAATCCACAGACTGTAGAGGGTGAAGTTTAGAACTATTTTATTATAAAACATAGGAGGAAAGAAGGCAGTGCTTCTGCTGAAAGGCAGGAGGGGCAGCCCAGAAATGAGAAAGGCTTGCCTGGTGACTATAATTAGGGTCTTTTATGGAATTTACTGGATGGGGGCTGAGCTGATGAGTTCAGTTCCCATGCCAGATGTTCAGGTACTTTTCAATTTTAGATTTGTAATCTTATTTGTGTCTTCCTGTCAGGTTTTTAGGGACTGGGAAATTCCTTAAGACGAGATAAGGAAATACCAGATCTTATGCTATATGTTGAGGTCCCTAGCAAACTTACTTACATCCCCTGTCAGATTTTAGGGGGAAAAATTTAGGAAAAAATCCAGATTCTCTCCTTGTAGGATCAGAGATATTTCCTGAAGTGCTTTTACCCTGAATTGCCTAGTCAATTTCTGTACCCACAACACTCACACACCAATGAATTCACTATAACTACCTAAAATATTCTTACTTCCTCCTTCAATCACCCTGGCATCTAGAAATGAGATTTTAGAAGACAAAATGAGCATTTCATCTTTGAAAATTTGTCATACTATCTTCCTTTATGACATTTTGCAAATAATGTTTTCGTTTTAATCTGTTAATATGCAGAAGTTGCATGCCAGAAAAACATAATTTCACAAGGAATGATATGATTTGATGGAAAAGTTAATGTTAATCTCAATTCAATGCTAGTTTTTCCTTTTCCAGGGGGTGTGATCCAGGGCCAGACACTTTGAGTCTGTTACATAAATGGTCCCAGTGTATTCTCCCTACTTTTTCTTTGTTATTTACTTCATGCCAGCAAGCTTGGTTCAGTAGACTAAAACATATTGCTGTCAAACCCTTTTTTTATAATTTTTTGTTTGTTTGTTTTTCAAGGTAAGGTCTCACTCTAGCTCAGCCTGACCTGGAATTCACTATGTACTCTCAGGGTGGTCTCAAACTCACCTTGATCTTCCTATCTCTGTCTCCTGAGTGCTGGGATTAAAGGCATGGTCCACCACACCCAACAAACTCAAATTCTTATATATCCAATTGATTTAAATGTCATCCAAGTTGAAAAACATTTCACACACTTAAAGCCTATCAGCTTTTCATGTTCTACAAAATAAGCTCAATATCAGTTAACTAGAAGAAGCTGGACATCTACTCCCTCACTCACTCTCTCACTCAGAGAGCTCTCTTGTTGTTGAAACACGAGATGCCTCACTTAGCCAAGTGAGCACCATGTCAGACATCTTCTCTTACATGAATACTTAGGCCATTTCCCTTCTAGATGGACTTTGTACCATGTTCCCTAAACAACCTTTTTCTGGGAAGGACTCATGCATGAACATGAAGCACAGGCCCACAGCTGTGTCAGTGACTCCCCTGTTTATGTCTTTATCCAGGTCAGCCCTGAGCTCCTTGAACTTCACCCAGCCTCATTTATAAATGAGGAAATGTCATTCATCCATCAATTTTGTTTGAAGAAAGTCTTACATCACAACCAACATTTAATTTGGGGAAATTAAATATGATAGTCTTGCATTTGCAATTGGTTCATAGAAGTGGAATATGCACCAAGGAATGAAAAGAGCTCAGACATTTGTAATCATTCTATCATTTGGTTAAGCATTTATTAAAACCCTGTCAGAGGCTGGGGGTGAATGTTGAGGAGGCGGACTGAACAATTTGGATCAATCTCATCTTTCAAAGTAATTGATAATATCCATTATACTCAAATATCTGAGGATAAAAGACTTGAGGTGATTGAATTCAGGGTCATTTTCAACAGAATGTTAGTCAGCATTAAAGATGGCAGAAAAGGTCTTTAAAAGGAAGGATACAAGTAATATTTTCCAAATTCAGATTCAGTATAGTCACTTTATCTGTTGGTTGGGAGAGACAAGTAAATAAACAGAATAAGCAGAATAAGCACTTACCTGTGGCATCATGGGTAGTAGCAGCATAAGTGCAGGGCATGGTGAGATCATACAAACCAGGTGCTTCTTCAAAGAGCCATGCCATCTGAGGCACATATTCTCTCAACTGTGCAACCCAGCAAACCAAACTGTTTTGATACAAGAATATGCAAAGATATCCAAGCCAGATGTTAGTTATGTAAAAATGCTATTGTTAATTAGAATCAAAGATCCTTTTCACTTTGCAGCCACCCCAATTTCCTGTGTGATCACAGTAGCACCTGCTATACTCTGTATCACTGTGTCATAGTAAGTACTATTATGAACAGAATCTTTTGTGGGGCTTAGGACTCAGATTTATCTTAGAATTTCACTTCAAAGGTCTGTGATATCAGAAAAGTGTTATAATTCACTTGTGACTATTTGCCCCATTAATAAATAGCACTAAAATATCTATAATAAAATACCTAGCAGAGCCTCCACATTGAGTTCCATAGTGGCTGTACCACTTCACATTCCCAGCAACAGTGTATAAAGGTTCTTATTTCTCCATATCCTCACCAGAATTCCTTGTCATTTGTTGTCTTGATGACACCATTCTGACTGGGTCAAAATGGAATCTAAAGGAACTTGAATTTAAACTTCCTTGATAAGTAAGGATAGTGAATATATGTTCAAATGTTTATTGTCTATTTATTTCTTTTTATTGACAATTTTTACACATGTATATGATGTATTTTGATTGTAATCTCTTCACATGACTTTCTTTCTCCTTTCCACTGAACTTCTTTCAGTTAGTCTCTCTTCTACTTCAATGTATTTTTTTTTTTGCATGTGGATGTGACCTTCTGAGTTTATTTAGGGTTGCCTACATGGGCACATCTGGGAAATTAGTTATCAGAGCACATCGATCAATATTTCTTTTGAGAACTACTTAGTCAGTTCATTGTCCATTTATTGATTTATGTTTTGTTTCTGTTTTTTTTTTTTTTTTTTAGAGGTAGGGTCTTACCCTAGCCCAGGCTGACCTGGTATTAAAACTCACTCTGTAGTCCCAGGTTATGCTCAAACTCATGGCAATCCTCCTACCTTAGCCTCCTGAATGCTGGAAAAAACACTTGTGCCACTAAACCTGGCTGATTTTTGAAGTTCTGTATATGTTATAGATATTAATATATCGTTGACAAAAGATTTTTATGATTCTGCAGACTCTCTTCTCTTACAATATGTTTGAAAATGCCCCATGGATACTGATTACTTTGTATGATAACTTGTAAAATTAATTTTCAAAACTTGAAAATTGTATTCTTGTAATATTGAATCAAAGCAAGAATTTATTGAAAAGTAGAAAGGAAATAGAGGTGGCATTGGCAGAATGATTATATCATTCTGAAACATGAGGAGGGAAGGAAAAGAGGGAGGGAGAAAGAAAGAAAAGAAAGAAGGAACAAATCAAGGAAAAGAAGAAAGGAAAGAAGGAAGGAAGGAATGAAGAATGCAGAGCAATAGTCTTAGAAAACAAAGAAACCCTGTAAAAGTCTTGTCTAGGTTGATGAAAACCAAACAACAAATTTAGCTATTGGACAGGTCCTTTATTTGTCTAGAGGGGCTACCAAGATATTCCCACCTGCACCATCAGGGGCTGAAAGTCACCTGGGGAAAATAAGCCTGTGAATTTAACAGTGAAATCTGAAGTCAAGGTATATATTGTGTCAGCTCTCTAACTTGCACATCACAGGTCATTGTGCAGTATGTGAGCTCTTCCATGTGTGTGGCCTTTCTCATGTGTGTTTATTTCATGTTTGTGGGCTTTATTTCATTTGTGGTTGCTCTTTCAAATGTGGGAACACTTCCATTTGTGTGTCCATTCTTGCATGTATGTAATCTCTTACATGTATGTGTAATGTTTTCTATTTGTAGGGTCTCTTCCATGAGTGTAAGAGGTCTCTCATACATTGACATGTTCCCATGCAGGTCTCTTCCATGGTCAGGTCTCTTCTATGTGTGTGTGTGTGTGTGTGTGTGTGTGTGTGTGTGTGTGTGTGTGGGAGGGCTCTTCCATGTGTGGGGTAGCTCAGTAATTACTTACATAGGTCCCACTGGCTTACCAGGCAGGTGCTGTAGCTCAGCACTTCTTTCCTGCTGGGTTGAGCCCTTGGCAAATCTATCATGATTCAGGCCAAGGATACTGCACAATTTCACTGGGTTACCATCAAACAAATAGCTTCAAAAGGTCCCATTCCACCACTTCTACACACACACACACACACACACACACACACACACACACACACACACCTGCTTTCTTCTCACATTCTTGGAAAGTAGCCCCTCCTCTTCTCCCTGTCCCCCCACATTTTCTTCTCACATTGTTGGAAAGTTGCCTTACCTCTTCTTGCTGCTCAGAATCAATTTAAAAGAGAATTGAGTCACTTTCTTGACAGAAGAAATCTTTAGAACCAAGATATACAAAGGTCCCAGGAATCCAGCAGATTATAGCTCACTTCACAGCGAGCAACCCTTTAAGAACTAGGCATTCATTCTACTATCAGGGTCCAGATTGTGGAGCAGGGGACAGAGAGCCTTAACACAACTCTACAATGCTGATATGTGGGGGCACTACCACCTCTATCCCTTGATTCCATCTTCTCTTCTGATAGGATTGCAATACTTAGAGATCTCTGAATCGTGCCATTTTGTGTCTTGAGTAATGACACCATGACTTTCCAGAGAATAGTTAACCATACAGGTGCCACCTGTTTGTAACAACATATCAAGCTAACTTTTAGATTTCTATCAGCCTCAAGGCCATTGGACACTGCTCACAAATCCCTATACATTGTCACCTCTGACCACATTGTTCTCACAGCACACAACAAAGATACCCACATTAAATCCTCATTCTTATACTCACCAAGCCACATTCCTCTCTGATAACTTTCAATGACTCTTGAGTGTGGCCTTAATGCAGCTTTCATCCATCTTCAACTTCAATGGGCATTTTATTCTAGTAGGAGGTTTAAGTCACGTATCACTGTCAGGTCTGATAATTGTATGGCCCAGGTTTCATGGCTGCTTGGCCTGTCACTAGAACACTTTCTATTCCAGGCTCACACATGCTTTCAGCCTTTCATGACACCAATACATGGTATTTTTCAGTGTTCTCATATCCCCGTATAGCTTCACTTGTCTTTCTCGTGTCACTTCTAGGAGAATAGTCCAACTCCTTCAAGAACCAGATATCATGATAGGATTGAGTTACAAGATATTTTCTGGGGAAGTGTCTGCCACCATAAGAGAGACCCACAGGTATGTGTGAAGATCCTCAGGCAGTGCACAAGTATGGTACCCATGAGTTGAGAGGTGAGGGATGTAGGGTATCATTGAAACTTGCATTAATAGACTAATGCAAACCCTAAGGTTGCCTAGAAAGAATCTCATACTGGGTAAGAATATCTTGATTCTAGTACCCTGCCATGCTAATCATTATCTAGGAGAAGACCAGGGAAGAAAACCTGACTGGAATCATCGGTGGTTCCCAACAAGTAGCTCTCAATAACTGTACTCAAGGTAACTCTGACTCAGGGAAAATGGAGTAACAGAACCATGTAGTCCTGAGTTGGTTGCATTTTCAAGGTGTCAATGAACTTGCAACTTGGTTTGAACTTGAAGCCTCCTTGACACATGTGATTTTCTTCTTTAGTTTCTCCTACTTTTTAGCAACTCGCATTATGCTGGATCTGTGGGAAATAGACAGAAACTTTATTTATATCTCTTCAAAGAACCATTCAGATTACATGTGTAGTCAGTGCATTTGTTAGCTCAAACAGTCAACACATACACACACACTCTCCTCAATCCAGTCAGTGACCAGAGAGTGATTATCAAATTCACAGTCCTGGTAAGTCTTTAGACTTTGTGTTTTCTAAGTGTTTTTGAAACATGCTTAGTTACCAAATATTTCACTCTATTAGCATGTGATGACAGAAGGAGCTAGTGAAGGAAAACATGATGTGCTCTACTTGATTTTATAAGGTGACCTCTAGACCTAGTTAACAAATCCTGCCACATATGAAGGTATACTTAGCCCATTTATGACCTAGTCAGGATAGCAGGCCTTTTCCCTGTTATCTCAGTACTGTTAGGTATCTCTAGTGAAATATCTGGGAAGTGACATTCAGAAAGTGTCTTTCTGCGGGTCTTCATAGAGCTTTGATTTTGCGTAGGCACATCTATTTCTCCCCAGCATCACTTTTCCAGGGAGCATCACTTATGAGTGAACCTTTCAAACTCATACACATGCAACACAGAATGGTAGGAAATGTTTGCTATTCATATCTGTGAGACTCAGTCTCTCTGGAGTCCCATATTCTTAGTGGTCAAATGAGAAGAACACTCAAATCTACTTTCATGGCCAGAGAAAAGTTCCCAGTCTGTCCATCATGAGTTTCAGGTGACCTCAGATTTCCTTATCAAAGGAGAATATTGAAACATAAGCAGATGGATACAGAGGAGTCTTTTGTGCCTGTGCTAGTGCCTGTGATTATGCTTAGTAAGAAGTAAAATTAAATATTTAGGAGCATTTAGAGAAAAGGGGTAGAGATATCACATCAACAACACAATCACAGGATGCCTCTCATATTTATTGTATTTTATATGAACAAATTGGACAGAAAAGCAAAGCAAAACTTATTCTCTCACAGGAAGCTTAAGATGTACTACTATATAGTATATTGAATCCTCATTCTAGAAGACTTTAAATATTAGTTAACCACAAAATGTGCTTCCTTTTCAATATTTGAAACTTCTCCTTTGAAGAGCTTGCCCATATATTTTAGCTACTTGGAAAATGGCATTGTGCAACAGATGGCATTCAATGCCTTCCAAGTGCTGCAGGCAGGCTCACTGCTGTGTACATGAGGAAGAGCCACACTCTGGGGACATGGCACTGTCTTACCAGACCTGTGGCTTTCCTTTGTACCTGTTTACATTATTTGTCTTTCAAGAATAGTTTTTTTCACCATTTGCTTTAGTCTATTCTAAGGACTTTCTCCAATTCAACTCTTGTAGTAGATTTATCCCATTGTTCTTTTATATTTGTGTTTCTTTGTTTTTGAACACAGAATAATACTTATTCAAACACATAAGCTTATGGAGGCCATTTCACATTCAAACCACCAAACAGGATCTCCTGTCTGGCCTTAAGTATGTCACTGGGTTTGTTGTAACTGTAAACTTAATGGTACTGAGCCATGCCAATAATAGGATTATAAGGGCTGATGGATCTGGCTCATTGACATCTACCCACTGTGACATTTCCTGACCTTGTCCATGCCCTTCTAAGTCCTGGTCCACAGTAGTCTTTTATAATCTTTCCTTCCTGATCCTTAAGACACTCAACCGACTTGCTTTCTTGACTCATTTAAATTCCTTTCCAAAAACAAGAGGAATGTTTTAATGATCCTTTCTGATATTCTCTGTGGTTAGAAAATTTTAAGGCCCACTTCAAATCTTTCCTTTTTACCAGGTCACCCCGTATAATTGACTATACCACTGTCAGCCTATGCAGGGGAATTGTATCCTGTCCTACCTTCTCTGCTTTATCCAATCTAATAACTCTTAGATCTATGGAAACATACCATGCTGCTTGAAGATTGCATGACTTTGCACAAAGCCCCTCAGTCTATTGCAAAGGTCTTAGCTTACATGAACAACTATCATGCATTTTTCAAAACCCAGATCAAAAATTTATCTCTGAAACCTTCTTTGACATTTCTAAACTAAATTGAACATCTAATTTTCACCACAGTTTACATTTGGAACTGAAAATATCTTTAGTTCTTGATACAACACATGGTACAGAGGAGAAGAGATGAAGAGTTTGAAAAAGAGAAGGTTTTTGAGAAGAGAGGAATGACAGGAAGTGTAACAAGTTTTGTTTTAGAGTGGTTGAATGTGCATAGCAAAGCTTTCAATTGTTGGTTCTTTGCTGTCATTGGGCTGTCATTGCTCAACATACTATCTTTTCATTAGACATGACAATTGGGTGTTCCCACTTCACAGAACACCTACTGTTGAGGAGTTAAGCTATATATGATTCTTCATCTGAAGGTGGTGAAAACAAGCTGGGAGTTCAAAGAGATTCAACAGTGTAACCCCAACCATTGCCCATAATGCCATAATGAAGGGAGCCTCATCTGAGGCTGATTCTCTAATAAAGGACACTGTGTCTGAGGCCGAGGAAGGGTTAGTGACCACCTTACATATTTTATAGCTGCCTCTTCTACTGCTTATTGCTTTCTTATGAAACTACTCTCAGAAGACCACCTGCTATGGACCACATTCTCTTCCATAACTTAGATTCTTCTTTCTCTAGTCAGGAACACAGAGTATTTGTCATCAGAACCCAACTAAAAATCACAGTTCCACCACACTTAATCATCAGGAAGTCATCTAGACATTTAAAAACTAGTTTCTTATGAAGGTCAAAGGAGGTGGTGTTTTACATAGACAGTAGATTTAATCCTGTTCTCCAGCAAAATGTTGAAAGTGTTGGTTGTCAAGGACTTCAGGATCATGTATTCCATGGTCTTCAAACTCTGGCCACTGTGTCAGACTGCTTGTTCAAAGACTGGGAACACTAGCCTTTGAATTTCATGATAAATAGGAATGAAGCTCTGGCACTACATTGACTGAAAATAGTCATGAAGATGATTGAACACTAGGCATCACCAAAACAAATGTCAAATTCATTCTCTCCCCTGCTTCCCTGCCTCTTATGGCACTGGGTAAACATAGCTTTCAAATGAGATGGAGAGGGAGCTACATTTCTTTTCTATGTTTTTTTGTTGGCTGAGAAAATACTTGAGCACATGAGTTCCAAGCCAAGATTATCCAATCAGAAGGTAGGGATGGGTGATTCAGCTCCTTTCCACATGTGCCCTTAGGAAACTGAGCACTTTTGGTGGGGGGTTCAGGCTGGGCTCAGAAATCAATGATGTTGGGGGTAATTTGTAAAAAAAGAGTGGTGAAGAAGTAGTTCCCATGAACATGAGGACATGGGATTTCTCTTTAAGCACAGGAACTTTCTCCATTGATTCATAGATAAGACTTCCTCTGTACATGTCCAGGGAATAGAAGTTGAAGCAGGTATGATTTATAGAACATGAGAATCAAATCATCTTAGAAGAGAACTGCAGTTTTCAGAGTAAGCTATCAGTGAAATGAACCAACTAGCAGAGGCAGGTGAGGCCTGTTTTAGTGATGTGTGACTTATCTCAGAAAGACAATTTGCATACCATCTACTTCATCTAGAAGGATCCACACCTTAGATGAGGCATGTAGCCACTGGCAGGCCATGTAACACAAAGAATTTTACTGAACTCAGGCTGGGGAAATGGCTTAGCATTAAGACATTTGCCTGCAAAGCCTAGGGACCAGTTAAATTCCCCAGGACCCACATAAGCCAGATGCACAAGGGGACACATAAGTTTGGAGTTAGTTTGCAGTGACTGGTGATCCTGGCATGCCCGTTCTCCTTTCTCTCTGTCTGCCTCTTTTCTTTATCTCTTTCTTAAATAAATAAATAAATAAATAAGACGTTTTTTAAAAGAATATTGCTGAACTCAGCTAAGCCTGTCAACTCAACAATAAGACAGGTACTTCAAACTAGACAATCTGATCTTTTCCCCATATATAAAATTCTTGAGATCTAACTAGTCCAGTGGGTTTTCTATTCTTTTCTCTTCTTTCATTCAAAGAATGATTGTGTTGTCTTGGGTACAAATAAATGGTTTATATTTCCATTATTTTGTAGAGCCATGTGCCTAAGAAATGTATTACTGAGTCAAAATAGAGGACCAACCAATACTGCCTAAAAGAAAATGCAACCAATTTAAAATACTAGCTTCAGTAGGATGGCTCAGATGCTAACTCAAACAAAAAATAAAATAACTCTTCATAATAAGCTATTAGATCTAAGGCAGAATTGTGTTTAAGGCCAACCTAAATACTGATAATAAAAATGAAAAATAGTGAAATAATGGCACTTCCTGAAATAAATTATAGAATATGGATACTTGAAATGCTGAATATTTCCAGCATTTTCTCTTGTTTATTAAGTCTTGAGAGTCCATAGTTGATTTCACAGATTATTAGATATTATTTAAATATTTAAGAGCTATTTGAAACATTCCAAAAGGGAAAAAGTAGAAAATATTTTTCTTTAAAAGATATGTGGAGCAGGGCTGATTATGCTCTTCCCACTGCAATTGATTTCATTCAATAACTTTGCAATGTAGTGTGAAAAAAGAGGTGTGTCTTATTGTATCTGACAAGAGCAGTGTGTCATTTTAGTTTATGGGAAGAATCTGTTATTCATGCATTATGTCTAGTCTGTTTCAAAGTAGCTTTGCCCATAGCAAAAGAAAGTTATGGAAGCTAAAGTACTGCTGCCATGTTCTTTGTCACATCAGAAACACAGCCATCAGTGACTCCTGTGTGTACTATGATGTTCACATCAGTATAATCAGTTTGGTGGTAAATTCTGTGGAGTCCAACCTCACATTGAGAGGGCAACATGGTATGGTCCTGCATCAATTCCTTCCAAACATCACACACAGCCATTTTCACTGAAGGAGAACATGTTATCTACCAGGAGTTCATCATGGAGACAGGTACAAGAGGAAGATGATGAAGTGACCCTATGCTTCTTGAAGGGCTCCCGTGCTTCCCAGAGGAAATGAACCTCAGGTGTAAGGTAGCAGCCTGTGTGGCTTTATGTGTCACTTTGTGGCACCTATTCTTTTCTTAGCAGTAACAGTGGAGAGGTGGGTGCACTAAGCTTGCCTGGGGATCCTGCAAACCACAATATCACTGGATTGTCTTGGGCAAAATAAATACTCTTCTGAGTTTGTATTTAAAAAACAAAGACACCAATATTTATAGGTGTAACTTGGAGCAAAATGAATGAGAGAGGCTAGAAAAGTATGAGGTTCTCTGAAAGTATATATTGAAAATAATTAGACATAGCATATATGTTTCAAATGTATGGAGAATAAGGGAAAAGTGTTGGGACCACTGTGTGCTTAACTAAAAGAGGACATTGAGATCATCCTCTCCAAGATGTAGGGAATCTTACAAAAGAGGGAGCAAAAAGAACGTAAGAACAAGAAGCTGGGGAGGAGAGCTGCGAAACCACATCTTGTAGAAATGACATGGCCATTACACTCGTGGATTCATAGCAACTGTGTTCTCCTGCATGCAACTGAACTTGCCAATGCTTCACCATTAACCAAAGAAGATATATGAGACCCCACAGCTCACATAATAGCTAATGATAGCTGATGGTTGATGGGAGAGGTCAGGCTCATTAGTGGTGTACCCACTGGTAAATTGCCCATTACACAGTGGTAGAACCCATGATCACGCAAGCAACCCTAATCTAATTCTATCGGCTAATTTTAAAAAGCATGAAAGGGGGCTGGAGAGATGGCTTAGCGGTGAAGGCATCTGACTCCTAAGCCTAAGAATGCTGGTTCCAATCTCCAGATCCCATGTTTAGCCAGATACAAAGTGACGCAAGGGTGCAATGCTGCACTTGACCACAAGGGGGTGCACACATCTGGATTTCGTTCGCAGCAGCTGAGAGGCTGCTGGCGAGCCGATCTCTATCTGTCTTCCTCTCCCTCTCTCTCTGTCTCTCTCTGTCTCTCTCCAAAAAAAAAAAAAAAACATGAAAGGGATTACTGAGGGAAGAGGGTATGAGTGGGAAAGGAGGGGAGTAACAGAGGGTAATTGGAGGGAATAAGATCAAAATACATTACATTCATATATGAAAATGTCATGAAGAGCCAACCTGATTCCATTTTAACAGCAAGAGCTTTTTTGATATAATGACTAAGTTAAGTTTCTGTCTCTTTAAATTTCTACATCTGAGCTGGGGCCACAAATTGTTCCCTCATTACTGTTCCCAGGATTGTGTATTCATAATGTTCCGGTAAGTAGTTTAACTGTAATGGCTGGTCTGCTTCTGTCACCATGCTTGCTTGCCTGTGAAAACCTCCTACCCTGTGATTTCTATGGTTTTTGCCCTATAAAAGGAGCCTGAGAAGCTGACTCAGGGCTGTTCTCTACACCCCTGCCTTAGGAAGGCAGCCGCTGGACTGGCTCTATTGTGCACAATTAAAAGCTTGCTTCAATTTGGACATAATTTGTGGTTGGTGGTCTTTATTCTTGCAAATTCTGGGTTAACAGTCAAAAATAAATAAAATATTAAGTTCATTTTTTTTTCTTTTTTGAATACTCACTAATTAAGGGGAAAGTCTTATGTGGTTCATGAAGCTCACCTAAAACTCCTAAGAAACTTACAAGATCCAGGAGGCCCATGCTGGAGGGAATAAAATGTAGTAAATAAGTATAGTGAAGGAAGCACCATTGGTGAAGCTGCCTCATATTGTGCAGCAACTTCACTGATGCATTGATGGGAGTTGTCAATCATGCATCTTCAAGATGCAGCTCCTAGATGTAATCTCAATAAATTGACTAGATCATCCCAAAAGATCTTAACAAAATCATTCCTATGATATTTTGTTGTCCTTTCTGTGAAGTGAATAGAAACACATTTCCCAGGAAAGCATCTTCTCAGCAAAGGTGAAGAAGGAAGAAACAGAAGAGGAGGAAAAGTGACAGGAAGAAAGAATAGAGAAAGCTCAGGATAGAGAGAAGAAAGGAAAAGAGAGGAAGAACCTCCCTGGACACAGCTACCTATAAGAATGCTCCTTTCCTTAACCCTTGAGGACAGGATAAGAAGGAATTATAAAGATTCATAGAGTTCTGGTGTCTACATTCTTCAGTGACAGAACCCAGACTGAATGATAGCTACTGCCAGACAATAAAAATAGGGCTTTTGGATGAGTATAACAATGTATAAAACTCTTGATAGGGTGTTAAGAGGTTTCCTGAAGAGATGGCACTACAGGTGAGACCTAGAGAGTGATGGGCTATTTGGGCTGACAATTCATGCAGGATGATTCCTGATAGACAAAACAGCAGGTGCGATGCCCCTGGAGACAAGAAATTTGACATTTTTTCAGAAAAAATGAAAGGAAAGCCAGGTAGCTATTATTTCATGAAAGACAGGTGTGACAGGAAACAGATGCATGCAAGGTGATGGTGTCCCAGGGCAATTGTTGCAGGAGTTTCACCTTAAGATGAACATAATGGGGAGCCACCCAGGGGTTACAAGCAAGGGGTGTAATCAGACTTGCATTTTCAAAGTTCCCTGGTTTGACTAGTTAGGTGCACTTAGAATGTCTCAAAACATCCCTGAGAAACCTCACTATTAGACATGTGAACTGGAGAAGCATCCAAAAATGACTCCTGCCCACAGTATCATCTGTGATTATGAGCACAGCTTTCTCATGATATTGAAAATCCTTCACATGGAGCTACTGAGGCAGAGGATGGGTGCCACACACTGGAGTAAGTAAGTAGCTATCACTCTTATATTCACTCATGTTAACCAGGGTTCTCTACATGAACAGAAAAGTTAGAATGAATATGCATTATAAAGGGTATTACTAGTTTAGAGTATATGGGCAGTCCAACTGTCTGCCAGAGGAAAAGTCTGAGAATCTGGTAGGTTCTTAGTCCACAAGGCTGGATGTTTCAGCAGACTCCATCTAGTTTGTAAGGCCTCGAGGATTCCTGTAGTGCTGCTGGTCGTCAGTCCATGCTGGAAGGCTGAGGAAGTTGGTTGTAAAGTTCATGAAGTAGCCGGGCATGGTGGCGCACGCCTTTAATCCCAGCACTCAGGAGGCAGAGGTAGGAGGATTGCCGAGAGTTTGAGGCCACCCTGAGACTACATAGTGAATTCCAGGTCAGCCTGAGCCAGAGTGAAACCCTACCTCAAAAAACAAAACAAAACAAAACAAAAAAGTTCATGAAGTATTGTCAAACAAGGTACATGCATGTACTAGCAAGCAGCACAGACAGCTAGGCCAAGGCTCCAGGTTCTCTTAAAGCTCATTTATATATAATCCACTGCAATAAGGCCAGCCACTCTGAGGGGAAGGTCTTCCTTTCTCCATCAGTCCTTCTTGGGAACACCCTCACAGACCTGCTCAAGAGGCATGTCTTTTACTTTATTTCTGATCTGGTTAAATTGACAATAGAACCCAACCATCAATCACTCCATTTCTGGAGTAATCTGGCTTACTGAAAACCATGCCAGTTTATGTAGGTGTCATCTACCCACTTGCTCCCTTCCCTAGAGCTAGATTCAATTTCATTGATCTATGACACATACTTTGCTATTGACCCTAGGTCATAAGTAAATATAAAAAGATTGAGAATATTCTGGGCCAGAGAAACATCCTGATAAGACTTTATAGCATCCTCTGTGTCTCTGCAAGTGCATACTTTCTTCTATCACAGGAAAGGTTATAGTCGTACTTTCTTCTACCCTAGACCACTCTGCTCACCACTAAAGTGACAGTATTTCACATTGCTGTTCTTTTGGTGGCATCTTATTTAGAAGAAAGAGGGTCCTCTTAAATTTTTCTTTTAGCATTTCCCATTTTTTGGTCAAAACTGTCAAGATAGGGTCAAAGAGACGATAGAAAGACCTCCCATACTCATATTGTGAAAATGGATACCCTAACAAAAGCAGTACAAAATTTCAATCAAAATTCCAGAACCATTCTTCACAGAAATGGTAAAAAATAACCTTAAGAAAGCACAAATGGGGCAGAAGAGATAGCTTAGCAGTTAAGGCACTTGCCTGCAAAGCCTAAAGATCCAGGTTCAATTCCCCAGAATGAACAATGTGAAACGTGTCTGGAGACTGTTTGCAGTAGCTGGAGGCTCTGGCCCACCCAAGATTAGCCATGAGGAAAGACTTTCTGAAATAAGACCTCAGCATCCAAGGAATAAGGTTTAGCCACTAGCATCTGATGAAACTAAAAAGCTATTATAAGCCGAGTGTGATAGCGCATGCCTTTAATCCTGGCACTTGGGAGGCAGAGGTAGGAGGATTGCTGTGAGTTCGAGGCCACCCTGAGGTTACTAAGTTAATTCCAGGTCAGCCTGGGCTGGAGTGAGACCCTACCTTGAAAAAGCAAAAAAAAAAAAAAAAAAAAAAGCTATTATATAGCCAAAGGAAAGGAAAACATCAGTAGAGTCAAGAGACAACCTAGAGAATGGGAGAAAATTTTTGTCTGCTGTACATCTGACAGAAGTTTAATACCTAGAATATAGAAAGAACTCAAAAGGACTAAGCAATAAAAAACTAACCAGGGCTGGAGAGATAGCTTAGTGGTTAAGGAGCCTGCCTGCAAAGCCTAAGAACGCCCATTTGAATCTCCAGGTCCCACGATTAGCCAGACGTAAAAGTGACGCCAGTGTGCAATGTTGCACATGTGCACAAGGGGGGAGGGTGCAAGAGTCTGGAGTTCATTCACAGTGGCTCAGAAGCCCTGGCATGACCATTCTTTCCCTGCCTCTCCCCCCTCCCCGTCTCTCTTTCTCAAATAAAAAAAAATACTAATCAATCTAGCTAAAAATTGGGCAGAGAATGGAGTGAGAGTTCTCACAAGAGGAAATACAACTGGCCAATAAGCATTTAAAAATATTGAACATCTTTATGTATCATGGAAAGGAAATTAAAACTACATTAAGATTGAACCTTACTCAGGTTGGAATGGCTATCATAAAAAAAAAATCAAATAAAGATGCTGGTAAAGGAGTGAGCAAAGAGGAACCCTCATCCACTACTAGTGGGAGAGAAAGCTTGTACAACTACTATAGAAGTTCATCCAAACATCTAAAAATAGATCTACCACTTGAACCATTTATGCTACTCCAAGGCATATACCCTATAAATGCTACACTCTCCTATAGAGATATTTTGCTCAGCCATGTTTCTTGTTGCTCTCTATAGAGCGGCTAGAAATGGAATCATCCAGATTCCCATCAACTGATAAATAGAAAATGAAGGTGTAGTACATATACACAACAGAGTTCTATTCAGTGGTAAGGGAAAATGAAATAATAAAATTTTCAGGAAAATGAATGGACCTATAAAAATTATTCTAAGTGAGGTAACCCAGGCTTAGAATGACAAATGCCACATATTCTCTTTCATATGGTGACTCTTAACATGAAATAATTCGATTTCTTTATAAATTATAGTAAACATCAGTAGTATTGATTGGGAAGCTAGAAAATGTCTTCTCGAGAGGAGAAGCAGAGAAGGGAAGGAAAAGGGAACAGTAGACAAGCAAGTAGACAAACAATACAAGTGATGGAAGGATATGGGGGAGGGGAAAGGAAGAAGAGAAATGCAAAAAAAAACCAATACTAGAACTAGGCTTGGTGAGAGAAGAAGTAGGCGGTTATTAGAGGAAAGGATAGAAGACAGGCAAGTGGAGTGACAAAATACAGGGGTTGTAAGAGGTCTGGGCAATGTGTAAAAAGGAGGGAAGGGTAGAGGGGGTACACAAAACTAAAGATGACATGAATTAGCACTACAGAAACCTACTCCTGGGTTAGTGAATTAGAAGATAACACTATCTTAAATACAGAGAGGGTGGTAGGATAGTGGAGACACCTTATAGGCTTTTGCTGGTAAATCTTAGTGCCAGAATAGGGTCACCACCCACCAACAGTGAGCTATTGGTCAGGAGTCCATGAAATACTTAAAACCATGCAGACTATTGCCAAAGCTCTTGGTTACCCACCAGAACAAGACAGCAAGTCCATATTGCTGAATAATTCATAGGCTGCAGTCACAGGATATTGAGAAATCAAGCTGGAAATGTGATGGAAGCCAGCTCTCTGCTGGGTAGCTGTCATAGGGCTGGAAAGCTATGTGATAGCTGCTAGAGGATAAAAGTTACCAAAACTGTGAACAAGCAGTGGACTCTGCAAGCTGTAAAATCAACCAGGCAGGTAAGATGGACCCAGTGGTGCATTTTGGCACATAAGTTATGGGTGCAATCAATTGATCTCTGATTGAATATGATGTCTACTCAATGGGAAAGAATTTATGCTTGGTACTGAGAACCAAGTCAGAAGCCATAGCTTCAAAGGTCATAGACTATAGAGGAAAGCCTCTACTCTTTGGTTAAATATAGAGCTTATATCCACCAAAAAGTCTTCGAAATGTATATATTTACCTCTTTTGATCAGTGTTGTTCTCTTGGTTAGAGGACCTGCTATTTAGAGTGTAGGTACATACCAGGGGGACCCAAGACCCATCATGACAATAATAGGAAGCCCCATGGCTAACATGAGATGAAGTCTTCTCTACACATTTGCCAGCTAAAAAGCAGAATACCTGGCCAACAAGGACAGTTCTCCCTTTGTTCTACCTAAGAAACTGCAAGTAGGAATGGTGGATGGTAAGGGCTGGCATGAGTAGAAGCCAGCTTACTTTCTCCAATAAAGCTTCATGATCTCAGTGCAGAGTTTATAACAATGATTTAGGACAGCAACCTTTCTGTGAGTAAAACTGAAACCTGCCAGAATACTGGCCCTTGAGGCCATGTGTAAAGGAAGAACTTTCTTTAAAGAGTGAAGAAATCATTTAAAAGTTTGAGCTGAACTTGGGAACATGAATCTTCCCAAGAATTTGTATTTTCAGTGTTTATCAAATGGCATGCTATTTTATGAAAAAGGAACATGTCTTATTCCTGCAAAATGCAATGCTAGGTGATATCTATGAGCATAGATTTACATATCATTTTTGTGGTTGTTCATTCAAGAGATGGAAATATATCAACATGGAAAAAGAATATGATAGTTTCAATGCAGGAAATAAATACATCTGAAAAAGAAACAGATAAGGTGAAGGAATGCTTTCTGTTATTATGACTAGGCTCAAAATCTCTTGCTGGCATGAGGAACATACTACTTCAAATAAAAGTGTCCTATTTCTGACAGTCTATATATTTATTCATTTATTTTAGCTTATGAGACAGTGTCTCACTATGTAGCCTGGACTAACTCATGATCTTCTGCCTCAGCCCCCAGAGTGCTGGGATTACATGCATGCACCACTATGCCCATGGTCATTTTATTTCTTAAATACCTTCAGATCTGTCATTCTTTCATTTGCAACCTCTCTGTGTGTACTCTTTCTGAGACAAAGGGGAATGAACAGTGATTTAAGAATTATATAATACTTTGCCCAAATAGTAGGGATTATGGCATTATATGGGTCACAATTGTCATAAGTCCATGTAATTCTACTTATCAAAATATTTTAAAAGTGAAATCATCAGAATTTTGTAAAATAAAATGATACTATTAATAATAGAAAATAAACTTTAAATAACATTTTAAAAACATGTTATTTTCAACTGAATGTAGTAGGTATCATAAGTAAAGTCTGTTGCCAGAGAGCCACTGGAAGAGAATCTCCATAGGTCACACAAAGGTCTTAATTCCAAACAGTCTCCAAACCTGTCTGCATTACTTATTACTGAGTCCAGGTGATCATATGGGATATGCAAAATACTCGGTGACTTCAGCCTTGAGGCCCCACTGTTCTGTGGAGGAGTTGATATTCTTGCCTAAAGTACCTGTGCTAAGTTCTGGGGTTTAGACCTTTTGTCTTTCATGCTCAGTCTTTTCTGAGCTTGCACTTTTTCTGATCCAGAAATGTGATGTCCTTCTCTGCCCCCATATAGGCACACTTTTACCTGTATAAATGCTGGTCCTTCTGTCTGTCCACAGGAAAAGCTCTTCCCTAATCTCTTCTCTAATCTGGTATAGTCTTATTTGCATTGACTTACAGGCTGAGTTTTTATCATTTATTCCACAGATGGTTATTGAATCCTTGATGCAGACCAGGCCATTTCCAGATGGACAAGTCCCCATCTAGCTTGACTTCCTAATTGTTCTTTTCCTTAAGTTACCATTGTGTTCTGCACATCCACAGCATGAGGCCAGGTGAATGACCACTCAAATGGAGACTTCCAAAGATCACAAAGAATGTGATGAAAGCCACTGCAGGATGGTATTATGGTATGTTCTTTTCAACTGAATGCAGCCCAACCCAAGCACATTGGAAGGCCTGGCTTTTGCAGCTGTTGAATGATATAACCAGCACTATCCCAGTACACTGGAATGCCTGGCTTTCCTGGCTATAGAATGGGTCACATTAGACCTCTCCAAGAAACATACATGTACTGCAGAAAATGAGAATATAATAAAAAGATGGTTCCATATCAGAAATATATCAATGGGTTTAAAAAAAAAAAAAGTGGGGCTGGAGAGATGGCTTAGCAGTTAAGGCACTTGCCTGAATAGGCAAAGGATCTAGGTTCGATTCCCCAGAACCCATGTGGGCCAGATGTACCAGGTGGTGCATGTGTCTGAAGTTTGTTTGCAGGAAATAAATACATCTGAAAAAAAACTGATAAGCTGAAAATTATTATTATTGTATAATGTAAATAATTATACATGAACATCACAATTCAAACCAAATTAAAGAAGAGAAATGTACCTAGAATTCTCAGAGGACTGGCTTTAAGTATGACTATGAGTAGAAGTAAAATCACCTCTTTCCCTCTCCATGTTCAGTGGTACTTCTCCATACATGGCCTCATTCTTAAATAAACTCTCTTCATTTAAGGTCAGGGCAGTCTGCCTGAAATTCAGTAATTTTAAGCTTCTTTGATTGTCATATCTTACAAGACTATCATTATTATTATTTCACCAAGAGAATGAACTAAGGTCTCCAGGAAGGGTAAACTCACTGCCCAAATCATTTCATCTCTCTCCTTCTGCTTCTTTCCACTCTCTTCCTTGCTCTTTCTCCCTCTCCTCACTATTTTCATCTCCCTCTCTCATTAGTTTTCTATTTTAGTACAAGCCCTAGTGTTTTGTTGTGACACCTGTTGTTGCAGTCAGGTTTGCATTGCTGGCAGAAATTGCCTGAACAAGAGCAGCTTGTGGATGAACAAAAGGCTTATTTTGTCTTACAGACTCAAGGGGAAGCTCCATGATGGCAAATGATGGCATGAGCAGAGGGTGGACATCACCTCCTGTCCAACTTCAGGTGGAGAACAGCAATACAAGAGTGTGCCAAACACTGGCAAGGGGAAACTGGCTATAATACCCATAAGCTTGCCCCCAACAATACACTGCCTCCAAGAAGCATTAATTCCCAAATCTCCATCATCTGGGAACCTAGTATTCAGAACACCTAAGTTTATAGGAGACACCTCATTCTGCCCCTGGCCCTGAGAACCATACATAATATAAAATACAGTGCATTTGGTTCAACCTTAAAGTCCCTATAGGTTTTATCAATCTTAATTATGTTCAAACACCCCCATAATCCAAGGTCTTTTAACTGAGACATAATACCAAAAATAAACCAAAAACCCATAATGGCACAGAATACACATTCACACTGGAAAAGATGGCATTGGGCATAGCAAAGAAATATTCAACCAATACAAGAGTTAAATAGGGCAAACACCAAACTCTATAGTTCCAAGTCCAACAACTCTAGTCAGTGACAATTCTCCAAGTCCAATAATTCTAACCAGTACCAAGTCTCTGGAGTTCCAATTCAGCCCCTCCAGCTAGGCTACTTTAAGTAGGTTGTAATCTCTCATATAATTGCAGTTGATCAGGCAGGAGTTTCAGCCCAAAGATTTCTTTCTGTGCCATATACCTCTGCACACACCAGTCCATTTCTATGCACTGCAACCCTGCACAAGTTCTCGGGACATGGGCATAACAGCGAGCCTCTCACACAAACTGCTACTATCCCAGTTCAGGCAAAGCTCTTTCTCACCCTCATAAGCCAAACCTCACAGTCCTTAGTGCTTTCAGGTCTTTCAATTCTGACCAATAGTCCCTCAAGCTGTAGTTACAGCACTACAAGGCATCTTAGGTCAAGGTTTCAAATCCTTCCACATTACTCTTGAAAATCAGCTGCAAAAGGCCAAATCCACACAGTCAGGGTCTAATAGCAATCCCACTTCTCTGGTACCAACTTTACTGTTGCAGTCAGGTTTGAATTGCTAGAAAAAATCACCCAACTAAAAAAGGTTTATTTTGGCTTACAGACTAGGAGTGAAGCTCCATAATGGCAGGGGAAATTATGGCATGAGCAGAGGGTGAACATCACTTCCTGGGCAACTTCAGGTGGTGTAGCAGACAGCTTCAGGTTCGCTGAGATGAACTTTCAGACCAGGCACAGTTATGGAGGAAGGGATATTATTTATTGAAGCTTACAGATCCAGGGGAAGTTCCATAAAGGCAGGAGAAGCAACCTGCTCTTCACAGGACCAGGCAAAGGAGAGAAGCCAACCAGCCACCACAGCACACAGAGCAAAAACTACAGCCAAAAGGTCACACAGCACACTTCAGGAACTCCTGCTAGGCACATTTGCATATCTTTACAATGGAATCTCAAACCCACCATTAACACCTTAAGACCAGCCCCCAGTGACATTGCCTCTAGGAAGGTGATTGCAGATGCAAACTATAAAGTAATAAAACATTGAATATATTGGGGGACATATATTCAAACTACTACATTCCGCCCCTGGCCCCCAATAGATTTAGCTTCTGGCCCCCAATAGATTTATAACTATCACACATTGTAAATTGTACTCAGTCCAATTTCAAAGGTTCTCACAGTCTTGATCAACTTAAGATAGTGAGTCCTGTAAAATCAAACAAGTTAAATACTTTCAACATGTAAAGGCACAGAGTAAACATTTTAACTGGTATAAGGTATAGCAAGGAGAGACTAGAATAATGCAAACTTAACCACCATCAGCAGTCATCAAACTTCTGCAGTTCAAGTTCAATATAACCAGAGACTGACAGTCTCCAGGTTTTCCAATTCCACCCCTCCAGCTGGGCAGAGTCGCCAGGGAAAACTTTCATCCCATGCCAACACTGCACTCCATGGTAGCCCATATGCACAGTCCTGGTATATCCAAAACATCTTCAGGTCTCCATGCAAACCACGGTCCATCTTCCAAAAGGCTCTTCCAGCCTATTCCTCAGGGACTTCATGCCCTGCCTTCATGCTGCATCTCAGCAGCGGCTCCTGGAACCGTGTGCAACTCATGACCATTCCATGCATTTTTCATGCTTCCAAAACTAATACCAGGTGTGCAGGACACAGCCATATTCTTAATCCAGGGACAAAATAAACCATAGCCTTGAAAAGCAGGTTCCTTCTCCAGTCAGCTCTTTCCAAGAATTTGCATTTTTAACAGTCTTTCCTCAGGCATCCTCTCCATTGTTTTAATGTAAATCAAGTCAGGCCACCTTCCTTCCACCTTCCTTAAGATTGCTAATGTGGTTGACAATAGCAGCTCCAGTAACCTGAAACCAGTCTTGGTGCCTCTATAATTTTAACTTGCTTCAGGTTTTCCAACTTAAAATTTTAAAATCAGTCCAATATCTTTAACCAAGCACATCAGTCCCTTACAAATTTAACCTTGATCAAACTTTCTGGGCCTGGATAGCAGAACGTAGCCATCCCTTATGCCAGTAGCCCAGTTCCAACAAAGTCCTCTGTAGTCTTTCTTTCCCCTTAGAAACCTCATAAGCCAAGCCTCGGAGTTCAATACTATCTGCACTTAGCATTCTCAAACTCTCATCAGAATAGTCCATAAAACTTGGCTTACCACTCCAGAAGGCATCTTCAGTTGCAAGCACCAAGTCCATGCCCATTCCTCCAAAACAAAGGTTCCAAAAGACGAATATCCACAAGGTCAGGTTCATCTCACCCCACACTCCTCGGTACCACTTTACTGTAGCAGACAGCTTCAGGTTTGCTGAGATGAACTTTCAGACCAGGCACAGTTATGGAGGAAGGGATATTATTTATTGAAGCTTACAGATCCAGGGGAAGTTCCATAAAGGCAGGAGAAGCAACCTGCTCTTCACAGGACCAGGCAAAGGAGAGAAGCCAACCAGCCACCACAGCACACAGAGCAAAAACTACAGCCAAAAGGTCACACAGCACACTTCAGGAACTCCTGCTAGGCACATTTGCATATCTTTACAATGGAATCTCAAACCCACCATTAACACCTTAAGACCAGCCCCCAGTGACATTGCCTCTAGGAAGGTGATTGCAGATGCAAACTATAAAGTAATAAAACATTGAATATATTGGGGGACATATATTCAAACTACCACAGGTGGACAACAGAAACAGGAGAATGTGCCAAACACTGTCAAGGGGAAACTGGCTATAATACCTATAAGCCTGCTCCCAATAATACATTGCCTCCAGGAAGCATTAAGTCACAAATCTCCATCATTTGGGAACATAGTATTCAGAACACCTAAGTTTATGGGGGACACTTGAATCAAATCACCACACCCTTCTTTTATTTATTTATTTATTTATTTATTTATTTATTTATTTATTTATTTATTTTTATTGACAACTTCTATACTTACATACAAAAAATGCATGATATTTCCCTCCCCTCACCCCATTCCCCTTTAGAATTCCAATCTCCATTGTATACCCTCCCTCTCTCCATTAGTCTCTCTTTTAATTTGATGTCGTCATCTTTTTCTTCTATTATGAGAGTCTTGTGAAGGTATTGCTAGGCACTGCAAGATCATAGATATCGAGGCCAATTTCTGTCTGGGCAGTTGCATTGTAAGGAGTCATATCCTTCCTTTGGCTCTTCCATTCTATCCGCCCCCTCTTCCGCAATGGTCCCTGAGCCTTGGAGGGTGTGACAGAGGTGTTTCAGTGCTGGGCACTCCTCCATCCTTTCTTCTCAGCACTATGTTGCCTTTTGGGTCATCCCAGTGGTCATCGCCATCTGAAAAGAGAAGTTTCTTTAACCAGAAGTGAGAGTAGCATTAATATGTGAATATGAACATTAAGCGTAGTGCTTTCAGGGCTGCTTGGTGGGAATAATATATACATTTAACCAGACAAGGACAGGCTTTATACCCCTAAGGCTCATGACCTCCTGCCATAGACTTTTGCTTAGGTTTTTAGTACCAGGTATGTATTCCCTCCCATAGAGAGGGCCTTCAGTACAATTATGGAGCAGTTGGTTACCCCAAGAGCAGACATGCCACTCTTGCACCCGTTCAGTTATTGGGCCTGTATGGCCAAACTTGAATTTTCAGTGTCCACTGTTTTCATTGCTGATGACTTCTGTCTCCCATAGGGCTGCATGCAGTGCAGCTTTCTTCCAGCTTTCAGTTGGCTGGTCTACAGGAGAAGGTTTTCTGCTCAGCACCACCTTGCTTTCTCAGTGACCTTGCCTCTCAGGCAAGAGATGTCTTCAACAATAGGGTCTTATCATCTGTTTCTCAGGGGCAACCAAGGGCTTTGGCAAAAGCCTTTAATGTTTTGGAGGCTACCAGGACCTCCTTGGAAGGTGTAGCAGACAGCTTCAGGTTCGCTGAGATGAACTTCAACATTTTAACTGGTATAAGGTATAGCAAGGAGAGACTAGAATAATGCAAACTTAACCACCATCAGCAGTCATCAAACTTCTGCAGTTCAAGTTCAATATAACCAGAGACTGACAGTCTCCAGGTTTTCCAATTCCACCCCCAGCTGGGCAGAGTCGCCAGGGAAAACTTTCATCCCATGCCAACACTGCACTCCATGGTAGCCCATATGCACAGTCCTGGTATATCCAAAACATCTTCAGGTCTCCATGCAAATCACGGTCCATCTTCCAAAAGGCTCTTCCAGCCTATTCCTCAGGGACTTCATGCCCTGACTTCATGCTGCATCTCAGCAGCGGCTCCTGGAACCGTGTGCAACTCATGACCATTCCATGCATTTTTCATGCTTCCAAAACTAATACCAGGTGTGCAGGACACAGCCATATTCTTAATCCAGGGACAAAATAAACCATAGCCTTGAAAAGCAGGTTCCTTCTCCAGTCAGCTCTTTCCAAGAATTTGCATTTTTAACAGTCTTTCCTCAGGCATCCTCTCCATTGTTTTAATGTAAATCAAGTCAGGCCACCTTCCTTCCACCTTCCTTAAGATTGCTAATGTGGTTGACAATAGCAGCTCCAGTAACCTGAAACCAGTCTTGGTGCCTCTATAATTTTAACTTGCTTCAGGTTTTCCAACTTAAAATTTTAAAATCTCAGTCCAATATCTTTAACCAAGCACATCAGTCCCTTACAAATTTAACCTTGATCAAACTTTCTGGGCCTGGATAGCAGAACGTAGCCATCCCTTATGCCAGTAGCCCAGTTCCAACAAAGTCCTCTGTAGTCTTTCTTTCCCCTTAGAAACCTCATAAGCCAAGCCTCGGAGTTCAATACTATCTGCACTTAGCATTCTCAAACTCTCATCAGAATAGTCCATAAAACTTGGCTTACCACTCCAGAAGGCATCTTCAGTTGCAAGCACCAAGTCCATGCCCATTCCTCCAAAACAAAGGTTCCAAAAGACGAATATCCACAAGGTCAGGTTCATCTCACCCCACACTCCTCGGTACCACTTTACTGTAGCAGACAGCTTCAGGTTTGCTGAGATGAACTTTCAGACCAGGCACAGTTATGGAGGAAGGGATATTATTTATTGAAGCTTACAGATCCAGGGAAGTTCCATAAAGGCAGGAGAAGCAACCTGCTCTTCACAGGACCAGGCAAAGGAGAGAAGCCAACCAGCCACCACAGCACACAGAGCAAAAACTACAGCCAAAAGGTCACACAGCACACTTCAGGAACTCCTGCTAGGCACATTTGCATATCTTTACAATGGAATCTCAAACCCACCATTAACACCTTAAGACCAGCCCCCAGTGACATTGCCTCTAGGAAGGTGATTGCAGATGCAAACTATAAAGTAATAAAACATTGAATATATTGGGGGACATATATTCAAACTACCACAGGTGGACAACAGAAACAGGAGAATGTGCCAAACACTGTCAAGGGGAAACTGGCTATAATACCTATAAGCCTGCTCCCAATAATACATTGCCTCCAGGAAGCATTAAGTCACAAATCTCCATCATTTGGGAACATAGTATTCAGAACACCTAAGTTTATGGGGGACACTTGAATCAAATCACCACACCCTTCTTTTATTTATTTATTTATTTATTTATTTATTTATTTATTTATTTATTTATTTTTATTGACAACTTCTATACTTACATACAAAAAATGCATGATATTTCCCTCCCCTCACCCCATTCCCTTTAGAATTCCAATCTCCATTGTATACCCTCCTCTCTCCATTAGTCTCTCTTTAATTTGATGTCGTCATCTTTTTCTTCTATTATGAGAGTCTTGTGAAGGTATTGCTAGGCACTGCAAGATCATAGATATCGAGGCCAATTTCTGTCTGGGCAGTTGCATTGTAAGGAGTCATATCCTTCCTTTGGCTCTTCCATTCTATCCGCCCCCTCTTCCGCAATGGTCCCTGAGCCTTGGAGGGTGTGACAGAGGTGTTTCAGTGCTGGGCACTCCTCCATCCTTTCTTCTCAGCACTATGTTGCCTTTTGGGTCATCCCAGTGGTCATCGCCATCTGAAAAGAGAAGTTTCTTTAACCAGAAGTGAGAGTAGCATTAATATGTGAATATGAACATTAAGCGTAGTGCTTTCAGGGCTGCTTGGTGGGAATAATATATACATTTAACCAGACAAGGACAGGCTTTATACCCCTAAGGCTCATGACCTCCCCTGCCATAGACTTTTGCTTAGGTTTTTTAGTACCAGGTATGTATTCCCTCCCATAGAGAGGGCCTTCAGTACAATTATGGAGCAGTTGGTTACCCCAAGAGCAGACATGCCACTCTTGCACCCGTTCAGTTATTGGGCCTGTATGGCCAAACTTGAATTTTCAGTGTCCACTGTTTTCATTGCTGATGACTTCTGTCTCCCATAGGGCTACAAGCAGTGCAGCTTTCTTCCAGCTTTCAGTTGGCTGGTCTACAGGGAGAAGGTTTTCTGCTCAGCACCACCTTGCTTTCTCAGTGACCTTGCCTCTCAGGCAAGAGATGTCTTAAGCAATAGGGTCTTATCATCTGTTTCTCAGGGGCAACCAAGGGCTTTGGCAAAAGCCTTTAATGTTTTGGAGGCTACCAGGACCTCCTTGGAAGGTGTAGCAGACAGCTTCAGGTTCGCTGAGATGAACTTCCAGACCAGGCACAGTTATGGAGGAAGGGATATTATTTATTGAAGCTTAAAGATCCAGGGGAAGTTCCATAATGGCAGAAGAAGCGACCTGCTCTCACAGGGCCAAGCAGAGAGAGCAAAGCCCCTAGCCACATAGCACACTTTAGGAACTCCTATTGGGCACACTTTGCATATCTTTACAATGGACTCTCAAACCCACCATTAACACCTTAATACCAGCCCCCAGTGACATTGCCTCTAGGAAGGTGATTGAAGATGCAAACTATAAAGTAATAAAACATTGAATATATTGGGGGCCATATATTCAAACTACCACATTCTGCCCCTGGCCCCCAATAGATTTGTAATTATCACACATTGTAAATTGTATTCAGTCCAATTTCAAAAGTTCTCACAGTCTTGACCAACTTAAGATAGTCCTGTAAAATCAAACAAGTTAAATACTTTCAACATGTAAAGGCACAGAGTAAACATTTTAACTGGTATAAGGCATAGCAAGGAAAGACTAGAACAATGCAAACTCAATCACCATCAGCTGTCATCAAACTTCTGCAGTTCAAGTTCAATATGACCCTCTAGCTGGGCAGAGTTGCCAGGGAAAACTTCGATCCCAGGCCAACACTGCAATACATGGGAGTCCTTGCATAGTCCTGGTATATCCAAAACATCTTCAGGTCTCCATGCAAACCATGGTCCATCTTCCAAAGTCTCTTGCAGCCTATTCCTGAGGGTCTTCATGCCCTACCTCATGCCGCATCTCAGCAGCGGCTCCTGGAAACATGTGCAATTCATGACCATTCTATGCATTTTTCATGCTTCCAAAATTAATACCAGGTGTGCAGGACACAGCCATATTCTTAATCCAGGGACAAAATAAATCATAGCCTGGAAAAGCAGGTTCCTTCTCCAGTCAGCTCTTTCCAAGAATTTGCATTTTTAACAGTCTTTCCTCAGCCATCCTCTCCATTGTTTTAATGTAAATCAGTCAGGCCACCTTCCTTCCACCTTCCTTGAGATTGCTAATGTGTCGACAATAGCAGTTAAACCAGTCTCAATGCCTCTACTTTTAACTTGCTTCAGGTTTTCCAAGTTAAAATCTTAAAATCTCAGTCTGATATCTTTAGCCAAGCACATCAGTCCATTACAAATTTAACCTTGATCAAACTTTCTGGGCCTGGATAGTGGAACGTAACCATCCCTTATGCCAGTAGCCCAGTTCCAACAAAGTCCTCTGCAATCTTTCCTTCCCCTTAGAAAGCTCATAAGCCAAGCCTCGAAGTTCAATACTGTCTGCACTTAGCATTCTCAAACTCTCATCAAAATAGTCCATAAAACTTGGCTTACCACTCCAGAAGGCATCTTCAGTTGCAAGCACCAAGTCCATGCCCATTCCTCCAAAACAAAAGTTCCACTCTACTGTACGGTACCACTGTACTGTACGGTACCACTCTACTGTAGCAGACAGCTTCAGGTTCGCTGAAATGAACTTCCAGATCAGGCACAGTTATGGAGGAAGGGATATTATTTATTGAAGCTTACAGATCCAGGGGAAATTCCATAATGGCAGAAGAAGCGACCTGCTCTCACAGGGCCAAGCAGAGAGAGCAAAGCCCCCAGCCACACAGCACACTTTAGAAACTCCTACTGGGCACACTTTGCATATCTTTACAATGGAATCTCAAACCCACCATTAACACCTTAAGACCAGCCCCCAGTGACATTGCCTCTAGGAAGGTGATTGCAGATGCAAACTATAAAGTAATAAAACATTGAATATATTGGGGGCCATATATTCAAACTACCACAGAAGGTATCCCATCCCAGGGACTGAAAGTTTTCTAGTAACAGTCTACAGCTTCTGGATGTGCCATTATTCAAAAAAGTATGTTTACATAAGTCTTATTCACACTATCTTGAATTTTGATTGATCCTCCCCCTGCCTTTCTTCTACACATTCTCTTTCCATGGCCTCTCTTAGGCCATTCCCCTCCCTGTAATCTGTTCTTCCACTTACCTATGTGCAATACCATACACTTAAATCCTTCCTTTCCTGCCTCCCTTTTAGCCCTTTACCAGCTTACTGGTTTCTGGTACTGATTTTTGGCTCCAGTTCACACACAAGTCTATACATTTGTAGCTAGGATCCACATATGAGAGAGAACATGTGATGTTTGGCTTTCTGAGCCTGGGTCAACTCACTTAATATAATCCTTTCCAGATCCATCCATTTCCCTGGAAATTTCATAATTTCATTTTTCTTTACTGCTGAATAGAATGCCATTGTGTAAATGTACCACATCTTCATTATCCATTCATTTGTGGAGGGATATCTAGGCTACTTCCATTTCCTAGCTATTGTGAATAGAGCAGCAATAAACATGGTTGTGCAAGTATCTCTAAGGTAGTGAGAAGAGTCCTCTGGATATAGGCCTAGGAGTGCTATAGCTGGATCATATGGTAAATCTATTTTTAGTTATCTCAAGAACCTCCACACTGATTTCCACAATGGCTGGACCAGACAATAGTGTAGAAGTGTTCCTCTTTTTCTGCATCCATGTCAACACTTATTGTCATTTGTTTTCTTGATGGTAGCCATTCTGAGAGGAGTGAAATGGAATCTCAAAGGGGTTGTAATTTGCATTTCCCTGTTGGCTAAGGATGTGGAACACTTTTTCAGATGTTTATATGCCATCTGTATTTCATCTTCTGAGAACTCTCTATTTAGTTCCATAGCCCATTTTTAACTGGGTTGTTTGATTTCTTATTATTCTGATTTTTGAGTTCTTTGTATATTCTGGATATTAATCCTCAGTCAGATGTATAGCTGGCAAAGATTTTCTCCCATTCTGTAGGTTGTCTTTTTGCTCTATTCACAGTGTCCTTTGCTATACAAAAGCCTTGTAATTTCATAATGTCCCAGTGGTTGATTAGTGGTTTTATTCTCTGAGCAATTGTGGTTATATTCAGAAAGTCCTTGCCTATGCCAATATGTTGAAGGGTTTCCCCTACCTAAGGCAGAAATCATAAATCAAAACACCATATCTTTGGCAATGGGAACCACTCTTCAGGCTCAACACTACCTATTGATTGAATTTGGCATAATGCCTATGAAATATTATCTACTATCTACTTTTCTGTGGGAGTTTTCTTCCTCACTGTGATGTGAGTAGTTGGTCAAGCATCAGATATAATTACAAAGCAGAGAAGCCATGTGTGGTGGCACATGCCTTTAATCCCAGCACTTGGGAGGCATAGGTGGGAGGATCACTGTGAGTTTGAGGCCACCCTGAGACCACATAGTAAATTCCGGGTCAGCCTGGGCTTGAACAACATTCTACCTTGAAATACCACCCCCCCCAAAAAAAACAGCAGATAACAACCTCCCTTGTTCATGAAATGATGAATATTCTCAATATATAAAGTACTCTGAAAAGTCATTAAGAAAAAAACTGAAGAAAACTGAGTATAATTCTCAAAAGAAGGAAAGTAATGTAAAAACAGATTACATAATTTTTAGAAGCTATCAAAGAAATAAAATTGAAATTTACTATATTTTTACTGGTAAAGATTTTTAAAAATAGTATTATGGAAGATTAGTATATTGTTCACTAAAGATCAATTCCTTACCATTATCATCACCATAGAAACCCTTGGCTTCATGGTTGAATTATAGTGTCTTGTCCACTGACTGAGAGCTATGCCCATAACTTGCTTTAATCAAAGGTGTGTTAAATGTTATGTGAGGAATGACTTATATATCCACATGACATAATTCTCTTCCTTCACAGTTGTCTTTCATAAGAGCAATAGAATTTATGTTTATGTGTCTGCCTTTTCATATGAAAGACCAGTGGAGCAGACTGTTAATGTGGCGCTCAAGGCCAGCTTTGATCCACTAAACTCTGGCAAGCACAAACACAAGTGAACAAGAAATTAATTTTATTTTTGTGAAGTACACAATTAAGTTAAAGGTCAGTTGTTGTACAGGGTTACTGTAACAAAAGTGAAGTGAAATAATGTTTGATATTGGTGAAAATGTCAGTACATGTTTTGGTCATTCCGGTAGATAGATAAATCAAAAAACCTTGAAACAGAGAAAGAATTTTGAAAAAGGAGTGGGGCAGAAAGGAAGAGAAATGGTGGTGGATTACCTTTACATTGTGTAGTTAAACCTAACATAATGGGGGCTGGCATACGGGAAGTGAATATTAAAATCAACGACGAAAGAAAAGGTAAAGCAGAAACTCGAGCCCTGTTGCCACATGTGACCGTCAGCTGAGCAATTCCAATGCTGACAGGACAACTCACACTCAGAGCAGCAAGGAGAAAGATCTCCTCATGCTTTGTCAAATTAACTTATTCTCACGTTACAGACTAGGAAACAGGCTCAGTAGTGACCTATGGCTTGTCCAAACACACACACAGTTTTGAGATCTGTATGAGGGTTTATGCCACCAAAAGAAGTCTTTCCACATTGCACCAGCATCCACATGTCCTTGACTGTTGCCAAGTGTCTCAGTATGAGTCATCAATTCAGTTTTCTGAGAGAATCCAATTTATGCTCCACTTTTAAGTAGAGGAGCAAAGAGCTTGCTGATGAACATATCTGTATTAATTATGAGCAATGATGGCCTGAAAGACCTAACTTTAGATGCTTCTGTGAACTTGTCAATTCCTATTATGGAGGCCTACCCAGAATATTCCAGATGAAAGGCTAATTATTAGTCATTTATTCAAAGGATTCAACTAGGGGCCTGTCATAAAAGAGTCTTGCTTGTGGTGGTCCTTCAAAGGCAGCAATGATGCTTCCAGAGGCACAATGGAGAGCTGCACTTGGAAAGTAATGTCTGATGGGCTGGATCGAGAAGGAAAGATGAAGTGAGCAAAGCCCATCCTTTGAAGACTGAAAACAGAACAGTTGAATTCTGATCGTTCCATCCTGTAGTTATCCTATGCACATAAGGCACCTAACAAAGATTTCCATGGAGGCCATATTGATAAAATCTGTAGGGAATTTCTCCTCACTAATAGCAATAGGTGTATAGGCAGAAAGATGGCATATGGGTTCCTTCATTGTAACTACTGCCACTTACTTGCCATGGTGGTTTGCATCAGATGACCCCCATAAGTTCATGGGTTTTGAATGCTTGATTCCCCAGATGGTGGTAATTTGGGAGATGGAAACTTGTTGGAGGAGGTGAGTTGCTGGGGTGCTATAATGCAGCTTCCTCCTTTGTCAGAGCTCAGCTCACTTGCTGCTATTTTCTACCTGCTATGGCAGAAAATGATGCCCAGCCTCTTCTCTACCATCTTTCTCTGACATTATAAAGCTTCCCTTGAGACTGTAAGCCCAAACAAAAACCCTTTCCTCCCATCAGCTGCTTTTGGTCAGGTGTTTTGTTCCAGCAATTTAAACAACACCTACTTTGGATCTTGGGAACATCTTTCAATCTTATTCCTCTGTTCCTTTACTAACACACACACACACACACACACACACACACACACACACACACGTACATACATGTGTGTTAAATACAAAAATCCAGCTTAAAGAGATTGAAGCAGTCATGCATTTAAATTTGCTCATGTACCAAGGGGCAAATGTACAAGGGAGTGAACAGAAAGAACCACAGGGTGAGCCATGCCCTTGTGGTTCTGGTATCTTGGCTCTGTTAGTAGTTGGCTCCATACTTCACCTTAACTAGTGACAACTTCATAATCACAATACTGCTACCAGATGCAAATATCTACATGGCATCCATCCACTGAGAAGGCAGAGTCTGAGTACTTGTCAATATGTGAACATTCTAACCCTTGTATCCTGTTTTAGGATCTCTTTTCTGTTTTCACTGTGACTTCCAGAGACCAATTAGCAAGGTGTTGTCATGTCATGGTGTCACTGGGACTGTGAATTCATGAAAGAGGGATAGGGAGCATGATCTGGTACATGTCCTCACCTTCCACTATGTTTGAGGCAAGGTTTCTCACTATTCACTGCTATATTTGCCAGCTCAGCTGTCCAATCTTCTGAGGGACTCTCTTCCTTTTTCATCACGCTGGTATTACTGATGTCTCTTATAGCTTTACTTGGGTTCTAAACTCAGGCATGCACACTTGTGCAGCAAGCACTTTGTCTATGGAACCTTCTCTCCAGTCCCAAGAAAAATGAGTATAATAAATTCCAAGCCAACTAGGAGATTTTCCATGGAGGAATGGATGGAAACTCTAGGGGTGACAAATTGACCCTCATATTTTTGGGCAGAACGTTGGCATAGGAATAAACTTTGAAACAAAGGCAATAAATTGCTTTCTTGGAGATAAAGTTAAGTCTGCATTCAGTGAATAGTGACTATACCTTTTTTTTTTTTTTTTTTTTTTTTTTTGTCTACAGCCTATGAAAGAAGTGAAAACTAGAAATGTAGGCAAGAGAAAGGCCAGGGTCCCAAACAACGTCCGTATAAAAAGGGTATGTTACATGTGTTTTGGGAGATACAGCCATTCACAACATCCCAATGAGTCCAACTTCACTACTCCTCTTGTACATGAACCATACCTGAATGCTGCTGAGGTTAAATCACCAGACTAACTTCTCACAGCAAAGGGTGGGGGAGAGAATGAGTGAAATGCAGGTTTAAAGCACTGGTCAAGGAGTTAACCCTGAAAGTGATTATGATTTAATAGAAAATAACCTAGTGAGAATGTGGCTAATACAATGATATAGTCATCCTATTTTTCACCCCCTTTTTTTTCTGTTGTCTACAGACAACAAAAAGCCTGAACTTGGCAGAGTTTACAACATTTTCCAGAATCCATGCTATACTGAGTTGAATACTGGCTGCTGAAGACAGTTACATTGAAGACCACAGAATGTAACTGCTTGTAGAATGTTAGGCCTTGCAGATGCATCTATGATATGGATTCCAAATGAGGGTAGAACCTAATCTAATGTCTCATACTTATGACAGATACAAAGGAGATGACAGAGAAAAAGACACAAAGGAAAAAGTCATGTGATGATGGGACAAGGAATACAACTGTGATGTCACAAGCAAGCCACCCTAGAAGCCAAAAAAGCTCAGGCAAGATTCATCTCAAGAGGCATATTATAGGCCGCATAGTTTGAGGTTGTGATGTAGTACTAAAAAAACTTTGGACTGCTGAAGAGAGACTCTTCTCCATTGAAAATTGATTCAGGATCCATAATTCCTGTCCTCACACTTCTTTGTTTAGCCCAGATTCTAAACCTGCTTGGTGGCTCTTGGATATTGGTAGCAGAACCTGATACTAAGCAGGTACTCCAAAACATTTATGAATGAAAACATTCCAAGTATCTTACCTTCAAAGGATAAAAGGATTGGTAACTGAGTCCCTGACAGCACCAGACAATCTGGATCACATCACATACATGTTCCCTAATCTAATGAGAATGTTGTGAAGAAAGCATTAGTAACCTCATGTCACTTCCAAACAGAACAAAAATCAAATGAAAATATTTCTAACTTTTAGTGAATGACAGCTGAGCTACAGAGCAAGTTTATCTTCCTCCAAGATCAGCAGTCCAACATTGCCACAGCATCCACCCTTGAAATCTTAGGTAGAGTATGTTGGAAGCAGAGCCAGTGTTTTGGTAAGCTTGGGCACAGAAGAGTTGAAGGAAAATCATGAATACTTTGGATTTCAGCCAGGAAATGCCTTGGCAAAAGCTGCTGTGGTCTCTAGGCAAGCCCTTGACTATCACCTTCATTTGTAACTGTGGAAGGACTTTGACAGGCAGAGCTAGCTGCAGGGCATATGATAGTGGATAAAAAAATTAGCTTTCTCTGAGTGTGTGGGGTAACTGTTCCTGAGGATGGTTGGACACTAGATGAACACTGGTGCAGCTGACCGCAGAGGTGTTGATGCCATGAGACCCCCTCAGGTGGCTGATTAAAGGATAAAGGGACAGAATGGATATAAAAAGGCTTTGCCAAACTATAGCAATAGGACATGATGAATATTGTTAAATAAAGTGAGCTCTCAAGTGGCCCCACATACTGGCTAGAAGAGAAAGCATCCAATTTTTGCTACCTAATTAGGGTAGTATAATAGGAATGCATCTTATATTTGAAAACATCTACACAACACTACAAAATGAACTTAAGAAAGTTACATTAATTCTGTGAGCTACATTTGTAAGAAATGAGATGATGTTTGAAAATTTTTAGCACTTCTGACACACAGCAAACATGCAATAAATGGAAGTCATTTTCTTATTTTAACAGACAATCTGTTTAGTATCTAAGAAAAACAAGCTGCAAAGAGTAAATTTAAAAGTCTGTTTAAAAAATACTCATGACAAGAAAATAATGCTTAGGAAATTTTTATTCACTGGAGAAAGCAAGATGCAGAAACATAGACAGTTGTAATTATTGTGTAATTATCGAAAAAATATTTTGAAGTGGGCATTTATTTAAATTAAATTTATTGAGAAACATGTTTACCCCTGAATGACCACATCTATTATCTGCAATGAATTCTTATATATCAAATATATGTATATTAATTTTATTAGTGTTCACTTTTAATACATTTGAAAAATATTTCTCTTATAAATAGCATGTTCATGAGTTGGTAAAATTTAATTACATTCTAGGCTTTTACTTATCATTTAAAGTTTATACATATGAAGAATCATCCTCTATGGAGTGGTTATATGACACTGAAAATATCATTGCTAAGATCTATACCAGATAATGTTTATTAATATAAGGTTTACAGAAATTAATTTTATAGGTCGGTAATGTCAAAATTATTAGGTTCTACCATGTGTGCTTCACTCCTGGAAAGTCATCCTCCTAAGGTTATCTATACAGGTCCAGGGCTGCACTAATTCCAAATCTTTTTGTCCTATAAGTTTCACCCAATACAATCCCAAAGCCTGCATTCCTTGAAAACAAACCTCCTGTGTTTCCTTTCCACATCAGTCTATTAGTCTAAGTATTGTGGAGTGGAGATAGAGTTGGGCATTTCCTGAGCTACAGAAAACAGATTATATTTTATTTTGTATTTTTGTACAATTACTTGCTTTATATAATTATATAAAACTTTCAATTTGATGTTAGGAAACACTTGGCAATAAAAGTGAATGGAAAATAACTTACAGCTTCTAATAAGCTCTAAAGGAAGAGGCCACCAGTATTTATCCATAACATATGCCCATTAGCACATATACTGCAGCTTTTGGAAATACAGGCAATCTTGTAGTACATATTTCCAAATTTGCTAATTACCATATATATGCACGCACACACACACACACACACACACACACACACACACACATATATAGTATGTTTGTGTAACAAACATTTTATATACACATGAAAGCTATAAAGAAAAAAGAAAAATACCAGTTCACAATTAACAGAAATCACCTCTAGGTAATTCCAATTTTTTCTTGATTTTTTAAAATGATTTCTAAATTTCCTTCAATAAAGTAAAAAATGTTAAAAGTAAGATGCAATAAATGCTATAAAATCTGCATTCACACTTCACAGTTGCAGATTTGTGCAAAGGAAAAACAGATGGCTGTTAGCCCTATAACATTCTGTCTCCTAAAATTAGCACCAGACGCTCTGGTGTGATCCATTTGCATGACATGGATTCTAGATTTAAAAATGCCACAAGAAAAAAAAAAAACACTAAACATAACCTATTCTGTTGTGGTGTAAGTGGAACTGACCAGTCCAATGATTAATTCAATAGAGAATGAAGGCAGACACTGGGTCCAAGCAGTATACAGAGCAGTTTAGGAAGGAGTGCTCCTGCACTCCCTGTCCTGTAAGGTTGACCCAACACAACCCCAAAGCCTTCATTCCTTGAACCCAAACCTCCTGTTTCCCTTCCACATCAGTCTTTTAGTCTGAGTACTGTGGAGTAGAGATAAGGTTGGGCATTTCCTGAGCTACAGAAAACAGGAGATTATATTTTATTTTGTATTTTTGTGCAATTACTTGCTTTATATAATCTTCTTGAGTTGCAAATAGCACTTGTGTTTCTGTGCACAGCACTGGCCTTCCTCTTTATATGAAATTTCTACAAAGGCAGAGGTCCATCTGCTTTGTTCATAACTGATCTGCTAGGTCCTATCCCCTACATTACACAGCAGCACAAAATAAATTCCAGTTAAATTGAAAGTGAAATAATTTGCTAATGGCATTCAAACTAATGGAAGATATCAGTTCACCAGAATTTTTGCATGATTGGAGATAGGCAAAAACGGATGACACATGGACCTTGAGACGTAAAGGTTCACATTCTCTCTGGAGAATCAGGACAGCATATAATATACTCAATAAGAGAGTCATAGACAACATACACAATTACCTAAGTGGACGAAGAAGTAACTTCTCTCAAAGTTGACAGGTGACAAGATTTACCTTCTAGAAGGTCATTAAGAAGTGGGTCACTAAATAAAAATTAGTAGACGGGCTGTGGAGATGGCTCAGTGGGTAAGATGCTTGCTGTAAAGCACGGGGACCGAGTTCAGATCTCCAGCACACATGTAAAATGCTGGGTATAGTGGTATACTAGTACCACAGAACTGGGGAGACAAAGACAAGACGATCCTTATGGCTTGCTGGATAGCTATTCTAGCTATATTGGTGGGCTTTAGATTCAGTGAAAGACCCTGTTTCAAAGAATAAAAGTAAAGAGTGACTGAGGAAAACACCTGACACCAACCTCTGGCTTCCATGTGCACACATCTGCATATGTGCTGCCCTCAAACACAAACACACCTCTAGCCTCCATATGCACACAAACACACATGCACACAAACATGAACATGCATACACACATGCATCAACCTCTGGCTTCCACATGCACACATGTGCATATGTGCAACCCCCAAACACAAACATGAGCATGCATACACACAACACACAAACTTAAATACAAAGGAGTTAATTTAGTAAAATAGGGTTAAAGGACATCCCAAGAAAGGAGAAATAGCATATATAATCACCTTGATGAAATAAACAGTATATTTCAATGGCTGGACTTTGAAACTGGTTAGAAAAGTAGATAGTGTGCAAGCCAACTCATGATGATACTTACCTCTTGCTGCAAGAAATGGAGAATAATGTGAGGCTTATTATAAGCACAGGAGTGCCTTAGCAAGAAATATTCTCAGTAAAAACTTTGGGCAACTGTATGTAGGATAACCTCTGGGAATGAGCCTGTGAAGGAATGAGCTAAAGGGAGAATGACAGGAAAGAGAGTCCTGAAGCAAGCGATGGAGGACATGGTGAGTCAAGATATCAGAGACAAAAAGAACAGAAAGAAGTAAGGACTAAGTTAAACTTGCCATGGTTGTGTACACCTTTAATCCCAGCACTCAGGAGCCAGAGGTAGGAGGATCATGGTGAGTTCAAGATCAGCCTAGGACTACAGAATGAGTTCCAAGTCAGCCTGAGCTAGAGTAAGACCCTACCCCAAACAAACAAACAAAAGATAATAATTAAGGACTAACTGATTTTATAAAGACACATGGACATTATCTCCTGAATGGTGATGGGGTTCATTCTCTGCCCATTCTTTCATTAGGTTCTTCTGCTCTCAAGTCTGTTGCAGAAGAGTGATTGACATTTAGGAGCAAGTCACAATTAAAAGACACCCAGTCTTCGTGATGATATGATTACTAATTCTCTAAGCTGTTATAGTCTTCATCATTGCTTCCAGTAATACATAATACTTTTCATGTATTATTCAAGGAAGATAAACAGGAATGGATGTAGAATCCACCCCATCACCACTCAGGAGGATAGGCATAGAATCCAGCCATCACCACTCGGGAGGATAGGCATAGAACCCAGCTATCACCATTCAGGATGGGCAGCACTGCCTTCAGAGAAATAACATCTTAAATCCAGGATCTCATCCAGTTATTCAAAGGTACCCAATTATTTTATATAGAGAGGCAGACATACAACCTACCTAAAAGCTGGCCTCTCAGCAAGGCAGTTATAAATTGTTCACAGATATGGTCAAGAAACAGGGTGAAGCATGTCAGAAGGACCAGAAGGACCAAGTACCCAACAAACCCCAAGCCAAAAAAGCCAAGGAAGAAGCCAAGGAAGAAGTCAAGGAGCCAGACTGTGTTGAGAAATATAAATAACTCTGCAAATCAATCAATAAAGACAAACAACCCAATAGAGAATTTAATATAAATGAACAGAAAGGGGGGTATAAGAAATCAATAAATGCATGAAGGCTGTTTTAGCCTAGCGAAACACAAATTAAATTAACCAGATACTATTTCTCATTGATTTGGTGAAAGTACAAAGCCAACAATAGGTGTGGAGGGACAGAGATTATCTTACACTTGGATGGAAGTAAATATTTGTGGAGCCAATTGTGGAGGGTAAATAGGCAGAACAAAACTTTCACTAGGACCTAGAGAGTCAGCAATATAGATTCTCTTGGTGGAACTGCTTGTCAATCCAAATTGGAAAATGAATTCCAGTTAATAAGAGGATGGGTGATTGTCTAGAACACTGCATAATTATCAGGTGACCTATAAAATAATGAGGTAGATTTAAATAAGCTCCTACAGTTCTGGAATGTGTTAATTGAAAAAAAAAATATTCCAATTGGTGCCAAACAAAAATTAGAATTATGAAGAATGTACAGCCATAGTGACATTTTAAAAAAAACAAGACTGGAAAATAAAGTATTTCTTCTGGGAATCACTTGTGAAAAAAGAAAGAACCTGAGGCCAGAAGTTCAGGAAGCATCTCATTTGGATGACAGAAGTTCAAAGTGGATGAGGCAGGTTGCAAAAGATGGAAAGAAGTTGCATAATTTAAAGAAAGAAATGAATGAATGTGCTGGAGTGACATAGTACACTTTCTTCCTTCTTCTGGTTCTTAATCATCTCACAGTGACTTAGATTAATGAAAAATTGATTTCTTTGTTTAAAATAATAATCTTAGAGAAGGTTATTATAAACACTGAAAAAAATTCAAAAGCACAAACATAGAATTTCCATAGAGCTTGTTATTGTAAACACGGAGTATAGAGTAACCTGTTCCACAAAACCTAAAAATATAAAAATAAAATAGAAGTCATATGCTTAGTCAAAACTCAATATCCTGTATCTACCCATTATTTTCAGTAAGTACAGCAGTCTGTTTATCTGTGTATCCAATGTATCATAACTTTAGTACTAAGACATGGAGTCTACCTAGTTCATAATACCAAATTCATAAATAAATAAATAGTGTGCTAGAGTGCAAAAAAAAAAAAAAGATTTTGGTTACAGGCAATAGCAATTGTCTTAGGTTAAGTACAGTAAAAGGAGAAGGAATTGGAATACAGAATAACACTCAGAAAAGCAGTAATTGCTAAGATACTGGGCTTCCCAGGCACTCTGTTAACTCTGCTATAAAATTAGCTATAATGGGCTGGATAGATGGCTTAGTGGTTAAGGCACTTGCCTGCAAAGCCAAAGGATCCAGGTTTGCTTCCCCAGGAACCACATAAGCCAGATGCACAAGGTGGTGCATGTGTTTACAGTTCCTTTGCAGTGGCTAGAGGCCCTGGAGCACCCATCTCTCTCTTTCTGTCTCTCTCTTTCCCCCCTCAAATAAAAAAGTAGTACAAATATTTTTAAAAGTTATATATCACATATTAGCTCTATTAGTTCAGAATCTATAGAAATAGCATGTACCTGGGGAAGCAGAATAGTGGTCATGTACTTACATAAAGCCAGGGGTTTAATCCCCAGTGCCACAAAATAAATGAAAATGAAAACACATTCACTGTATTCTTACAATATTCCTAGTGTTCTGTCGCCTTTTATATGAAGGACCCTTGAATTCTCTCCCAACAATTTATCAAGACTAACGTACAGGGCAGCAAGCCATCAGTGGACTAGATAAAGAACTGGGAGTCCAGATCAACAGATCCTGGGGGGGGGGCATACTCCAGATAGTACCAATTCTCCCTCTCTAAGAACAAAAGCCTCATCTCTCTTATGTCTGCTTCTCAGGCACAAAGAGATAAATGCTACTTTTAGACTTGCACTTCCAAACCTTCAACATGATCAACCATGGTCTCTGTTCTTCCTAGTGTCTGGGATGACCTTGAAAGATGCATGTTGATAACACCAAAATCTCCAAGGTCTGGGTCACTGGATGACTGTGTGTAACACAGCCTCTACTTCCATATCCCATGCCCATGAAACTTGAATAAATGTAGTGGAGAGGATAAACAGTACCTGAGAAATCTTCCCATTATAGGAAAATAAAAGAAGAAAACAAAAGCCTCTTGACAATGTCCCCAAAGCTAGCTGTATTTTAGGATGAACCTGAGTTTGAACTTGTAGGCCTTTGTGAGAAGACAAGGACTCTGAAGCCCTCCTAGTCTGCCCATAAAGAATGTGTGCATAGGAAAAGTCAAGACCAGAAGTACAACCATATTCTGAATCCTCCCCTGACCCAACATGCTTTCATGGCCACATGCTATTTTCTCAGGGCTCTGTACTAGAGCTAGTAGGAAAACACATAAGTAAAATTAGTCTCCTTTGATTTTTTCAAGGAGTTCACAATGGTTTGAAGGAGGTTCCAGTTATTTCTAGTTTTTATTTTCATTTGCCATTTTCTCATGTTATAGAAAGTGTCTTCCTCAAAGGCTCAAGTGTGGAAAGCTTGATCTCAATGCGGTGATTAGATCATGAAGGCTCTGATCTAATCAATGGATTACTCCATTGACGGATAGTAATTGAATGAACTACTGAGAGATGGCAGAAAGTGTGGAAGGTGAGGCTTCTTTGGAAGAAGTGGGTCACTGGGGAGTACCTTAGTCCTATCTCTGGTCTTTCCCTTTCCCTCTTATTCACCCTCTCCGTTCTCTCTCCTTTCTGGTTGCCAGGAGATGAACAGATTTCCTGTATGATGTCCTTCCACAGGTTTCTGTTTTGCTAGAAGCTGATAAACAATGCACTGAGCTGGCCGCAGACAAACTTATCAAACCACAAACCAAAGCAAACCTTTCCTCCTTTTTTGTAATTTTTCTCAGATACATATCACAGTGGCAGAACACTGATGAGCAAGATTCAGAGGACATCTTGAGTGCTTACCCCTAGTGATATGGGGAGCCTGATATATTGTATCTTCTGCATGTGATTGTTTAGAATTAATTCAATCAGTTCATATTTAATGCTACTATATACAATATATTTCCACATACCATTCTATGCAAGGCTTATGAGAAGTTTCTGAGGCTAGAATTCTAATTATTTAAATAGTTGGCTCACAGAGAAAGATGCCTAAATTGTCCCATGAAAATTTATAAGTTGAGTACAGCTTTAACACAGTGCCCTGGGCTTCCAGGGCTGTGTCGACTCCCCTATAGTTGTCATGTACCCACTACCTCATGCTCTTTGTGAGCTTTCTCATTCTTACTTTCCTCTTGCCAAGTAGCTGTTTTCCTTCTGAGCCTCCCTACTTAAGATTGAAATCTCACCTTACTATGCTTCTACAGACCTGGGAGAGAAAAAGGAAATAACTCAGCAGATGTTTCCTGATAAACTTTTTTAAAGTGTAAGTTGCTAATGTGGAGGTTTATTTCAGGGCCTGCCAGTGTTAGCAGATGTTTGAGAAGATGAATACCTGCTTAGACAATTATAAAAATTTATAACAGTTCTGTAGAAGGAATCAATCTTTTTACAAAAGATAACATAATCAGATTTCTCATATAGATTGCCAAACTTACTGCAAGACAACTCTAGGAGACTGATTTGGACCCTATATTTATTCTTGAACCTTTGTACTTATGAAAATGAGGCCATGAAATGGGGAAGTAGAAATGCTCAGTGCCTTCAGATGTGGGCTAGAGAATATAATTAGGAACAAAGTGCTCAGAGACTGCCACTCAGAAGCCAGGGCTCCGATTAATTGCTGCTATGTTGTTTTTGGACATAAATATTTACACTTCATTTCTCATTAAAATTCTGCTTATGAAAATGTTAAGCCCAGACCTCTGATTGCTGGATAATTAATAGCAAAGTAATGCATTGAGACTTTCAGGGGATTGAAAGTGCATTGTTTCACTCTGGGCATTCACACAGTGGGAACAGTGCTCTCCCAACATTTTTGCCCAGTAAATATCCACTGGATGGATGGGAAACACTGAAGGATTGGAATTTTGAGAGTAGTCATAGGAATCAACTCCATTCCCTCAGCACTTTTTCTTTTTTTTTTTTTTTTTTTTTTTTTTTTTTTTCTATTTAAATTTGAGGTAGGTCACTCTAGCCAAGGCTGGGCTGGAACTCATTCTGTAGTCCCAGGCTGGCCTCAAACTCACAACAATCATCCTACCTCTGCTTCTAGAGTGCTGGAATTAAAGGTGCGTGCCATCATACCTGCCCTCCCTCAGCACTTTCTTTTAAAATATTTTTTATTTTTTATTTATTTATTAATTTGAGAGAGAGAGAGATACAGAAATAGGCAGGTAGAGAGAGAGAGAGAGAGTGGGTGAGCCAGGGCCTCTAGCTACTGTAAACGGACTCCAGATGCATGTGCCCCCTTATGCATCTGGCTTACGAGGGTCCTGGAGAATCAAGCCTCGAACCGGGATCCTTAGGCTTCACAGGCAAGCGTTTAACCACCAAGCCATCTCTCCAGCCCTCCCTCAGCACTTTTAATCACATGAATATCAAGTATCGAGGCAGGGAGATTCCATTCATCTCACAGAATATTTTCTTCCTGAATGGACAAGAAGTGAGTATGAATTTTAGATGCATTAAAGGCCTAGCTGTGTCTGTAGGAGGGATGTGGAACCAGGAAACTACCCTGAAATGCCATGGGGAAAGATCACAATCTGATATTCATTACAATCCATAGGCATCTTAGGCAATATGTTGCAGTTTTTAGATTTTATAGTCAGAGGTGTTTGCCCTTCAGTTGTCCAACACAGCTGGATAGTAGTGTTGTTTCAAGTTACTAGTTGAATAACAGTTGGTTTCAAGTTACAAGATGGTCTTTATTGGCCTGATTTCATTTCTCTGTGTCTGTTAGTCATTTTCCAAGATGTACTAAAACCAAGTATCCTCAAGTTATCATTAGTTGAGTAGGCACCTTATAATTCATCTACGAGTAAGCTAGTTTCTGTCAAAGTCCTCCACCACTTGATGACCTCCTGCGTCCTAGTTTCATTCCCATTTATATTCTTGTAATATTGCTAACCTTCCAAGAGGAACACCTAGATGTCCCAAAATAACTTTAAAACCTCACACTTGAAGACTTTTACTATGTATAGAAAACCTTTGCTCCTAGGTTTTGCTTATTCAAAGCAATAAATTATTTATTCTTGAAGACTATGATCTGATGTGAACAGATCTTGGAGGACATGCCTGACCTTTTCTTAATCTCCTAGTAGACCGGGTACTTATTCTAGCAGTGTAGTGAGCCTCCAGCACTGACACTACACATATTCATGCACACCCTTCCACTAGCTATGGCATCTCAACAGCAGGATCATACCACACACATCTCTAGAGCTCTTCCCCCAGACACTTTACACAGAGTTGTGTATCACTGTGTATCGTTTTTACCCCTGTCTTGGTCAAAACATTCCCATTTGGAGAAGAACTCTTCACCCTAATTTGAGCCTTGCAAAGAGAGTATCTTCATTTCACTTGAGTGAGAACACTGTGTTGAAGCTGCCCTGAGGCGTGGCTTCATTCAGACACTTACATCTTTAGAGCTTTACATTTGACATCCTTTGAATCTCACTGAGGACTGGTTTTTTGGCTTTATTCATACACATTTCAAATGGTCTTTTGCCTTGCAGTGGTGGCTTGGTGTTCTGTGATTATATACTGATAGTTTATGATTTAAAGAAGAAAGAATGTCTATCTCTAGTGGCCATGTCTGAGTTCCCAGGGAAGATTATGATTGGTTGGCCATGACTGGGTTTCATGCTCACAGGTGGGGCACTTGCTAGGTTATGAAGATTGGTTATTAAGAGTAGAGGGCAGCTCTGAGTGAGTTAGCTGCTCATTTCAATGGCTACAGTGATGCCCAGTATGGGATAGGGACAAAGAAAATAAGCTGTTGAAAGAAAGAGCAAAAAAGAGACCTTTAACAGACAATAGTTTTTCATTCTAGTTGCCTTAATGTCCTGTGTGACACATACTGAGTGCTATGAAGATGGTCACTGCCTGAATAGATTGCAAACAATGTCATTTGGATTTAGTTTGTCCTTCAATCAGTGGCATGAATACTTGCATAGGCAGAGTGCAGCCTTCTGTGCTTCATCAAGAAAAAGTTCATTTTTTTTTTTTTTGCTTCAAGACCTAGATATTCTTTAAGTTCATAAGATAGTGTGTTCAGTTTCCAGCACAGCTTTATTTATGCAACAATTCTCAATCCGGCAATCCAGTGGGGCTACTTTTAGACTGCTGCCCACAGCTACAGGCATCAATCTGCTTCCCACAGTGTTGTTTGCTGTGATAATCTCACCCCCATCAGTGTTCCTATCTTTAACTACTTGTTTGTTAATAAAATCATGTAGAGAAATATCAACAAAGAGATGTACCTAAGCTGAAAGTAGCTGGCAACATCATAAAATAAGCCCAATGCCCCCTTGTTGGGCAATGTCTACTTAGCTCCGGAAGTGCTGTTGCTAGCAACTCACTTTGGGCATGCTGCCTCACCTCTAGAAGGCATCATTTTGTTTCTTAAAAATAGTTTCCATTAGATGACTTCTTATGCCTTTCAGTGGTAACTCTCTCAACATGGAAACATACAATACTTGGAATACTGTCTTTATCAAAACCACGAGAATCCAGGACTCAGCTCCTTTGTTAATAATTTTACTCAGTGATCCCAAGTTTGCTGACCATTCAGTAAACACACAGTTTTGTTTTGGACTTTGCAATTAGGACGAATTATATACCTCCAATCAAATTTTAAATAGTATGGTTGACTTTTTAAACTACTTTATGGCTACTGTGCTTGGGTATGTTCTGTTCCCCAACAGTTTACATGCTGAAAGCTTGATCCCCTAAGGTGAAGCTCTGAAGAGGCAGCTCATTCCAAGAGGCAGTGTCCCAGTCAAGTGGTTAGGTCATAAGGACCCTGATCTTGGTATGGAATAATAGCCTGTAGTAGGAATGGGTCAAGTTTCATAGGTTCATACATCAGAGGGTTATGATAAAATCAGGTGATTTATCAGCTTGCTTCTGCTGTCTCATACTACATCTACATTAAGTGCCTGTCATGCTGTGACCTAGCCAGGAGACCATTTCCAGACTTTGGTGCCATGCTGCTTTGTTTTAATGTACCAGGTCACAAGTCAATAAACCTCTTTTCTTTTTATCATACCCAGCTTCAAGTATTTTGTAGCAGCAATAAAAATCAGACTAAGCTAGCTCTTCTCAAAGGAGATGTGGTATTCTCCAAGAACTTTATCTACTCTTTAAACTACTGGAGCATTTTTTCATGTGGTTCTTCCAACAAGAGTGCCCCTCATTTCCTCTTGCACCTGCCCTCATCCTACCTATCCTTGAAAGCACGGAAAAAGATGTCCTGCTCTGCAGTTTTCCTATTTTACTTCCTCTCATCAGAACGCTTCTTTCATTTTCTGCACGGAACCCTTACAACCCTTTTCTTGTACTGTGATTAACAATGAACATGGTCCATTTGTGTAAAAGCTATTTGAGGATTATCTCGTCTCTCTCACTGGAATGCAAGCATCTTTCCTTTGGGACTGGATGTTCTGTGTCGTGGAGCACACATGAGCTTGTATCAAGACAGGCCACGATGAAACCCAGCACAGTTGCTAAGTGTTCTGGGGAACCACTTGTCTCCAACATTGCCAGACTCATTACCCAGTACAAGTCGTGGATGGTAAAATGTCAAGATGAAATTATCCCAGTGAAAGCACGTGACACTGAGTTTGAACATGGAACAGTTTTGTTTAACTGTCAGTAGACAGTGACAAAAACTCTGAAGTCTTTCCTGTTTGCTGCTGCAAATAAATTCATAGTTTTGCATAGGGGTTCATAAGGCTGGGCATAGAATGACTAATGCTCCCCTACTGTAACCAGAGTTTCATTTCTTTTAATTGCTTTACTGGGGGTATAATTAGCAACCAGTCAAGTGAACATGTGGAAATGTAAAATATGCAATGTCTCAGGAGACTGTGAACTTATGAATCCCACACCTTAATACATAAGAAAGTATATGTAAACACCCAAGTTCTCTTCTGCTCCATTTTTAATTTTTTCTTGCTATTCATGTCCACATGCACAAGCTCTAGTCTTTAGTTAGCCATTAATTTGTTTTCTATTGTTATATATTAGTTTACATTTCTAGTATTTCATATAAGCAAAACAGTACAATATATGCTTAATTATGTCCATCTCTTTTCACTCACTTATTTTGAAGTTATCCTTACTAGATAGTTCATAGTCTATCAATACTTCATGGATTTTTATTTTATTTTTATTTTTTGGATTTTTGAGGTAGGGTCTCACTCTAGTCCAGGTTGACCTGGAATTCACTATGTAGTTTCAGGGTGGCCTTGAACTCATGGTGATCCACTTACCTCTGCCTCCCGAGTGCTGAGATTAAAGTCATGCACCACCACACCCAGCTCATGGATTTTTATTACTGAAGATTATTCCTTTGTATAAATAAGCCACATTTTGTTGAGAAACATTTTGTTTATTTACAAATTTCAACGATTATAATTAAAGTTGCTATATCATGTAACAGTTTCTCTTGAAGCATAACTATGTGTCCTTTAGATAATATCTTACAATGAAATTCCTGATGCATATAATAGTAAAGTTTGTCCTAATTTTTTACATACCTTGTCATAGTGTGTGAGGTCCTGGGTACTCACAGGGAAGTACTCCACAGCTTGGTCGGCACTTGGGACCATCACTCTTTGCTCTAGACACTTTGGTAGGAAATTATTCAAATATGTGTGCTACAGAAGCAAAAGATGCTGAACATTTTTATATGCTTAGCTCTCATATCTATTCTTCTACAACATAGTTTACCTATGTAGATTATTGAACTTATTAATTGGTTTGTAGTTTTTCTATTATTAAATTTTATGAGTTCTTTATACATTTAAGGGACAAGTTATTTATGAGACACAGGCTTTGCAAATGTTTTAACCCAGTTGGTAGCTTCTATTATTACTTAACATTTAAGAGTCTATTTTCTGCCAGGCATGGTGGCACACCTTTGATCTCAGCACTGGGAAGACCAAGGAGGATCACTGTGAGTTCCAGGCAGGCCAGAGACTACATAGTGAATTCCATGTCAGCCTGGTCAGTCTGGGATAAAATAAGACCCTACCTCAAAAAAAAGGACAAGATTTTCTTTTTTTGATAATGTCTAATTTAGGGCCTTGAATCTAAGGAATTTTTGCATGACCTAAAATTAGAATAAATTTAGTCTGTCTTTTCTTTTGGCAATTTATGTTTCTGTGCTAATTTAAGAGGATGATACATTTGATTTGACTTTTGTATGTTCCATAAAGTATCAATTAAAGATCATTTTTGGACATGTATATTCAGTTTTTTTTCCATTTGAGAAAAACTTCCTTTTCTCTATTGCTTTTGCAACTATGTCAAGAAGACATGTGCATGTCTATCTAAACTTGTGTCTGATATACTGATTTACTTGTTAAACCTTGTACAAATGCCAGAATATATTTATTATGTTCACTTTATTAGAAAAGTTTTGAAATTTGTCTTGCATTCTTGTGATATCCAACCTTGTTTTGCTGATGCACATTTTTTAATTTCCACATAAATTTTACAGTCAGCCTTTCAATTTTAAAAAGTCTGTTTGAATATTGATTAGAATTTTGTAGATTTTTTTTTTTTTTTTTTTTTTTGGTTTTTCGATGTAGGGTTTCACTCTGGTCCAGACTGACCTGGAATTCACTATGTAGTCTCAGGGTGGCCTCGAACTCTCGGCGATCCTCCTGCCTCTGCCTCCAGAGTGCTGGGATTAAAGGCGTGTGCCACCACGCCCGGCTTAGAATTTTGTAGAATTTTTAAGACAACTTGTGGGACTATGGAGATGTCTTGGGGGTTAGAGGCACTTGATTGTGAAGTCTGACAGCCTAGGTTTGATTTCCCACTACTCATGAACATACAGCCAGATATATAAAGTGGCACATGTGTTTGAGTTTGTTTACAGTGACAAAAGCCATAGTGTGTCCATTTTCTTTCCTTGCAAATAACTTTAAAAAAAATCTTATGAAGCATTAACTTCTTAATAATAGGCACAGTATGTTAACATATAAGGAAATATTTACATTTGTTTGAATATATTTTGGAATACTTTGTAACTTTCATTGTAAAGATCATTTCTGTCTTTCACATTTTTATGCTTAAGTTCTCTTTGCAGTGCTATTATATCCAGAATCCTGTCTTGTTAACTCATAATCCTTCAGTTGCCCCCAAACCTCATCTCTGTCCTGGAAACTCACAGGGAAGTAACCTAAGGGATTCTTTTGTCTATTTGATGTCAAACAAACAAGATAAAATGGGGCCATTCTCTGTTGTGGCTTGTTCTACAAAGCTTTTCCAAGCATTGTTTCATAGTCTTTATTTCTGGCTGGTATGGGTGAGAAGTCATTTCTTTGCACATAGATTCACAATCACTAGGTTGTCCTTTCTTTGTTCCCTTGCACTTCCTAAGTTTACTCACATTCAAAATCCCTTTAAACTTTATTTTTTATCTTTTTCATGTCTGAAATACTTTTCCTAGAAGTATATAAGCTTACTGAGTCTCATGGTTCAGAACTTGGCTCTGGTGCCAGCTACTCAAGATGAACTTATTCCCTCACTTTAGTGAAGTGAAGATACCTCACCACTAAGGACCTGCACCTCAGTGCCATGTGGAATTCATAGCACCATTTCTGTGCCTTTGAAATTACTCAGTTAAGTCTTTGTTCATGGTCTCTTGCTAATGACTAAAACCTGAACTCTGAAAGCACCACTCTTGTCTGCTCATCCCCATCAACATCAAAACCTAGAACAGCACCTGATAACTAAAGCCTAGAACACAGCACCCAATACATAGAAACTAGAGCAGCACCAAATACCCACAGTCTAGAACAGTACCTAGTACCTAGAACAACACCTAAAGCCTATGAGTCCCACTAATATTTCTTAGAAAGGGCCCTGATATATTATAAGAATTATTGTAAAGTATTATGTTTTCTGCATATGCACGTATAAGTTTGAGTAAGTAGAGTGACTTAGGAAAAAAAAAAAAAGAAACCTGTCTATCCATATAACAAAGGAGGCCCAGAACAAAACACAGTTAATTTAATAGAGTACTGAATTTAGTGTCTCTGGAATGGAATGAGGGTATAGGATTTGTTTTAACACCTTGTCACCTGTCATATACTGGATTGTCATCTCAGCTTCACTGTCCATATATCCCCAAGATGATTGTCAGAGCGCCAAGCAGCAACTGTAGACAGCTTTTGGGTTTTAAACATTTTTTTCTTAACCCTACCTAAAAGGTAAAAAAAAAAAAAAAAAAAAAAAAAAAAATCCAGACTCTTTTCAACAGATACTTTTCTTGGCCAGTTATTGGTGATTATTCCCCAAATTCATGGATGACAATGGGAATGGAAAATAATATGTGACTTAAACTAACCAATATTCACTTCCATTCAAGACATTCCTGCCTTGACTTTTGGTTCCATTGAAATCTCTTTCCCATTTCTTCCAAGAACTTAACTGGCAAAAGTTGTCATTAATCAGGAGTTATGTCACAATGGAAGGTGGGAAGCATGTCATTAGGCAAGTTGTTGAAGGTTATTTTGTTAGGATGAGAGTGGGCATTGTAAACATTGATTAAACTCACTTTGGTCCCTTAGACAATATCTCACAACTCTACACACTTGCCAGAGTGTGAGACATGCCTTCTGATGTCAGCAAAGTTGAGTGTGGAGTTTGTAGCTTACATATGTGTCTCTTGCTTTGCGTAACATCTCCAGCTTTCAGCCCCCCTTTCTGGTATTGTGCCCATCACAATTGTGCCAGTTGTCATTGAAATACTGTTTTGACAAACTTTCTACAAGCTGGCAAGGGGATTTCTGAAGTGGAAAGACATTTTGTGTTGTTTTCCCTATTTAAAAATGGAAGCTTGATCATAGTTCAATTCTTGTGATACATCCTTTGAGAAATATTTACAGATGATTATATTAAAAATGAATCCACACATTTTACCAAATATGTTGACAAAAAGGTTGTATTATTCTTAATACACTTTTTGTATAACCTCAAAAACACAGATAAAATTATATTACTGTACTCCAAGAATGAATCTCTAACATCATCTAAGTAAATTTGATGCTTGTATAAAAATTGATTCTGAGAGATTAATCTATTTATTCAAATCCAATGTAGTGGGTGCACTGGAAAGAACTCATTACCACTCACAAGAGCTAACTCTGGATATGTGCTCCTAACTCCACCCTCACAGGTCAAATTGTTAGCTTGAAATTCACCTTCATGGGATTATTCACAGCATGAAGACTGGAAAAGATGCTACAAAGAAGAGCCTGTTTCTTTTCTGAAGTCCTGGCTATTAAACATTTACCAGAATAACAGATAATTAAAGCATGCAAAACAAGATTTAAAATAGCAGTTCTGAGGCTTGGGAAGATGGTTCAGTGGGTAAACTACACTAAAACGTTTAACAAGAATTTTAGAGATGCATTCTAATAGCAATTAGATTTGTTAATAAATTAGTATTAACACTTAATTTTACTAACCTCATTCATATCTTCTGACTTAGAATCCTTTCCCTTCTATTAAATTGTGGTTTCTATAACCTGTTCAGTTCTGTTTATCTCTCAGTGTCTGAACAAAAATTGGGCTATAAGTGTTTTAGTCAGGAGCCAGGTGGTGACAACAAGTGTCTAATATGCACAAAAATGTAACTTCTCAGAAGGCTATGTACTATTGGACAGAATCAAGAAATGGTAGAAAACAAGACTTACAGAATGGAAATAAGCCAAAGGGACCTGACAGCAGAAACCAGACATGGGGCCATGTCTATAAGGGCAGTTTGGTTATGACACAGTCAAGGTGCTGCTGCATCATTGGCTATTGTTTTGATGAGGCATGGAAATAATTTCTGCACAGCCAATGCCTCTCTGAAATGATATCTTAGTAAACTCTGGTGGAACACACTAACTGGATGACCCTGAGTCATGCCATTGCTGTCTTAGTGCCATAGGAACCCCACACCACTGATTCCCTTTCCTAACTACTGTGAAGAGAACATCAACAAATAAGGATGTGCAAGTATGTCAGATGGAATTGTAAAATATTATAGTAAGTGCAGTAACCCACTCTCAGAAAGACAAATATAGCATGATTTCTCTCACATGCAGATCCTAGCTTCTAATTTTGTATTTATATAGGAGTAAGTGTGGGTAGAGATCATGAAACTAGAAAGCTGATTGTGGGAGGAGAAAATGAGGCTTTAGGGAAAGTGTTGGGGAGGGTAATAGAATACATGTGACATAAAATTGAAAGGGAACAGCGGGAGCAGAACAGTATAGACCAGGAGTTCAGGGAGAAGGGGGAGAGGACCATGTAAAGGAAGAAGGTCAAGCAAAAATAAGGATGTTTGAAATACCATGAGGAAGCCTGGTATCTTGTGTGCTGATAAAAATAAAATATTAAAGAGTGGTTCTTGTGCAAAATTAATGGCTTAGCTAGTGGAAAAGAGATTTGGAACAAGGACTGTTAAAATTAGAGATAAAGGCAAGGTGTGGTGGCACATGCCTTTAATCCCACCACTTGGGAGGCAGAGGTAGGAGAATAGCTATGAGTTTGAGGCCACCCTGAGACTCTAGTAGTAAATTTCAGGTCAGCCTGTCCTAGAATGTGACCCTATGTCTAAAAACCAAAAAAGGAGCTGGAGAGATGGCTCAGTGGTTAAGGCGTTTGCCTGCAAAGCCAAAGGATCCAGGTTTGATTCTCCAGGACCCATGTAAACCAAATGCACAAGGGGATGAATGCAAATGGAGTTCATTTACAGTGGCTGGAGGCCCTGGCTTACTCATTCTCTCTCTTTCTCTCCCTCTCTCTCTCTCTCTCTGCCTCTTTCCTCTTTCTCTCAAATAAATAAATAAATAAATAAATAATAATATTTTTAAAACTTTACAAAAATAACAAAAAATAGAGATAAGCTCTATGAAAGACATAGATGGGCATAGATCAAAAGGCATGGATGCTTGTGTCTCAAGTTGATTCTCCTCAGAACTCACTCACCTCCAGAGGACCACTGCATAGCCAGGTAAGCCTGTGACTCATAAGGTGAATCACTACATGCCTGTGTCCTCAGCTGGCTGCAGCATGGGTGGCAGAGTCACATTTGGTAATTTTATGGTGGCAGGATCCTTACCAAACTTAATCTAGGCTCTCCTGCAGTGTGTCTGAACACTACTTGGCAGAGATGCATATTTAGTGTGTCTCTACTCCGTGAATAGCTTGGTCTGCATCTCTGCAGTTTGACTATGTTAGAGCCAGTAGCTGGCAAGAAAGCAATTTGTGTTTCCTGATATATGTTTTCCTTCCCCAAAGTCAGTATCTCTGCCAGCAGCAATCTTCAAGGATGAAAAATGAACTGATTTCTGCATTAAATTGGCTCAATCCTTGGTATCTTTGTCATCCAAATGAGAGTGTTCTGCTTTCCTCACCAATCTTCACCTGCATCCTCATCTTCTAGAAGCAGGGAGCCCTCTGGAATGTGGGGGAAGTCTATAAAAGGCTAAGGAAAAGCACCGTTTGAGGCTGGTACCTCACACATTGGGTGTATTCCCTCTGGATATTGTATATACTGTGAGATAGTGACTGGCATGTGAAAAAATGTCACCAGCAGACAAATACATAGCTTTGGGCATGAACAGCATCCTTGGAGACATGCTGTCAGACACTCCTTCCTGAAGGAACCAGGAATCACAGGTAGAGTGCCATAACCAAATCTCAGCTATGGCTGGTACTTGCTCACTTCGGTCTCCACATCCATGACAACAAGAAAAAGAGCTCACAGACTTGTTTCAGTGATGGGTCCAGATCTTCATGTGACAGAGAGACTAGCCCTATGCAATGGGACAGGAAGGTACACTTGGGATTCACGGTGTTCTGTTTTTGGTGCCTTTGTGTATGGTGAAAACAGGGATGATTTAGCTGTAGAAACCTTTCCCAACAAGGCTAGGATCTGATAGGATGATACTAATCCATGTTGTTCAAGTGGGTTGTATAAAACCAGACAGAGACACACACACACACAAAAAAGAGAGAATTACAGATCTGGTGAACTTAGATGCAAAAATTCTCAATGAAATTCTTGCAAACCTAATCAAAGAACATATGAAAAGTATCATCCACATTGATAAAGTAGATTTCACCTGGGGATTCAGGGGTGGTTCAACATATGGAAATGTAATATGTCACATAAACAGATTTAAAGGCAGGAATCATATCACATGATCATTTCAATAGAAACAGAAAATGCTTTCAATTAAATACAACATCCTCTCGTGATTAAAACAATGGAGAAACTAGGGATGGAAGGATCATATATTCCCCCCCCAAAAAAAAGTAAATATACAAGAGACTCAAGGCTCATATTATATAAATGGAGAAAAACTTGAAGCACTCACACTAAAGTCTAGACAGGGATACCACTCTCACCACTGCTTTTCAACATAGTATTCAAATATTTAGATCAAGCAAGACAAGGGAAGAAATATAAGTGATACAAATTGGAAAGGAAGAAGTGAGATTAACCCTATTCACAGATGACATGATTGTGTACATAAGAGAACTAAAAAAAATTCTCCAAAAATCTTCTAAAAATGATATGTGCTTTCAGAAAAGTGACTAGATATAAAATCAACACACAAAATTCACTAACCTTTGTATATAGCAATGACAAACATACAGAGAAAGAAATTAGGAAAGCTGTCCTGTTTATAATAGCCACAAAATTAAAATATCTTAGAATCTCCCTACTCAAAGAAGTGAAAGAACTATACAACAAAAAAAAAAAGAGCATTGAAGAAAGAACTGGAAGAAGACATGAGAAGATGGAATGACCGCCCATGGTCATGGATTAGAAGAATTAATATTGTAAAATGGCCATCCTACCAAAAACAATATACAGATTCAATGCAATTCCAATCAATATCCCAGCATCATTCTTTATAAAGTTAGAAAAAAACGTTGTAAAATTCAAACGGAAGTATAAAAAGCCTCGGATAGCCAAATATGTACTCAGCAAAAGGAATACCTCTGGTGGTATCACCACACCTTATTTTAACAAATATTAAAAGAACTCAAAAACTAAACATTAAAAAGTCAAACAACACACTCAAAATATGGGGTAGAGAATTAAACAAAGTTCTCAATGAAGAAATACAAATGGCCAAGAAACACCTAAAGAGTTATTCAATGTCTTTAGCCATCAGGGAAACACAAATTAAAATGACTTGATATTCCATCTCACTCCAGTTGGTGGCATAAAATTTGTAGGAAAAATGGATAGATTTGGAAAAAAAAATACAAAGTGAAGTCACATAGGCTTAGAAAAGACAATTGCCTCAAGCTCCCGCATATGTGGTTCCTAACCTGGAACAGCATGACTTGATTGCAGGTGGTTGTAAGTAAGCATCAGGAGTATTGACGTGGAAGTAGAATGAAGCTAGGAGAAAGGGGAAATAGGGAGGGAGCATAGGAGGGGAACAGAAAAATTTTTTTTAAAAATTAAGGAAGGAAGTAAGAAGACAGGCTTGGCAGGGTCTTGCAGAGTAAGAGGAAGAAAAAGATGGAGGGAGAATTACACAAAACTAATAACAATGTAAATCAGTACCATAGAAACCTTTTTCCTGAACAGCATTCGACAAGATATAACCCTCAGTAAGTTGGGTATGGGGAGTGGCCCTGACAGAAGTCCCCTGAAGAAGCTAGAGAAAGATTAATCCTTATAAGCATGGGCTCTAACTGGTAAATCCCAGGGCCAGAATTAGGTTTCCCCCAGCAGGGAGCTGTTGGCTGGGAAGACAATGCAAGTCATTGCCATAGCCCTTAGATATTTTCCTGAACTTAAAGGTAAGACCCTATTGCTAAAGACACCATAGACTGTGGTCACAGGGCACTGAGAATCCATGCTGAAAGTGAAAGGGTAGTCAGTTCCCTCCCAGCCAGCACTCACAGCACTGGAAAGTGCTTTGTGAGCTGCTGGAGAATAATGGTCACCTAAAGCAATAATAAGCAAAAGATCCTACAAGCTACAACATCAACCAGCCAGTCAAGAAGTACACACCTGTGCAATAGTAGCACACAACCTATGTGGGGATTGGACATGAGGCCTGCTCAGTGGAGGAGAACTCATACCTGGTACTGGGAAACGAGTTAGAATCCCATGGATAGAAAATTCGTGGACTCTAGAGAGAACCTTCATTGCTCCTTGGTTAAGAAGAGTGTACACACACATCAAAAAGTCTTTCAAAAAATATTTGTAACATGCCCACCAAAGCCCAGGGAACATGGCAGAAGGAGGCAGAAAGATTATAAGAACCACAGAGGATTGGGAATATCTCAAGGCATGATCCTCCCCCCTGGATACACACAGAGACTGACTAATGCCTTCAGGACACTACAGAGAGTACTAATAACTCCAGTGAAGAAGGCCTTCAATGGAATGGGGATGAGAGATGGGATATGAGTACAACTTTAAAAAAAAAAAATTAAATCAATTTTTAAAAATGTGTTAGTTGCAGATCTATTGAGTCCAGGGATCTCAGGATGGAGAGCTAGTTAGGGTGCAGAAGGTAAGTGACAGCCAAAGGTCTGTGAGATGTTGAAATCCTAGATGTTGTTTTTCCTAGTGATAAAATATGGAGGGGGTAGTCTACACTCTTGATGAACCCTAATATTATGGGCCTTTTCCCCTCAAGAGGTAGCATGAACTAAACTATATTGAGGGATATCTAACTCACTCTCTGTGATCACAGATGTACTATCTATTGATGGATTAAAGAAGTTATCTTGAATAAAACTTCCCATACTAAATAAAAGTAAAATAAAATGGATGGTACTTAAAATTACTGTCTTCTTCTGAGAGTACAGTTAAATACATTCTCTGTGATGTTGGCTCATGAATTTAATTGCATTTTATGTCAAATACTAAAACCAGTACCTGGTGCATAGTATTGGAAGTGGTTACTACTGATGTCAGTACTAATAATGTTTTTATAGTTAGCATCCTGATTATTTCACAATAGCTACTAGCAATATCTTTAAGCTGAAAATTTTCTCTTTCCTCCTGCTGTTGTTTTGCTTTAACTATTTTTCATGTCCAAGATTCTATGAGAAAAAACTCAAAAGTGTCATCTTTTATACTTAATATACATAACCCTCAAGATTATCATTAAAATTAACTTTTAACTTTAAATTTAACTATTTTATTACTTATTATCATATTCACTGGCAAGAATATTATCTCTGCTATCATTGCTTCTAGAACCTAACATTTGGGGCAGATAGGAAGTTCTTACTTTCCTTTGCTGTAAGTATCATGACCCACTTAAGTTTGAGGGTTTCATTTTCATTTACTTTAATTGCTAAGTAACCAATTTCCACCAAATATGGAAAATCTGTCCAAACTGGTAAAATATAGGCTGATGTTTGCAATTTGTATATTCTTCTACAAAATTCCCAGTAAGAAGTGCTTTGTGGAAATAACTGAATATGCTACTGAAACTCATAGAATAATATAAGATACAACAGAACATCCCTGACTTAGTGCCACTGGGTACCATGCACTATGCTGGATGCTCATTAATGCCGGGAAAGGCCTCTGACTTCCTTTTATGGATTTCATTCACAAGTGAGGTGTTAAGCCAGAGGGGGGTTGAATTATCTGTACAAGGTCATCTATTTTGTATATGTTAGAAGACATAGCTTGCTCAAAGCAAGTTAGTAGATTCTATTTGCTATATGCTTTATTCCATTTAGACCATCTACAAGGCTCAGAGAAAAAAAAAGATCATTACCTCAAACTCTTATCGGGAGCAGGAGTACTGAAGGTGACATTCAGACCCCAAGGCACATAAGATTTCACTGTCTCCTGTATGACCCAGTTAGTTGCTATTCTCACTGTGTCTTTCTGAATAGCCTATTTTGGTCCCAAAGCCATCAGCAAACTTGAAATAACTGAACCATGTAACAAAAAAAGAAAAGGAAAAAAAAAAAAAAAACACTTCAGAGGCAGGTGATTGGACAATGTGCAAAACCCTGAACTTTAAAGGGGACTTCCACCAGGGCTCCTCAAAGCTCAGGCCAGTTTGCTTTGCCTTTTTCTTCTGGAGTGACTCATCCTATAAAGTGAGTCAAATAGACTCACCTGGAGTTTATTTCTGCTGTTTATTTTTGGCCTGGTTATGGTAGATCTATTTTTACTCAAACGCACACAGGAACAAAAGATCAATTTTAAACTGTATTCTTGGAAAAGGGAGTGATATTGTAGGAAAACATATAGATTTTTGAAGTCAAAATGTGTGTGAAATTCTTGCTTTGATACTTTCTTTCTTTTTTTAAATTCTTTGATATCTTTGAGCCTCAACTCTGCCTGGGTTAAAGGATATGACAGGGATTTTATAGGGTTAGCATAAGAAGATTTGTTTTAAGCTCTAGAGTTCCAGATTCTCAAGTGTGATATTAAGTTTGACTATCAAGTCTCCTCTTATTCCCTGTCTTGTCTCAGTGGTATCATAACTTCGTAATCCTTGTTTTGAAAAAGGCATTGGACTTAGAGGCAGAACATCTAAGCTCCTATCCAATCTCTGTCTTTTCCTATGCAAATTCTCATAGCAAGGTGAGATGATATTTTAATAGCATACAAAGAATAGGTTTGATCTTCTAGAATGTACATTTCAGCTTCCTTGGTAATAGTTAATTTTTATGCCAAGATGCATGCCAGCAAAGATCTTAAGACCTGACTTCCAAAACCAGCTCATGTGACCTTGAGCAAGAGGTCTGGCAGTGCAGAGGAGTTAAGATAGATGCTGTCCTCAGGGAGCACATGCAGAGCCCACTAGCCATCAATGTGAAGATGCTGGCAAGTTCTATGAGAACACCCAGCTTTAAGGGGCAATCAAAAGGAACCCGAGTCTTCCTCTCTCATTGAGTAATACTGAGGAACAGTTGAAAGTTGATCCCATATCTTAGTTCCTCTTATGATGGAAATGTCTCCAAAGTATATTTCCTTGTAGCTTTCAATGAGCTAATGTGGTGGTAATCTGACTATACTGATTATAAGTCATTTTCATTGTTGCTTTAACTTCTAGACTTCCTGTTCCAGAAAAATTGTGACTAAAGTAAGGCTATTTCTGCTTGGAAACATGGCCATGCAATTCCAATGCCAAGAATTATTAGGTCTGTAACTGGATGCTATGTTATGCTATGGATTCATTAGGGTAGGCATTAGAAAGAAGATCCAAAGTGTTCACAGTGAACAATCTAGAAAAATTGGTAGTGAGTTATCTAAAAGACAAACTAATAAGAATGAATTGCAAAATGTTCTTAACATTTGTGCATAAAGATACCTTAACATAGTGTGCATGGAGGTATCTTTTCTTCCTTTGTGCTAGCCCTCAAACACAAGAGCCTGGACTAAATAGACGACCTTAGTTTCATCTCAAACTAGCCACATGCTCCGGAGCACAGCAAATCATTCAATGTCTGCCACCTCCTTTGTAAAAGGAAGATAATTAGGAAATTTTGTGCTTTAAAAAACTCTGCATCATCACATTAACAAAAATGTAGCAAATAGTGTCGATTAGAGACAGGGATGATAAGTGACACATTTCAAATATGTGCTATTTATTCTAAAGGAAGCCTGTCAAGAAGCCTCGCTGCAACCTTCATGAGCATGGAATTATAAATTGGGCTAAGAAATAAGGCACCTGAAATAGATGAGACAACAGCCCAGGAGGAAAATGGAGAATACCCTTAACGTTTTCCTTTCGCATTTGCTTGAGTGTGTAAATACTCCCATGGACTGTAGAAAGACGAGTGGGAGTAGGAAAAATCACAGAAAACTCTGCGACACTGAAAGCCAAATATTATCCCCCAAGAGCTCATGAGAAGATTCTGTCTTGATACTTATCTTCACAGATGGCCTCTCTAAATTAGAGGGAGGATCTGGCATACCAACTCTCACTTGTCACAATACAAAACTTACACAGATGTGTCACCCAGTATACATCTATGTGCAAACTGAGGATAGTTAAAGTAACTATAATGTTATTAGGATGCTGCCTGCCAGGTATGACTTGGATCTGAACTGAATTAACCACCCAGAAAAGTGTGAGCTACAAGGCAATAAGCTAACCATGATAACAAGTGGTTCTGGAAACCCAAGAACTTCACCAAACAATAAAATATTCAATAGCAGCCTGGTCCAAACAAGAAGAGCCAGGTGGCTGTAATTACAACCTTGGAGGATGCAGTATCTTCAAATTAAGCAATAAAAATTATAGCATTTGACTGTTCTATCCTTGCTCACAAGGATTTGAATGACTAAGGTGAGAAGTTTTAACAATGGCCTCCGTCCTGGCTCACTCCTGGCCACATAAGATCTGTTATCTGTCATTAAGTACTCTAAAATACAGAGTTTTGTGGATTTTAAGGGACAGGAACCAAGAGTTACCTGGCTATGTCCTCTGCTTCAGGATCTCTTCCAGCTATAAGCCTGCAGTAGAGAGTGTGGTCTCATCAGAAGTTGCAAGCAGAGAAGAATCCACTTCCACACTCATTTAGGTGGTTGCTGGAAGTTTCTGTTTGCCAGAGACCTCTCTCGGGTTCACGCTAGCTCACTGTTTCCATAGAACACAAAGCCAACACAACACAGCACAAAAACTTTCTTTATCAAAACAGCAAGTAATCTGAGAGTAACACCAACAAAAGCACAAGTGACTGGATGATATGAGATTTAATGCCGGGTCACTGAAGCTTCATCCACACGTCAGGTCAGGTGCACCCTGTTGAGGGACGGTTAAAAGAAACAGGCAGTCAGGGCAGAATGCCCAGAGGTAGGCCACGGAGTCAAGCAACACAAAAGGAAGCGCATGCTCTGTCCCGCTTCTTTCCTAGGAGGAAGCTTTCCTAGGACACTGGTCAACAGACCTGGGCTGGGAACAAGAGAACCAGTCAGGGCTGTGGACCAACAGACGTAGAGAAAAAAAAAAAAAAAAAAAAAAAAAACAAATTAATACAGGGGAGGGAGAAAGCCCCAGGCCCTCTGGCATGCCCATGTTCTCTCTCTCTCTCTCTCTCAAAAAAAAAAAAAAAAAATCATAATGCAGGTCTGTGCTTAGGCCAGAGTTCGGTGTTGGTTCACCACCTCCTAGTTTTCTCTGATCCTGATGGATTCCCATGCTGCTCACTTGGGGATGCCTGGACCCTGCCAGCTTACGGTGGAAATAGGCACCTTTCACCACCTTCCTGGGTGAAAAACCACTAACTCCCCAATTCTCAGATACCCTACTCTGGAGGGGTGGTGCCCAGAGTAAGTAGGCCAGGTATCCCTGTTCCCTTGGCCTCGTGCAAGTTCCCTGGTCCCGGTTGGTCCCCCTGCTCTTGGCTTGGGACTGCTTGGACCCTGGGTGCTTGCTGCTGAAGCAGGCCCCTTGCTCTGCCTTTCTGATTGAAGTGCCCGTGGGTCCCCAATTCCCAGATCCCCTGCCCTGGAGGGTGTGCTTGCAGATTCCCTGGTCCCCCTGCTGCTGCCTTGGGGCAGCCTTGTCTCTGCATGTGGACAGCACAAGCAGGCCTTTTGCTGTGGATTCCTGATTGTCCCCTGGGTCAGAGGATACATGGGCCACTGTCGGAGCTGACCTCTTGCCCCTGGCTTTCTAGCTCCCCAGTTCCTGGTTCCCCAACCCCTGATACCCCGCGTGATGAAGAATACCTGCAAGTGCAGTGAGTACCTTTGATGTACTTGCAATCTCCACAATCTGTGCATCTGTGGTTATAACCTCATTGTACATGAATCCAGTTCACATTTAAAACAGAGCACCCACGGAAGATCATACAAGGACAAATATTTGCTTCCCCCTCACTAGAATAAAATGGTTCCCCAAGATGGGTAGACCACACTACCTACAAAGGGAATACCATCAGAAATACCTCAGATTTCTCAATGGAAACCCTGAAAGTGAGAAGGACCTGTAATAGGACACTTCAGAGTCTAAAAAACTATGGCTTCCAACCCAAGCTACTCTACCCAGCAAAAGTATCCCTCATAATAGATGGTGTCAGGAAAACTTTCCATGAAAAAAGTCAACTCTGTAATTATATGAACAAAAAGCCAAGCCTACAGAGAATCTTCAGGGACTACTCCAGACAGAACAGTCAAACAACCAATCTCAAGAGCCAACAGGAAGAAGATCACAATAACAAAAAATAGACCAGGCTGAACATAGTACAAAACACAAACAAGCACCAAACTCCATAAAGCACCTTATCGTGGTTGGGATTAAATTGAACCTCACAATCATAACCTTAAATATTAACAGTCTTAACTCACCCATTAAGAGACAAAAGTTAACAGAGTAGGGTATCTGAGAATTGGGGAGCTAGGGTTTTCTTGGGCTGGAGATACGGCTTAGTGGTTAAGGCGCCTGCCTCCTAAGCAGTTCCAATCTCCAGCGGTTCCCATCTCCAGGTCCCACGTTTAGCCAGATGCAAAGTGACGCGAGGGCGCAATGCCGCACTTGCCCACAAGGGGGCGCACATATCTGGAGTTCGTTCACAGCAGCTGAGAGACTACTGGCGCCCCATTCTCTATCTGTCTCCCTCTCCCTCTCTGTCTGTCTCTCTCCAAAAATAAATAAAAATAATTTTTAAAAATTAAAAAAAAATGGACTTCTTTTTGCTGTCTTCAAGAAACCCACCTCGCTGGGCGTGGTGGTGCACGCCTTTAATCATAGCACTAGGGAGGCAGAGGTAAAAGGATCGCCATGAGTTCGAGGCCACCCTTAGACTACAGAGTGATTTCCAGGTCAGCCTGGACTAGAGTGAGACCCTACTTCGAAAAAACAAACAAAAAAAAAAATTAAAAAATTTTAAAAATTTTAAAAAGAAAATAAAAAAAGAAACCCACTAAAAACAGATACCTCCTCAGGGTGAAAGGATGGAAAATGATATTCTGCAAATGGAAATAAGAAACAAGCTTGGGTGGCTATATTAATATCTGATAAAAATAGACTTCAAACCAAAACTAATGAAAAAGGATAAAGAAGGTCACTTCTTATTCATCAAGGGAATGATCCAACATGAGATAATCAAAATCATAAATCTATATGTGCCAAACACAGGTGCATTACAGTTTATAAAACAAAACCTACTTGACAACGAAATGGAAATAAACCAACATCATCATTGTCAGAGACTTCAATATTCCACTACCAGAAATAGATCATCCAAGCAGAAAATCAACAAGGAAATAATAGAGCTCAACAACACTATAGATCAACTAGACCTAATGGACATCTACAGAACTTTCCACCCCAACTTTAAAGAATACACATTATTCTCAGCATCCCAAAGAACCTCCTCTAAAATACACTGAATATTAGGCAATAAAGCATGCCTCCATAAATTCAGGGAAATTGAAATAACTTCAGATTGCAACACTTTAACGCTAAAAGTTAACAACAAGAGACACATCAGGAACTCCACCAGCTCCTCGAGACTGAGCAACACATTTTTAAACAATGAATAAGTTGTTGAATAAATCAAAAAAGAAAATTTAAAATTCCTACAATTGAATGATAATGAAAACATGACTTAACCAATAATTATACAACACAATGAATGCAGTCCTAAGGGGAAAATTCATAACATTAATGCCTTCATAACAAAGACGAAGATCCCAAATTAATAACCTAATGGTCCACCTAAAGGCATTGGAAAAAAAGAAAAAGAAAAATCCAACCCTAAGAGCTCCAGATAGAAATAAATAATCAAGATCAGAGCAGAAATTAATGAGTTGGAAAGAAAGTAAACAATTTTAAAAATCTATGAAACAGAGAGACTTCCGGTTAAGATGGCGACATAGGAACCTCGCCAAAAGAGGGAAGCGAACAAAAGCAAAACAAACCCCAGCAAAATACACTTTTCTACTAAAAAGTGAGATACATAGTAAACTTTCAAGTCCAGCAGAGAAGTAGGAGAGTTCCAGAGCGTCTGGAGCCCACAGAAGCGGCTCCACAGCCGCCGCCTGCGGCGGCGCGGCTAGGCGCCGCCTGAGACAGCTGATCCGCAGAACTTTTAAAGGCGGGCGAGGAGAATTTTCCACTCACAATCTCAAGAAGCGTGGAAGGAGGACAGTAGAGACCAACAAAGAGGCTAGTGAGGAAGAGGATCGCGTAGAGGAACAGACGGACTTCAGCCGCCACTCACAGCCTCCCCTCCCCCACCACGAGTGCAAGTACGGCGCGAGCAACAGAGACTTGGGAAAGAACTCCCCAGCAGCATCGGGCGCAGGGAAAGCAGAGACCCGCAAACGCAGCTGACATCCTGAATCCACGTCACAGCAAAGGAACCAAGCAGGCGGGCAGCATAGCTGTGATCAAACCCGTTCCAAAAGGTAATTTGGTTTTATTCATTGGGGAAGGGTCTCTCTTGATCACAAGCTGTCCTTGGAACTCTCTACAGATCAGAAATCTTAGCCTCCCAGCTGACAGGATTAAGGGCGTGGGCTAACACATATCCTTAGGAACTGTGACTTTGTCATAATACCTGCTTTTGCACAAATACTCTGTGCTGTATTTCATTGAAGGGGTACATTGTTGAGTTAAATTTTTGGATCTTGACTGTATTCTGTTCCATTCACCCCACTTGATAATCTCATAGCAGGCAAGGGTCACTTCTGTGATTACTTTGAGAGCCTTAAGAACCACACTTAACACCTTAAACTCCTACACTGAAGACATATAATATCAGATTGATTGATACATCTAACATTACTGCAGATATTTAGAAAACCCAAGCATTAAATTAATTCAAGATGCAAAGATCTCTACATTACAATACAAGAAACACAAAACATCCAGACAATATAAATCCACCAAAAAGTATTAATATATCTGAAATGACCTTCAGTGAGGCTGACTTAGAGGACATCCCCGAGAAAGATTTCAAAAGAATGATTATAATTATGTTCAAAGAACTCAAAGAGGAAATGAAAGGGTTCAAAGACCTCAAAGAAGAAATCAAAGGATTCAAAGAAAACACAGAAAACCAATTTAATGAAATAAGGAAGTCAATACTAGACATAAATACGGAAATAGAAAGAATAAAGAAAACCCACTCAGAAATGCTAGCAATAAAGAACACAGTCAGTGAAATTTAAACCTCTGTAGAAAATCTCTCTAGTAGAATGGATGAAGGAGAGAACAGGATATCGAAGCTAGAAGACCAAGTAGCTGATCTAATACAGTCCAACAGAGAGAAAGACAAAATAATAGGAAGGTATGAATGGGAATTACAGGATATTCGGGACACTATGAAAAGATCAAACATAAGAATTCAAGGGATAGTAGAAGGAGAAGAATTTCACTCCAAAGGCATAGTAGGTGTTTTTCAACAAAATCATAGAGGAAAACTTCCCCAAATTGGGAAAGAGTTGCCAATGCAGATACAGGAAGCCTTTAGAACACCAAACAGACAAAACCTGGAAAGAACCTCTCCCCCGCCATATTATAATTAAACTACCAAACATACAAACCAAAGAAAATATATTGAAAGCAGCTAGAGAGAAAAAGCAAGTGACCTACAAAGGGAAGCCCATCAGACTCACAGCAGATTACTCAACACAAACTTTAAAGGCCAGAAGGGCCTGGAGTAATGTATTCAAGTTCTGAAAGATAAAAACTGTCAACCGAGATTACTTTATCCTGCAAAACTATCTATCCAAATAGATGGAGAAATAAGGACATTCCACAACAAAGACAGGCTAAAGGAATTTTTGGCAACTAAACCAGCTCTACAGAAAATACTTGCAGGAATCATTCATGCTGAGGAGAAAGCAAAGCACACACATCAGGAAATAGGAAAAAATAAACCATACTCAAATAACAGTTAAAACAAGTGAGTAGAGGGAAAACAGGAAAAACTAAAAATAAGAAGAATGGTGAGAATAAACACATATATGTCAATAATAACTCTTAATATCAATGGTCTCAATGCCCCTATCAAAAGACACAGACTTGCAGACTGGATTAAAAAGCAGGATCCTACCATCTGTTGCCTCCAGGAAACTCATCTCTCAATAAAAAATAGAAACCTTCTTAGGGTGAAAGGTTGGAAAAAGGTATTTCAAGCAAATGGGCCTAGAAAACAGGCAGGGGTAGCTATTTTAATTTCTGACAAGATAGACTTCAATCCAACATTTGTGAGGAAAGATAAAGAAGGTCACTTTATACTGATTAAAGGAACACTCCAACAGGAGGACATTACAATCCTAAACATATATGCCCCTAACATGGGGGCTCCCAATTTCATCAAACAAACACTATTAGAATTAAGGTCAGAGATATCTCCTAACACAACAGTAGTGGGGGACTTCAATACCCCACTCTCATCACTTGACAGGTCTACCCAGCAAAAAATAAACAGGGAGACATCTGCATTAAATGATACCATGGAACAAATGGACCTAACAGATATTTACAGAACATTCCATCCAAATGCTGCAGAATATACATTTTTCTCAGCAGCACACGGGACATTTTCTAAAATAGACCATATACTAGGACACAAATCAAATCTTAACAAATACAGGAAAATTGAAATAATCCCTTGTACATTGTCTGACCACAATGGGATTAAACTGCAACTCAGCAACAAGAAAATATACAGAGCATACAGAAACTCATGGAGACTAAACAGGACTTTATTGAATGATGTATGGGTCATTGAAGAAATTAAAAAGGAAATCAAGAAATTCGTAGAATCAAATGATGATGAGAATACAACATACCAAAACCTTTGGGACACAATGAAGGCAGTCCTACGAGGGAAATTTATAGCCCTAAGTGCATATATTAAGAAATTGGAGAGTTCACAACTAAACAATTTAATGCTTCACCTTAAGGCCTTGGAAAAAGAAGAACAAGGCAAACCAAAAATTAGTAGACGGGAAGAAATAATAAAGGTTAGGGCAGAAATTAATGAAATGGAAACCAAAAAAACAATCAAAAGATCAATGAAACAAAGAGTTGGTTCTTTGAAAGGATAAACAAGATTGACAAACCCTTAGCAAATCTGACCAAAAGAAAGAGAGAAGAGACAAAAATTGATAAAATTAGAGATGAAAAGGCAACATCACAACAGATACCAAAGAAATTCAGAAAATCATACGGACATACTTTAAGAATATATATGCCTCTAAGTTTGAAAACCTGAAAGAAATGGATGAATTCCTTGATTAATATGACCTACCAAAATTAAATCAAGAAGAGATAAACCATTTAAATAGAACTATAACAACCACAGAGATTCAAGCAGTTATAAAAAGTCTCCCAACTAAAAAAGCCCAGGCCCAGATGGATTCACTGCTGAATTTTACCAGACATTCCTGGAGGATCTAACGCCAATGCTTCTCAAACTTTTCCATAAAATAGAAAAGGAAGGAACTCTACCAAAATCCTTCTATGAAGCCAGCATCACCCTGATACCCAAACCGGACAAAGACAGATCAAAAAAAGAAAATTATAGACCAATCTCCCTCATGAACATGGATGCAAAAATTCTCAACAAAATACTGGCAAAGAGAATACAAGAATTTATCAGAAAGATTATTCACCCTGACCAAGTAGGCTTTATCCCAGAGATGCAGGGATGGTTCAACATACGCAAATCCATAAATGTAATACACCATATAAATGGTCTGAAGGACAAAAATCATATGGTCATCTCAATAGATGCAGAAAAGGCATTTGACAAAATCCAACACCCCTTCATGGAAAAAGTATTACAGAAACTGGGAATAGAAGGAGCATATCTCAACATAATAAAAGCTATTTATGACAAACCTACAGCCAACATAATTCTAAATGGGGAAAAACTTGAAGCTTTTCCTCTAAATTCAGGAACAAGACAAGGGTGTCCACTTTCCCCACTACTATTTAATATAGTACTGGAAGTCTTAGCCACAGCAATAAGGCAAGAGACACTCATAAAGGGGATACAAATCGGAAGGGAAGAGATCAAATTATCATTATTTGCAGACGATATGATTCTATACCTAACAGACCCTAAAGTCTCTACCTGCAAACTGTTAGAGCTGATAAACACTTTTAGCAATGTAGCAGGATACAAAATAAACACACAGAAATCAGTAGCTTTTCTATATACTAACAACAAACGTGCAGAGGATGAAATCAGGGAATCTCTCCCATTCACAATTGCCTCAAAAAAATAAAATACCTTGGAATAAACTTAACCAAGGAAGTGAAGGATCTCTACAATGAGAACTTTAAAAAACTCGAGCGACAAATTACAGAAGACACAAGGAAATGGAAAGACATCCCATGCTCCTGGATTGGAAGAATCAATATTGTGAAAATGTCAATCTTACCAAAAGCAATCTATACATTTAATGCGATCCCTATTAAAATCCCAATAGCTTTCTTCACGGAAATAGAAAAAACAATCCTAAAATTCATCTGGAAACACAAAAAACCTCGAATAGCCAAAACAATTTTTATAAACAAAAATCAGGCAGGTGGTATAACCATACCCGATTTTAAGTTATATTACAAAGCCATAGTAACAAAAACAGCATGGTACTGGCACAAGGACAGACAGGTAGATCAATGGAACAGAATAGAAGACCCAAATATTAATCCAAGCAGCTACAGCCACCTGATTTTTGACAAAAATGCCAAAAATATTAATTGGAGAAAAGATAGTCTCTTTAACAAGTGGTGTTGGGAAAACTGGACATCGGTATGTAAAAGGATAAACATAGATCCTTGTCTTTCTCCATGCACAAGAGTCAAATCCAAATGGATCAGGGACCTTGATATCAGACCTGAAACTCTGAACCTGCTAGAGGAAAAAGTAGGGGAAACCCTTCAACATATTGGCATAGGTAAGGACTTTCTGAATATAACCCCAATTGCTCAGCGAATAAAATCACTAATCAACCAATGGGACCTTATGAAATTACAAAGCTTTTGTACAGCAAAGGACACTGTGAGTAGAGCAAAAAGACAACCTACAGAATGGGAGAAAATCTTTGCCAGCTATACATCTGACAGTGGATTAATATCCAGAATATACAAAGAACTCAAAAAACAGAATAATAAGAATTCAAACAACCCAGTTAAAAAATGGGCTATGGAACTAAATAGAGAATTCACAGAAGATGAAATTCAGATGGCATATAAACATCTGAAAAATGCTCCACATCCTTAGCCATCAGGGAAATGCAAATTAAAACCACTTTGAGATTCCATTTCACTCCTGTCAGAATGGCTTCCATCAAGAAAACAAAGGACAATAAGTGTTGGCGTGGATGCGGAAAAAGAGGAACACTTCTACACTGTTGGTGGGAATGTAACCTAGTCCAACCATTGTGGAAATCAGTGTGGAGGTTTTTGAGACAGCTAGAAATAGATTTACCATATGATCCAGCTATAGCACTCCTAGGCATATATCCAGAAGACTCTTCTCACTTCCTTAGAGATACTTGCAAAACCATGTTTATTGCCACTCTATTCACAATAGCTAGGAAATGGAAGCAGCCTAGATGTCCCACCACAAATGAATGGATAATAAAGATGTGGTACATTTACACAATGGAGTTCTACTCAGCAGTAAAGAAAAATGAAATTATGAAATTTGCAGGGAAATGGATGGATCTGGAAAGGATTATACTAAGTGAGGTAACCCAGGCTCAGAAAGCCAAACGTCACATGTTCTCTCTCATATGTGGATCCTAGCTACAAATAGACAGACTTGTGTGTGAACTGGAACCAAAAATTGGTGCCAGAAACCAGTAAGCTGGTAAAAGGCTATAAGGGACGGAGGAAAGGGAAGGACTGAAGTGTATGGTATTGCACATATGTAAGTGGAAGGACTGATTACAAGGAGGGGAATGGCCTAACCAAGGCCATGGGTAGAGAATGCATAAAAGAAGGGCAAGGAGAGGGTCAATCTAATTTCAAAAGATTGTGAATAAGACTTATGTAAAACTACTTTTTGAATAATGGTACATCTAGAAGCTGTAGACTGTTACTAGAAAATTTTCAGTACCTGGGATGGGATACCTTCCAGTGAGTTGTTGGCCAAGGAGGTCCCGGTAGCCTCCAAAACATTAAAGGCTTTTGCCAAAGCCCTTGGTTTTCCTGAGAAACAGATAGTAAGACCCTATTGCTGAAGACATCTCTTGCCTGAGAGGCAAGGTCACTGAGAAAGCAAGCTGGTGCTGAGCAGAAAACCTTCTCCCTGTAGACCAGCCAACTGAAAGCTGGAAAAGCTGCACTGCATGCAGAGTATGGGAGACAGAAGTCATCAGCAGCGAAAACAGTGGACGCTGAATATTCAAATTTGGCCAGACAGGCCCAAAGACTGAACAGGTGCAATAGTGGCATGTCTACTCGTGGGGTAACCAACTGCTCTATAATTGGACTAAAGGCCCTCTCTACGGGAGGGAATACATACCTGGTACTGAAAAACTAAGTAAAGTCTATGGTAGGTAAGGTCATAAGCCTTAGGGGTATAAAGCATGCCCTTATCTAAATGTATATACTATTCCCACCAAGCTGCCCGGAAAATACTACACTTAATGCTCATATTCACATATTAATGCTACTCTCACTTCTGGTTAGAGAAGCTTCTCTTTTCAGATGGCGATGACCACTGGGATGATCCAAAAGGCAACATAGTGCTGAGAAGAAGGGATGGAGAAGTGCCCAGCACTGAAACATCTCTGTCACACCCTCCAAGGCTCAGGGATCATTGCGGAAGAGGGGGCGGATAGAATGGAAGAGCCAAAGGAAGGGTACGACTCCCTACAATGCAACTGCCCAGACAGAAATTGGCCTTGATATCCATGACCTTGCTGTGCCTAACAATACCTCCGCAAGACCCTCATAGTAGAAGTAAAAGAGGATGACATCATATTAAAAAAAGAGACTAATGGAGAGAGGGAGGGGATATGATGGAGAGTGGAGTTCTAAAGGGGAAGGGGGGAGGGGAGGGAAAAATACGCACCTTTGGTATGTAAGTATGTTTTGTTGTCAATAAATATTTTTTAAAAAAAATAAAATAAATAAATACCCTCAGGAAAAAAAAAAAAAAAAAAAGATTAGAAAGCAGTTCCATAGGCATAAAATGTATAAAACTGGTTCTTAAGAATAATAAATGATTCCATTTCCTGGTTAAAAAAAAAAAATCTATGAAACAAAGAGCTAGTTTTTTGAAAAAATAAACAAGGTTGATAAACCCCTAGCCAATTTGATCAAGAAAAAAAAAAAAAAAAATAGACTAATGGAACAGAATTGAAGACCCAGACCTTCAGACCTTAGGTCCAGCTACTTGATCTTTGACAAAGGTGTCAATAATGTAGACTGGAGAAAAGACAGCATCTTCAACAAATGGACAAATGTGATAACCATATATAGAAAAATGAAAGTAGACTCACTCATCTCACCATACACAAGACAAAGACCTCAATATAAGACCTGAAACTATTATCCTAGTGAAGTAGACTTAAAACTCACCACAGATCAGGGAATTTTGTGGAAGAGGGGGTAGAAATATTTTAAGGGTCACAGGTTGAGATATTATGCCTAGAGGCACTCCCTCCCTCCCTAAAAATAATTTACTGCTGCTCCAACAATGCATAAACTGCAACCCCATAGGGAATACCTGCAACCCCACTGAGGAGGGTCCCAACAGGATGGGGGCAGGGAAGAGGGAAAAGAAGGTACCAACACATAATGTATCCATAAAAATATGTTAATAATAATATTTTAAAAAGAAAAAAGCATAATGAAGAGCCCACTTTGTGTACCACTATCTCTATGGCCCTTCTCATCCCTACAGAGCTTGAATTTTCCCTTAAAAGTTTTCTTTGCTATATCAATTTTCCTATCCTGTAAATTTTTATTGAACTGAGGAAAGAAGTTAGTGCACCTTTCCTAGCTGATACACCATTTACTAGAAACAGAATACTAACTTTAGCTAACATGCAAGAAGAGGTAAGAGATAATAGTAGTCTTAGTATCAAAAATGGGGTCCTTGGGAGCCATTTTAATCAGCTTTCTGTCTTAGTCAATTCAGGCTGCTATAATAATATGGCTTAAAATTACAAACATTTATTTCTCACAGTTCTGGAGGCTCAGAAATCCAAGATCAAAACTAGCATATTTCATATCTGCTAAGGGCCTACTTCCTTGTTCAGTTATGGCAACTTTCTCTGTGTCTTTACATGGTCAAAGGAGGGAGATAGCTTTCTTGGGTTTCTTTTATGAGGAACTCACTAATTCCATTCTGGAAGAAAGAGCCCTCATGACCTTCTCCAAATGCCTACCTTCTTATCCCATTACTGCTGGATATGAGGTTTGAAGGGGGCCTTTATCATCTACTGGATTTAATGTGGAAAAGGTCAAAGTGGAAGCATCCTGGCTTATTACAGATTGTGCTTTGAATGTGAAAGGTTCTCCAGGTATATGTGTTTTAACACTTGGTCCCTTGCTGGTGGCACTGTTTGGGAAGGTTGTGGACCCTTTAGGGGCTTGAGCCTTGCTAAAAGAAGTGAGTCACTAGGGATGGGCCTTTACGTTAGAGTCTGGTCCCACTTCCTGTTTACTATCTGCTCTCTAACTCTGGATACAAAGCCAGTCTGCCATGTTTTCTTCTTCTCCATGTAACTCCCCCTTGAAATTAAAAGCCAAAATAAACACTAAATACTTGGTCAGGTACTTGTTCAATAATTAATTTTTTTTTTCTATTCTTCCTCTGGTTCTGACATTGAAAATCTTTCTTCTATATGCATGTGTGTATATCTGTATCATTTATATTTCTATATATCTATATATTCTGAGAATATCTAATAAAGTGAGAAAAAGTAGCAATTGAAATCCCCAAGGGTAGACCTCATTCTAATACACACACTATAATGCATACAAACTAAGGCAAATCAATTTGAATTATAATTCTTACTTTATTAATTTATTAAGTGCTGCTAGTAGACAATATAGTGTAGTGGCTGTTTGGTTGGGACAGGCTCCCAAATTGGAGTCACCAAGTACAGAGGCATAAGGAAGTGGACTATCCACATTCCTCAAGAATCCACCCAGCCATTATCCCTTCCTTGCCTAACAATGTCCCCAGGTCATGGCTTCCTGCCCCCTTATCCCCCAACTCACCTGGTCACTGTTCTGGTGTCACACGCTGGCTATCTTAGTTCTCCCCTAAAGGAAGCTTTCTTATTCAGCTTTTCCCCTTCCTCACCTTCCCCCAACTGAAGAAGCCCTATAAAGGCCACTATCTGAAAACTCAGGTTGGCTGTGCTCTTCTCTTGAGAGTCAACCCATGGCAGCTTGTGCTTTTCCTGATTAAAAGCTTTCACCTTTGCCTCAGAGTGGTCTTCATGGTCTTGGTTACCTCCAAACCTTACAGTATATGCATTTTAAGAATATTTGTTCTTTTTCTATGGAGACTGGTATTAGAATTTGGGCCTGTATTATGTATATTGCTTTTAAAAAATGTTTTATTTTTATTGATTTTTCTTATTTGATAGAGAGAAAGAGGGGGAGAGAAGGAGAGAGAGAGAGAGACAGAGAGAGAGAGAGCATGCCAGGCCTCCAGCAGCTGCAAATGAACTCCAGATGCATGTGCCACCTTGTGCATCTGGCTTGCGTGGGTCCTGGGGAATTGAAACTGGGTCCTTCGGCTTTGCAGACAAGTGCCTTAATCACTAAGCCATCCCTCAAGCCCGGTATATTGCTTTTAGTAGGATGGCCACATTTGGAAACACTAAAAAGTATTTATCTGTCAATATAGTGTAGTGGCTGTTTGGTTATGCGTAGAAAGTATTTACTTCATGGTGAACAGTAAAAGAAAATTCTAAACAAACTTATGTTGTGATTTAAGATGTAATTCCTCAATTCCTCCAACAATCACAATATTAATTACTTTAGATTTAACTTACATCATTATTGAGCAAGTTTGCAAGTTTACTGGAGTGCTACAGGCAGAAATATCAAGTTGATTAATGTTTGAGTTGTTATCGATTGTGTCATAAAATTTTGTGTTTGTTTTGTGTATGATTTGTGCATGATTTGGAGGAAAAATATTTCTGACTCAGCAGTTAAACATACTTGTTTACAAAGCCAGATGCACATAGTGGAACATACATTTGGAGATTTTTTGCAGTGGCAATTGGCCCAGGCATGCCCATTTTCTCTCTTTTTCAGGAGACTTGTCTCCTTTTTCATTAGATCATGACAGTTTAGTCCAGTTCCTCTATTTTTTTGGGTATATTAGATATAGCTGAATTATTTCAAAAACCGACTCATAGATTGGATGAACATCTTATTTAGTTTTTAAAAGTACTAAAGTAATAAATCTCCTCATAAAGAAAATATATATATATATATATATATTATATAAAGATATCCCAATTCTGATAAACTTTAAAAATTGTAAAAATTTTCATGTCTTCATATTTAAGCCAAAAATGTTACTACATAATATAGATTTCTTGTTTATCTTGAATTCTGTTAGCAGATCTTTTGTTCATAGTTTACTCTCTGTAGCCTAATGTGCCTTAAATATGTGAATTCTACTTTTTGTTAATATTAGACTTTTCCTTATATCAGAATATTTTAAAATTTGGTTTATACAAAGTTCGTGATATTTGGCTATCAGTAAGCATACATCAACATGTCTAACTAAAACTTTGTAATTTTAAGATGGTTCTCATCTTGTTCATGCTGGTTTTGCTGGGTGATTATCACTGATTATCACTGGGATTATAATCTAAGTCTTATAAAAAGTGACATTATGACTTTGTTCATAAGAAAACTAAAGAAGCTCCCCATGTCTTAGGGAAAGCCAATGTATACAGACAACATTAATATAGTTTGTCTAAGCTTCATAGAACAGTCATCAATATTTATTTAGTTAATCCTTAAAATTGTTCAATGGTAAAAGGTACTTATTTAAAAGAATTACTTTATGTCTGTCATATTGTCTCTAATGTATGTGAAAATCAAACTTGCTTAACTCAACAATAACCAAGTTTTATTTTATTCTTAAGCTATGTATAATCAGTCTCAGTCAAGGTTTCACTTAATTAATTTTCTCATTTCTGATATCTTAAGTTCATTGCTTATTGATATTGATATTGATATTGACCTTTAAGACATGTTTCCTGACTTAAAAAAAAATCTTAAATTGCTCTTCTAATTCCAGTTTGGGGAATAATTGGTATTTGCATTGGTATACAGCTTAACAAAAGCTGTTTTCAAAAACAGATGCCAAGTTTTTATACTGTCTTGTCTGGTATACATACAATTTATAAATTAAATCAATTGGCTTAAAGTTATTGGTAAAATATTGTTTTCAGTGCTACTAAAATGTTCTGTGTACACTTAGAACTGACAGCTACTTAAAAAGAGAGAATGTGTATGCTTTCTATGTGCCACATATAGCTTACACTGTCACCTGATAACTAAACTTAAATATTAATCAGAATGATTTAAAACTATTGTGTCATTCTCTAACCAGATCTGCTTTGCTAACCAGATATCTTCTGCACCTTTCTAACTAATCTCTTTTGCTAATCAGATATGTACAGTCCCTTTGAGTGACTAATAACCATATGTAAAAGCCAAAATCAATTGGAGACATTGGCAAAAAGATAACCATATTTTGGTTCCTGTTCCCAGGTCAGAAGGCAACAGAAGATGATGGGACAGTTCTAACTTATAGCTTCTGGTAAGTTACCTGTCTTGATTAGAGAGGATATGGAGACTCAGAGATAATTCCAAGTCAATGCATCTGCAACAGGAGAGTTACATCAGAGGAAAATCAGTCCTCCAGGCTTCCCAAAAGAGGGAGGATCACTTGGTCAGCATGGCCTTCACTTATCCTAGCAGATGGCAATGCTGAGAGTCACAGAACTCCTCACAGGTCCCTAAAAGTCTCTCCCACTGAGCCATTATTGACCTCCAAAATATACAGTTAATTCTGGCAGCCTACATGGTCTTGATCACCCAGTAAGAAAAATATAACTACAAAATATGACTATAATATAAACAAAGATTCAGAATAATAGACTCCCCTTCTGATGCTGACTTATAATACTAAACTCTAACATTAATTCATGCCTTCTGCCTTTTCCTGTCCCTGATTACTTTTGAATTCCTACCCTGAACACAGCTCCTCCCACTTGCCTTAACCAGAATTAGAGCTATTCCTAGAGCCCCCTCCTTCCTTAGCCCTTACCCTACCTCATCCAGGGATACGTACACTGCCACCCCAATGGACACTCTCAAATTTAAACTCTCTCATGTTCCTACTCTTCCCCTGATCCCAAAATGCTTCTCTTAAATACATTGATGACCCTTCTGCCTCCTCTCTCTTGTCCCAAGCCCTCTATTCCTCACCTCTGAGTGCTCATCTTCCCCTTATGCTTGGTGTTTTGATGTCGTAGCTATTGACAAGGGTGACAAGCTCCTTAATATTTCCTTCTGTCTTCTCACAGGGTGTGGAGCCCTTCTCTCTCACCTTCTCTATAACAGACATCGCCAGCAACTTCCCCAAAGCCAGCTTAATACAGGAATGGTCTAAGAAAAGTCTGTGTTTCCTTCAGGACCAAATCATAACAGCATGCTACACTGAAGGTGGGTGCTCACTATGGATCTCACCTCTCTGCCACCTCTAGCTACATGAAACTGCCTCCTCATCACCTGCCCTGAAGGGAAACCCATTAACAGCATTATCCAGCCTCTCCCATAAGAACTTATCCACCCATACGGTCAGCATGAAAAAATTAACCTTGGTCTCTTATCACTAACAAAAGGCTGGAATGTTTGGTTGGGACAGGCTACCAAAATGGAGTCACCAAGGACAGACACATAAGGAAGTGGATTATCCACATCCCTCAAGAATCTGCCATTATCCTTTCCTTGACTAACAATGCCCCCAGGTCATGGTTTCTTGCCCCCTTATCTCCCAAGTCATCTGGTCACTGTTCTGGTGTCACACCCTGACTACATTAGATCTCCCCTAAAGGGACCTTTCTTATTCAGCTTTTTCCCTTCCCCCAAATGAAGAAGTCCTATAAAGCCCAGTATCTGAAAATTCAGTTTGGTTATGCTCCTCTCTTGAGAGTCAGCCCTGGCAATTTGTGCTTTTCCCGAATAAAACCTATCATCTTTGTCTCATAGTGTTCTGCATGGTCTTGGTCTCTCCCAAACAGTGGCTACTATAGAGAAACTGTGGATTACACATTCTCAACTGGATACTAACTCTCTGGTTCCCTAACATTATTTCATTTTTCAATTTTCCTAATATTATTTCAATTTTCATTGTAGAAAACTACATTTTTGTATTTAAAAAATTGTAAGTCAGGCTGGAGAGATGGCTTAGTGGTTAAGACACATGCCTGTGAAGCCTAAGGACCCAGGATTGATTATCTATGTCCCTTGTAAGCCAGATGAACATGGTGATGCATGCATCTGGAGTTCATTTGCAGTGGCTAGAGGCTCTGGTGCACTAATTCTCACTCCCTCTCCCTCTCTCTGTCTCTAATAAATAAATAAAAATAAATTAAAAAAATTTTAAGTCAATGAAGATTATAATCTACTTACAATTTATTGATGAAGAAACTGAGGTTAAGAGACATTACGGTATTGGCAAAATTTGTGGCAGCCAGCAAGTGCTTAATAAATTGTTATTCCTATTATCAATTTTTAATTTTTCCAATATTTTAATTTCATATGAAATATATAAAATGATATACATGAAGTCACATAATTCAATGATTGGTTAAATAAGAAGGTCTTTTACTGTATTCCTGTTAGCAATTCAGATTAGTGGTTCAGGGTATGCTCTGGAGAAAACTGATCTGGGCTGAAAATACTGACTTTATTCTTCTCCAGTATAAAACCTTGGAGGACTAGGGAATAACATAATCTGTAGAGTTGTCATGTAGAGTTGTGCCTTATGGCACAAATCTTGATCTGCCATTTGTTAGCTGGGCAGGCGTGAGAAAATTTTCTGACTATCAGTGACATAGTGTTCCCATCTGCAAAAAAGAAATATTACCAGCTGCTGTGGTTCTCTGAGATACAAAATTATCAGTGTTCAGTTTGGAATGCAGGAATTGCAAAAACTAGAGGCCAATGATCAGGATTCCTGAGTATCTCAGCATGATCAGAATGACCAGCAGACATATGAGCAACTGCACGGCCTTTGTTGAAGTTTAATCTTTAGTGCCATAGAATTCAGAAGTGTGGCTTCTAGCAGGAGTCAGTACTCCCATGTATAGGATTCATGACTTGACTTGGTCTTCTATTCTTTCCATCCCTCTGCCATGTGAGAACATAGACTTCTTCCTCTTAGAGCATGTGGGAACAGGGTGTCATTCCGGAAGCAGAAAACATCCTTTACCAGGCCTCAAACTGCTATCCCCTCAGGTATAGAGTTCCCAGCTTTAGAACTGTAAGAAGTAAGATTCTGTTCTTTATAAACTTTTATAAATGAGTATTCCTAAGTATTTTGTTATAGCACAATGAATAAACTGACAGACTAATTGTAAACTCTTACTAGTTAAGAGATGTGTCATTTTTAATATTCGTTCTAGTTTCCTAGTCTATCATTCTGAGTGCATTTCGTTAATGGCAATTAATCACTAAATCATGGGAATGCTCAGTGTAGGGTGCATGAAGTCTGCATCTGATCCCAACACTGCATAAACAAGGCATGATGGCGCACATTTTGAATCCCCAGCACTTGGGAAATGGAGGCAGGAAGATCAGAAGTTCAAGGTCATCCTTGGCTATTAGCAATTTCTAGGACAACCTGGGCTGTATGAGATGCTGTCTCAAAAATTAAGTATATAAGCTGTGCGTGGTGGTACATGTCTTTAATCCCAGCACTCGGGAGGCAGAAGTAGGAGGAAGGCCAAGAGTTCAAGGCTACCCAGAGACTACAGAGTGAATTCCAGGTCAGCTTGAGCTAGAGTGAAACCCTACCTTGAAAGAAAACAAAAAATAAAAATTAAAAATTAAAAAAAGCAAACAAACATCATATACAATTTTAGACCTAAATTCACAATTTTCATTGTCATCTTCCTTTCTTTTTCTATCAGCTCATCCTCCTTTTCTTTCTTCTATATGAATTCCACAACTGACATACAAGGATGATAGTGATACATTCCTCCCCATCTGAGATCAATCTACACACTTCAAGATACTAAATTTTTGTTTAATGGAATATTTGTTGTGTCATAAATTATGTTTAACTTTGTACAATAAACTTTGATCATTTTAGCAATTTTTACAATTGTACTCAGCTTCAGATGAGAAAATTGAGAATAAAAGAATGTAATTAACATACCCACAGACTTAAGCAGGAAATGCATGTCTCTATGGCCACAACCAGTCAGCCAATCTCACACAGAGAAAGGAAGGCTCTTTTCTTGAAGACTTGGGGCAAATGTGTTTCCTATGTTCATAGAAGCCCCTCCAAGATACCACATCTAAGAGTGCTTGACAAAATTGTAAATACTTGACATGCATGCATAAATTGATATCAGAACAAAGGACTGGGTCTCTATTGGGTAGCAGTGATTACAAAATGTCCACCCAGGGGACAGAAGTAGCACTCTTGACATAGAGGAGAATCCCACAGAGACTTGGTGAACTAAATCTGGGATTTGAATGAGTTAAATGTACAGGGGATACAATCTGGGGCTTGCCCCAAAAGAGAGATTAGATCATTTACAAAGACACATGGACACTCATAAAAATTAACAACATTCTACTAAAGTATAACTTGAGCAGTTTCTGCAATGTCAACGTGTATGTGTACAGTTTTTGATCATGCAATAAATTCAAGTTATGCCATAGTATATGAGCAGTTATATAAATCCCCTTATGTGCCAGGCATTATTCCAAGCATAAGGTGTACACTTAGTGAGACCACAAAACAATTCTGTCCCATGGAAACTGAGAAACTGAGGAAGTGTGCCTAGGGCAATGTGGCTGAGGAGTGGCAACCTCAGCATTCAAATGCAGGAAGTCTGCCTCTACCCACTCTAGTCATGGCTGCTCACTCAGTGACTTTAAACACACACCCACATATACGTCTCTGTGTGTTAAATAATATAATAAAACAAAAGTTAGAACATATTTACTTAGAGACAGAAAATGTTCCAGCAGAATGTTTGTAATACAGTTCTCAGGAGGAAATAAAAAGCCTTGAATGATTATATCAATATACATTTATATATAACTAATGAACTAAGCTTTTAAACTTAAAAGTTATGATACTATTAAAAATGGTGGAAGAGGGCTAGAGAGATGGCTTAGAGGTTAAGGCACTTGTTTGCAAAGCCAAAGCATCCAGGTTTGATTCCCAAGAACACACATAAATCAGATTGACAAAGGGGCTCACGCATCTGGGGTTTGTTTACAGTGACTGGAGGCCCTGGCGGGCCTATTCTCTCTCTCTCTCTCCCCATTTCTCTCTCTCTCTCAAATAAATAAATAAAATATTTTTAAGAAATGTTTGAAGGAAACTAAAATATCAAAATATAATATGCTTAGAAAATCTACCAAAACAAAGGTTACTGTTCTGGAAAAATTGACAATTAAGACAACTTTCTGATGAGATTAATCAGATAGGCAGTACAACTTAAAATATTTTAATGAGAAACTAGAATTGAAAAATCATCTGGAGTCATACAAATGATTAAAACCATAAACAGAGTGAATGAGTAATTGGGAATATTAGAGAAACATCCTAATGAAATTGTTAAATTTAAGTAAATTGACAAATATTTAATGTGCATGAATATATAAGCTAGTGTATTATATGTGAATAATAGATAAATGTTTACAGAGAGATTTCATATATTCATTCAAGTATATTCATATATTTATATGTGTTTATACCTATCTAAATATATCAAAAGCAATCTAAATAGGTCAAAGCAAACTTCAATAATCTCATTTTTGATAAACAAGGAAATGAAAGAATAAAAATAGTCCTGTTGGCATTTGCTCAAAGAAAATGCCAGACCCTAATGTTTTACATGATCCTGACTAAATACTGACAAACTGCATATGGCAATGCATCAAAATATATCACTACCAAATTAAGTATATTCTATCAATTTATGGGTAACTTAATGCTAGATAAGTTACTATTGTTACTTATGATATTAATATATTAAAAGAGAAGAATAAGGTTCTATCAGTAGTTGTAGATAAAACATTTATGATCTGAGCTAATAATACAAAAACTAATAAATATGACCATTTATAAATCTAAAATATTAAACATTATTACTACCAGAATGGCCAACATTTCAACTTTGCTGGTTGTGTTTGGAATCTAAAAAATGTATATACTTCATTAACCTCACATCACACAAATTTTTGAATATGCTCTGACATACCAGTAGGATGAGAGAAATATCTGAAAGATCAAACAGTACAGTAGCTATGACAGAAGCTTCTCATATGAGGAAAGAGCAGAGGCAAATAAACATTTCAAAAAATGTTTAGAGTCTCTGGTGGTTTGAATTTGATGCCCCAAATAAACTCATGTGTTTTGAATGCTTGGTCCACAGCTGATGGCAATTTGAGAGGTGGGGCCTTTTTGGAGGAGGTTTGCTATTAAAAGCAGGCTTATGGGAAAATCCTGGAAATTGCCACTGCATGGACAAATGCATTTGAAGGGATGCAAAGGCATGGCAGTGTGAGTCATCCAGATGTGTGAGGGGACTAGAGGCAAACCAGAGGATGTAATTTAGAACACTAAGCAGCAAAAAAGCCAGGAGAAGGGAAAGGAGTAGTGGGATTGCATTCCAAAGGGATTTGTTTCCAGGAAAAACTCTTCGTACTTTATCTAAAGATTGTAAATGCCTCAGGAAGGCTAAAGCAAGGGAGGATGGGATTCTATGTGTGGTTTTGTTTTGTTTTGTTTTGCAAGTATTTATGTGTGTGGGGTGGTGTACAGATGAGTGCATGCATGTTAGTTGACCAGGAGAGAATGTCAGTTGTCCCCCTCCATCACTTATGCACGTGTTTCCTTAAGACAGAGTGCACACTGATTCTGGATCTTGCTGTTTCCATGAGACCCAGTGATTCTCTGGTCTCTGCTCCTCACAGGACTGCGGTTACAGACATGTGTGGTCATGCTCAGCTATTTACATGAGTGCTGAGGAATCAGACTCAAGAAGTCTCAGGCCCTCATGCTTCTGCAGTAAGTGCTCTTACCTACTGAGCCATCTCTCAAGCCCTATTTGCTTTAAGAAAACACAAGTTTATAAAATGGCATGGAGGGAGAGGAACTAGAAGGGGAGAGAACAGTTTCAGAGCTATTTGCCACAGTCCTTGTAATGGTTTGGATCTTATCCCTCCAAGGACTCTGTTTTTGAGCAGTTGGTCCTCATCTTGTGGAGCTCCTCTGAAGGGCCTTTTAGAGGTCTGGCTTGGCATGGAGAAGTATTGTCACCAGGGTCAGGTTTTGTTTTCTCTTTTTTCTAGTCCACTGTGATAGAGGAGCATCAGCCACAGGTTTCCATTGCAATGAACTCAGTCATCTTCTCCAAGGAAGTACTGAAATATAAATAAATAAATAAATAAATAAATAAATAAATAAATAATTAATTAATTAATTAATTGAATTCTTCATCCCTTAAGTTGTGTCTGTCAGATACTTTGGTTACAGTGACACAAAAATAGCTCATATAAGACTGGAGAGATTGCTTAGTGGCTAAGGTGCTTGTCTGCAAAGCCTAATGACCCAGGTTCAATTCCCCAATGCCCATGTAAAGCCAGATGCACAACATGGCACATGCAACTGGAGTTAGGTTGCAGTGGCTAGAGGCCTTCATGTGCCCATTCCCCTCCCTTTCTCTCTCCTTGCAAATAAATAAAGTATTTCTTAAAAATCACTAATACAGTTCTGATGAGAGGTAACAAAAGCTTGGGCCATGAAGGTGGGAACAGAGCAGGAAGATGAGGTGAGAGATACACAGTAGAGAATTTGCAGAATTATTGGCTGACTGGGGGTAAGAGGAGAAGAAGGGGTTTAAGGCTGATCCCCGGCACCAGGCTTAATTACTTGATAATGAGGGTTCCAAGGTTGGAGGTAGAGGAAGACATGTGAGTCATGCTTTCCTCAGTGCTGGATGTGAAGTCGTCAGTCCTCACTAGAGGTTTTGGCAACATTTCTGCTTAGTACCAGGCATAGTTTCCATTGGCTCCCAATTATAGTCTCAGCACATCTTATTTTGATTCCACTCTGATGATAACCACTTATGGATCATTGGTACTTCTCCTCATTGAGGATCAGCCATGAGTCCCATAAAAAAAAAAAAAAAAACAGAGTTACAGTAGTCAGGCCACGGGTTGAAAGAATCTGCCCCACAGCCTCCCAGTCAGGAAATGGTGACCTTCAACGGCAAAGCCTGCTGCTTCCAGGCTTACAACAGTATCTGCTCCAACCTTGGTAAAGATTTACTGACTGATGCAAAGGAGTGTGTGTTACACTGTTCTCTGGCCAACTATGCTGACCATGGGAACTGCTTATTGCTGGGTACAGGGGCCGTCTAAGGAACCTTAGCATTAAGCTTGCATGGGTCTGAACTGCTCCCACACTTATCAACACAATTCTTGTGACCTACTTAGCTTCTCAAGTCAAAATAAGCAGTCATCCCATACACTGCAACATACTGTTATAAAATATATAAAATATTCAGGTTTCTGTCTAACTTTCTCACAAAATCATTTGAAAAATCAACAAAACATCACTACCATTTGTGCAATACTCTGACACCTTGAAACTGGGTAATTTCTTCACACATTTGCTGACAACGTGCCTATCTGACATCGCATTGTTTTCAATCCTGCATTTTTTTTTTTTTGTTAGTGCAATGCTGTCAGATTCTGCCATGGCTTGCTTGTCAGAAATCTGCTTAATTTTGCACTTCCTAACATCACCAGACCTCTCTAAAGGATGCTGTCTTTATATTGGCAGCAAGTAAACTTTGAAGAGTGTTGATCCGAGTTACTCTTGAGACAAGCCTAGAATGCAGCTGCTATTATTGTCTCCAGATGGGGAAAGAGAGGCATGCATAAGGTGAAGTGAGTGGAAGAACCCAGGTTATAAAAACAGAGAGTCACAATAAATGGTTTTTGGGTTTTCCAGGCTTGGAGTATTTTTTCCTGAGACTCTGAATGGGTCCATGCTCATTTTATTGACTTCCCTATGAGAAGGTTAAAGCAGTTTAAAAGACAGGAGGATCTGTTGTTTATGGAACAACTGTTGCATACTTTGTACTTTCCTCTTTCTTGCTGTGTGCGTATGTGAGCATGCGCGCATACACGTGCATACACATACATGCATGCTCATTGTGAGTTTTGGCATATAAATGTCAGAGGACAACTTGGATGATGTCCTTACCTTCCATATTATTTTCCACTACTGCATTAGCCAGGCTATGTGGCTATTGGCCAGAAGCTTGGGGGATTCTCCAGTCCCTCCTCCCACTCACCATGAGTGTGCTAGGATTACAGATGCTACACTTAGGCATCTGGATTTATGTTATAACTCAGTCACACTTGTGCAACAAGTGTTTATCCACTGAGCCATTCCCTACCAAACCCTGTGCTTTCCTTTAAAAAGTAGATTTGTCCCCACACCAAACACCTCCCTAGGGATGCATCCCTAGGGATGTGGCTCCAGAGCCCTGCCTTTTTTGTAGGGTCAGCACACTTTCAACTGAATTGCCTCACAAAAGAATAAATAAGGCATGGTTGAGTTGGTATCAAAGGCAATTGTCACCAGCACCCAGGAAGGAGGTAAATACTAGTGACAACTGGAATGTAGTGGAGTTTGAGAAGTCAGGTGAGCTGGTGCCACTGCTTGCCCTGCCATCTGGGGGCAGTCTATTTCCCTTTTTTCTTCTAACTTGGAGTTAATTTTACAAACAACATGTACGCATTAAAAGGAGATAATAATATGCAGAGAAGCAAAATCACATTAAATACAACAGAAGTGCATTATCTCATCTAGCAGATGATCACTGTTATCAGATATACTTTTTCCCAACCTGCTTCCATGTAAATAAACTTACAAAACAGTAAAAGAAATTGTACTGAAGACTTCTGGGTAAGAGGGCAGAAAAGGAGCCACACGAAACCAGTCCAGGGAGGGATTTAAGCAAAACCACAGCAAAATACACTCTTCTTCTTAAAAGTACAGCAATATAGATTTTTCTAAGACACATCAGAGAAGTAAGAGAGACCAAGATCCACCAGAAATGAGGAAAACACCCAGAATCCCACTGAGGAGCTTGTGGCTCCATCTGCTCAATCCATGTGATCTGTGTACCCTGCACCACCTGCCAGATGCACCAAGCAGCAGCAGCAGAGACCAAACAAGGGGAATTTCCAGCCTCAATAGCCTCCTTGCAGAGTCAAGAAATCTGAAGGTAATACAGCTGAGATCAGCTAAGGTGCTACTGAAAGAGATACAGGGGGACTGTGGGAGCAAGTCCAGCTTTCCTGAACTCTCCCATCCCCCAACCATCAGAACTGCAAACCTCCAGCATTCAACCCCTGGAGGCAGTGCATCCAGCACAGCTGAACAGAACCCCAGCTGCAGCTCTACAGCACAACATGGAGGGATCTAGGTGGACATTCACCATTGGTGAGATTGGAGACCACACCAAAAGGTAATGGGGCCAACTGACAAAAGGAAAGAAAAAAGAAAGAACAGAAAAGAAAAGGAAAGAAAAAATGAGAGAAAAGAGCTACATAGGCCTGCATTGAAAGTGCTAATCTCTTTTTCCATGTCAGGGCAGATTATGGGTTACATATTTTGGGTTGGATTTACCATTTTCAAATAAGCTGTACTAGGAGGATGAATATTATTGCCTTTCAGATTTATATGATTTATATGCTTTCAGATTTATAGGGCCTTTGTCTTTTGCTTCCGTCATTATTGGAGGCAGGGTCTGATCCAGATCCAGGCTGACCTGGAACCCAATTAGGAGCAAAATTCTCTATCTCCTAGCTGACAGGGTTAAGGGTATAGAACAATGCACACCCTTGTGGATTTTGGCTTTATAAGACTATCTGTTTTAATCCCCATACTTGTATACTCTGTGCTGGTCTTTACTGACTGTGTATATTGCTCAGTTGAAGTTTAGAATTTGCTAGTAAATTGTTCTAGCCAGTCCACTAGAATACATGCTTAGCAAACAAACTCAACACCTAGGATTACTCCTGGGGTTGGATTGGGGTACAAGAGCTACACTTAGCACCTTAATCTCATATCCTGAAAGTATATAAAGGTGGATCACCACATCTAAGAACATGTCAGATAAATAGAAAACCCAACCATCAAATCAACTCAGGATGCAAAAGTTGCTATATTATAATACAATAAACAAAAAGAATCAAGACAATGAAATCCCACCAAAAATTACAAATCCATCAGAAATTATCACAAAAGACACTGTTTAGATGAAATGCCTGACAAAGATTTCAAATGAATGGTTATATCTATACTCAAAGAAATGAAAGAAGAAATGAAAGGATTCAAAGAAGAAAATAAACTCCTGAAAGAGAACACAGGAAACCAGCTTAATGAAGAAAAAAACAAAGATCATTACAGGGCATCAGTAAGAAATAGAAATACTGAAGAAAAACCACACTGAAACCCCACTCTGAAGAACACAGTCAAATAAAAAACTCTGTGAAAAGTCTCACTAGTAGAATGGATGAAGGAGAGAACAGAATATCTAAACTAGCAGACAAAGTGGCAGATCTAATACAGTCCAACAAAGAGAAAGTCAAGCTAATAGAAAGGTATGAATGGGATACTATGAAAAGATAAAACATAAGAATTCAGGGAAGAGTAGAAGGAGAATTTCAATCCAGAGGCTTAGTAGGCATTTTAAACAAAATCACAGAAGAAAAATTTCCCCAAATTGGGAAAGAAATGCCGATGCAGATACAAGAAGCTTATAGAATGCCAAAGAGACAAAACCTAGAAAGAACATCTCCTTGCTATGTTATAATTAAACTAATAAATGTTCAAACCAAAGAAAATATGTTGAAAGCAGTTAGAAAAAGCAAGTGACCTACATAAGCAAGCACATCAGGATCACAGCATATTACTCAACACAAACTTTAAAAGCCAGAAGGGTTTGGAATGATGGATTCCAAGTTCTGAAAGAAAATCTTTCAACCAAGATAAGTTTATCCTGCAAAGCTATCTATCCATATTGATGGAGAAATAAGGACATTCCACAACAAAAACAGGCTAAAGTAATTTAGGACAACTAAACCAGCTCTACAGAAAATGCTTGTAGGAATCCTTCATGCTAAACAGAAAGCAAAACACACACAGGAGGAAACAGGAAAAAAATAAACCATTCACAAATAACAGTTAAAACAAGTGAGTAAGCTGGGCGTGGTGGCGCATGCCTTTAATCCCAGCACTTGGGAGGCAGAGGTAGGAGGATCGCCGAGAGTTTGAGGCCACCCTGAGACTACATAGTTAATTCCAGGTCAGTCTGGACCAGAGTGAGACCCTACCTCGAAAAACCAAAAAAAAAAAAAAAAAAAAAAGTGAGTAAAGGGAAAATAGGAAGCACTACAAAACAAGATGAATGGTGAGAATAAATTATACCTTTCTTAATATCAATGGCTTCAATGCCCTAACTAAAAGACACAGGCTTGCAGAGTGGATTAAAAGGCAGGATCCTGCCATGTGTTGCCTCCAGGAAACTCACCTCTCAATAAAAAAATAGACACTATCTTAGGGTGAAAGGATGGAAAATAGTATTTCAAGCAAAAGGGCCTAGGAAACAAGCAGGGATTGCTATCCTAATATCTGACAGGATAGACTTCAAACCAACATTAGTGAGGAAAAATAAAGAAGGTCATTTTATACTGATTAAAGGAACACTACAATAGGAGGACATTACAATCCTAAGCATATATGCTCCTATCATGGGGGCTCCCAATTTCCTCAAACATACATGATTAGACTTAAGGTCAGAGACAACACTAAACACAATTGTAGTGTTTTTATGACTTCAATACCTCAATCTCATCAATCATCCCTGCAAAAAATAAACAGAAAGACATCTGGATTAAATGATGTCATCAAACAAATGGACCTAACAAGTATATACAGAATATTCCCGCCAAATGCTGAAGAATATACATTTTTCTCAGCAGCACATGATACATTCTCTATAATAGACCATATATTAGGACACAAATCAAATCTTAACAAATACAGGAAAATTGAAATAATCCCTTGTATGCTATTGGACCACAATGGGATTAAACTGAAAATCAGCAACAAGAAAACTACAGAGCATACAGAAATTCATGGAGACTAAACAGTACACTATTGAATGATGAGTGGTTCATTGAAGAAATCAAAAAGGAAATCAATAAATTCATATAATCAAATGATGATGAGAAAAAAATGTACCAAAACCTCTGGGACACACTGAAGGCAGTTCTAAGAGGGAAATTTATAGCTCTAAGTGCCTATATTAAGAAATTAGAGAGTTCACAAGTAAAAAAATTAATGTTTCACCTTAGGTCTTGGAAAAAGAAGAATAAGGCAAACCAAAAATCAGAAGACAGAAAGAACTAATAAAGATTAGGGCAGAAATTAGTGAAATAGAAACCAATAAAAATCTAAGGAATCAATGAAACAAAGAGTTGGCTCTTTGAAAGGGTAAACAAGATCGATAAACCCTTAGCAAATCTAACCAGAAAAAAAGAGAGAAGAGAGAAAATTAATAAAATTAGAGGTGAAAAAGGTACCATTACAACAGATACCAAAGAAATTCAGAAAATCATAAAGACATACTTTAAGAAAATATTTGCCTCTTAGTTTGAAAATCTGAAAGAAATGGATGATTTCCTTGATTTATTTGACCTACCTAAATTAAGTCAAGAGGAGACAAATCATATAAATAGACCTATAACAAGTATGGAGATCCAAGCAGTTATAAGAAGTCTCAGGACTTCCAGTCAAGATGGTGTCCTAACATTGCCTCACCTCACAGGGAAGCAAAAGCAAAATCCTTAAGCTTCAAGGGATTTTTTAAAGGGTTTGCTGGCTCTTTCATGCTTCCAGAGGGAGGGGGGTGGATGAACAATATAGGGAAACACTTGAGGCTTTTCCACTAAAATCAGGCACAAGACAAGGCTGTTCACTGTCCCCGCTTTTATTTAATATAGTACTGGAAGTCTTAGCTATAGCAATCAGGCAAGAGACACTCATAAAACGAGTACAAATTGGAAAGGAAGAGATCAAATTATTATTTTTTGCAGATGATATAATTCTATACAAAATATACACTAAAGACTCTAGAAAAATGTTAGAGCTGATAACCACTTTTAGCAATGTAGCAGTATACAAAATAAACACACAGAAATCAGTAACTTTTCTATATACTAACAACAAACATGCAGAGGATGAGATCAGGGAATCTCTCTCATTCACAATTGCCTCAAAAAATAATAATAAAATACCTTGGAATATGTTGGAGTCCCCCCTAGGGTCAGCCCAGGAGGGATGGCAGGGTCTCTGCTGAGTAGGGGGTGAGAGGCACGGAGTCATGACACAGACTCTGGGAGTTGGGTGGAAGCATGCAGAGGGCGAGCTGCTGCAAACTGATTTATTCAAGGAAGTATAGGGGACTTTAAGGGGATTGGCTGGCCAATCATTTTATGGGGTGAGCAATGACAGCCCATCTCCAGACAGATCATCTGGTAGCTAGTTTTTCGCAAGAATGGGACTGTCCACAGAAGCCACTTCCTGGTTTCTTCTGGCATGCGGTCTGGCTAGGGCCAGACCTGCATTGTGCCACACATATCCTCCCTTTTGTTTTTATTATTGGCATCCCTGGGAGGCATGGTTCTTTGCCAAGCCATTGTTGAACCCAGGCCCCAAGGGATCATCACATGTGATGGTGCTTGTCTTAGGTTGCCCCATCTCATGGAGTCTTACCTGTCATTGGCTACCTGCCATCCTGGTGAGAAAACCCGATTGGTGTGGCCTTGTTTCTTTTAGCATGTGGTCTGTCTAGGGCCAGACTTGCATTACACCATACATATCCTCCTTTTTGTTTTTATTATTGGCGACCCTGGGAGGCATGGTTCTTTGCCAAGCTATTGTTGACCCCAGGCCCCAAGGGATTATCACATGTGATGGTGCCTGTCTCAGGTTGCCCCATCTCATGGGGTCTTACCCATCATTGACTACCCGCCATCCTGGTGAGAAAACCCAAGGGGTGTGGTTGTCACCTAGGAGGCATGGGAGGGCCAAGTGGTGGTGGCTCTGTGGTGTGTGAACAGTCCCAGTGAGTAAGAATTAACTATAGAAACTGAAAAAGACTGGGGTAGGACAGGTAGCTGGGTGACTGTCGTGAGTTCATCCTTAGTGTAGGCGATTTGGGTGATGGTCTTTTATCATTGAAGGGTTGGGTTGGGAGGGCCGAGCTTTGAAGATCTAGTTTTGGTTCTTCCTTACAGCTTTTGTTATGGGTGGAAATGATTTCCTCCATGGAGAAACCTTTAAGGCTGGCAATTATGTCAAGGAGGATAGGAAAGAATGGGGTTGGGGTGTGCACCCTTCATAAACCTCACATTTCTTTGTGAGGAAGAGAACCTGGGACCAAATGGAAGTGTCCCACATGTTCTCCAGACTAATCCATGGGGCTAAAACAAGAGTTTCATCCCAAAAGCCATGGAGGTCTTTTTGTTTCACTTTTAAGCCAAGTTGCAGGAGGAGGGCCTTAAGAGCCTGCAATTGTGGCGCCCTCTGCTGGGGAGGGAGGTTGCCCATTATGGCGTGGTGGTGTTTGATGAGGGGGGGCTAGGCTGCAACACTCCTGAATCAAGGAGACAGAAAATGATAATCCAGATCAAAAATGATAGCCCAAAGGATAAGCATGCAAGCCACAACACCTATTGCCAGGGTCAGCTGAGACATACAGATAGAATGTTGAGGACCTATGTGCCTTGTGCTTAGTAGGGGACTTCTATGGGTCATTATTCCACAGCTGTGTGCCCACACGGTGTCTCCAGGTAAGCTCAGCCAAAGGCCTTGCCTTAATTCCAAAATCGGGTGGATCAGACCCTTATGTTATTTCTCCGTGATGAACCAATAGTGGAGGGGCCAACACAGGCTTCAGGACTGTGTAGCAATGTGTGCCTTCTTACCGGGGAAAGGATGAACAAAAGGAAAAGGGGAGAGGAGCTAGCTGCCCACTCATCCTTGGGCAGCCATCAGCACACACAACAGCAAGGGGCCTACTCACCAGTCAAGAAGGGGGTATCTTGCCAACGCTGAGGGAGCAGAGGGTCCTGGTTCAGGTGCCAGGTGTTGGGGTCCCCCCCCAGGGCCAGCTCGGGAGGGATGGCAGGGTCTCTGCCAAGTAGGGGGTGAGAGGTGCGTAGTCATGACACAGACTCTGGGTATTGGGTGGAAGTGTAGGGGGTTTAAAGGGGATTGGTTGGCCAATTATTGTATGGGGTGGCCCCCCCTTTTGTGACCAATGACAGCCTGTCTCTGGACAGATCATCTCATAGCAGGTTTCTCACAAGAAAGGGAATGTAGCTGTTGTCAAGCCAGGCCTGCGCAGGATGCCATATCCACAGAAGCCACTTCCTGGTTTCTTCTGGCATGCGGTCTGGCTAGGGCCAGAACTTCATTGGGCCATACAGGAATAAATATAACCAGGGAAGTTAAGGATCTCTACAATGAGAACTTTAAAACACTCAAGTGAGAAATTGCAGAATACACAAGGAAATGGAAAGACATCCCATGTTCTTGGATTGGAGGAATCGATATTGTGAAAAAGTCAATCTTACCAAAAGCAATCTACACATTTAATGCAATCCCCATTAAAATTCCAATGGCATTCTTCACAGAAATAGAAAAAACAGTCCTAAAATTCATGTGGAAGCACTAAAAACCTCAAATACCAAAATAATTCTGGGCAACAAAAATCAGGCTGGTGGTATCACTATACCTGATTTTAAGTTATATTACAAAGCTATAGTAACAAAAACAGCATGGTACTGGCAAAAAGACAGACATGTAGATCAATAGAACAGAATAGAGGACCCAGATTTTAATCTAGGCAGCTATTACCATATGATTTTTGACAAAAAGGCCAAAAATAATCATTGGAGAAAAGATAGCATCTTCAACAAGTTGGTGCTGGGAAAACTGGATATATATATATGTAGAAGGATGTAAATAGATCCTTGTCTCTCTCTCCATGCACAAGAATCAAGTCCAAGTAGATCAGGGGCTTTAATATCAGACCTGAAACTCTGAAACTGTTAGAGGAAAAGGTAAGGGAAACCCTTCTACATATCGGCAGAGGCAATGACTTTCTGAATATAACCCAGGAATATAACCCAGCTCAGGAAATAAAACTACTAATCAACCACTGGGATCTCAGGAAATTACAAAGCTTTTTTTACAGCAATGGACACTGTGAATAGAGCAAAGAGACAACCTACAGAATGGAAAAAAAATCTTTGCCAGCTATACATCTGACAGAGGGTTAATATCCAGAATATACAAAGAACTCAAAAAAACAGAACAATAAGAAATCAAAAAACCAAATTAAAAAATGGGCTATGGAACTAAATAGAGAGTTCTCAGAAGAAGAAATACAGATGGCATATAAACATCTAAAAAAGTGTTCTACATTCTTAGCCTTTAGGGAAATGTAAATTAAAACTACTTTGAGAGTCCATCTCACTCCTGTCAGAATGACTACCATCAAGAAAACAAATGACAATAAATGTTGCCAAGGATGTGGAAAAAGAGGAATCCTTCTACACTGTTGGTGGGAATGTAACCTGATCCAACCATTATGGAAATCAGTGTGGAGGTTCTTGAGACAGATACAAATAGATTTACCATATGATCCAGCTATAGCACTCCTAGGCATATATCCGAATGACTCTTCTCACTTAGCGATACTCACCATAGAGATACTTGCACAACCATGTTTATTGCTGCTCTATTTACAATAGCTAGGAAATGGAACCAGCCTAGATGTCCCTCCATAGATGAATGGATAATGAAGATGTGGTACATTTAAACAATGAAGTTCTAGTCAGCAGTAAAGAACAATGAATTATGAAATTTTCTGGGAAATAGATTTATCTGGAAAGGATTACACTAAGTGAGGTAACTCAGGCTCAGAAAACCAAATGTCACATGTTCTTTCTCATGTGTGGATCCTAATTACAAATTTAAAGACTTGTGTGTAAGCAGAAACCAAAACTTGGTAGCAGAGGCCAGTAAGCAAGAAAAAGGCTATAAAGGAGGAAGGAGTGAGAAGGACTTAAGGGGATGGTATTGTATATATGAAAGTAGAAGAATAGATTACAGGCAGGGGAAAGGGCTAAGTGAGGCCAGGGGAAGAGAATGTGTTAAAGAATGTCAGGGGGGATGGTCAATCAAAATTCAAGTTGTTCTGAATAAGACTTTTGTAAACCTATGTTTTTGAATAATGGCACATCCAGAATCTATAGATTGTTACTAGAAAATTGTCAGTGCCAGGGATAGGATACCTTCCAGTCAGTTTTTGGCCAGGGAAGTCCCTGTTGCCTCCAAAACATTACAAGCTATTGCCAAGGCCCTTGGTTTCCCTTGAGAAATAGATGATAAGACCCTATTGCTGAAGACTTCATTTGCCTGAGTGGCAAGGTTACTGAGAAATCAAGCTGGTGTTGAGCAGAAAACCTTCTCCCAGTAGACCAGCCAACTGAAAGCTGGAAAAAAGCTGCACTGCCTGCAGCCATATGGGAAACAGGAGTCATCAGCAGTGAAAACAGAGGACACTGGAAACTACAACTTTGACCTGCCAGGCCAAATGACCAAACAGGTGCAATAGTGGTGGTCTACTCTGGGGGAAACCAACTGCTCTCTAATTGGACTACATGCCTGGTACTAAAAAACCTAATCAAGACTATAGCAGGAGAGGTCATGAGCCTTAGCCTGATAATGTCTGGCTAAAGGTTTATATTATTCACAACAAACTGCACTGAAAGCACTACACTTAATGTTCATATTCATATATTAATGGTACTCTCACTTCTGGTTAGAGAAGCTTCTCTTTTCAGATGGCGATGACCACTGGGATGACCCAAAAGTCAACATAGTGCTGAGAAGAAGGGATGGAGGAGTGTACAACACTGAACCATCTCTATCACACCTTCCAAAGCTCAGGGTCCATTGCAGAAGAGGTGGTGGAAAGAACGTAAGGGCCAAAGGAAGGGTATGACTCCTTACAATGCAATTGTCCAGACAGATATTGGCCTTGATATCCATGACCTTGCAGTGCCTAGCAATATCTTTACAAGACCCTCATAATATGAGAGAAAGATTATGACATCAAATTAAAAGAGAGATTAATGAATGGAGTGAGGGAGGAGATATAATGGAGAGTAGAGTTCTGAAGTAGAATGGGTGGAGGGGAGAGAAATATCATGGTTTATTGTCTCTAAGTATAGAAGTTGTCAGTAATATAAAAAGAAATTGTACTGAACCTGCTATAATAAGAACAGCTGCTTTTCTTTAAAACACTTTCTGAACTTTCATTCATGTCAATACATTTTCCATAAGAGCAGTAGCTAGCCATTACTGGCTCAGCAACCCCTGACCTTCTATATCATGCCTTAACAGGATAAGTAACTATATAGTACCAATGAACTTGAGTTCAGTGTGGGAAGCTTATCGTTTAATGGTTTAGACCAAGTTAATCTCCTACCTAACTTCCATAGGCATCTGCTATCTAGTTATGGGAAGCATTTCAATACTCCTGTCCTGTGGTTGCTACAGCAAATATCTACACATAGAGTCATTCAGCCATGATGCTCTCTATGTCAGTGTCTAGAGACTGCTTGCACTTGCTTTAATGCCCACCCACCCCCATTGTCAAGGCCAGCAAAGCAGTTCCTGTTTGGTCCCTCTCCATCATTACTACTCTTTTACAGATCACAGCATGGGAAATTCTCCAGTTTTAGAGATTTTTGTGATTAGCGTGGGCCCACCTGAATCATTCAGGCTCGTTTAACCATTTCAAAGTCTTTAACCATCATCCTCTGCAAAGGCATGGGCTTTAAGCTTGGGACATTTTTTAAGAGAACAATATATTCTTTACCAACAGCTTATAACTGTAAGGCTACTGTTTATTTAACTTACCTGTGTCTTCAGATCACTGCCAACATTTGCTATTCAAACTCAATCCATCAGAAAAATTAAAATTAGTAGAACTAAACCTTTGTTTAATTATTTCCTTGAAGGGAATTACTAAGAGGATGATGGTTATATTAATGCACATACACATTTGTAAAGCATTGTTTAGAGCAACAAGGACCTGTTAGTGAACAAAACCTACAACAGCCCTTCTCAAGAGCAAAGTTGATGTACTATAGGATTCTCATGGTGAGCTCTGTCATAGTAGCAGCTCCAACATCTTACCCTCAACACTGACCCTTCAATCACTCTGTTTCCACATACTTCCTGTTCCTAAGAAGCTATAATAAGAGAAACAGATGATGACATAAAATAAAATAGAAACTAATGGTGAGAGGGAGAGGATATGATGGAGAGTGGAGTTGTGAAGGGGAAAGTGGATTGGGGAGAGAAATATCATGGTTTATTGTCTGTAAGTATAGAAGTTGTTAATAAAAAAAGAAGCCATCTTCTTTCCTTCCTCCTCTCCTCCATGCTTTCCTTCCTCCATTTATTCCTGCCTTCCTTCATTTTTAAAATATATTTTATTAGTAATGTATATAGTATATATACAGCCATGATGGTACCATCATTAGCCTTCTCCCCATCATCCCCCCATGGGTAATGTGGGTAGCCATTAGTTATGTGGGAGAGTCAATGACTCTGTGCATAATGACCCAACTCATGGCTCTAACAATCTTTCCACCCCCTCTTCCGTGAATTTCCCTGAGCCATGTTGGGTTCATTTTAGGTCTATTTCAGTGACAAGGTTTTGTGAGTCTGTGTCTCTGGATATCTGATTTGGTAGGGGTTGAGTGTTCTTTGTGTCTATCTCCTTCGCCCTTGTGCTGGTACCAGATTCACCGATAAAGTAGCACTCTTGCTCATTCCTTCCATTTTATTAATCTCATTATTTCATTCATTCATTTGTTATTTTCTCTCTCTTCCCTCACTCTTTCCTCTTCAGCTCCCTCATTTCTTTGTTTCCTTCTGTCTTTCTTTACTAATAGTCTTTAAAATATATTTTAATATATAAAAGACAATCAACTAAGCAGAACATAGAATAAAATGCATTTTTCATACTTAGTCAAAGCTCAACTATGGGAGGTAACTGAGCAGTGAAGCGCCCTTGCCACTTAAGCATAAGAATCTCTGAAGCTGGAGATTGCCACATTCAACTACCAATGCTCCAGAATCTGCCTAAGAAGCTGGGCATGGCCACATGCATCTGTAACCCGTCTTCCCTGGGGTAGGGAAGAAACTGGAGTGTTGCTGGGGATCACTGCCAGCAGCAGTTTTGGGTTGAGGGAGAGATCCCATCCCAAGGACAATAAAAGGAGATGAACTTCCAAAATTCCTCTCTGGCCTTCTCATGCACATACACAGGATGTACACAGCTGCACAAAAATGTGCATATAACACCCACACATATACACACATGTGTATATACCACACACACATAAACACACACACACACACATGTGTTAAAAATAAAAAAAAGCAAAGGCTAAAGATATGATTCAGTGGTTATGGTGCTTGCCTGCAAAGCCTAAGGACCAAGGTTCAGCTCCACAGAACCCATATAAGCCAAAATACACAAGGTGACACATACACACAGGTGGCCCTGATGTGCCAATCCCCCACCCCCATAATAAAAAGAAAGCAAGAAATCCAAAGATGAAGATTCCAGTGTGCCAAGTTCATGCAATGCAAAGGAGGAGCTACCCTGTTCTCATAGCCCTGTGACAGAAACAAGACACATTCTTTGTGTCAAACAATTTTTAAATTGCTTTACATGTATCATCTCAGTTCACTGTTTATATAGAGTCTCGTGGAGCCAGAGAGACAGCTTAGCAGTTAAGGCACTTGCCTGAGAAGTCTAAGAACCCAGGTTTGATTCCCCGGGATTCACGTAAACCAGGTGCTCAAGGTAGTGTATGTGTCTGGAGTTTGTTTGCAGTGACTGAAGACCCTGGGGTGCCCATTCTTTCTAACTGCCTCTTCTCTCTCTTTCTCTCCCTCTTTCCCTTCTTCCCCCCTCTATCAAATTAATGAATAAATAAAACATTTTTTGAAAAGAGGCTCCTGAATTAAATACTTTCCTACCTATCATCACATAGATTAGGAAACTGAGACAGAGAGGTTACAGTGTTGAGGGTCATACAACTGAGAAACATTATAGTCAGGATTTGATCAAGACATTCTTACATCAGAGCCTATGATCAATCTTCATAATCCTTGATGTGGGTAGGCCCTCCCCCATCCATCCCACCCCAAATATGATGAAGTTCTAACCCTTGGCACCTCAGGATATAATTCTATTGGAAACAGGCTCATTACTGTTATAACTCATTAAAATAAATTCATGCTGAGAGTAGGGTGAGTCCCTCATCCAGTATCATTGTAACCATCATTGTAATCCAGTGTCATTGTAACATGGAAAAATCTGGACATACACAAGGACACCAAGTGAAAATGAAGTAGAGGTTGAGTGATACTTCTATTAATACAGGAGCAACAGGGACTTCCAGAAAGCCTCCAAAACTAGAGAGACATTGGCATATTCTCCTCTACAGTTTCAGTAAGAGCATGGTGCCAACATCTTGAGGCCAGAGCCTTTGCTTCCAAAACTGGGAGGAATATGTTTCTGCTCTCTTGGGCTACTGTGTCATGGCAACCCTAAGAGCCAAATCAAATTCCCATCTGATCTGTGAAGATGCACTGGTTTAATTTGAGTTTACCAATGACTGGAACTGTGGTGGCTCAAAGGCAAATGTCCCTACACCCTCATAGCTGGTGGAGCCTTTGGGATGTCAAGTCTTGTGGAAGATATGTCACTGGGTCCCTCTTGCCAGAATCAGCACATTCGTATGACAATGTGAGTTAGCTTTCTGTTCTTTCATGTTTTCCCCACCATGATAAGCCCTCCCCTCAAAACTATGGCTGGGTATTTTGCTGCTCTGGTAGGGTGCTTTGTCCCAGCAACAGGAAGGTATCTGCAATATGAACTATTTTATTAACTGGTGTTTTTCTTTACTTTGCTAACAGGAAGCTCAGGGCAAGGTAACAACTATAAAGTTTCAGGCAGTACATTTTGCCATCTAAATATCTTATCTGGACCTTAGCATTCCAGGTTTAGTTGCCCGTTACTTCAGTATCTTTATTTATAGAAAATGTTACTGTACTGCAAGCATTTATTTTTATAAGCAGCTTTCAATGTATACTTTTTTCCTTACTAACATGTATAAAAAACATAGACCATGGGAAACTTCTAGAGGAGACAAATAACATGTATAAATCCTCTGTGGTAGGTGGAAGTCTAGAATCTGACCAAATTGTAGATCTAGCACAGTAAGACCCCACCATGCCCAGGAAAGGAGATAGGTGTGTACTTTTCCCAGGCCTTCACCCCTCTCCCCAAACTCTCCACAAAGACTTTCCCATATACTAATGGAAACTTTACTTCTTAAGCCAAAGTAAGGAGGACTGAAGTGAGATGAATAGTACCAATGAAAATGAAACATTTTAAAAATATTTTATTTGAGAGAGGTGGGAGGTGCAGAGAAAGAGTGGGTGTGCCAGGGCCTCTAGCCACTGCTAATGAACTCCAGACACATGGACCACCTTGTGCATTTGGTGTATGTGGGTCCTGGAAAACTGAATCTTGGTCCTTAGGCTTCACAGGTAAGTACCTTAACCGCTAAGCCATCTTTCCAGCCCAAAGAAGAAGATGATACATTTTGATTCTATTTGGAATTATCTGGTCATTTCTGTCTATAATGGTTTTTAATAAAACCTGAGGTCTTCAAGGAATCTACTGACTAGGGAAAAAATTCAGATGGTGGGGCAAATGGGTAACAGATACTTTGTAATGTTGAGAATAATATAAGATTAAAATGCATTTAATATGCCTCACCTATGGAACATCATTGCTGAATCTACTGTGTCCCAGAAGTCTCTTATAAAATCAATCCCTCATGACATAAACTCTGAATACATTAGGTATGGAAATATTATATCTCACCATACTAAAGATACTACATGACAAACCCATCACCAGCATTTCCTCTAACATCAAGAACAAGACAAAGGTATCCATTTTCACACTAGTTTAGCCAGAGCAATAAGACGAGAAAAATAAAAAGTGAACAGATAAGAAAGGAAGAAATCGATTTATTGCTATCTACTGATGATATAATTCAATACATACAAAACCCAGATTACGCTAAAAGGCATTTAACACTAATTTTAAAATTTTCAGTAAAGTAGCAGCATAACAAATCCAGATGGCATAAAACATTGTCTTTTATATAGATCTATAACAAACTCATTGAAGAGGTCAGGAAGAAAATCCACTTTATAATAACTATTAAAAATGAAATTCCTAGAAATAAACTTAAGAATTTGAAAAAACCTCTGCACTAAAAACACCAAAAGACTCAAAACAAGAAATTGAAAACACTAGAATATAGAAGGACCTCCTATGTTAATGGATTAGAAGAATAAATTTTGCTAAAATAGTCATATTACCCAAAGAATTCTGCAGATTCAACCCAATATCCACAAAAATATCAATGACATCTTCACATAACTAAACAGAAACCCATAATTGATATGGAAAGACAGAAAAAACCTAAGCAGTCCTGAGCAAAAACAATACTGGATATATCATACTACTTACTTTCACATATTCTACAGAGCTATGGTAACAAAAGCATGCTATTGGCATAAAAACAGACACATTTACCAATGGAATTAAATAGAAGACTAAGAACTAAATCTACACATCGTTAGCCTACTAATTCGCAAAAACATACATTGGAGAAATACAGATAACCTTTTCAATAAATAGTGCTGGAAATTTATATATTCACAAGTAGAAAGAGAAACTTTGACAACTATCTCTCAACATGCACAAAAATAAATCAAATAGGGCTGGATATATGGCTTAGTGGTTAAGGTGCTTGCTGGTTCAATTCCCCAGGACTCACGTGAGCCAGATGCACAAGGTGGCACATGTGTCTGGAGTTTTTTTTTTTTGCAGTGGCTGGAGGCCCTGGCATGTCCATTCTCTCTCTCTCTCTCTCTCTTTCCTTGCAAATAAATAAACAAATATCTTAATGTAAGACCTAAGCCTTGGAAACTATTTGAATAAAACACAGGAGACACTTATAAGATATTGGCATAGGCAACAAGTTCCTGTATAATAGTCCAGTAGCTCAGGAAACAAAAATTGACCAATAGGATTGAACACAATCCATGGGCTAGTGAGATATCCTTGAGAATAGGAGAAAATATGTGCTGGTTGTTTTGGCAGATGGTAAATATCCAAAGCATACATAGAATTTGAAAAACTACAGGTGTGGGGGCACAAATCTGTACTCCTAGGCAGAGGCAGACAGATCTCTATGAGTTCAAAGACAGACTCAGCTACATAGTGTGGTCCAGAGCCACATAATCTGACTCTTCACCTACCCCGCAAAAAACCCAGAAAATAAAACCCAAGTAAATAAATCAAAAGTAGGCAAATGATCTAAATAGCCACTTTTCAAATGAAGTACAAATGACCAATAATCTAGGAAAAAAATATACCATATTCTTAGGCAGTAGGGAAATGCAAAGCAGATTCATTTCGCCCCACTTTGTTTATCAAACAAAAAATATCCTGAAAAGACAAAAAAAAAAAAATCTACCATATGATCCCTCTATGCTACTCGTGGGTATATACCCAAAGAAAATGACATCCACATATAAAAGAGACACCTGCATGCCTGTATTTATTGTAGCCATATTCACAACAATCAAGTTACAGAATCAGCTTATGTTCCAGTCAACAGCTAAATGCATAAAGAAAATGTGAGATGTGTATGTATATACACAGTGGAGGAACATTTGGCTATAAAGAAGAATGCAGTTCAGTCATTGTAGGCACCGGAGGACATCGTGTTGAGAGAACAACATCAGAAAGACGACCTAACAGTGTAAGAGAAACTATCAAGAATTGGGAAGGGGCTGGGAGAGAACGGGAGGACAAGATAGATTTGTTGAGGTAGTGAGGACATCATCTGTGTTTGGCATATGCCTAAATAGAAATATCATACTGAAATCCATTAATGTGTTAATAAAATGTTCAGAATACTTACATTAGCATACTGGGTAAGTTCAACACTGCAAAACCTATTTTATAATAAGATATTAAGTATCTCATGGGACTCACTAAAGACTAAAAGTTAAAAACAGACTGATTATATGGGTAGCCTTTCACACCATTATAAAGTAAAAAAGGTAACCCACTGTAACTCAGGACTGCTATAATACAAAGACTGCTACCGACTTTAGTAGTTTCTACCCTACTTTCCTAGGTGCTTTTGGACAAGTCACTGGGCTACCTGAGGCTTATACAGCTCTTTATATTTGAATGAGACTCTTTGGGCCACAGGAAGGTTATACAGAAGAACAGTAAACATTAGCCCTTTCCTAACGTCCATGCTTTTATCTCTCAGGTAATTGGCCTAGACCCAGAAACTGCTGGACCTAGGGAGGAGCTCTGATGTGCCTAATGAATTAGAGTTCAGCTTTCCTCCCTATCCTAGCACTGCAACTGCCACAACCTGAAACATGGAGCTGTGAGAGCAAGACGATAAAGGCTGCATCTAGGCATAGGAGAGCATACCAGGAAGAAGAGACGATTCTTCCACTCTCAACTCTTAGCTTTCATTCTCTCCGCTTCACTGCTTTGATGAGATAGAATTGGGAGTTCTGGCAGCACTCATGATCAGCATGGCTGGCACATGTTCATCTCTCCCAGTTTATTCTGTCTTTGTTGTTGTTAGGGCAGGATGTGTAAAACCCTGGACAGCCCCAGTGGCCAGGCTCAGCAGTTTATCAAACAAAAGCTGGCATTTCATCCAGAGGATTTTATTTCTCTCTAAAGCATCATCACACAAAGAGTTCAGACGGACTGTGTGGTATGGTGTCTGTGGAGTTGGACTCTAGCAGTTGTTATGAGAGGTGATGCTTGGGTGAGGCACCAGCCCTTGTGGGAGAGCAGAGGGCAGCAGTGGAATTTCTCTTGGTCCTGTGTGCCAGGCACAGAATGAGGCATCCTGTGTTCCCCATGCTTAGCACAACAACCCAGGTGGTAGACATGATGACTTCCATAACACAGTTGAACACTGAGATGAGTCATTCATTCCATGTTTCCATCCCTCCAGACAGTGTGAAATGACATATAATTCCTCTACAGAACCCACTTTCTCATCCTATCTCTCTTACAAGAGAGGTATAAGCATGGGCAAGTCATTTCCGTTCTCCCTAAGCGGCAGCACCAACACACACCCACACCCCCCCACACACACACACCATGGAGTTTAAAATTGAAATATTTATCCTGGCCCTGATTGCCTCTGGAGTTATTCATAGCTATGTCAAGAGCATGCCCATGGCATCTATCCCTGAGCCTATGCCTGCAGAGATCTGAAAGACCTTCCACCTTTGCGACATTTGCAGTCTAGTACTCAGTACATATAACTGTACTTGCTGCTCAGATTTATCAACACAATGTAGTAAGAAGACACCCAGAGCCAGGGTGGCAAGACAGGCAGTCTTTAGGCAACTGTGCGCCACCTCTCTGTGTTCCCTCCTCTCCAAGAGCATTATTCGGGGGTATCTGTCCACAGTAACATAAATACAGACACTAGAGTGCAGAGAAGTTCATGAGGGATAGGCTCTGACGGTATTTATTTGGGGGAGGGGTTGAGAGCGACAGTCACACAGGCTCCCTCCATGCCAAATTCCACAATTTCAGGAGGAAAGTTTTGTACCTGCAGTCTAGTCAGGGAACTGTAGTTACCAGCCAAGTTTAAGAACTCATCCAAGGGCCATCCTTGCCATTTAACCTTGATATAGATAATGGACTCTGCTATTGTGTACTAGGACACCATGGAGAGTGGAAGGCTGCCTATTGATGGCACCCAGCGCCACAGGCATGAGCCAGAAACATCCCAGGCAAAGCAGGACCTCAGTTATCAGGGCATCTGACTGACTCAAGAGATAAGCGATAGCATGTTGCCAGAACCAGTCTAATTATACCCACTAGCACTGCCATTTTCAAAATCAAGTTCTGATTCCATGTACATGTTTCCCAAAGGGGAATTTCAGTGACTGGTGTGTAGATAGAAGTATGATATTGCTTCATAAACAAGGCATTATAAGAAACATTTCCGCTTTGCTATGGGCCTTGCATGTAATACTGTGCCTTTATGTTACAGTTTGCAAAAGGGTTATTGATCAGTATTTCCAGCCATCTACAGTCCATTAAATCTTTTACTTGTTAAAAGGCAATAGAGTTTCAAGTTCAAACGACTCAAAATAACATTAAGACTTCATTTCTGGGTCATTAACATAGGTGTTGGCGACCCTGAATAAGTGGCAATACAGGGATGTTCCTGACCACAGAGGAAGTTTCTGGCACAGGAAAGTCCACGTCTCTAGCTTCAATATTTTATGTTCTCACTACACTCCTCACCAACATGCTTTCTACTTCTTTCATGTTTTTGTATTTCTGTTTTTGGGTAAAAGAATTTAATATGAGTACATTTTGGGATTTTTATCTAAGCAGAAATAATGACACTCATAAATTCCAGTTTCTGTAAAAGCATTTTTATTAGACATGTACATAATCTCAAGCCTTCCTCTACATGGAGCCAGGTCACCCCTTAGTAGATCTTGGGCAGCTGAGCTGGGGCTCAGTTCTCCCTTCTGCTAAGTGGTGCAGCTGGGCACGTGGGTCTACCTGAAGGGAATACCATAGAGGGAGGTCCCAAATGCACACTCTACTCCTTACCAAGCATGTCTTCTTACATGTTTCTTCCAAGCCAGGAACATGTTGTGAAGAGTAAATGAAGTTACACATAAAGCAGGTTAACATATATACATAGAAATTCATATGAATGTATATGGGTGAAGGTTTTATAGTGAATCCTACACAAAAGATATGTTCTTTTCCTAGAGTCTGTGAATGTGCTTCTATTTAGAATGACTATGGCAGGGTTCTTAAAGTAAGATCATCTCATGTAAGTGCCATCATGAAAGGAAAGCATCAAAACTCGAGACAGGAAGAAGCACCATGAAAAAGTTTGGGGTGTGGCACTCCGGACCACAAGAGGCCAGGAAAGGTCCTCTAACTCAGGCTTCAAATTCCTTGCTCCATAATCAGAAGACAATGAATTCTTGTAATTTAGATCTTCAAAATTGTAGGAATTTGTCACTGTAGCCTTTTGAAGCAAATTGTACATAGATTATGTATGAGTAGAGATACATATATAAAGTCAGTTATATATACACAGGTGCATGCATTTATATATAAAGTCTGTTATATATACATAGGTAAATACATTTATGTAAAACACATCTATGCAAATGTAAATCTACTCCAAACACAGGCCTAGGCACACAGTTTGTATTCAATAAATATTATTTATGCTTGTTTCCTCATGCTGATCTGCCTTAGTCCCCTGAGGCAACTATGGATATGAAAAGTCAACACATACTCTCCCAGTTGTCCCTCATGCCATTGCAAGGTTCACACCAAGTGCTTCTCTGTACAACCCCATCCTGGTACTGAAGGCCCATGAAAATGTTTATCACTCTCTGAACCAAGATTTGAAGAGTGTCTCTAAGGCCCATCAAAACTCTGCATTCAATATAGCATAGGAGCTCCCCAGAAAGCTCTCTTCAGTGACTGAGTGTGATCCCAAGAAGAGGACACATGGGGGACATAAAGTCCTCCATAAAGCCCTTGATTAAATTACTTGTAATGGACATTCTTGGGGCACCTCTACCCAAGGATGCTATAACTGTAACACCAACTTGAATATCCTTTGTCATATGTCACACTGTGTGTCATTTCTCTTCTTACAGAAATTTATTTGATAATCGCACTACTTCTTAAATTAACTACTACTGCTCTCCATTCAAGGAGAGGTGACAGACCTGTGTGCAAAAGTGCCAGGCAGATACCTAACTTAAGTCATTGGCCTTCTAAATGTGTGCTTCACCACTGTGAAGTCACAGAATCTGCAGCATCTTCCAGCCCCTTCTCACTCCTAAACACTTCCCAGTGATATATTTGTTGTCATTTTTTTCTTCACTGAATCACACAGGATCTGCTCACTTGGAAACTGGTTTCTAAACAACAGATTTTTTTTTCCTTTGCATCAACTGCTAAAGAGACCTGAAACAGAAGTGAATATACTGGAAGTAATGTTTCCTACAAAGGTCTCAAAAGAGTTTTGAAATACAGTGTAATCTTCTACAGTGACCTTTTCCCAAAGGTCTGTCCAAAAATCAGAAGGGAAAAAATGGAGATAGAATACTTTTGTTATTTTTAATGCTTATTGGCTTCGTGCTGGCCATTATCTGGATCCTGGCAGGGTGGCTGAGTGAAGGTGCCTAGTTGTAACTTTATTACATTGTTTCCACATATTCCTTTGGGCCTTCCAAAAGCACCTGGAACAATCAAGAGGGATACTTTGTTCCACTCAAGTGTTGCATAAAAACAGACTAGTTATTTTATTATTTCCTTCAACACATTACAGGTATCTGACCATTTGGACCTCATTCCTCCTTAGAGAGGTAAAAGTTGGATTAATAAACTGAGCATGCTCAGCTCAGCTAAGTCACTCTTTTCTATTCACAGCTGCTCTGGAGGAATTCCTCCAGCTGCTCCCCAACCATCTTAGCTGGGCATGGTACCAAGCTTTCTGCTATCTTCCATCCTCACTTCCTTGCATCAGGAAGTCACAGTAACTCAGCCTCTGACAGGAGTAGCACAGACTTCCCTGAAGCTGAATAAGCCTGCTTTGCCTGCCTGTTTGTGCAGAAGAAATGCAATAGTTATAGCCCTGGAAGCAATCTTTAGTCCATGGAAAAGGAGCCATATAATGTAGCTTCACATCCCACAGGGGACAATTCTGCAAGGTATTTTACGTAATTTTTAAGCAGAGACAGGCAGACAGGCAGACACAGGGCAGAAACTCCAGATGCATGTGCCACTTTGTGCATCTGGCTTTACGTAGGTACTAGGGAGCCAAACCCAGCTTGTTAGGCTTTGCAGGTAAGTGCCTTAACTGTTTAATCATCTCACCAGTACGGGCATTTCTTATTTTTAGCAAGATCTTGCAATAATCAAGCATCTCATCTTTGACCATGACCACAGTAAAACATGCCAGCCTTGATTCTTTCTCCATTCTCCCATACGTCTGCATCCTAAAATCATCTCCTAAATAACCCACATGTATCTAAACTCTTCCCATAGGCATTCACTTGGGGTGAACACAACTTAAAACTTCGCCTAAGGGTTGGTGAGATGGCTTAGTGGTTGAGGTGCTTGCCTGCAAAGCCAAAGAACCCAGGTTTGATTTCTCAGGGCCCACATAAGCCAGATGCACAAGGTGGCACATGTGTCTGGCATTCATTTGTAGTGGCTGGAGGTCTTGGCATGCCCATTCCTTCCCCCTCTCTCTTTTTCTCTTTTTTTCTATCTGTCTCTTTCTCTCTTTCAAGTAAATAAATAAAAATAAAAAATTTTTTAAATCTTAGCCTGATTCTTGATTCAGTTGGCTGAATCAATTTGCCATGATGGGAGCTATATTTTCCTGTTTCTATACACACACACACAAAAAAAAAAACATTCTGATTTGACCGCCATATTTATTTGATTTACTTATTATATTGTCTATTTTTTGAAAAATTATGCACCTTTTAGTAGATGCTTAGAGACCATAACATAGTATTTGATAGTTGGTGTGGTAGTTTGAATATATGTCCCCCAATATATTCAGTGTTTTATTAGTTATAGTTTGCATCTGCAATCACCTTGCTAGAGGCAATGTCACTGGGGGGCAGTCTTAAGGTGTGGGTTTGAGATTCCATTGTAAAGATATGCAAATGTGCCTAGCAGGAGTTCCTAAAGTGTGCTGTGTGACCTTTTGGCTGTAGTTTTGCTCTGTGTGCTGTGGTGGCTGGTTGGTTTCTCTCTCTCTCTCTGCTTGGCCCTGTGGAGAGCAGGGCGCTTCTCTTGCCATTATGGAACTTCCCCTGGATCTGTAAGCTTCAATAAATAATATCCCTTCCTCCATAACTGTGCCCGGTCTGGAAGTTCATCTCAGCGAACCTGAAGCTGTCTGCTACAGTTGGCAAAATAGCTCTGTACCTGTGATATCAAGGATGTAAGGACACACACACACACACACACACACAAACACATACAAGCAGCAGCAGCAGCAAGAGTCGCAGCAAAGCCAACCCACCCACGCCTGTGCAATGTTAGGCAAGCCACAAGTTCAAATGTTGAATAAGACCAAGAGGAATATATATATATATATTTCTCCCTATGCCATGTATGTACTTCTTACATGCATTAGACCTCATCGCGAGCAAAGAAGTAGAGAAGAGGAGAGTGAGCTGTCACTGAGGACTTTCCATGCATCTTCAAAATGAGCATATTAGGGAAGGATAGGCAAAGAGGTGGCAATGCAGTGCAATGAGAAAGAGGGAGGAGGGACATACGTTTTAAAGGCAAATGAGAGACAGTCGGACAAAAGCATCAAGTCTGAGAAAATTCAGGATGGACAAAACACTGAGAAAAGTAGAAAACAGATAGCAATGGACAAGGAAGCCAAGAGATCAATGACATCACTAGAGACAGTTGAGCAGGGGACTACCTTGATCAAAGAGGTGATAACTAAGATTTGCTTAGGCCCAGGGTACAGCAAGGCAGCCTGACAAATCCTGGAGGTAGGAAATTGCCTAGCATTGTGATATACATTTACTGTGAACAAACTGCATCTTATCTCAGGGTAAAGGGTACTGATTTACTCAAAGGCTTCTGAGACACAGTAAGATATCCTACCACTCACACAAGTAGAAACTGAAATGTGAGTGTTGTTGAAGATGGATAGCAGACAAATCTCTCGCCATGCCTATGAGGGAGTTTCTATATTGGATTAATTGAGGTGGGAACACATACCCTAAATGTAGGTAGAACCATCCCATGGGCTGTGGTTTCAGACTGAATAAAAAAGAGAAAGTGAGCTAAGCACCAGCACTCATCTCTCTCTCTCTCTCTCTCTCTCTCTCTCTCTCTCTTTGCTTCCTCACCTAGAGACATTTTCATTACTGTCACATTTTTCTTACCATGATGTACTGTACCTTCAAATAGTAAGCCAACATAAACCTTTCCTTCATTGAGTTGCTTTTGTCAAGTGTTTTGTCATAGCAACAAGAAAGTACCTATTTCACTCTATCTACATGGGAGGGCTTAGCATAAAAAAATCGGGAGCTCAAAGGTAATTGCCAAGCCTAAGGGAGAGAGGACCAGAAGCTAATGAATAAACGCAGTCGATGTAGACCAAAGGAAATGGTACTCAGTCCTTAGTCTGAAGAAAAAGGATAACTGAAACTGAGAAAGTAGCTGAAAATTATTATCTCAGAAGATCCTAGGTGGGGAGGAAACAGCTTCATGTACAAGACTGAACTGTGAGTGGTTAAGAGCTGATACCTTGAATCAGGTGTGTGTCTCTTCCTTTCAATAATACTTTTGGTTTAGGGGTTGGGCATGAACCTGGTAGGACATTGCCTTTCTGAGCCATGGTTTCTTCCTTAAATGGTGCTGTCTATCTTATCTTAAGTCCTGGAGCCCTATGGGGAGGTTCATAAAACAGCAGTTCCAACATGCATTCCAGCTGAAATTTAACCTTAAACAGCTCCTCCAGGACTTCTGTAGAATAGTTTCCTTGTCACATGAGCACACTTAAAAACCATACCAGCTGCTGCAAACTTTCCATCCAGGTTGGTGACGAGGCAGAGATCACAGTGTGCCCTGACTCAATTGAATTCTTACTGGAACTTTTCACTCTCAGCAGGGCCTCTTCATTCAACTCAGGATCCAGAGATAAAATAATCTTTGCAGTTAGATATGATATACCCAGGATGTTTCTGTTCTGATTATTTTCTAGCTTTATCAAAGTACAATTGGTTTGGTTTACAAAAAGTGTACATAATTAATATATCCAAATTGATAAATTTGGATATATGTATAAATTTGTGTATCATTATAAAAGTAATACACACATTCATCAACTCCAGAAGTTTACTTGTGTTCTTTTGTTTCTACTTGTTTATTGAACTCTTAAAATGAAACCTGCCCTTTCATTTCAGATATCACATGTGAAGCATCTACAGTAGTGAAATGTACAAAGGATGTTTCTAACAATATCAGTAAAGCGCAGGCAGGCCCAGATTCCTTCTCACAAATGGGTCTCCTTAGGGACATGGACTTTCTCTTACCCTTATTGGCCATAGTGTGATGATAAACTTACTGGGATTTTCAATGGGCTAAATATGTTCAAAGTATATCAGTTTTCTTACCAGGCCATTTTTTGAGTATCTGGGTATGAATCTGCAATGCTTTCCACAGGATCATGTATTGAACATTTGATCCATACATTTTTGGCATTACTTTGCAGATTGTGGAACCTTTAGAAGATGGTGGATAACTAGAAGAAGTAGGTCACTAGGGGTTGACCTCTGGAGATTATATTAGTTCCTGGGACAAACCTGTGCTCTCTTCTTTCTAGAAGGTTATTGTCATGTGAGCTGTATACCATCATATGTTCCCATAGCAATGAACAAAGCCACTCTGTCATGCCTTCCCTGATATGATGGACCAAAATTTCTGAAACCATTTCTCCCTTCTGTTTATTTTGTTACATCAATGCAAATGTAACTGATACAGAAACTCAGTACCAGAGTGGAGTCATTGCTGTGGTGAATCTGAGTATGTAATGATTACACATTTAGAAATGCTTTTTGGCATGGATGTGAATGAACTTGGAGTTGTGAATAGATGAGCCCAAGAATAGTGTAAGCAGAATGTAAGGAGTGATTCTTATAGTTGTTTGGAAGACCAGAATATAGAAATTCAGATAGTAAAAACTGGACTCATGATGTTTCATATAGAAATAAGAAGTCTATTGGGAATGAACTAAAGCAATTTATGTTACATTATAGCAAAGAATCCAGCTATAATATGCCCATGTTCTACAAATTTAAGTAAGGTTGAATTAAAATACACTGCACTAATTTATATGGTGGAGGAAATTTCAAGATATGCTCTGTCATAGTTACTGCTCATTATTTTTGTCCAGTGAGAAAGGAGTGGAAATAGACACAATGATCTGAAAGACATGCCATTTGGAATCATGAGTACATTTAAAGCTGAGGGCAAAGCAAGTATGGACAAGTAGAGCAAAATTGTTAAAGAGATTAGTGTTAGTAAAAGTAATTACTTTTCACTTGGACAATAGGAAAGGAGTCTTGAGTCCAAACCCAAGTTATCAAAGGCTCCAAGGTGAACAAATGAACTCATTTCAGGGATCCACATTTTAAAAGACAGAACCCAAAGGGTGCCCCACTGGAAAGGGTCACCTAGGAAATGTGTTCCTTGGGTTCGCATATGCAAACTCCCAGAGGCCACTTCAACTGTGGTCTATGTCAGCACAGCTACTTCTCTAACTAGAAGCAAAACTTGTTGCCATCCACATGGCACTGTTGTTTAAGGCACACAGAATGTATGAGTTATGGGTCTATCAAGTCTTAGACCAAGGTTCCAGAGAAAAGTCTGTGAGGCTAGCAATGTATAGCAGGATAGGGTTTCCTGAAGGAAGACCCTGAGTGGATAACTAAACTTCAGTAGAGAACCCAAAATGTTGGCGATAACAGGAATGTGAGACATGAGTTGCTGAAAACTGCAGGCCCCAAGTGGTGCTGGCCCCAAAGAGAAGTTATGTCAAACAGCAGGGTCATTGAGGAGGGGCTGCCCAAGCCAAGTACAACACATCTCATGACACCACTTTCTCCTGGTGCCTGACTTGGTGTTTGAGGACTTAATGTTTGCCCTACTTGGTTTTAGTCTTGATTTGATTCACTCTTTCCTTCCTGTCCCACCACTCTCCACTCTTCCCTTTTAGTATAGGAATGCTTACTATGGAAATGCATAACTTTCTTATTTTTTAGAAACTCAGCTAAGAGATTTAGAAGAGATTTTGTGAACAGGGGTGATACATTTGAGGCTGGATTTTAAATATTGGATGAAGAAATAGCCAGGACCCTTGGAAGTCCAGAAGCAGGATGTTATGGCTAGAATCTGGACTCTCTCCCACAGGCTCATGTTTGAACACTCAGGCCCCAGATTATGGCACTATATTGGGAGGCTGTGGAAACTTTAGAAGGAGAGACCTACATGTAGATCATTTGTGTCATTTGTCTGAAGGTTCTGACCTTTGCTTTGCCCTAGGCCACCACCATACCAGCTGTCTACTGCCACATTCTCTAATTACAAAGGACTAACCAATGCTACCATGTCTTCACCAATATGATGCAATTAAATTTCTGGAACTGTGAGCTGAAATAAATCCTTCTTCCCTTAATTTGCTCCAGTTAGGCATTAGTGATAAGCAAAAACAGCTAATCAAGTGAGGGATATACCTTCATCTGCAATTTAGAGATGAAGATATTGAAGAGTTGGAACCTACCCTGAGCCATATCACTGGTAAAGAGTGGATTAGAACTTGAACCCAAGTAGTTAACTCCAGATTGTCACTTACACCTTGGGGACCTGGTGCTGCCTCTGCAGCTCTGTGATTCTATGAATTTGGAGAGCAACATACTTACCAGCAACATCATAAAATATCAATCACTCTTCTCTTTCATTTAATATTTTTTTGTCTGTGAGTAGGGTATGTAGTATGGTATGTGATGGGATGTGTGTGGTATATACATAGGTGTATGGAGATGCACACACCCCATGCAATGCATGCAGAGGCCAGAGAAAATCAACTGTCATGCTCTATCACCCATTCACATGCTTCCTTGAGATGGAATCTCTCCCGCTGACTGGAGCTGCTGCTTTTGATGAATAACCTCAATGATAATCTAGCCTCTGCTCTCCACAGAACTTTGTTAACAGGCATACATGGCCATATCTAGCATTTTACATGGGTGGTGGAGAATCGATCCCTTGGGCAGTCTCAGGCCTGCATATTTAAACTGCAAGCACTCTTTTCCACTGACCCATTTCCTAGTCCCTTTTACATCACAATCTGTATGGAAAATGCATCCTCAAATATGAACATTAATTTGCCTCCTTTGCACGTTATGTCACTCTGTCTTTTCTCCCATCCCAGTGTATTCATGTCACATGCCAGAAACATGTCACCCATTCCTCTGAGTTTTCTAAAACTGTGCATAAATGAATGATCTCATGGTCAAATGTATTAACTTTTTGCAATTTTTTGCAATTTTGCAACACCAACTACTAAATTTTATTTAAAATTTTAATGACACTTTAAAATTATGCTTTGCTTGAACAGAATACCAAAATTGTTGAAAGGAAGGGTGTCTAGATTCTAACCTCTGGTATGTCTAAATCTAAAACTGCTGCTTTTTTAATCATACTATAAATTTCTCAGGTTGGTTTGCTTAACTTTTATAGTGTATTTTGAAAAGTAGGCTAGTCATAACTTCTTAAGACTAATTTGCCTACATCATCATTTCAACATTCTGATATCTAATGTATTTTGAAGTTGTGTGGTCATGGCTCTAGAATTTATTTATTTATTTATTTGTTTACTATGTATCTGCTAGCTATCTTTATTTTGCATGTGTATGTGTGTGGTGTGTATGCCTATGTGTATGAATGCTTGTATATGTGAGGGTGCAATTATGTATGCATGTACAAGAGCATGCATGCATGTGGAGGTCAGAGATAAGTGTCAACATTTTCAATTGCTCTCCAAGTTTGTCTTTGAGATAGGGTCTCTCACTGAAGCTGGATGTCACAGATTCAGCTAAACTACTTAGCCAGCAAGCCCAAGGTGCCTCTCCCCCAGTTGCTGGAATTACAGACTATTATTGTGTCTGGCTTTTATATGGGATCAAACTCAGGTCCTCATGCTTGTGCAGAAAGCACTTTACCCATGGAAATAGGTTGTAGAATTCAATTCAGGCAGCTTTGGGAATAGCAAGTTGAATTCCACATAGTGGATGGACATAGATCATGAGTATGCCCCTCTGCTCCTTATGCTGCTACCCTTGGTTATTTTTTAAATCTGCTTTATCAAAAAGCCAGAAATAATACCTTAATGGGAAAATAAGTCTGTGCTACCCTCATCGAAAATGCAATCCATTCTGCAAGGTCTAAGAGAAGTCTTCACATGTTTGTTATTTATTATTGCCTGGGGAAGAAAAAACCAGGAAATCAGAGAAAAGTATCTTTCTATGAGGTACATGTATATTACTACTTTCATTCTCTTTCTTACAAAAAATACACACATATTGCTATAGCTTGAAAATTTTAAACCAGAATATCTTTCACCTGGATTTCTAACCCTAAGCTATTATGGTTGTGATTCTTATTTTTATTGTCTTATATTCTACTAAGTGACCAGAAGCCCATAAATATCAGCCATTTTCATAATTTCCATCTCATAGGTTAAAAGGCTAAGAGGCTAACCAGTTTTTCTGTGCCTGTTAAATAATTGTATGTCAGGGGTTCAATGACAGAAACAAAATGATAGGGGAATCATAGCCAGCTGGAATCCCTGTGACACAAACTGTTCAGAGAATATGAGCTAGCCTTCTCAGATCAGGCCAGGGCCACCCATGGCAGCCTCTGTTTTGATCAACTCAAAACAAATGGTATAAGCACATTTGCAAAGTAACTTGACATTGTTGCTTAGGTCACTATATGTGCTTTCATCACTGCTGATTGTAGCTGAGTGGTCACATTAAAAAGTCATCAGAGAAATATATCTACTTACATGGTGTTAACAACAAGTACATAACCTATCACAATATTTACTTTTTCAAGGTGGCACTGGCCTCTGTTTTAACAGAAAAACCATTTAAACACAAAACATTTTTCTTTCAATAACACTGATTCACAATGGAAAAAGTTTTCTGGAGTAGCCACACAGGCTGAGCCTCTCAAAGCTCACACAATGGTTCTCAGGAGGTGGAGGAAATATTCTCTGATGATAGCAGCTTCACCCTCCAAATCCTCTGTGAGGAGAGGAGAGGAAAAAAGAGGAGAGGGCCTCTAAAAGTTTCATGAGCAAGTCTGGCAGGAAGTCTTTCACTGTTTGGGGGTCAAGGAAGCTGGGGAAGACATGATGAACAGAGCATTTTCTTGCTAGCTTGTTTAATTCTCATGTCTATTAAAGCAAGTCATCACATCTTGTGTCATATGACTGTAAGCCTAGAATATATTATATCTTTACTCATTTCTTTGGGGGTCTGCTCATCAACCTTTCCCCACACATGGATAATTATGTTAGACAAATAAGTAAAAAGACATAAGAACTTCTGGAGATAGTAGTACTATTAAAATATCATCACTTTGGTGCCATTTAAAGCAAGATAAGGCTGCTCCATATTCTGCAGCCACAGCCACAGTCACAGCTTCTTTCACTGTAGTGGAGTCTGGGACTCTTTGCTCAGAAACATCCAGAAAGGTGCATATATACTCAGGGCCATGTGTTGAGACCACCTCAATATTTTAAAAGGATTTTCTTTTTTTTTTTTTTTTGCAGAGATTTCTCCAATGAGGAAATTGTGCTTTTTATTTATTTATTTATTTTGGAGGGGGGTTGAAGTCATGTCATTTCTATAGCAATGTCAGCTATTACCTAAATACTATTGTCCATACATTTGTGAGACTTTATGTGCCAACCTTTGAAAATGGATTACATAGGCATGGTGCTATTTAGGAGGGCAGTACACAATACACAGGTACCACAACAAATAAAAACATTGGAAGAAGACAGATTAGTGTGCTACACTATACTGCCCAGGGCTAGATCAGACCACAGCAGGCTGTGCAGTATGGAGCAATCTGGCGACCAGAATTTTCAGATAAATAGTTTGGCTTTACATCTTTACTATAAAGCTAAGTTCACTGTGTTTTGAAAGTCATGTGATCTCTATATTCCTTAGGTTTCTCTCCTAAATGGTCTAATAGACCCTACCAACAAGCCCTTAACAGCAGGTGTCAAATATTGAAGATATATCACTGTGGCTTCAATACTGTGCTTCTCTCCTCCTCAAGTCTGTATGTTGGAAACTTCACTCCTGAGGCAGCACATTGGAAATGGGGGCTATAGAGACATGTTTAGGCCATGAAGTACCTTCACTGTGAATAGCTTAATGGAACTTTCATAATAGGTTTGCTGTTTTCTGATCATCTAACAATGTCCTTTTGTTCAAAAGAATACAACTTTCAAGATGTTTTCCTGGAAAAAGACTGGCTCTCCCAGACTCCAGATCTGCTGTTGCCTTCATTTTGGACTTTTCAGCATCCAGAACAATGAGAAAAACATTTTTGATCATAGAAAATTACTCAATCTCAGGTATTTATTTCTGCTACAGCAATACACACAAAAAAATGACTGAGGGTTGGAGAGATGGCTTAGTGGTTAAGGCGCTTGCCTGTGAAACCTAAGCTTCCAGATTTGATTTTCCACGTCCCATGTAAGCCAAATGCACGAGGTGGCGCATGAGTCTGGAGTTCATTTGGAGGGCCTAGAGGTCCTGGCACGCCCATTCTTTCTCTCTCTCTTGCTATCTCTAATGAATAAATCAATAACAATAAATATTTTTAAATGACTGATGTATTCCAGTTACTAGTAAGAGTGGTCATGTATTACCTGTGTTCTACCAACATTGTCCATTATTTTGTCTATATCAAATAAGCAAGGAAAGGCAACAGCCCAGGAACCAGTGAGGAGAAGCTTTAGGTTCTCCCTCACTAGTGCTGTGGAGTGTGTGTGGAGGTAGTACATAAAGGCTCTTCCACTCGTGGTGTGAAGTGTGTGTGGAGGCAGCACATCAAGAGCCACAATGGGAAGCCATATCTATACTAGGACATGGTTTCCTGAAGCAAAGATAAGGATCATCTGGAGAAAGCAGAGGAACCTGCCCATTCATTGAAACACAGTTGGTTCTTTATAAAACAAGGTTTCTCACAAATCTGCTTCCTTTTAGCAAGAGGAGAGACCTGCGTTAAGCATGGTCTCTGTGATTCATGGTTGCTTACCAACTGTTCCTAAGAGCCACGCCATCCAGAAGTTCTTAAATGCCACCATTTGTGTACACCTTGGGCTTATTAGTGAGGCCCTTTCTTTACAGGGCCAACAATGGACAAGCCAAGGAAGGGTAGAGTGAGCTTTCCTTGAATGGGTACGGACTGTGGACATTCTCCAGAATCGGCTTGAGGAGTAGTTCTATAAACTCTCCAAAGTTGTTCCCAGAAGAGGCTGCCTATGAGGGCCAAGTGTCACCTCAAATAGACTGAATAAACAATATCAAAACAAAAAGATACAAATGAAGAACCACGCCAAAGTGGCTCTTCACACACCTCCAGATTGTATTTGTGGCTCCCCAAGACCTTTACTTTTGCTTTCTGAAAATCATTTTTTTATTTCTAAACTAAATCCAGCTTTGTTTTTCAAAGTAAAAACAACAAAATATTCTGTTTGTGTGAAATAGAAGCAGCTAGCACTTCTGGCCCATATCTCTATGACTTAGTGAGCAAAACAGATCCAACAAACAGAAGTTTTTAGGCCAGCTCATAGAAAGGCTTAGAAATATGGATAAGAGAGCTGTGAAAACATACATAATGATATAAAGAATTAATAAGACTTTAAGATTAAAGGAGATTCCTTCAAACATCTAACATTCTTATATTTGAACTCCACTATAATATACCTGTCAAATAATTTTCTAGCCTTGGATTATAAATTCTTTCCTGAAGCAGAGAGCTTATTATTTTCCAAGGAAGATTTAACAATTGGAAGCTCTCTTTGTGTGAGGCCAAAGTTATAATCCCCAGGGTTTCCAATCTTCAAGTCCTTTTTTGCCTCATGTAGCAAATGAAATCCTGAATGTCATATGGCCTCATATGAAAAGGCCTGTATATTTCCCCTTCTTACATCTCAGCTTTTTCTTCTGTAAGAAAGGATAACAGTCTATCTGCTTCAAGAGCTGGGGTAAGATCACATGAGATAATCTGCCTAAAAGATTGAGAATTTGAGTTGACACATGACAGAGGCTCACTAAGTGGTAAAGTTTTCTGTAAGAGGTATGTTTCAAAAGGAAGTTTTCCAAACATTTTTGGACACTGATTATATAAATATCCACTGGTGATATGCAATTTTATTTACTTATTGATTGATTGATTGTCAATGTTTGTGGATTGAACCCAAGGACTCACACCTGCTAAGCAGGTATTGTACTTCTGAGCCACATCCTCAAATGAGGGTATGAGATTTCACATGTGCACACATTCAACTAGCCTGTTCCACTTCACCATAGCTTTAGGAAGAATCTATGACTGGCTATTGTGATTAGAACAAAGATGGGCAAGGCACATTTCAGATCTTTCCTCAGTGAGCACATCATCTAGAACTCAGTGTGGATGGCAGACAGGGTGTACATTCCTGGGAACCAGAATGTCTCCTGTCACAAGAATTATTGAGTTTTTGTTTTTATGAGACGGGGTCTTGCATAACTCAGGCTGCCTTCGAACTTGCTATGTAGCAGATGACCTTACACTCCAGAGTCCCTTGCCTCTACCTCACAAGGGCTAGGATGACAGACATGTACGACTATGGTGGTTCATGTGGTGCTAGAAATCAGATGCAGGGCTTCCTGAATTCTAGGCATACTGTTTACTGAATGAGCCACATCCCAGCCCCCAAAATTTTGGATCATTCACCATAAGAGATCCAGCACCAGCAATCTTTCTCTACCATCCAGCGCACTGTAAGCCCCTTGTTAAAATAAGCAGAAGGTCCTAAACTGAGAGAGCCACCCACCTCCTTGAAGGACTTGAAATTTTCACTAGGAATGCTAGGTAATGCATGGCCTGGGGAGAAGGAAATGTGGGATACCATCTACAGTGCTCTTTAGAAGATAACCTGTGATGCTGAGTAAGTGGCCAGATTGTCCAGTCACAGTGAGTGGTCAGAATGCCCTCAAACCACTTCAATATATCTTGGAACAAGGCCAACCTGGCTCCCCTAGAGGTGAAAAATCACAAAGCATACTTTGAGTGCCAAAGTAGAAGGCAGAATGATGGGAAAGCAGTGGCTAGGAACTGGAGATTTCACATCACAAATAATTAAGATAGACTATAATAGTGTCTTTTGAATCAACTTAAAGCTCTTTGTGAGTCCCCTTAGGCTTAGCAGAAGGAGAAAATTTCAATCTGTCGTTACTGAGAAGGATCGTTTAGGCTCTCTTGGGTCAAAGAGAAGACACATAGTTTTGCTTCTGTTGAAAGACAGAAGCCAGAAAATGAGGCTAACTGCAGACAATTCTGCTAAAACAAAACAAAAAGTTAAGTTCAGACAATTCTGATAAAGAACAAGAAGCACCAAGGGCTTAAATCAAGGTGATGGGGAAATGAATGCAGCAAAAATGAAAATTAAAATGTCGCATTGTAATTGTCAACTAGAAAATAATTATTGTGAAACATCAGGGATTTCTTCAATGGTTTGGGGCATTTATCCTTTCTTCCTTCTCTGTCTGAAGCTTTCCTCTTTATAGACTTTGCATAGGCGCACTCAACTTTCACTCCTCTCCTTCCACTCCATCCTCTGCCCCTGCCCTCTCATCACGCTCTCTCTCTTCTCCCTTCCTTCCATCTACATCCCTTCTTCCTTCTTGAACCCTCCCAATAAGAAACACACACACACACACACACACACAAACGAGCTGAAGAGATGGCTTAGCGGTAAGGCACCTACCTGCCAAGCCTAAGAACGCCTGATCCTGATAGATTCTCCAGGTCCCATGTTTAGCCAGACACAAAAGTGATGCAAGGGTGCAATGCCCACATTTTGCCCAGAAGGGGGCACACACATGTGGAGTTCATTCACAGGGGCTGAGAGGCTGCTGGTGTGCCCATTCTCCATCTCTCTCTCTCTCTTTTAAAAAAAAGAAAAGAAAAAAGAAACACATATATAACCAATATTCTGTTAATTGTGAGTTACTCAAGGTGATGTGAAGTTCTGCTCAGTAAGAGTTCATTCCATCATCTAACTCTGGTGTTCTTTTCTGGTTACATTATTACTACTCTAAGATCCCAGACTCACACACTCCAGACAACATGTCCTTCCAGAACTGCCTTTGCTGGCATTAACAGGTGATCCTTTCATTCTTCTCCCTGGCCGGTGAAGCCTTGCTTGTAGGTAACATCTATAGTTCACTGATTCTACATCATATTTCACGGTCATGAACTCAGAGTTCCAGATTGTCTCAGAGATTGCAGTTCAGGCAGCACTGGCAACAAGCAGATGGCCCAGGTTCTTCTGTCTAAATGCAGATGAAATGAAGACAAGCTGAATGTCACTAACTCATAATTTCTTGATAATGTTATGCATTGGGATAAATGCAACCTCTTTCCTAAAAAGAAATCACAAAAGTGCCATGCAAGTATAGTCCTGGCACAACTCCCATCAACACAATCACCATGTTATCTTTACACAGAAATACTGAATTATATGGAGCAATAAATTATTCAGCTTTCTGAGATTTCAGCTGATTTCACCAAAAGGGAAAACGAATTGAGATTTCTTTGGATATGTTGGAAAATGAAATATAGACTTATTTCATGAGTCCAGAAGGAAATCTTAATCATGAAATATAATATTGTTGTTCTGGAAGTAAGCTATCAAATTGATCATAGACCCCTCAACTGGCAAGATACAAAAGATAGTTTTGGAATTAAATGGTTTTAGAAAATGATAAATACAAATTGCATTTCATTCAAACTAGAGGGACCTGTCCCATTCAGAGGGATTCATAAAATTGTCATATAAGAAATATGTGAAACTATTTCTTCTAAATTATTCCCAAACTGTGATTGTGCGAGTTCACTGAGTATGATCTGTTCCAAGTCTGTCCATTTTTCTACAAATTACATTGTATTGATGTCAGGTTCACCAAGAAAGCTGCACTCTTGCCCATTTCTCCCGTTACTCTATGGTTTCAGCTGGGGCTCTGGTGAGGTGTGATAGGCTGATCCTCCCCCCAGGTTCAGCATCCATCTAAAAAGAGAAGCAAATTCTCCAATGGAGAGAGAAGTCAGCACTTGATAGATGGGATGGCCATTGTTATTTTAGAGAGAATTTCATATGCATAGGCCCTCTTATAGCCCACAACTGGTGGGAGCTTGATACTGGAGAATGGGCTCATTTTTTGGACATGGTTTTGACTTCTTTCCCAGTTCAGCTATGAGTTCCATTCCACTGAATGGATCTGTTAGCCAAATCAACAGCAGTTGGTTACTCACCATGGCTGTGTGCCACTATTGCACTTGTTTGAGCATCACGTCAGGTTGTTTACTGCTTAGTAGCTTAGACAACGAGTTGTGAAGGAGATAAACACAGAGAACACTCAACTCCTACTAAACCAGATATACAGAGACACAGAGGCTCCCAAGACCTCATCACTTCAGAAGAAATAAAATGAACCCAACATGGCTCAGGGCAATTAACGGAAGAGGGGGTGGAAAGAATGTTAGAGCCACAAGTTGGGTACAGAGACATGGCCTCTTCCCCATAACTGTTGGCTACCCCCATAATTCACAACCCACATTCCCCAATGAGGAGGGTCCCTTTGGAGGGGGAAGGACAGGGAGGATGCTATTGAAAGCAAAAACATGAATGTAAAATTAAAATAAAATTTAAAATATACATTGTATCATTTTTATTACTGCTGAGTTCAATTCCACCATGCAAATGTACCACAACTTCATTATCCATTCTTCCAATGATGGGGTTGATTCCAGTTCTTCACTATAATGAATTGAGCATCTGTAAACATGGTTGAGCAAATGTCTCTGTATTGATGCATGGAGCATTTAGATAAAAGCCAGTAAGGTAATATCTGGGTCTGTTGGTAGCTCTATGTTCATCTTTTTCAGGAATCTCCATGTTGATTTCCATCATAGTTGAACAAGTTTGCATTCCTATCAAAAGTGGTTAGAAGTAATTTAAAAAATTTTCTTCTAGATTTTAAGAACTTAAAACTTAGTTCTAAAATTTAAGAACTTCTTATATATTTAATTAGATCCATAATTGATTTAAACAAGGGGTCTTAGATGGCCAGGGCCCCCAAGGATATGCTTCAGAGAATGTAGGGATATTCCAGCATGGCACTTTTCTATGTCCATATGGTTTTGAGTATGGAAATTATATATGTGTATGTATATGTATCCCTCCCCACACATGGGAAAAATGGTCCCCGAAAAGAGGCACAGGCTTCTAAATGTTTAGGAATTACTGTTTTTATGGACAGTACAAAAGATTAAAATCATAATACCTATATTATAGGCAAGTGGTTCTCATTGAATTTATTTATAACCATGAGTATAAAAACATGACTTTCCCTGATAAAGCATCGCTTTGAAAGTTCACTTACATTATCCATAATATTTTGGAAATGGATGGAATAAAGAAACAATCTCAGGACTTCCCTTTTCCTTTCTCAATTGAAAAAGTAGAAGTCGGGCTGGAGAGATGGTTTAATGGTTAAGGCACTTGCCTGTGAAACCTAAGGACCCAGGTTTGGTTCCCCAGTACTCATGTAAGCCAGATGCACAGGGTGGCACATACATCTGGCAGTCATTTGCAGTGGCTGGAGGCCCTGGTGCACCTATTTTCTCTCTTTCCCTGCCTCTTTCTCTCTCTCAAATAAGTAAAGAAAATATTAAAGAAAGAAAATAGAAGTCTCCTAGAGAGCTAATAAAGTGACTAACTGTGGGATGGTTCATGTCCCTCATACCAGACTGGGAGCTATTGAACAGAAGGAGGGATGCTTGGTGACCCAGCTTCTCACATGGGTACAACATAGAAACACAGCCTGTGATGGATGGGTGATGGAATACATCACAAATCTCCAAAAATCATGTTCATTTTAAGTACATTAAATATGATTTTAATAGGTCTTATTTCTGGGTTTCCTGCCTAAGGAAATTGATGAGAAGAAATTATAAGTTATTGTATTAGATACAAAACAGCAATCAGCCCTGCCCAGGAGCTCACATTAGATCCTATGGTGAGTGAAAGTGGAGGTTGTACTGGGCGTGGTGGCACACACCGTTAATCTCAGTACTGTGGATTTGTGACCAGTCCGGGACTACAGAGTGAGTTCCAGGTCATCCTTGGCTAGAGTGAGACCCTATGTTAAAAAAGAAGAAGGAGGAGGAGGAGGAGGAGGAGGAGATAAACAAAAAGAAAGTGGAAGTGTTCTTAAAACTGTAACTTCACACCACAAAATCCTGACTGTTTAGTTGCCAAATGTGTTTCACTTGCATCAAGTTAAGATATTTACATATATATATATATATATATATATATATATATATATATATATATATATATTGTTGTTTGAATGTAGAATATCTCCATAGATTCTTGTATTTGAACATGTGATTCCTTAGCTGGTGGCACTGGCACTGTTTGGGAAGGTTATGGAACTTTAGGTGATGGAGCCGTGCTGGAAAAATTGGGTCACTGTGAGAGGTGGCAGAGGGGGTGGTGTTGAGGTTTTGGATCCTGACGCCACTTCCTGTTCATCCTCTTCTTCTTCCTAACTCTGGTGTTGTATGACAACCAGGATCCTCCTCCTGTCACTGAGCCATCCCCACCTTGAAACTTCTTAAAACTGTAAACCAAAAATCAATCCTTCCCTTCCTTAAGTTGCTCTGGCCAAGTATTTGTTCATAGCAATGAGAAAGTAACTAATACTATACATATATGGTATTCAACATACACACACATATAAATATATATATAGGCATATTATATATACACATATAGGTATTATATATATATATATATGTATATTGTGTGTGTGATGTGCTTGTGCTCATATATGTGTGAGCATACATGCCTGGGTATGTAGGTGAGCATGCACATATGTGCATGTGTATATGGAAGCTGGGGGTTGTACCTTCCTCAATTGTTCTTTACCTTATTTTTTGAGACAGGGTCTCTGACTGAACCTGAAGTTCACCGATTAGACTAGCCTAGGTATCAAGCAAGGCCCAAGGATTCTCTTTTCTCTATCACCTCAGTGCTAGGACTAGAGGTCTGCCACCATGCCTGGCTTTTACATGCATGCTAAAGACCAAACTCAGGTCCTCATGATTACACACAAGCACCTTACCAACTGAACCATTTTCTCAGCACAAGATTTTTTAAAATAGTATTTAATTCAAAAGTTTGCTAGATTTATAAACTGAAGTGAGATAATGTTTTACTTACCTTGTAAAATAATTTATGCGTACACTCCTCCATTTTAAGTTTTAAGTAGCTTATAAACCATAGAGTAGAAATCGTCTCATAACCATTTCCAAAGTCTCCTTTGTCAGTTTCCATTTTCCTCAGTCACTTACAGGCCTACATCTACTCATTCATATTTGTGGCAGATCGTTCATGTGTTGGACAGACCTGTTTCTATTTTGCATTGTTGTGTATGGAAGAGGGGATGCAGTGAAAATAACCACAGATTGTGCCTCACTGGCTCAGCTATGAAGAAGATGAATGCTGGAATAGGTTGGTGGCTGTAGCATGCTGCCATCTTTCATCAGAGTGGTCTTCTGGTGTGTGGTAGTTTGAATATATGTCCCCCAATATATTCAGTGTTTTATTAGTTATAGTTTGCATCTTCAATCACCTTGCTAGAGGCAATGTCACTGGGGGCCAGTCTTAAGGTGTGGGTTTGAGATTCCATTGTAAAGATATGCAAATGTGCCTAGCAGGAGTTCCTGAAGTGTGCTGTGTGACCTTTTGGCTGTAGTTTTGCTCTGTGTGCTGTGGTGGCTGGTTGGCTTTCTCTCTCTCTGCTTGGCCCTGTGAAAGCAGGCTGCTTTTCCTGCCTTTATGGAACTTTCCCTGGATCTGTAAGCTTCAATAAATAATATCACTTCCTCCATAACTGTGCCTGGTCTGGAAGTTCATCTCAGCGAACCTGAAGCTGTCTGCTACAGTAAAGTGGTACCAGAAGTGGGGTGAGATGAACCAGATCATGTGGATATTCGTCTTTTGGAACCTTTGTTTTGGAGGAATGGGCATGGACTTGGTGCTTGCAACTGAAGATGCCTTCTGGAGTGGTAAGCCAAGTGTTATGGACTATTCTGATGAGAGTTTGAGAATGCTAAGTGCAGACTGTATTGAACTTCGAGGCTTGGCTTATGAGCTTTCTAAGGGGAAGTAAAGACTGCAGAGGACTTTTTGGAACTGGGCTACTGGCATAAGGGATGGCTACATTCCACTATCCAGGCCCAGAAAGTTCAATCAAGGTTAAATTTGTAATGGACTGATGTGCTTGGCTAAAGATATCGGACTGAGATTTTAAGATTTTTTAGCTGGAAAACCTCAAGCAAGTTAAAATTAGAGGCACTGAGGCTGATTTTAGGTTAATGGAGCTGCTATAGTCAAACACATTAGCAATCTTAAGGAAGGTGGAAGGAAGGTGGTCGGAAGGCTTTACATTAAAACAATGGAGAGGATGCCTGAGGAAAGACTGTTAGAAATGCAAACTCTTGGAAAGAGTTGACTGGAGAAGGAACCTGCTTTTCAAGGCTATGATTTATTTTGTCCCTGGATTAAGAATATGGCTGTGTCCTGCACACCTGGTATTATTTCTGGAAGCATGAAAAATGCATGGAGTGGTCATGAATTGCACACGGTTCCAGGAGCCGCTGCTGAGATGCAGCATGAGGCAGGGCATGAAGACCCTCAGGAATAGGCTGCAAGAGCCTTTGGAAGATGGACCGTGGTTTGCATGGAGACCTGAAGATGTTTTGGATATACCAGGACTATGCAAGGACTCCCATGTAGTGCAGTGTTGGCCTGGGATCGAAGTTTTCCCTGGCAACTCTGCCCAGCTGGAGGGGCGGAATTGGAAAACCTGGAGACTGTCAGTCTCTGGTTATATTGAACTTGAACTGCAGAAGTTTGATGACTGCTGATGATGGCTGAGTTTGTATTATTCTAGTCTCTCCTTGCTATGCCTTTTACCAATTAAAAATGTTTACTCTGTGCCTTTACATGTTGAAAGTATTTAACTTGTTTGATTTTACAGGACTCACTATCTTAAGTTGGTCAAGACTGTGAGAACCTTTGAAATTGGACTGAGTACAATTTACAATGTCTGATAGTTATAAATCTATTGGGGGCCAGGAGCTAAATATATTGGGGGCCAGGGGCAGAATGGGGTAGTTTGAATATATGTCCCCCAATATATTCAGTGTTTTATTAGTTATAGTTTGCATCTTCAATCACCTTGCTAGAGGCAATGTCACTGGGGGCCAGTCTTAAGGTGTGGGTTTGAGATTCCATTGTAAAGATATGCAAATGTGCCTAGCAGGAGTTCCTGAAGTGTGCTGTGTGACCTTTTGGCTGCAGTTTTGCTCTGTGTGCTGTGGTGGCTGGTTGGCTTTCTCTCTCTCTCTGCTTGGCCCTGTGAAAGCAGGCTGCTTTTCCTGCCTTTATGGAACTTCCCCTGGATCTGTAAGCTTCAATAAATAATATCACTTCCTCCATAACTGTGCCTGGTCTGGAAGTTCATCTCAGCGAACCTGAAGCTGTCTGCTACATGGTGCTTTAATGCATGTCTTTCTTAACAAATAAACCTCATGCTTTCAGTGTCTGCAGCATAGCTCTTCTGTTCTCTAATATGTGCTTAACAATTTTCTTTGATTTTCTTGATTAAATTTGCCCAATGTTTGTCTTTTTTTTTGCTAAGATTAAACTCTTTAAGAAATTTTCAATTTAATGAATTTTTAGCACATTAATGCATTGTACCCTTTTATATTCTTTCTCTTTTCCATTTACTTAGGATTTTAATTGTTGCTGTTATAGTGTGCTACTTTTTAATATACCTTCCTTTAACCCTTTTTCTATCAATGCATTTTTATTTTTGGAAATCTCTTCCTAATGCTGATGGAAGACAGACTCTGAAACAAAGACACTTTAGGCCCCAAGGCAATGGATATCAGAGAAGACATAAAACAAGAGGCAGGGTTCTTCTGCCACTCAATAATTATTTGGTTGTTGGGGGTGTAGTTCAGTTGGTAGACTGCTCACCTAGCATGCACAAGACCCTGAATTGAAACTGGGCTTGGTGGAACATCCCTATAATCCCTATCATTGGGAGCTAAAGCAGGGAGATCAGAAATTTAAGGTCATCATTGGCTACATAGTGAGTTCAAGGCCAAATTAGAATACATGAGATGCTATCACAGTAATAATAATGATAATATTAAGTGATGATGATAATTATCTGGTTATCTTCTCATGTCCTTTTGGTTAATATTCTAAAAGATGTTTCAAAATGGGTTTTTGTCCTGAAGAACTTTTCTGATTGAGTTCTGAAAAGCGTGAAGTTTGGAATCACCAGCTGAGTTGGGTTCTAATTCTCACTGGGCAATGTCAGAGACTAATGGTTGTGTTGAAGTGGTCAACACCCTCAATTTTACTGTCAGTTTCAATGAAAACTGAGGTTCATAACATCATCCTGAGAAGAAGGATGTAATGAGTGACAGGGCAGCATTTAACCCACATTATCAGGCACACTGCTCTATTGTTTATGAAACAAGTTAAATGACTACCCCAACCTAGGTGGGAAATAAAATCCCAGTCTGTGTTGGACTTCACCATCTGCCAAGAGTGTTCCTGAAGCCTGGAGGTGTAACTGGCTTAGAAAAGGAGGAGGACCTGAGGGCCATCCTGAGTGTCACAAGATCTGTGTTGTCTGTCCTGCTGTGGATTCTGGATGCCTGGTGGCTCCTGAGAGTATACATTCTGCCAACATTCAGCGGATGACATGCTCACACCAGGTGCTGTGCAGAGTGAGGCTGAACACAACAATGGTGGCATCCTGAGTTCTCCATTCCCAGGGCAACCACCTCCTTCCAGGCACAAACTCTCCTGGTTTCCTTCCCCTCCACCTTTTCCTAGTTTTCCATCCTTGTCTATATGCCCCCTCACTTCACTTTCCTCTTGTCTTCCCCAGAGAAGGTTCCAATGAACTTAGACAAAGGATAAAATTGGATGCAACAGGCTGGGAATGTCTTTTAATATCAGAAATAAATTCTTTCCACAATTTAAATCAGAGTCAGGGAAAATGTACAAAGAACATCATTGCAAACATTTTAATCATTTGCCTTAGCACAACTCAAAAGTATGTGAATAGCCCTTTCATATTTTTATAAAATCATCCAGTGATATTTAGTGAGTATAGCATTTCCATTTAGAATTTTAAAGTGTTACACAATGGTCATGTTACACAAAGTGTAAGTGTACTTCATTTTGCTTGCCTGAGCATTTAAAAATGGAAAAGTTCATTTTTGCATATTACCATAATAAAAATCAAGTTGTTCTTTACTCACGCACAATACAGTTCTTCAGATCACTAAAGTTCTGCAAAACCTATCTCATCTCAGCCCACCTTCCTGTTTCTCCTCCATGCTCTTTGACTTCTCTAGTCTTTGCTGAAGATATACAATCCATAACCCCAGTGCTCCACTGACCTAAAACCATTAACATTTACTTCTTGCATTCAGTTTTAAGATATGGGCTGATTCAAGGGGCTTGACCTGTCTTCTGACACTAAAACTCACAACAAGAGAGTCTTTCTTTAAACATTCTCAAGGTAGAGAACAGTAATGTAACAGAGCTGGTAAGGCAATGGAACTTTCAGTGATACTCTTACAGGGTTACATCAGTATTTCCTCTGATTTCATTGACTAGAAAATATTACCACTGTTCCATTGTGTTTCAGGAAATTCCCTCAAAGACAAACCCAGAGGTTTGTGTCCATTGTGATTCTAAAATCCACAGAGTTGAAGATATTAATCATCACACCCATGGAGTAGAGAAGTCACTATTTTCAAAACAACAATGAAATGCCCTGAGTCTTTCTGACAACAAAGACTCTTCTTCCCTCAAGGCAAATATTTAAGGAGAGAATGGTCTTGGTTTCTACCCAGGATCTAAGTAGGGGTCCTCTTCTCCAGACAGCAAATGATGTCCAACCACATATCTCACATACATTGATTGGAATAGGACACAACACTTTCAGTTGTAGAGGGCAAGAGCAATGCACATTGTTCCCGGGACAACATTGTGACAGTGCACTATGTAGTGCATAGGGAGTATCCTTTGATTTGTTTTCAGTTGTTTTCCCTGGAGTAGCCCCTCCACGCACAGCCCCTCTAGCCCTCAAATCCCAATGTTGAGAAGTCTTTCCCTTTGCATGACCCTCAATTATGATGTGGGAATGAAATGTCCTGCATGGGCTCATGCATTGAAGGTTTGGTCTCCAGTTGGTGCTATTATTTTTGGAGGCAACAGAAACTTTAGAATGGAAATATTGGAGGTAGTTGAAACCTGCTCAGAGGAAGTAGGTCACTGGGGTTGTGTCATTGATGGTTATCTTGTCCCTGGCTCCTTTCTCTATCTCTCTGTGCATTCTGACCACTGTGAAGTGAGTACATTTATTCTGGTCTACTGGTTTGCTATGTTGTTCTGCTTCACCGCACTCCAGAAGCAACACAGAAACTGCCATGCTAAAACCTCAGTAACTGTGAGCCAAAATTAATCTTCAAACCCTTAGGGTTATGACAGGCATTCATGACAACACATGTGTATATACATTATGATAGTCTGAATATATGGCCCCCAATATATTCAGTGTTTTATTAGTTTATAGTTTTCTTCTGCAGTTACCTTGCTGGAGGCAATGTCACTGGGCAGATCTTAAGGTGTGGTGGTGGTTTGAGATTCCATTGTAAAGATATGCAAAGTGTGCCTAGTAGGAGTTCCTGAAGTGTGCTGTGCTGTGTGGCTGGTGGTTTGTCTCTCTCTTGCCTGGTCCTGTGAAGAGCAGGCTAGCTTCTTCTGCCATTATAGAACTTCCCCTGGATCTGTAAGCTTCAATAAATAATATCCCTTCCTCCATAACTGTGCCTGGTCTGGAAGTTGATCTCAGCGAACCTGAACCTGTCTGCTACATACATGTTTTGAAATATGTATGTATTTTGCAATTGCTGATTCAACCTAATTGGCACTTGTTTTAACTCACATGTTTATAATCTTTTTGTGATGCAAATGCTTAAAATATTTCTTCTTAGCAAATATCAAGAATATAATATATTGTTATTCACATTTGTACACAGTATAGGTTGTACAATGATCAGTAAGTGAAATTTTGTGTCCTTTCACAAGCATCTCTTCAATGGCCTCCCCTCCTTAAGCATCTGGTAACTATTCTATACACTATATCCATGAGATCAACTTCTTAAGTAAATGAGTGAAGTTGTGCATTCTTTGTCTTTCTGTGCTTAGTTCACTTCACTGACTATAATGTCCTTTAAGCTCATCCAAGTGCTTACAACAGATGGGGTTTCCTTCCTCCTGAAGTGAAATGGTATTCCACTGTGTACACACTCTCTGTCCACTCATCTGCTTGACCCCATGCCTTGAATAATCCTGCAATGAACATATTGGTTTATTGGTCTCTTCAACACATTGATATCAGTTCCTTGGGAGACTGTATGTATGTATATATATATATGTTGGATTGATAAATCAGATACTAGTTTTCATTTTAATTTTTGGAGGACCCCCCCCCACTATATAGTCCTAGTAACTGAACTGATTTACACTGCCACCAAAAGCTTACAATAGCTCTATGTCCTTATCACATGTAAAGTGACCCTTTTCTCTCTTCTAATACTGGCCAGGCTATCAGTTTTTAAGTTTTACTACATCTAAAGAGAGCATGAGAGATGAAATGCTTCATGGAGAACAGAGATTTCTCTGCATGTTTCTTGACTATACACTGTTAGCCTGCTGAGCCAATTATCTAATCTGTCCCTACTGATTCTATCATCTATCTATCTATCCATCTATTATCTTATCTATCTATCTATCTATCTATCTATCTATCTATCTATCTATCTATTTATGATGCATGTGTGTGTTTTAGCCACACAATGTAAATATCCAGCCACTGAAAGCCATGCTTTAAATCTATTTAAATATAGGAAATCAGCTTACAGTGCATTTTCAGGAGATTGCAAAGGCAAATTACAAAATAGAATGTACTTAAAGTTGACTCCAGTATTGGCATTAGGCATGGTTTTCATTTTCTTATAAGTGTGACTTCAGTTTCCACATTGCATGCAACGTTATTTAATGTTTTTAGACACCAGTGCGGAGCATTCCTATAAACAGCATCCAGAAGTAGAATGCTGCTTGAAACCTCTTGGTTCATATGCAGTATGGCTGCATCCCCTTTTCAATTATCAAACATGTGTTCACTTTAAAAGCACTGTTACCTTTTTGTTTTTTACTGCATCACTGTCTAAGGAATTTCTCATTTACATTAATACACAATATTTTTGCAGGGAAGAAGTAATTAGAATATTTCCTATGATGTAGATTTTGTTCACTAGTCCCAAAAGCTATTCCCCATGACACACATACCTTCCAGGAGATGGGACAAGCTGTCAAATATAAGGCATCAGATTCCTGGTGTCTGAGCTTGCTTATTATCCCTCAAGAGCAGCCAGAGCAGCCTGGGTGAGGAGCCTCACTACCCAGCACCCCAGCCTGTGGACACTGGGCACCAATGAAGTTCTAGTGAAAGACCTGAGAAACTTCTTGCTTAGCACACTTATGCCCATCTCATCTACACACTGAGGTACCAACAGTGTGGCAGGGGGGTTTGCCCACCCAATTTTGCAAGGCTTTTTTCATTGGCTCCAGTCTGGGAATTTCCAAGGGTCAGCAATATCTCTGTTAGATTTGGCTTTCCAAATGTCAGTGTGAAGCTCTCCCTAATCAGCCTGCAGAAGAAATGTTGCCCGGGTTCCAGCCATGTCAGTATGTGCATTGGGCTGCAGCCAACATGTCCCACTAAAGAAAGTTCCCCAGGATCCTGGAGCTGTTTGATTTTCAAAGATGGGATCTGGGAGTCCTCACAAATAATATCACCTTTTGTTTAAAGTATTTTATCTTATTAGAGAAAGAGTGATAGGGCCTCTTGCTGCTGCAAACAAACTCTAGATTGTATATGCAGCACTTTGTGCACCTGACTTTATGTGGGTAGTGGGGAATCAAAGCTGGGTCATCAGGCTTTGCAAGTAAATGCCTTGAATCACTGAGCCATAGCCTCAGCCTCAATATCCCCTTTTGGAGCTTGAATTTTAAACTGATTTAGATATTATAATGCAAGGTTTGAGACAAATGGGAGAAGAGAATGATGCCTTTCTTACAAATAAATATCTGTTGGAGGGCTGGCGAGATGGCTTAGTGGTTAAGGCACTTGCCTCAAAAGCCTAAGGACTCATGTTTGACTCTCCAGGCCCCACGTAAGCCAGACACACAAAGTGATGCAAACATGCAAGTCACACATGCACACAAGAGGGTGAACGTGTCTGGAGTTTGGTTGCAGCGGCTGGAGGACCTGACACACCAATTCTCCCATGAGTGTGTACTCTTGCTCTTGCTCTCAGTCTCTTGCATAAAAAAAGGACAGTCTGTTGGGCTTGCCTCAAAAATAAAAATAAAAATAAAGATCTTGTTGGAAAATGTGACTCATATCCTACCCCAGAAACACTCAGATTCACCCACAAGTGAGGGTCATTCTTGTTTAGAGCAGCTTCCCTGTGCAGGGAAGAAGCAGCTACATTTGGAAGGACACTAAAGAATGTTCCTTGTAGGAACTCTTTCTGAGAATAGAGAAGAGTCGGGGATGGAGACCCACAGGACACTTTAAATAGGACCGGGCCTCATTATAAGGTTTACTATGTGGAAAAGAATGTTGCTTATCAGGGAGCCCACTGAGGGAAACAAGGGGCCAGGCTGGCTGCATGTGCTCTTTTTTACCCTCAACTTAAAACCTCAGCAAGGAGATGCCTCTGCAAGTGAACATTTTTTGCTGAAAGCATGTGGACCTGAGAGAGTCTGAGTTTACCTGAGTTCAGTTCCCTAGGACTCATGTAAACAGTTGGGCGTAGCCAAGAACATCTTTAATCCCAGTCTTATGGGGAGCAGAGAATGGAGAATACCTGGGGCTTGAGGAATCCACAGGTAACTGTTTTACAAAGATGAGTTGATGACCAATAGAAGAAGGACAGGAGGCATTCTCCTGAAGTAGGACATATGTGCATACATGGGCATGCCACTCTCTCTCTCTCTCTCTCTCTCTCTCTCTCTCTCTCTCTCACACACACACACACACACACACACACACACACACACACACACACAAAACCCTCACCAGTGAAACCATGTTATTTTTGCTCCCTACAAGAGGAGAGACTGGGAGAACAAAGAGAGGCCAGAGCATTAGGTGGCTGGTATTTCCTGTCTGTAGAATAGAACTTTCTGGATTGAAGAAAAAGTACCTGCTCACATCCTACCTGGAAGGCTGGCCCACTTATTTTCTCACTCAAAAATAAAAGCACTGTTTCTTCAATTCCTTCTGCACCCTACAGTTCTGAGTTTACATAACAGCCATCACAGTGGAGCAAAGCAGCTGGAAGCCAAGGAAAAGATGGAGATGCCCCTAAACCTTCTTTATATTTTTTAAGCTTGTGACCAGCAGCTTTGACCTCATGGACAAATTCCTCAGATGTTTACTGTTGAAACAAGACCAGTGCCAAGGGCGTTAGAATGCTAGAACATTTCATAAAACTATAAAAACATGGTCAAAATGTAGGGCTGAGGGAGCTTCAGAGAGCAGGAGGGATAAGATCAAGGAACAAATAATACACTTTTCCTGACATGGGGAATTTCAATATTCAAGTTTCCAAATAAAATAATATGATTCATGAAGATAGTCATAATATTTGTTTAAAATTCAAGGCCTCTCCTTGTTTGTACTTTAAATCAAAATGGTTTATGAGAACAGGTTGAGGCTGGATTTAGCTCTTGTTTAGCTCCTTCCTTAAAATCTACAGTGCAACTGGATCAAATGTCTCTTTCTGCCTGGCTGCCTTCCCCTTCCCATGGCTCACACTCCTGTTCAGTTGGTTGTTTCCATTCATGCTCTAGGTCTCTCCTTTGGGAAGCAAGAGAATGCCTGAGCAGATTTCCCTCTTGGCATCCCCAAATCCTGACCAGATATCACATGGTCCCTGGCTCCCCTGTTCAGTGTATCCTTCACTGGCTTGTAATTCCCAAAATGAGGAAGCCATAGGTGATTCAGAGCTCAAGTAAATGAAGGATGCATACTCTGTCCGTGTTTCATATCTGCGCTTTATGCATTTTACTCATCCTGTAAGTTCAGGCAGGAATTGAGGGTGTAGAGTGAAATGTTATTACATTACCCCATGAACTGCGAATCATAGAGTGGCAGGTCTGGGTTCCAGGATGACTGAAAGACATCCAATAAGTGTTTGCCTTCCAGTGAGTGAGTAAGGAAAAATAATTACATGAAATTGTCTCATTATCACTTGACCAATTGTGAAAGTAAAAACTTGCTAAAGTACTAACTTCCCTTGAAATAGTTGTCATTACATATAATTAGTTTATTTAAACATAAATGCAGTTATTCATGTGTAAAATCATGTATACTATATAAACTCTCCAAATGAAATGAGCAGAGCATCTTAGAACCTTTGCCATAGTCTTGTAATTCCTTGAGAAGATGAGGCTCCTTTGACCCTCAGCGCTGTGTGACTTCACACTGCTTACACAGAGCAAGGGATTTCCAGACTGACTTTTAAGTGCTTCTAATGAATGTTTGTAAATGTGTTGCTTACCTGCTGCCATAGATCTAAGCCATTTTAAAAAGGTGGCTATTTACTTCCTAATAACATAAAAATAGGGTATCCAAATATATCCTCAGTAAAAAAAAAAAAAAAAAAAAAAAAACACCTCTGGTAGTATCACCATGCCTGATCTAACACTATATTACAAGCCCATTAGTGACAAAAGCAGCATGGTACTGTAATAAAAACAGAAACCTAGACCAATAGAACAGACTTGAAGACCCAGACCTTAGTGCAAACAACTATAGCTGCTTGATCTTTGACAAAGGTGCCAGTAATGCAGACTGTAGAAAAGACAGCATCTTCAACAAATGGTATTGGATAAATTGAATGCCCATATGTAGAAAAATGAAATTAGACTCACTCATTTTGCCATACACAAAAATCAAGTCCAAATGGATTAAAGACCTTAATATAAGTCCTGAAACTCTTCAGGTACTGGAAGAAAAAATAGGAGGCACTCTCCATGATATCGGACTGGGAAAAGACTTCCTGAACAAAACCCCAGTAGCCCAGGAAATTAAAGAATCACTCAACCAATGGGATCTCATGAAGCTAAAAAGCTTTTGCACAGACAAACATACAATAAGCAGAGCCAATATATTCCCCACTGAATGGGAGAAAATCTTTGCCAGCTATACCACTGACAGAAACCTAATATCTAGAATCTACAAAGAACTCAAAAACCTAAACAATAAAAAATCCAAACCCACTCCAAAAGTGGGACAGAGAACTAAATAGGGAGTTCTCAGAGGAAAAATTACAAATGGCTAATACACACTTAAGAAAATGTTCTACATCCCTAACCATTAGGGAAATGCAAATTAAAACAAGTATGAGAATCCACCTTATCCCAGCAAGGATAACAAACATTAAAAAAGCAAATGAAAACAAATGTTGGTGAGGCTGCGGGGAAATAGGAACCCTCAATCACTGTTGGTGGGAGTGTAAGCTGGTACAACCACTGTGGAAATCAATATGGAGATTCCTGAAAAGGATGAATATAGAGTTACCAACAGACCCTATTATTCCCATACTGGGCATTTACCCTAATACTCCACATCTTAGTTCAGATATTTGCTCAACCATGTTTATATTTTATTTTATTTTATTTTTTTGGTTTTGCGAGGTAGGGTCTCACTCTAGTCCAGGCTGACCTGGAATTAACTATGTAGTCTCAGGGTGGCCTCGAACTCTCAGTGATCCTCCTACCTCTACCTCCCGAGTGCTGGGATTAAAGGCGTGCGCCACCACGCCCGGCTCAACCATGTTTATAGCTGCTCAATTCATAATACTTAAAAACTGGAGAGCTAGAGAGTTGACTTAGTGGTTAAGGTGCCTGCCTGCCAAGCTTAAGAAAGCCTGTTTGATTCTCCAGGTCCCATGTTTAGCCAGACACAAAAATTGATGCATGGGTGCAATGTTGCACTTGCACATAGGGGCCACATGTGTCTGGAGTTATTCACAGCAGTTGAGAGGCCCCTGGTGTGCCCATTCTCTCTTTCTTTCTAAAACAAACAAACAAAAAAAACCTGGAATCAACCCAGGTGCCCATCATTGGATGAATGGATAATCAAGATGTGGTATATCTACACGTTGTGGAAATCTACTCAGCAGGAAAAATGACACATTGAAATTTGTAGAAAAATGGTTGGTTGAACTTGTAACAGATCATTCTAATTGAAGTCACACAATCACAGAATGACAACTGTCGCATGATCTCACTCATCTGTAGTTCCTAACCTGGATCAGCCCAAGTTGCTGACATAACTGAATAGCATTTTGAGGCTTGGACAATAGGGAAGGTAGGGCTTGGGGGAAGGGAAAGGGGTGGAGGGTGACAAAACTGAACCCAAATTGAACAGGTACCATAGAATCCTATATCCTGTAAATCAGTCTAAAAGGTGGAACCCTCAAGAGGACCTTAGGGGGTGCACCTGAATTAAAGGACCCTGGAGAGGGTGAGATGAAACTTAACCTCAAATTTCTCCTGTTTCTCTTTCTTTTCTGTCTTTTTCTTTTTTCTTCTCCCAATGAAGAAGGCCTCTTCAGAAAAGGGGCAGGGAGGAGGGAAAGGATGTGTTGTTTTCATAAAAAAATATATCCATATCTAATAAAAGTTTTTAAAAAAATAAAAAAATAGTGCCCCAGGTGTATTTCAAAATATTTTCTTAGCTGAGGCCCATTGCTGTCCTTTGTTAGGAATTGATGCATACACAATACTATCTGAACGTGTCTATAGGTTTAGCACCAGATTTTTAAGTATCTGTTTCTATTTAGACTCACAAGCTCTTCTTGACAATCATCATTACCTACAAAGTTTAGGAAATTAAACTTTTAAATAGCTGTCTTGACATTTTTTTGGCAAATTGGAATTCTAATCCATGTGGTCTGATCCTCAACTTCATATCCTTGCCATTTATTTTTCAAAACTATACATGCAAATTTGATTCTGCTTCATCTATGACCTGGACATCTCCAAATTTTTATATCTACAGAAGGGGTAAATTGGAAAGAATGACTTAACTGCAGTGAGGTTCCACTCTGAGATATGGACTGACTAAATTAGTTGCCTTTGAAAGAATTAACTATTCTGCACATACAGTGAGGCTATCAGAGAATAAGTTCTGTTGGATCAGGAATGACGTTGGGAGTTTCTTGCATTATAAACTGTGTTTCTTACCATCTAGCCATGTAGCCTTTGAAAATTCTCTTTTCTGTTCTGGTCTTAAATGTTAATATCTATAAAGTATAAGCATGGAAACCAGTAATTTCTGGCATGCAGCTACAGAGTGTCATCAGCCTGAAACCCAGCATCATGTCTATAATCACTAATATTACTGTTCACTTGTTCCTTACTACTAGGCCTGTGCTCTCCTCTCTTTCATAGGCCTCTTCAGTACATTCTTATATCTTCTAGTTAATGAAGCATGGGGTCTGTTTCCATTCTTTAAAGTAAATAAAAGTGTGCTCTGAGGCTGCTTGAAAGCCCTCAGTCTGTGTGCTGCAGTGCACTTCGAAAAAATGTTCTCATTTTAAACTCCTGTCTGCGTTTGAACAGCAAGAGGTGTTTTCCCTGGCCAATCTATCTTGTAGCTGTCATCCTGATGGCCTGTAGGAAACATATGAGCTGATGGACAGTGCAGAATTGAAGTTTGCTTTCTTTCTCTTAAAGCAGAAAGGCACCATTTAGTCCATCTTGTTGGGCTATAGATCTTCTCCTGGTTGATTTTCTTGTTGTAACAAATACTGATGTTAGAAAGAGGGAGATGGACAGAAATGACAAACAGGAAACTGGTAGCCAGATAGGAACACTTACACTTTTGGATCTGTACCTTAAGGGGACCATTGAGTTTTAGTGTCTGGTTCTCAATTTGTAAACTTGGAAACATTTTCACCACATGATCAAACTTCAGAAAGTAGTATTTTCTCACCAGGTGAGTAGTTGCTGCGTTGTTAGCATATCTACTGACACTCGAGGATTCTAGTGGGCGGAATAGAAACATTTGTTGTATATAACTGTTAATGAGATGTAGTCTTTGGGGCTGAGTTATAGGTTCATAATGGACATAGGAAGCTGAACAGAAATAAGCAATGCAATGTCCTAGGGACAAGCTTTTTAGACCTATCAGAACCCGTTATTGCTGGAACTCAGACTGCAAATGCTATTAACAAAATGATGCTGGAGATGGTACTGAAATTCTAAAACGTGGTCAATTGTTTGAACTGGTCAATGCAGTAAGGTCTTATTTTGGAAAGGTCTTTTAGTTTCAATGAGGAGTGGTACAAGTCTTTAAAGAAGACTGGTACAAGAAAAGCAAGATGTTCCACTACTAGGAGGGTGTCCTAGTTGAACAATAACTGTAGCATCAGGGATGGAGATATTTGCATAGCACATTGTAAGATAAAATTATTAAGATAATTGAGGGTCTTTTATCTGGAAAGCAAAAGAGCAAAGGAATAGTCAGAAATGGCTCAGGTTTGGGTCTGGAATACAGAGTGTTTCAATAACATAAAGCAACAAAGAGAACTGCAATCCCATGGGGATTATCTTCTAAAGTACTGACATGTCCAAGTTTACTTTCAACCATTTATTCACATATCCAGTAACTAATTATTTTTGAGAACATGTTACATTTGGAGTAATAATAGAGAAATGACAAGTTCTTGCTTTCATAGAATGTTTTAATAGATAAGGTACAAAAAGATAGCAAGTAAAAGTATAGTATTATAACCTTTAAATGTATGAAAAAAATACACATAGCAAGCAAAGAGTGATGGTGTGTCTGTGCTAGGAGCCACATAAATGAAGGGATAATATGGAGCAGAGCTCTTCCTGGAGTCAATGACACTGGTATTCAGTGAGAAAAGAAGGAGTAGAGAAAGGGGGTAGTGAGGGATAGCTTATTATAGAACCGTGATTGTATGCTTTTCATCTTAGCCTCCACTAACAAGTCCTTCCCTGGTGTTGCACACAGCTTTAGGTTTGCTGAGATGAACTTCCAGACTGGGCACAGTTATGGAGGAAGGGATATTATTTATTGAAGCTTACAGATCCAGGGGAAGTTCCATAATGGCAGAAGAAGCAATCTTCTCTCACAAGACCAAGCAGAGAGAGAAAAAGCCAGCCAGCCACCACAGCACACAGAGCAAAACTACAGCCAAAAGGTCACACAGCACACTTCAGGAACTCCTGCTAGGCACATTTGCATATCTTTACAATGGAATCTCAAACCCACCATTAACACCTTAAGACCAGCCCCCAGTGACATTGCCTCTAGGAAGGTGATTGCAGATGCAAACTATAAAGTAATAAAACATTGAATATATTGGGGGCCATATAGTCAAACTACCACATTCCGCCCCTGGCCCCCAATATATTTAGCTCCTGGCCCCCAATAGATTTATAACTATCACACATTGTAAATTGTACTCAGTCCAGTTTCAAAGGTTCTCACAGTCTTGATCAACTTAAGATAGTGAGTCCTGTAAAATCAAACAAGTTAAATACTTTCAACATGTAAAGGCACAGAGTAAACATTTTTAACTGTATAAGGCATAGCAAGGAGAGACTAGAACAATGCAAACTCAATCACCATCAGCCGTCATCAAACTTCTGCAGTTCAAGTTCAATATAACCAGAGACTGACAGTCTCCAGGTTTTCCAATTCCGCCCCTCCAGCTGGGCAGAGTTGCCAGGGAAAACTTCGATCCCAGGCCAACACTGCACTACATGGGAGTCCTTGCATAGTCCTGGTATATCCAAAACATCTTCAGGTCTCCATGCAAACCACGGTCCATCTTCCAAAGGCTCTTGCAGCCTATTCCTGAGGGTCTTCATGCCCTGCCTCATGCTGCATCTCAGCAGCGGCTCCTGGAACCGTGTGCAATTCATGACCATTCTATGCATTTTTCATGCTTCCAAAATTAATACCAGGTGTTCAGGACACAGCCATATTCTTAATCCAGGGACAAAATAAATCATAGCCTTGAAAAGCAGGTTCCTTCTCCAGTCAGCTCTTTCCAAGAATTTGCATTTCTAACAGTCTTTCCTCAGGCATCCTCTCCATTGTTTTAATGTAAATCAAGTCAGGCCACCTTCCTTCCACCTTCCTTAAGATTGCTAATGTGTTGACAATAGGAGCTAAACCAGTCTCAATGCCTCTACTTTTAACTTGCTTCAGGTTTTCCAACTTAAAATCTTAAAATCTCAGTCCGATATCTTCAGCCAAGCACATCAGTCCATTACAAATTTAACCTTGATCAAAATTTCTGGGCCTGGATAGCAGAACGTAGCCATCCCTTATGCCAGTAGCCCAGTTCCAAAAAGTCCTCTGCAGTCTTTCCTTTCCCTTAGAAAGCTGATAAGCCAAGCCTCGAAGTTCAATACTATCTGCACTTGGCATTCTCAAACTCTCATCAGAATAGTCCATAAAACTTGGCTTACCACTCCAGAAGGCATCTTCAGTTGCAAGCACCAACTCCATGCCCATTCCTCCAAAACAAAAGTTCCAAAAGACGAATATCCACACGATCAGGTTCATCTCACCCCACACTCCTCGGTACCACTTTACTGTAGCAGACAGCTTTAGGTTCGCTGAGATGAACTTCCAGACTGGGCACAGTTATGGAGGAAGGGATATTATTTATTGAAGCTTACAGATCCAGGGGAAGTTCCATAATGGCAGAAGAAGTGATCTTCTCTCACAAGACCAAGCAGAGAGAGCAAAAGCCAACCAGCCACCACAGCACACAGAGCAAAACTACAGCCAAAAGGTCACACAGCACACTTCAGGAACTCCTGCTAGGCACATTTGCATATCTTTACAATGGAATCTCAAACCCACCATTAACACCTTAAGACTAGCCCCCAGTGACATTGCCTCTAGGAAGGTGATTGCAGATGCAAACTATAAAGTAATAAAACATTGAATATATTGGGGGCCATATAGTCAAACTACCACACCTGGTAACTAGGATTCTCTTTTCCCCTGGGTCCAGAGCTTCTCGTTGGTTGACTAGGAGATATACAGTATGAAGGACTTATTCCTAACATAAAAATTGGCCATGGTTCAAGGGAAATCTACTCTCCCATGTCTTCTGTCCTTACACATTGAGCAGAAGTGTTACATATGGTGAGACCTGGTATCTGTGACAGGCCTTGTTAGGTTCCAGGTCTGCTGGTTCCTTGCTTCTTCATATCTGCTCAAGAACAGTGCTTTGGGACAAGTTATTTAGAGTTTCTGGGAAGTAGGATTTTTCTGTAATACAGAGAGTTCTGGAAGGTGATTAGAAAGTAAATAAGCAAGGGAATTGGAATGAAATTTCTTGTATTCTAAGGCATGTTGTTCAACAGATGAGAGCTAATACTTCAATCTAGCTAACTTCACTAATCATAAAAGTTTAGGCTTCTAGGCTAGCTTTTTGCTTTCCCCTCCATCCTGGGCTTTCAGGAGAACACCAGCTGAACACTTGGATTCAGGTCATCATCATCCTCAGGAAGTCTTTTCTGACTACAGAACAAACAAAGTCTTCTACTTTCATCCACAAGCATCATTTCCACCTCTGTGCAGGTATATGGCAATACCAAGCTCCATGAACGGATGTATTCCATCTACAATTTGCCTTTCTATATTGCCCATGCTCACTGTGCTCTTGCTCATCTTCTTTTCTCAGTAAATCTTTGTAAGACATTCCTGGCTGGGTAATCTTCCAACTCCTTAGAGTGAAGAATCACATGATTTTCAGACTCATAACATGATATTATTGCTAAACCTAAAACTTGTGTATCAACTCTTTAAAGCTTACTATCATGCCACTTAAAATGCACAGAAACTCAAATTGATTTATATATTTATCTTGTGCAAGAGGCCCTCTGCAACTGGGAATTTTATTTATTCTTCTTTGGGGTACACATGTCTAAGGCTTGATCTAGCCTTTATGCTCAAAAAAATCAGCTTTTATCTTATCTTGTCTCTTTTTCCTCATTGAAAATAAAATCCTGTATTTAATGATCAAGCCTCACCCTTTGCTCTATAGAACAAACACTGAGCCTTTTTGTGTTTTTGTTGGCTTCGAAGTGTGCCTCTCTTTTATCTACTGACAAATGTTGAGTTTTATATCCTTTTCACACGGTGAGGTGAGAGTGTCTGACAGAGTCCCGGTATGAAGCCTGAGGAGGCCAAATCCCACAGAGGGATTCAGAACTCTATGTGTGAAAGGAGGAGGAGAGGAGGGCAAGATCATGTCATTCTAGTCCTAGCCTATCTTCTGACTAACACACTCAACAGTCCCACTGCTGAGCATGCATATACACAGTTTTCCTCCAAAGTAAATGAGGCAAAACAGGTTAGAGTAGGAAGTGCAAGGCCATGTGGAAACCATGCGGGGAGGGTGAGTGGTTGGCACCCCTTAAACACAGCTCTTCTGTGATTAGTCCTCTTTTCTTTCTTTCATGCCTCAGTAACGTACTCTACTGATGGTTCTTCTAGTTGGTCTAAACTACCCATCTACTCCCTTCTCAGGTGTTTCCATGGTTTTGAAGCAGTATACCTATACAGTCTGTGTATGAGGTCGTGGCTAGCCTTTGAGGAAGGGGTAGGAGTAGTATAGAAATGGCCTTAAAATATTTTTTACTTATTTATTTGTATGGCAGAGAGAAAAAAGAGGCAGATAGAGAAAGAAGGAATGGGTATACCAGGGCCTATAGCCACTGCAAATGAACTTCAGATGCATGCACCACCTTTTACATCTGACTTATGTGGGTTTTGGGGAATCAACTATAGGGTGAATAGGCTTCTCAGGCAGGTGCCCAAGTGGCCTTTCTTTTATTTGCATTTATTAAGAAGATAATGTTTTCTTCTTTTAACCTATTGAACCATTTTATTTTTATTTATTTACTTTTAAATTTTATTTTTTAAAGGTTATACTCTCCCTCCCCATTCCACTGAGGGCCCTCCTAAGTGGGGTTACTAGTATTCACTGAGGGACTATGAAGGCTTCAGTCAATCTCTGAGGGTGGGACATGTCTAGGATATTCTTACCCACACTGTGGCTCCTACAGTCTTTCTGCTCCTTCTTCTACAATCTTCCCTGAGCCTTGGTGGGCATGTTAGGTGTCTGATTTAGTGTTGAATTCTCTGTAACCTTGGATTACTTACTGTTTACCTTTCTTTTTCCATATGAGTGTTCTCAAGATATGTTTTATGTGGCTCTTAGATTGCTGTATTGAGTTGTGTACCAGTTGCCATGGCAGCAGATAACATTCTATGAACATCCTTGTATGCTACCTTGGCCACTTCTCCTGCTTCTCCCCCTGTCCTGCTTGCAGGATCACTCAACTTTTACCCAAGCTCAGCTTTTTAAACCATTTTGAATCCAAGCCCAAAACCTTTGATCTTTCAAAACTTTTACTGATTTTCAAGTGTGACTATGCTTTAAATTTATAGGTGATTTAAATAATACAGATTCCTCCTTCCCCCAAATCCAGTGATTCATATCACTAGTGGAGAGCTGAGAACAGTATTTATTCATTTATTCTGTTTTGCTTTCTTTTCTTTTAAAAAATACTTAGTTGCATATACATGTGTATTCACAAATGTATGTGCATGTGTATTGTGCATGCTGGTCTTTTACTGCTGCAAACAAATGCCCATTGGGCTTGATGCTGATGGCTGCATAATTGAACCCAGGCTTAAAGGCTTAGCAAGCAAGAACCTTTAACCACTGAATCATTCTCCCCAGATCACAAACATGTTATCTTGATAACTCCAGAGCTTTTGATCCAGCCTTTGACTCAGTTCAGATAAGGTTAATGTCCAGGTTCCCCTTTTCCTAAATATACTTCTAATACTACCACACTGCAACCAAACTAGAAACAAAATAACAACGCATTGCTGGCCTCCTCTTCCATAAAAATGTTGATAAATTAAACTCAGCTCCTCTAAAAGAAGATATTGATGAGTTTAATGCAATGGTATCTCTGTAGAAGATGCTAAGATCTTACTTCCACTAGTCAGCAAAGCTAGAGACTCTACTTTCCCAAATCTTAGTTCCTAAATCTAAATCATTTAAAATGGTAATCATTACCTGAGGTGTTAACTTCTATCTTCAAAACTACACCCCATGGCAGGAGAATAAAGGATGAGAGGATAGGACATTCTCTATGTGTTTCCTTGTTGACACAAAAGCATCATAGATTTCAGAAAGCACAGACTTGGGAATTAAAAACTTGAACTTCTAGTCCACCATGTAGCAAACTTCTATGAGCTAGTTTCTGTTTTCAAATAAAAATTTAGGGCTGGAGGGCTGGAGAGATGGCTTAGTGGCTAAGGCGCCTGCCTGCTAAGCCTAAGAATGCTGGTTCCTATGTCCAGCGGTTCCAATCTCCAGGTCCCACATTTAGCCAGATGCAAAGTGAGGCAAGAGCGCAATGCTGCACTTGCCCACAAGGGGGAGCACACATCTGGATTTCATTCACAGCAGCTGAGATTGCTGGCGCGCCCATCTCTGTCTCCCTCTCTCTCTCTGTCTATCTCTCTCTGTCTCTCTCTCCAAAAATAAATTAAAAAAAAATTAGGGCTGGAGAAATGGATTAGCAGTTAAGGCATTTGCCTGCAAAACCAAAGGACCCAGGCTCAATTCCCCAGGACCCACATAAGCCAGATGCACAAGGGGCACATGCATCTGGAGTTCGTTTGCAGTGGCTAGAAGCCCTGGCGTGCCCATTCTCTCTCTGTCTGTCTCTCTTCTATCTCTCTATCTCTGCTTGCAAATAAATAAATAAAATTAAAAAATTAAGACATTTTATCATATAAGTTTAAGAATTGCATGAGATGGCATTCAGAAATCCTTCATAAATCATAACCTGAACTATTTGCAAAAGCCAAAAGTTTGTGAACAAAGAAACTCATCTACACAACCAAGTCACTGTTGTGTAAGAAAATCCTAGATTGTCCAATTCACTTCAGATACTAAGATTCTCCCCTAGTGCCTCCATCTACTATGTTGCAGCTTTGACTCCTAAGCTTCCCTATCTAATCATTATGTTATCTTATAAAGCTAATGATTAGAACCTGGAAGGTACATGGATAATCCCACTATAACCTTTACAAACATTCAGAAAAGGTCCCCCCCTTCCTCTATGTGTGTAAGTGTGTATGCTTGCATGTTTAGTGTGGTCAAACCTGAGAGTCTTCTATCACTCTCCACCTTATTTTGAGTCAGGGTCTCTTGCTAAACTCAGAGATCACCAATTTCAGCAGGACAAGCTAGCCAGTCAGTTCCAGGGATCCTCTTGTCTCTGTTTCTTCAGTGATGAGATTACAGGCATGTGGCACCATGTCTGGCATTCAGGTAAGTACTGGGAATCTAAATTCAAGTCCTCATTTATGTTTTCTTTAAAATGCTAAAACACTCTACACTGTGACCACACATGCTCACACCATCTAGTGCAGGGAACCCCAACCAGGAAATTGGGAAGAGCCAGGAAGCAGGGGGCCCACTCACTTCACACTGCGCCCACCCACCCACCATCCAGTCCAGAGAACCTGGACCAGGGAATTCAAAAAACTAAACAATAAAAAATCAAACAACCCACTCCAAAAATGGGGTACAGAAATAAATAGAGAGTTCTCAGAGGAAGAATTACAAATGGCTATCACACACTTAAGAAAATGTTCTACATCCCTAACCATAAGGGAAATGCAAAATAAAACAACTATGAGATTCCACCTTACCCTAGTAAGGATAGCAAACATTAAAAAACAATCAAATGAAATGTTGGTGAGGATATGGAGAAATAGGAACACTCATTCACTGTTGGTGGGAATGTAAGCTGGTACAACCACTACAACCACTGTGGAAATCATATGGAGACTCCTGAAAAGGATGAATATAGAGTTACCAACAGACCCGGTTGGGCATTTACCCTAACAGCTCCATACCTCAGTTTAGAGATTTGCTCAACTATGTTTATAACTGCTCACTTCATAATAGCTACGAACTGGAATCAACCCAGGTGCCCATCATTGGATGAATGGATAACCAAGATGTGGTATATCTACACAATGGAATTCTACTCAGCACTAAGGAAAAATGAAACGATTAAATTTGTAGAAAAATGTTCAAACATGGAACAGATCATACTAAGTGAACTCACACCATCACAGAAAGACAATCATCTCATGATCTCACTCACCTGTGGTCCTAGCCTGAATCAGCTGGAGTTGCTGACATACCTGAATGGCATCTAGAGGCTTGGATTAATAGGGAAGGTAGAACTTGGGGAGAGGGGGAGGGTGGGGGGAGACACAAAATTGAACCCAAATTGAACTGGTACCATAAAATCCTATATCCTTGAAGTTAGACTAAAAGGTTGAACCCTCAACAGGATTTTAGGGGGAGCACCTGAATCTACAGGCCCTGGAGAGGGTGAGATGAAGCCTAAACTTAAATATCTCCTGTTTCTCTTTTATTTCTGTCTTTTTAAATTTTTTTTATTATTATTATTTTATTTTTGGAGAGAGACACAGAGAGAGAGGGAGAGGAAGACAGATAGAGAATGGGCGTGCCAGCAGCCTCTCAGCAGCTGCGAATGAAATCCAGATGTGTGCGCCCTCTTGTGGGCAAGTGCAGCAATGCGTCCTTGTGTCACTTTGCATCTGGCTAAACGTGGACCTGGAAATTGGAACTGACGTTCTTAGGCTTAGCAAGCAGGTGCCTTAACCACTAAGCCATCTCTCCAGCCCTATTTCTGTCTTTTTATCTCCCTTCCCCCCCTTAGTGCTGGCCTGAAATTCCCTGTACCAGGATGCGGTAAACATCCACAATGAGCTGTTAGTCAGAGAGACCTACAAGGTCTCCCAAAACAAACAAGACAGACTTCTGTTAGAGCACTTGATTACCCACCAGAGGCTAAGGGTAAGATCCTATTGCTGAAGACAACAAACACTATCAGCCCGGACCATGGAGAGACCTGGTTGGAATCTGGAAGAGAGCCAGTCCCCAGACAGCCCATCTAGTGCTGGAAGGCACTACATGAGCTTCTGGGGAAGTGGCCAACATCTGTCCGAGCAACTGAAAGTCTAAGCTATGCAGAAACAAACAAGCTGATGTGATACTCACACAAGTGCAATAGTGGCACACAGCCATAGTGGATAGCCAACTGCTCATGGATTGGCTAACAGATCCACTTAGTGGAAAGGAAACTATATCTGGAATTGGGAAACAAGTCAGGATCATAACCATTGGGATGTCATGAAGCTGAACAGCTTTTTCACTGACAAACATACTGTAACCAAAGCCAGCAGATTACCCACAGAATGGGAGAATATTTTCACAAGCTATACAACTGACAGAGGCCTGATTTCTAGAATCTACAAAGAACTCCAAAACCTAAACAATAAACCACCAAACAACCCACTCACAAAGTGGGGCAGAGAACTGCACAGGCAGTTCTCAGAGGAAGAAATACAAATAGCAAATGCACATTTAAGAAAATGTTCAACATCCCTAATCATCAGGGAAATGCAAATTAAAACAACTATGAGATTCCACCTTACCCCAATAAGGATGGCTAACATTAAAAAAAAAAAAAACAATGAAAACAAATGCTGGCGAGGTTGTGGAGAAATAGGAACAAGTTTTCACTGCTGGTGGGAATGTAAAATGGTTCAACCATTATGGACAGCTATATGGAGACTCCTGAAAAGGATGACCATAGACATACCAATGGATCCAGTTATTCCCTTATTGGGCATTTACCCTAAAGGCTCCAAGCCTCAGACCAGAGACATTTGCTCAACCATGTTTATAGCTGCTCAATTCATAATAGCAAAGAGCTGGAATCAACCCAGGTGTCCATCACTAGATGAATGGATAACAAAGATGTGGTGTATCTATACTATGGAATTCTATGTAGCAGTAAGGAAAGATGAAATAAGGAAATTTGAAAAAAAATGGTCAAACATGGAACAGATCATCCTCAGTGAGCTCACCCAAGAACAAAAAGATAATACAGATAGTTGTTTTGTTTTCCAATGTCAAGCTGCCACTAATCTTGGGCCATAAGAGGGTCTACACCCTTTAAATTCTCTCTAAATTAATAATGGCTATCCCATTTAACCAGTACTGACTTCATTCTCTGTTGGAGATTCTGATTCTCTTTCAGATAGGAGGTGGACCTGAGGAGATAAATGGCCCAGTGCACTTTGCCCTTGCCCCAGCTGAAACCACAGAAGAATCAGGGAAATGAGCAAGAGTGCTGCTTTCTCAATGAACCTGTTATCAGCACAAGGGTGAAGGAGATAGACACTGAGAACACTCAACACCTACCAAAGCAGAGATCCAGAGGCTCCTAAGAGCCTATCACTGAAGTAGACTCAAAATGCACCCAACATTGCTCAGGGAATTTTGCAGAAGAGGAGGGCAGAAGGATTGTTAGAGCCACAAGCTGGGGCATTTTGTACAAAGATATTGCCTCTCCTCCATAACTTACGGCTGCCCCCCATAATGTATGACCCATAATACCCACAGGGTTGACCTGCATCCAAAATGAGGAGGGCCTCTTTCAAAAGGGGCAGGGATGAGAGAAAGGATGGTACCAACATGTGGTACTTACATACTAAGTATGTCCATATCTAATAAAAATAAACTTTAAAAAATGAATAAGATGCAATTTCAAAGGAGCTGAAAACATGAAATAAAATGAATATACCTGAACCAAAAGATTTCTTATGTATACTTAAATATTTAGGAAGTCTGAAGCACTCAAATACCTTATTTAGAAGTTATTGAAATACCTGAACATGTGATGAATGTTCCCATGATTATATATAAAATTTATTTTAAAATGCTGAAAACAATATGATCTTGGGAATAAAATTCAGTTACTTAACCTTGTCTATGCAATGATTTGTATTTAGTAACTAGTTTTTATTTATATTTAGTAATTTTGTAGATAATGCATAGTGTGTATTTTCCATGGACAAAAGTTTTCATTGGTCATTTATAAGTAGGTACTACAAGTTCAAGTCAATATTTAGGTTCTGTTTCTTCCTTTGTTTAACTCATAAATGCTTATTACTTTTCTATTGTGATTCAGAACAAAAATGTGAATTTCTTAGTTGAAAAAGCATAAAATTTAGGCAAGGTAGTTTGATTTAATATAATTCAATTCAGTAAGCCTTTACTGAACAACTTTCACATTCAGTGTTCTGGGACTGTTATAACTTTACACATACCTAACAGTTTAAAATCTTCCGATTGCCTGCACTCATATCACCTAATTTAACCTCCACAACTGCCTTGAGAGTTTAATAGCTGAAGCGCTATGTACATGAGAGAGACAGAAAAATTGATGTTAAGACAGGGGAATTAAAATTGATGGATCAACTATGAAATCTCAGATGCTGTATTAAGCACTTAAAATTTAATTCTCTCCTCAAACGTATAGTATATTTATTTTGAGTATTCCCTATTTTATTGAAGAGAAAGTTAAGCATAGGGAGATTAAAGGATTTGCATAAAGTCACACAACTAGAATAGCCCGAGGGTACCTGACTCTAATTGTAGGTAACTTTTGGAGCCATACAAAGGATAAGTGCAAAGTCAAACAACAAAAGCCAGAGACTAATCCAAATGCAGCCTCAGAAACAAAAGCACTTTCACTTCTGTACTGCCTTTGTCTTTCCCAGTCAAAGAGGTGAGGTTGTCAGCTTTCCTCCTGCATTACTTCTCTTATCCAACCCTGGCTCATTTTCTCGCTGGAATCTGACAGAGGTTCATCTATCACTCACTATTCAGTCTCTCTTGTTTCTTTACACAATGCAGAATTCTTTTATGTATGAAAGGATTATATAATTTACAGCAGCTGGCAAAGTGATTGGCCTCTTTCCACACTTTAAAAACAGAAAAGTTGACAGCAAGGTCAGAAGACCAGGTTTTAGGTGTCCATAGGCAAGGCACTTAACCTCCCCTTCACAAGCTCCAATGTTCTCTGCACTATCATAGTCACAGGACAGCAGGTCGATGCCTTTCAGAGCTAAAGTCTCCATTGTGAAATGAAGGTGAAGATGGGTATGAATAAAGAATATCATCCTAGAATCCCAACCCAAGGTAGAGTAGGAAGGGTGGTGACTGAGGAAGTGAAGGAGTGGGTAAGAGGAGATGAGACCTTGAGAATCCTCCATTTCACACACTAACTCTATACAGTAACTGTCCTTCATACTCAGGTGTCTTGGGAAAGTGGAAAATAAAAGACATCTCCAAACAGGCAGTCAAAGCAAGGGTCCATGGGGAATTACAATCCAGTCACATAGCCCAAGACAGAAAAGGAAAATGGCTCAATCAATAGCTTTCAGAATAAGTAAAATAAGTTAGGAGAGGAATGGATAAAGGTGTTCAGGATGTATGGCCACTCCTTTGATTCAATGAGCAATGCTCGGTCAACTTCCCTGTTGGGCCAAAGAGACACAGAAAGCATTAGTGCCCCTCACTGCATGTGGATGAGGAATAAACACTCTCAATAAAGATGATCCCAGTCTCTATCTAGTTCCTATCTTATGTACCACAAATGACCAGTTAACCAGGTGGCTCAGTGGCAACACACCTGGGTCCCTCCCAGGGCCAGGTGGTATCTCTCTCTTTCAATAACTTTTCTCTTTGCTCTCTTCTTTTTTCTGAAGTCCACAATTCTGCTTTAGCCCATGACAAGGAAGTTGAGAGCCACCACTGATTTAAGCCCACTAGAGCTAAGAAAGGCTCCATCATTTTCAATCCCTCTATCAAATTCATCCTCCCAGCTGAGGCTGCAGGCTCATGCAAAAAAATTGTGCACATCACCAACACAGGGAGTAAGACAGACTTTATAATCGTGCCATGTTGGTTTCCTGGGGCCACCATAACAAAATAGCTCAAACTAAGGAAGCACACAGTGCAGCAGTTCACTTACCATGGTTCTGTAGGCCTGAAGTTTGAGATTAAGGCATGGGCAGAGTTAAGTCCTCTTGAGGTCTCTCCTTAGCCTGTCAATGGTTGTCTTCTCCCTGGTTACTCACAAGGAATTCATTTTATGAGTTTTCACATTCTAATTGCTCCATTTTATAAGGATACCCAGCAAATAGTGAGCACATACTGACCTTGTATAACATTAACTATTTCTTTAAGGACCCCTTTTCAATTCTAGTCACACTCTTAAGTGTTACCCCCAGCAGAGGTAGCACTTCACTCTGCACTTCAACATGAATTTTTGGAGGACACATTTCAGTCCATAACACCTGAGTGAACTGGAGGAGTAACATGCTGGATCTTCATTTCCTCATCTATAAAAGGTCAATAAAGACATTCAGATTAAAGATGTACTATCAAGATTATAGCTCATGTATCCAAAGACCCCTGGACCTAACAGACTAGTTGTCTCTATACTTCCATGTATACAGGGAGGGGAGCACTCTCATTCTTTCAGCCTTACATGCCCATGACTAAGCCCTCTCGAGTACACAGAATATACTCAGACATCTCAGTTATATGAAAAAGAAAGCCATACTCAGTAAGGAGCAATAGAAGGGAACTCTACACACACGACATTCCTTGTTGCATTTTCTTGATATTGATGTTGTTGAAACCTCAATCTCACCCACCAAGAAAGGTAGCAAGATCTGGAATTAGGAAGTTTGTGCTCTGCATTTCTAAGGAACAGTCATGATTTCACTGAGTGAACTTATATGTCCCAATCAATAGAACAGCTGATGAATAAGGACTAATTAAGGGTAGGTACACCCTATACAACTGGAGATAGCAAACCTATAAGTTCACAACCAAAGTCTGAGGAGGGGAACCTTGCTTGGAATTCCCTGGATCAAGGCCTGGACATTTAGGACATAGCATAGTACCCTTCTCTTTACAGCTTTCTGATGCCTTCTGTTGCAGTCAGATTTGCATTGCTGGCAGAAAACACCTGACCAAGAGCAGCTTGTGGGAAACAAAGGGTTTATTTTGGCTTACAGACTAAAGGGAAGCTCCATGATGGCAGGAGAAAGCAATGGCATTAGCAGAGGGTAGACATCACCTCCTTAGAAAGAGAAGACTTTTCTTTAGGTTCAGAGTGTTGGGGGTTTTGTTCCAGGGTGGAATGGCCCCATTGTCTTTGGCCCATGGTGGCATACCATAGAGAAAGCATGTGGTAGAGGAAATTGCTCATCATATGGCCAGGATATGAAAGTAACAGGGTCCCTACTCTGCATCCTATCAAATGCATTCTCTCTGAAACCATTCAACCTCCCACTAAGCCCCAGTTCTTAAAAATTTCACAAACTTTCAATAGTGCTAAGGTGGGCAGTTAGCTTTTAACACATGAAGCCTTATGGGGGACATTAATGATTTAACCAGAAGTATGCATCCATATTTTTACATATGTACATGTGTGGTGCATTTGATGTACTGTATGTGTTTGGTGTACGTGTGTGTGTGTGTGTGTCTGTGTTTGGTGTATGTGCTTGGTGTATGCACATGTGTGTGATGTATATATTTGGTATATGCACGTTCGTGTGTGTGTGTATGTGGTGTATGTTTTTGGTATATGCAAATGTGTGTGTATGTGTGTGGTGTATGTTTGGTGTATGCACATGTGTGTGTATGTGGTATATGTGTTTGGTGTATGCAAATGCGTGTGTGTTTGTTTGTGTTTGTGTGTATGGTGCATGTGTGGTGTATGTGTTTGGTATATGCACGTGTGTGTGCAGATGTGGTGCCCTATGCAAAAATGAAGGCCAGATCAGAATGGTGGATATCCCCTCTACTGCTCATTCACTTATTTTCCACAAGATGAAGTCTCTTTACTGATTACTGGCATGCTATTTTCCTGAGCCCCAGCAATTCTCTGGCCTCTGCTCCCTTCTGGACTGGGATTACAGCTGTGTATGGCCATTCCCTGTTATTTATGTGGGTTCTGGAGATTTGAATACAACAGTCTCGGGCCCTCTCAGGAGTACATGCTTGCACAGGAAATTCTCTTAACTCCCAAGTCATCTCTTTAGCTTGTATGTATCCATCGTAAATGTAAAAGTGTACAAGCTAGCAAATACTAGAGATCTGTGCCAGAGCAAGAAGATGCTATCACTCTCCAGATGAAGCAGGAGCTTGTGTCTCTAAGCTAACTTTCTCCACTGCATAGAATAATGTGGCAAAGTGAGCCATTCCCCATTGAGGAAGTAAAAAAGGAGATTGAACTATCTGAAGAGTACATGTAAGGACCCCAGCTACAAGCTACTGTTTTAAAACCCAAATTCTCAGTTCTTTAAGATTAGACTAATTTAAAATTATGTGGACACTCTAGCTATGGCAAGGAAAGGAAATTATAATAATTAAATTATCATTGATCAAATTTGACAGGATCAGTGATGAGAGTTTCTGTTAGCTACAAATGAAGAATACATGGAATTAGATGGAAAGTAAAATCAATACAAGTTACAAGAACATCAGCTATAGAAAAGACTAGCATATTCACATTTTTAAGCAATTTGAAAAAAAATGTCAGCATGTCAATAAGGCAAGTATTTATTTTCAGGAGATCTGGAATCAGAACACTTGAAAGTTGAAGGCTCCATGATGATGTTGAAATGACTCTGTAGAAAAACGTACCGAGGGAGATGGTGGATGAAATGGTACAAAAACTGGCTCAAGAAGAAAGAAACATGATGATATCAGTCCATTGTTCTTTTTCACTTTCACTTTACATTCCCAACTTTGTCTTCTCTCTGCCTCCTTTCTTCTATCCCTTCCTTCCTGCCTCTACCCTCCCTTCTTTACTGGTCCTATCATTGGCATTTCATGTCAAGCTCTCTTATAATTTTTTTCATTTTTTATTTTCATTTATTTATTTGAGAGCAATAGACAGAGAGATAAACAGGCAGAAAGTGAGAGGGAGAGAATGAGAATGGGCATACCAGGGCCTCCAGCCACTGCAAACGAATTCCAGATGCATGTGCCACCTTGTGCATTTGGCTTCTGTGGGTCCTGGGTAATCAAGCCTTGAACATGGGTCCTTAGGCTTCGCAGGCAAGTGCTTAACCACTAAGCTATCTCTCCAGCCCATGTCAAGCTCTCTTTATGGACAAGACAGTAAGGAACTTACTTCACCAAGCTAATATTATAATTTGAGGAGGCCAACCTTGAATAAACACTTATATAACAATCTTATTTTCAGACGATGATATGGGAAAACATAACCAGCTGAAATGATGAAAAGTAATGGATTAGGTGTGACTTTGGAATCATTTTGGGCTTCCTACAGAGGTCACATTTAATGCTGGCCAGTTATGAAAAGACAGGCCATCCATTTGTTTCTTTTGGTTTCTTTATGTTTGAGAGTGTGTAGAATATGTGTGTGGTGGGTGTGTGATATGTAGATGTGTATACAGATGAAGAGAGTGAGGCCAGAAGAGGCCATTCCGTGTCCTCTTATCACTCATCTGTATACTTCCTTGAGGCAAAATCTCTCCCACAAGTTTCCAGTCTCCTCCCCCACCCACCATGGGCATTCCCAGCTTTCTATGTGGATTCTGAGGAGTCTATCTTGGTGGTCTTTGGCCCCAAAGGCCTTTCTCATGCTTAAGAAGCAAGTGTTCTTGACTTCTGAGTCATCTCCACAGCCTTCTTGTAGTTTCTGTAACACAGTGCAGCAACTTGGTGACTTACACGGCAGAACGTTAGTGTGCCGCAGTCCTTGAAGCTAGAATCTGAGATTAGTGTGTAGGCTGTATTAGCATGTCTCCTAGGTTTGGGTGCCACCCCATCCCCCAGCTTATACTTACCATCATATTGCCTTCTCTGTGAGTATCTCTCTGGGCCCAAATGTCCATTCATAGAAGGACCCAGTAATATTATATTGAGGTCCATACTATACTTCACTTAACTTGATTGTCTGCAAAGACTTTATAAATAAAACACATTCAAAGGTACCGGGGGCTATGACTTCACAATCATATTACTTAATCCACAGCAATGGGTAACACTTATTGCAAAGGAGAGGGAGCACCCAGTGCAAAGACCATGAAGTAAGAGAGTGTTTACAGACAGAGCCTTGAAGCCATTACAGTACTCATTCCAGAGTGCAATAGCTTATATAGGACAGCAACTATTCTTACAAGATTGAAGTAACCAAAGAAAACCACTGGCTTGAATACAGACTTTGAGTGAAGACCACATATGCTTCAAGAGGAGGACACACTTCTCTATCACTCTGAAGTATAGGAGAGATAGCCCATGATATTTCTCCCTTTGGGATATCAAATGTCAATGAGCATGAAGATGCTTTCACTGAAGTGCACTGTGAATTCTTTATAGTAGAAATTCACTCTAAGCCTGCTGAATAAATGGTTAATTTTAAAGATTGGATAAATGGAGTTTGTTTCACTGGTTTGAAACAGAAGTAATATATACTGCCTACAGAATTTTCACTTTTCTATGGTCAACAGTGGTCTGAAAATGTAGTGGAATATAGTGTGATATAACAAGGAGAGAGAAAAAAATATGTCTCAGTTATGCCTAGAAATACCTGTTTTCTAAGCATGCCATGTTGTTATTATTATTTCAGCTTGGGGACTCAACTCCATACAAGAGACACAGCATGGAATTGTGAGGACATGGCCTCTAGTTGGAGACTGTGAAAGTGGGAACCCTGCCCCTCCTCCCAATTCTAGGGTGATTATGGGAAAGTCACCTTACCTGTCTCTAGGCTGTTAGCAATAGGATATAATAGTAGTACCTGCCTCACAGGACACTTAGAGTGAAATTAATACTGGGAGTATATGAAATAATGCCTGTGACAAAGCAATAATAAAAGCCTAGAAATTAATTGTACCTCCTTCCATCCCACTACTTTGCTTGTCAACATCAGCTGTCATTTCCTTAGGTCTTCTTTTTTCCTTTCTACTTCTCCTTCTTCTTCCTGATATCCTAATCATTTCAATGTTAATAATGACTCACATACGAATGGCTCTGGCTTACAGAGTGATGTTCTAGCTACCGTCTCACGGACACACGCTCCTCAGTGTGACCAAGGTGACCACCACAGCTCTAGGGAGGATGAACATCTTTTGTGCATGGATTGGATTTTACGTTCTATTACTGAATCTCAGCTCTGATTGTTGAACACTATGGGACTTGTGAAGATTGCCCTCCACCCAACAAATCAATAGCTGATATGAGTATCCACACTCCATGTTCCACAGCCCTTTAAGTGCTCTGAATACAACACAGCAGTCCCCTCTTGCCTGGGACCTCTAGTCAGAAAGAAAGGCTTTCCTGACCAAAGTACAAAATAGGAAAGTCCATACACTGTGACTGCTTTAAATCCCTGAGATTTTAGATGCTTTGATTTGTGACAGTGCTATATTTGTTTGACTTTAATATTGGTTATTGATCTCTTACTATGCTGAATTAATAATTTAAAACATATCATAGGTATATATGTAAAGGAAAAAAAATATAATCTGTGGAGTATGTAGTGTTGGGTACTTTCCATGACCTTGGGATGCCCTGGGAATCTTGTAATTCACTTCTCACAGTTTACAGAGAACTACTCTGATATATGCAGAGCACCCAGAAGTCTGTGGAATGTGAAGTGTTTACACTCATATCAGCTTTCATTTTGTTGGATGGGAAGGTAACACTGGGGAGTATATGCCAATAAGATGGTGACTATAAAATCACTTTGTAAGCCACAGCCATCCATGTAGCCATCAAAGTGAAAATAGTGCCAGAAACTTAGACCTTCATGAAAGACAGCCTTTTTATGAACATTAGCTTTCATAAAGACCATCCCCACAAACTCTTTTTAAAAAATATTTAATTTACTTATTTATTTATTTATACGAGAGAGAGAGAAAGAGAGAGAGAGAATGAGTATATCAGGGCCTCTAGCCACTGCAAATGTACTCCAGACCCATGCATCTCACAGCTAGCAAGGGAAGAATGAAGGCCTGCTTGCCTTTCTGACTTCTAAGTCTGAATTCTGTGCTCCACACCCATACCTCTGAGGAGTGATCCCCAGTCTGATGGCCTCTCAGTTCCCTTCCGTGATTTTTAGCACCACTACCACTTCTCTGTTGATGTTTACCATCCTGTAGGACCAGCATCCTGCTTCCATGTCTCCTCAGCCTGGCAGGTTGGCCTTTTCAAACTTTAAACTGAACGATGCTACTTCTCTGCTCAGTGGCACCAAACCAAGTGTCATACGTCACTCTATGCTCCAGTCTGGCCCTGTGAGGCTCCATGTGAACCTTGTCATACTTCTCCTAACTCTTTCTCTCTAGTCCTGGGCACTGATCCCTCCCTGACCCCTTCTACCTTCATCTGCACTAATCTTTGTTCTTATCATCATCCAAATACTGTCTTCTCAGAGATGCTGTCTGTTACATGTCTAACTAAATCCTCCTCTATACTCTGACCACCCTTTTCTCTGATCATTGTTCAGTAGTAAAGCAGTATCTGTAAACTTAGATATATACATAACTGTATACAAACATATTTATTTTATTTACTCTGTAAGTTTTGTTCATGTTTATACCATACATCTCCTACTACAGAGAAGAGCCACTGCATTTCCTAAAATTTGTGTTTCTTCTCTCTCTCCCACCTCTGTGTGTGTTGGTTTTAGTGTAAAGTTTCTGCTTGCCAGCATGAAACAGAGCTCACTGTTTTCTCACAGTCACCATTGAGGTTCAAGTTTGTGTTTTTTGAGAAGCTCTGTCTATTCCAGAGCTTGATGGATATGGATACAAGGAAGCCACTATCCATAACATAACTGATTGAGCCTCTGGCTCACTGTGCATACTACATAAGTATTTGTTTGTTCATCCTAGCTATAATGAGGAAGGACCCTTCATTGACACCATCATTCCTTAATAGATCAGATCTTTGTGATTATATCTAGCCCTCAGTTCCTTACTCAGAGCAAGTTTGGCACATTGGAGAAAAATAAACAAAGATTTGGGTGGCATTACCCTCACTGAGCAGATGAAGAACTGATATTGGAGAGGGTCTGATACAGCAACAAGTACTGATAAACCATTGGAAGAGCTGGATGCCATCATATGATGTTCTTTGCTGGTCTAACAGGCTAATCTCTCTGAGGCTGAGCTCTTAGCCAGCACCACACAAGCAAGAAGGTAACCTCTGACCTGCATCATTCTGCAGGACATCTTATGGAAGCATTTCCCCTCATGCCTATGAGATAGACCATTCCAGACTGTATATTAAAGAACTGTGCTCTTCAGTTCAGCTTCCACTAGAACAAGGTGACTACTGTGCTATTTTTTAAATATTATTTATTTATTTATTTGAGAGAGAGAAAGAGGCAGAGAGAGAGAGAGAGGGAGAATGGGCAGGCCAGGGCATCCAGTCACTACAAATGAACTCCAGATGCATGCGACCCTTTGTGCATCTGCCTTATGTAGGTCCTACAAAGTCAAACTGGGATTCTTTGGCTTTATAGGCAAACACCTTAACCGCTAAGCCATCTCTCCAGCCCTACTGTGCTATTTTGAATTGAGGTGTGCTATTAAGTAAAGTAGTTCTTTTATTATTACATTGTATTTTATGATGATAGTTTCATACATTGTATAATGTGTTTTGATCTGTATTCATTACACTTATTCCATTACACTTTTGTCCCTTCCCACTCTTGCTAATCCAATCAGCTGCTTTTGTTTGGGTGCTCTATCCCAGCAATCAGAAGTTAACAACAACCGAAACTTGGTACTAGTGATGTGGGGTTGTCACTAATAGAACTCTGACTGTATGGCTTTTGTTCTTTTGGAACTGATTTGCTGGACAAATGGAAAAATTTGAATCTTGGCCTAAGAGATGACTTGCAGTGTTGTAAGCAGAGCTTAATGGACCATTCTGTTAGAGCTGAAAAACCTAAATGCAGAAAGAACTATTGTCTGTGAAACCTTGGCTTATGAGAGGAAGAAAGAGGTTTTCTTGGTGTTGTTATTGGGTTTCTTTTTTTGGTTTGTTTGATTTTCCAGGGCAGCGTCTCATACTAGCCCAAGCTGGCCACAAACTCATAGTGATTGTAGCAGACAGCTTCAGGTTCACTGAGATGAACTTCCAGACCAGGCACAGTTATGGAGGAAGGGATATTATTTATTGAAGCTTACAGATCCAGGGGAAGTTCCATAATGGCAGAAAAAGCTGTCCTCCCTTCACAGGGCCAAGCAATAGAGAAAAACCAACCAGCCACACAGCACACAGAGCAAAAACTACAGCCAAAAGAGTCACACAGCACACTTCAGGAACTCCTGCTAGGCACACTTTGCATATCTTTACAATGGAATCTCAAACCATCACCACACCTTAAGACCTGCCCCCAGTGACATTGCCTCTAGCAAGGTGATTGCAGATGCAAAATATAACAATAAAACACTGAATATATTGGGGGAAATATATTCAAACTACCACAGTGATCATCCTACCTCTGCCTTCCAAGTGCTGTTATTAAAGGTATGTGCCACCACATATACCAGAAGAAAGAGTTTTTTTCAGACTAGGCTACAAGCAGTGTGTGTGAGGCTAGCTGTACTCTTCCTATGTCCTGAAACTCAATCAGGGTTGAATTTAAAAGAAATGGTGTGAGAAGAAGGAAATGACACAGAAAATAATGAAATTCAGGCTGAAGACTACAGCTGTTTCAGCTGCAATTGTTTGAGTGATCACCACCATTGAGATTGGGCCAGCTGCTCTGTATCAAGGCAGCAGAAAGAGTACTGACTTTTTTTAAGGTAATGGGTGAGTGTGCTGAAGGCATTTTCCTGATCTTCAAAGTTGGCTTTATTCCCTCCAGAATTAATAATTTGGTAACCCACCTGGTACTACTGGAGTACAAATGCAGGAAATAGAGGGTCATTGGTTTGAAATGCCCTTTGTTTTTGGAAATGACCACTGGGCAATGTGAGGCAGGGTTGTTGGAGTTCCTGCATGGAGACCCAATAGAGTCAT